>JAEDXJ010000008.1:0-1200000 GCA_023014345.1 Galerina sulciceps
CTATTTACGTCCAACGGTAGTAGGAACGATCCCCCCGCCCTTACTACCAGCCTCTCGCACGAGTCGCGCCGCTTGCGCCGGGTCCGCCTCCCTTCCTCTGCCCGCCGTTCGTCCAGCTCGTTTCCAATCGCGCGGGGGGTATGTGTACCGAACCACAACCATTCAAATGTGGTCAGGACAATTCCCCCGCCCCACTACCGCCCCTCTTGCGCGAGTCGCGCCGCTCACATCTGCCTGCCCCTCACACCTGCCCGCCGTTCATATGGCACTTCTTCAATCGCATTGCACGCGTGAGCGACGGGGTTTTACGTCGCTCACGTACTACGCCACCCTCCCGCGCAGCTCAGACGCCAGTCCACGTCTGGTTCTGGCCGCCCGTCCCTCTGCTCAACTTAACCGTAAGTGCATCATTTTTTTTCTTATCTTTTCCAATACGACTTACCTCTTTGTTAACTCTAAGATTTCTTGTAACGACGATGTTCGGTTCGTCGACATCGTCGCCTCCGCAGTTCACGCCCACGCCCTCGTCGCCCATCTCTCGCGCCCGTCGTTCGTCAGATCCCCCCTTGTGCCTGCTCCAACCCCCAGTTCTCGTACCCACCATTCGCATGGCTCCTTGAAATTCGCGCCGGGGGTACGAGCACCATCGCACAACAATTCTAACACCGCGGGAGCGATGTTTACTGGGCCCCACCTTTACCATTGGCCACGCGCGCGACTCCTACCACTCGTTCTTTGCCTCCTCCTCGTTCCTCCCCGCCGTTCTTACAGGAACAAGGTTTTCAGCAGCCCCGCCGTCACTATCGGCCTCTCGCGCGGCTCTTACCTGTTCGCCTCTTCGTGCCTGCCCGCCGTTCATGCGGCTCTTCTCCGATGGCGACGTATGCGTAAACGGCGGGGTTTTACCTTCGCGTACGTGCTGCACCGCCATTTCGCGCTAGTCAGACCCGCCTCCTAGTTGAGTTCTGGACACCTCGTTCCTTCTCTCTGTTCGATTAACCCCACCTTTTCCTTTCATTTTCACTACGCCAACATTATTTATCCAGCTACTTTTTTATAACACCCTGATCGTCTTCGCCGTCGTCCTGTCGTCCTATCGTGTCAAGCAATGAACGGCCGCCATCGTCGTGCCAGCGTGCATCCTCGCTCGTTTGTCCTTTACTGTTTTACTCTCTTTGTGTATCCGTTGACCTTATCTTGTAGTTATGATCGTCGGCATCGGCGACGAGTCGCGTCGCGTCGCTTCAGGTAACAATGTATGGAGTGTAACTCCTGCATTGTTCCTCCCCGCTCCATCTCGACTGCTCCGTGGCGGAGGGTCTCCTCGTTATGTTTCAAGGTATGTTCGTTCCCCTTTAATTTCAATAAGCTGCATCCTAAAACAGATGTTTTACAGACCTCTCAAGGCATATATTGAGTACGTAGTCTTTTTTTTCTAATCGCTGTCTTCGAAAATTCGGCGATTGATGTATAGTATGATATTACAGATCTTTGTGCGAAGCACAGTGCCATGGGGGGTTTGATTCGTACTTAGTTGAGTCGCTGTATGTATGGCCCTCATTAGTTTACTTGCCCGCCGTCTATTACTTAAGGTGGTATTTTCGTTGTGAATATTATATTTTTGGCCATATAAGATTCGCGAGATGCAAGACCATGAAATAATGGTGATGACATACTTTGCGAGGCGACAAGCTGCGAAATACATGTGTTAAGTAACTAACGATGCTGGTAGATGTGTTATAAAAAATTGCAACTCGAAGAACCGCGTTTATATCAGCTATAAACGACTTTGGGCAAGCAAGAACTATGCGATTCCAAGAGTTGCGGAATTGACGTGAACAGATTGACCAGTCAAGCGGACATGATTTTATTGCAGTGCTAATACATTGAAGCAGTGTGCTCTTACGGTGAATATGTGAGGCGCGACGAGCCTCAGAAACGGAGAGGTGATGGAAACGAGAATCTGCAGATGCAGATTCTGGGTGAGCGAAATGATTACTGTACAAGTGGAACTCTAAGAGCCGCACAAATACACGATATTTTGATGAGCTAGCCGAGTAGGATTAGGGATAGGGAAAGGGTGTGCCTTAATTTGATGACGGCGAAATGGTGCGACTCTTCGAGTGCAAGACAGACGCGATGATGGCAAATATAATATTATAACAGTACAGAAAACAATGGGACTACTGTACATACTCCTACAGTGAATAACTGCAGCTCGACGATCCGCAAAGAAGGGGAGTACGGTCACAAACCTGAAATGGTGCAGATATGAAGTGGGTGGGAACACCCTGTCGAGATGCCGCGGATCGAAGAACTGCACAAAATACAGTCAACGACAGGTCGACGTCAACGTATGGGGTGCTATGTAAACGTTAAACGACTCGAAAAGCCTCCATAATGTGCTATGCTATAATACACGGGGTTACTAGACATCTGAGAAATGATCAAGTATTAACTTACGTACCCGTGATTCTGCAGTTCGAAGAACCTCGCGAACGAGGACAGTAGAGAGTGCAGACAGTGAGATACTAGTGGCAAGATGGTAAGGAGGCGAGGTTCTTGGAACCTCGTGGAGACGCTGATCAGGCGGAAGAAAGGTCGGGTCATCGTGACTTCAAAAAGCGAACAGCGTACCTTTCGATTAACGCAATTCGAAGAGCCTAAGCAATGTAGTATGAGAAGTAAGACCGTCGGAATAATACGGAAGGAATGATAAAATTGGCTTACTTGAGGTGAAGCAGCACGACGACCTCTGAAAATGAAAAAGAGACGTAATCCTACACGAAAAGAGATGTCAGCGGTGGAGTGAAGATACACCGCTCGAGTAAACTCACTAAGGAAAAGCGAATCGCGAAGCTGTTGATACCGAGCGTGAACGAAAAAAGGTGTTCCGGAAGAGTAGTGCTGCGTTTGATGTCGGTGCACGATAGTAGGTGGAAGGGTCTATCAAACATCGTTACACCAGCACGAACGTCGCCGCCCTGCCTGCCAGTCACCGTTTGTGGTGCAGAACCCGGTATATAGCTCTTGAATTTCGAGTTAGACTCAAAATCTACCGGGGAAAGGGGTCGGCGGCGAACGAGGTACTCTCGACAACGAGAAAAGAAGGTGTAACTCTTGAATTACGAGTCAAACCCGCAATATACACTGTTCTACTTGCTACCAAAGGCCGAAGAGGGGCTATCGAATCGCAGATTCTGCGACACGGCGGATAGAGGCGGTGGTAAGAACGTCGTCCGATACGTAGAGTAGCCGGCCTTTAAGAAATGAAATCAGTTCAAACGGAATGGGAAAGGGGAAAAAACGTACGGGTTAGCAAGACAAGAATTGTCAACGGTATTCCAACGAAGGGTGCGGGACGTGTAGCGTCGGCGTCGGCGTCGCGAGTCGCTATTTCTACAAGTAAGGTTGAGACGAAATGGGAAGCTATCTTGGTGGACAGCGGATGGGGGGGGGAAGTCGAAACAAACGTAGGAGGGTTCGATCGTCGTGGGGGCGCCGTTTGGGGAGTTCGTTGCGACAGGCGGATGATGTTCTTGATGTATTGGGAGGCGGGAAACAATGGGGTGGGGAGGTGTCGATGGGAGTCGGACGACGAGACAAAGGTGCATGCCCAGGACGACGGGAGGCAAGTCGAGCTCGGGGGGAATGACTCCTGTTGCGGTTCGACGTGGATCGTATCCTGGGCTCAAGTTCGCGATGGGTGGGCATTGCAGTGGCTGTCGAGCCTATGTTTCCGTGTGCAGGTCTTGAATTGGGAGTTAGACTCCCAATCTGCAAGAAGCGGGGGCAGCAGCGTCAGTGGGGGAGGGGCGCGGTGCCAGAAGCCAGAAAACAGCTCTTGAATCACAGGTTAGACCTGCGATGCTGCTGGTGGACGGGTGTCGAGAGGTGGAAACACGGGAGATGGCGGGAGCAAGGTGAGAAGTCACCCGATGTGATTTCGTCTTCACGAAATCACATCTGATGGGATCGTTCCTATTCGGGAACGAACCCTTTCACCACCACCACCACCATCTCCCCATCTTCCCAGCTCCTCTATCGCCCGTCCCACCATTGCCTACGCGTCAAACACGAGTATAACTCGTGTTTGAAGTCGACGCGCCAACTCGCACCTCAAGCCCACGACGCCCGCCGTCGCCGCGGCACGCACTCCACCCGTACTTTGGCAGTATAATTGCCAAATCAAAACGTACGTCTCGGAGTCTTGGGCGCGACGGCGCCGTTGGTGCCGCTGCCTTGCGAACGGGGCTTGCGAATGACGCCGTCGTCATTCACGCCGTCGACGCCGAGCTCTCGCGTGCCCCTCCCGCTACTGGTCTTCTCCCCACATATGCCTTCCCTTTCCTTCTCGTCATCCTGGCTCAAGTTCGCCGTTCGTCCGGCTCGTCATCGATTGCGTCGCGGGGAGGGGGTACTCCACTACTGATATACCTCCACCGAAGATGTCACATCTACCACCGCCCTCACTCGGGCCTCAAGCTCCACCGCCGCCACTACATTGGCAGTCTAACTGCCAATTCAAGACGTACACCTAGGACTCTTGGGCACGATTGAGGCGTTGCTGCCCTTAGAGTGGGGCTCGCGAGTGACCGTGTCGTCGCCCCCGCCCCATTGTTCACCTCTCGCGCCCCTCCTGCCGCAGGTCTTCTCCCCACATGTGCCTATCCCTCCCCCCTCGTCGACATGCCCGCTCTTCTTGCTGGTATCCAATTGCGGCAGGGATGCAGGCACTGACTCACGGCTATTCCTCCACAACAGGAATGAACCTCCTGCTGCACCACCCTCGTCATCGCTCTCCACCGCGATCCATGCCGTCCGCGCCATCCTTCCTCCTCGTCCTCCTACCGCCGTTCCTACGGCTCGTTTCCAACTGCGCCGGGAATTTTTATAACGCCCGACGTATATCATCCCACAGCAAAAATATTGCCGTCGGCGCCCCCGCCCCCACTTTCGGCCTCTCGCGCAAGTCACACTGCTTGTGATACGATTCAGGTTTGTTCGTCCTTCTTTTTTCTTTTTTATCACAACTTACTTCGCTTTTCTAGCTCTCGAGCTTTCCTGAAGTCGAATTTTGAGTCGTACTCGTCTCCGCCATTGCCCTCCCATCTTTCCATCGCGTCAAGTCGCAATGCGTAGTTCTTGTACGTTGTTTCTTCTCGTTTCTTATTTCATTAACACTGACATTCCTTCTTTCATTCCACCCTCTTTTGGCCTCAATATCTTAGACATGTCTCCACCCCATCGTCGCGCGGAATCACTACAGGCAACAATGTACGGAGTCTAACTCGTGCATTGTTTCCTCCTCACGCTGTTTCGTTCGCCCCCGTTATCGTCCGCGGCAGAAATAGTGTTTACGACTGTAGGTTCATCTATCCGTTCATCAGTTCCTGAGCTGAATGAATTTATTATAGACTTCACGCTCTCCTCCCCGCCCTCTTGCTCTTTTCTTAATCGATGTAAGTCGTTCCTTTAAAATTTCGCTACTTAACTTATAATTACTACCTCTGAGTTCTGTTCGTCCGAATTTTAGCCTTCTGTCGCCCACTCCTCGTGGACGTTTTCCTTTCTCCGCTAGCTCGTCGTAAGCCCCACAATACTTCATTAACTTTGTGTTCCGTAGTCTTGAAGCACCCGTTGTCGTTTCTTAGTCGCTATGTAATTTCTTAGATGAATGATAATTATGTTCCTGACTACTTGATGTTTGCGAGATGAAGACAGTGAATTTGTTATTATATGGCCAGCGTGCTTTTAGTGCAGCGCGACGAGCAGCAAATTGCCTATACTACAAATGCTTTGTAAATGACCACACAGTTTGTGCGGTGACCACGTATCATCCGTGAGGTTCTTCGCGCCTCACGGATGATATGCGGTAACCATGCTCATCTGTGAGTCACCGCATACCTCATCCGTGAGGCGCGAAGAACCTCACGGATGATATGCGGTGACCGCGTACTCATTGGTGAAGCACTAAGAACTTCACGGATGATATGCGGTCACCGCATACCTCATCCGTAAGGCACTAAGAACCTCACAGATGATATGGGGTGACAGCATACTCATCCGTGAGGCGCTAAGAACCTCACGGATGATATGCGGTCAGTGTCAGTCACCGCATATCATCCGCGAAGCTCTAAGAACCTCACGAATGACATGCGGTGACCGCATACCTCATCCGTGAGGCGCTAAGAACCTCACGAATGATATGCGCTGACCACACACCACATCCGTGAGGCGCTAAGAACGTCACGGATGATATGCGCTGACCACACACCACATTCGTGAGGCGCTAAGAACCTCATGAATGATATGTGGTCAGTGTCAGTCACCGCATATCATCCGTGAAGCTCTAAGAACCTCACGAATGACATGCGGTGACCGCATACCTCATCCGTGAGGCGCTAAGAACATCACGAATGATATGCGGTGACCACACACAGCATCCGTAAGGCGCTAAGAATCTCACGAATGATATGTGGCGACCACATACCTCATCCGTGAGGCGCTAAGAACCTCGCGGATGATATGTGGTGACCACATACCTCATCCATGAGGCGCTAAGAACCTCACGGATGATATGCGGTCAGTACCAGTCACCACATATCATCCGTGAAGCTCTAAGAACCTCACGAATGATATGCAGTGACCACACACCACATCCGTGAGGTGCTAAGGACTTCACGGATGATATGTGCTGACCACACACCGCATTCGTGAGGCGCTAAGAACCTCACGGATGATATGTGGTGACCACATACCTCATCTGTGAGGCGCTAAGAACCTCACAAATGATATGCGGTGACCTACCTCATCCGTGAGGTGCTAAGAACCTCACAGATGATATGCGGTGACCGCGTACTCATCCGTGGAGCTCTAAGAACCTCACGGATGATATGCGGTGACCACACACCTCATCTGTGAGGCACTAAGAACCTCACAAATGATATGCAGTGACCACACACCACATCCGTGAGGTGCTAAGAACTTCACAAAAGAATCTCACACATATAATTTACCCCCTTCATCTACACGAAGTTCTTCTTCCGACCTATTCCTACTCCTTTCTACCCTTCCCCTACCTCTGTCTCTCTCTGCCCCTTCCTAGCTCTCCCTAGCTCTCCCTAGCCATCCCTAGCCATCCCTACCTGTCCCTACCCATCCCTACCTGTCCCTACCCATCCCATCCCTACCCATCCCTACCCATCCCTACCCTACAAATTTTAAAAATCCCTATCCCTACGAGTCAAAAAAGGCCCCATAACGGAAACAAAAGGATGTGATATTATGATAATACAGAATACAGTGGGCTACGTACTCCTACGGTGTAAAAACGAGGCCCGACCAGCTGCAGAGCGTGTGTCTACGGTCACGAAAATGAAATGGTATAGACGTAGGCAACGACGGGTCAGCATCAAGGTATCGGGTGGAATGAATGTCAATTTACATACCTGTGATTCTGCAGTTCGAAGAACCTCATGAACGAGGAAAGTACAGCTGGTGAGATATTAATGCCAAGGTAGTGAGGGAGCGCGGTTCTTGGAACTTCATGGATGAGATAATACATTGGACGGCATACTCCTACGATGGCATGAATGTCGACTTACCTGAGATGCGCAGCTCAAAGTGCCTTACGAACGAGGCATGGGGCACCTCAAGAGAGATGATGGCGCAGCTCCAAGATCCACAGAAATATACTGCGAGAGAGAAACGATCAGTTGTACGAAAGAAATATGAGTGATAAACTCACGAATTCTTTTTCCTGACAAACCGCAGCTCGAAGATCCTTGGAAACGGACGGCTAGTGTAGCTACGTGAAATAGAGGAAACAAACCGGAATGGTAAGGAGAAATGTACGTCGGCGGGTACTAATGATGGGTCGATGGGCTTGGCCAATGAGGAGGTCGCGGATGAAGTGGACAGATCCAGATGCAGGCCCAGAATGACGGGGCGATGGGGAAGATTGTCGATCGACGGCGGGACACGATTGCCAGGTGGTGTGGCGGTTCAGCGCCGACACTCGCTAACGAGAGTACGAGGGGCAGAGAAGCTGGTGTCTTGATGGCGAGACGGCGCGGATCGAAGAGCTGCACTGACGAGTTGATGTGTTCGAGGGAGATCAAGCGTATATAATGTGTAAGTATAGATTACAAGTGTCGCTACATATTCCTACGTTGAATATATGAGGTTAGACAAGTGACAGAAATCGGGAGATGGTGTCTTAGGGTAGAAGGGAGCGCCGAGTTGCGATAGTGCAGCTCGAAGATCCACAGAAGAATTCCGTCGGGGGGCTGATAATAAATAATACGTCGGAGTCAATGTTGGGTGGTGAGCAAACCCGAAGCGGGTCGAAGAACCTAGGCAACAAGCTGTTGGGTATTCGGCGATGAGATGTAATGGAAAAGTAATAAATGTTGACTTACCTGAGATTCCGTAGCTCGAAGATCCTCGCAAACGAGGTCATTAGAGAGTGTAACATGCAGTATGTCATTGACAGGAGGAAGAGGAAGTGCGGTTCCAAGATCCTCGTGAATGAGAGACGTTGCAGGTCTTGAATGTGGATGGAATCAATAAAACGGGGCTCGAAGGACCTCACGTTCTGTGTCAAACTTGTTCTGCAAATCCAATGTCATACGCTCACTAGTTCTTATCCGCGGCTCGAAGATCTTCGGTAAAGTAAATATGGTACCGAACTGCCGTTGAGTAAGAAAAAGATTCTTTCTTATACTCAAGTTCGTGGCTGTAAGCATTGAACTTGCCGTTGCGCTTACGTCGAGAGTCAATAGTGTGGAAGACGATAGGATGCGATATATTTTTTCAAGCAATACAAAACGGCGTTGTGGTATGTAGGCTTACTGTTCAGTCACGCTTTTTTCGGCTCTTCTTCTCTTGAGCTGCCCTCGAAAAGGGATTCTTCGACGCCGTCGACCTGTTCGGAGGTTTCAAGGTCGAAGAACCAGACAAATTGTCAAGGGACGTGGGCTGACGAAACGGAGGGATTTCTGCAATATATGTTAGAATTTTTTATTCGTATATAACTTGAACTTACCCGCAAGTCGAAACTCGCCAAGACTCCTGCTAGTGGATGAGGATGAGCGGGTCGGATGAAAGTCGAGCGCCTTTTTCTTTATAACTGGTTGACTGGCCGAGATGGAAGAAGTCGGCGCGTTGTCCCGTTTGGCATTGGCCACAGCTTGACTGGCCGAGATGGAAGAAGTCGGCGCGTTGTCGCGTTTGGCGTTGGCCACAGGTTGGGAGGCAGAAACGTTCCCAGCATGAAGTGAACTTCCCGACGATCTCGAGGGATCGCTAGCCAAGGGTTTCGATGCTTTCTTGACCTTGTCGAGCCGTTGAGGAGCAGAGGCAGTCCCGGATTCCTTTGTAGCAAGACCGAATGCAGTCGACATGGACACAGGTTGGGAGGCAGGAAGGATCCCAGCAGAAAGTGAACTTCCCGACGACCTCAAGGAATCGCCAGCCAGTGGTTTCGGTGGCATCTTGACCGTGTCGAGCCGTTGAGGAGCAGAGACCCTCCCAGATTCCTCACGAGCAAGGCCAAATCCAGTCGACAACGATGTCTGTCGGCTTTTCGTTGGTTGAGGTTCCGCAAGCCGTGGTTTATTTTGACCCGCCATCGGAGGAACCGGCAGATTGGGGGTGAAAGCCGGCTCGAGGGGAGGGTGCGACGAGATCGAAGTCGAAGATAACCCATTAGGAGGGTTACCGTGCAATGCTGGCCTTAACTCGGGAATGTTTAATTTGGCGGTCAAAGCTAAATGTGTGTATGGTCAAATTAATGTAATTGATAATGAAGTTAAAATGCGCTTACCCTCTGTGTAGAGTGTATGTGCGTCCCGCAGTTGCTTCGGCTGGAGTGACGGTCGGGTCGGGTCGGCAGTAGGGGTAACTTCATCGTTGTTCGACAATTGTAACATTCCAGACGACGGGGCACCAGGCGGCGTAAAGAGCATACCTGCGTCGTCGTCCGGAACTGAAGCAGCAGGTTGATCGTTATCCGAGTGGAAAGGTGACGACGGGTATTCCACGAGAATCGATGAGCGTTGGCGTTTAGCAGTTCGTGCCAGCTCCGGGCTATCTAAATCATCAAAAGAAATTCAACCACTTAATCACAGAGACTGTTCAACGCCAACTTACCAGGTAAAGCAGATCTTCCGCGTCGTCCGCTCGCGTCCTGAATCTGAGGCGGTGTCATAGACAAATCAGATGCGTTAACCGAGTTTCGACGACGTGGCGACGAAGCTAACGATTTTATCAGGAAATTAGGCAGCGCAGGGTGACAACGGTCGCTTACTTATTATCGGCGACTGGTTGGGCTCGCTGGTAAACTCGGTGATAGGGTCGTCGCTGACCTTGCTAGAGGAGTCGGTCATCAGGAAGTCCTCAACTTCAATTTGACTCGACACAGGCGGAAGACTTTGCTGCGTCACCAGCAGTCCAGCCGGAGACACAGGGGTGGGGAGAGATCCGGGCAAAGGTGCTGACACGAGATCGAGCTGGGATTGGACGGCGTTGGTATTTGAAGAGTCAACGGTCTGACCTGGAGGGTGCCGAGACGCGGGACCACCGTCTGCTATGCGATTCGAACGAGCGGGTTCCGGTACTAGGACTGGCGCGGAACCGGAGGTAGAACTGTGGCCAACTTGAGTAGTAACCACACCTGCAGGCTGGCCGTCGACATCGACGGCTCCGGTGGTAGTGGGTGGACTGTGGACGATGTTCTTCTGCGAATTACGCGGTCGTGGGCGGGGTCGAACATTAGTAACCGTGACAGGGTGTTCCGATGCGTCGATATCGATGGCGGCAGCTGCTGCGGGGTCGTCGACATCCATCGCGTCGTCCGCTCTCTGCTTTCCCTTTTGCTGCTGCTGTCGAACGCTTGGACCTATGTCGTCAGAGTCCTGTATTTCTATAGGAGATACGGCCTTCTTCGTCTTCTTCCCCTTTTTCGGTCGCTGGCTTTGCTCATTGGCGGCCTCGTCGAGCTTGGCTTTCGCTTTCTTCTTCTTGGCCTTGACAATCGTTGGCCCGTCTTTCATGTAACTGGGGTCGCTTGAGTCGTAGTCGTCCTCTGGGTTGGAAAGGTTTTTACCGGCAAACAAGTTGTACATTTCTAGATTTGGCGGTTTGAGAATCATTGCTCGAAAAAAAAGAAGAAAAAAAAACTTGCCTCGTCCCCGATCCTGTGTAAGGAAACCCGCCGCCATGTGATGTTTTCCACGAGCAAGAGCTGCGAGGACAATGTCCGCCGTTTCGTCAGCAAGAATATGATAACACCGGACAACCATCTTCTGCGGCTGGCGGTGAACGCGACCACGAATTTGCAACTCGTCCTGGGCACTCCATGGCTGGTCCTGAGGTAGTATATTGAGCAGAATGAAACGTAGTAGTAATGATAAAAAAATGCGTACCAGGAAAATTACCAGATATGCCTCGGTGAGGTTGAGTCCGATTGAACCCACCTTCGACATGATTAAAACACGGTACTTGGGGTCAGAACGAAACTGCGCAACAACTTTCGCTCGTTGCTGGAACGACATTTGACCATCGATATAGAGGTAATCTATTTCGTATAGTTCAAGGACCTGTAAGACTTTGAGTCACTAAAGTCAAAAAACAATGATAAACCGACTGACGTTACGCAAAAGAGGACCGAGCGACGGAAACTCCTGAGAAATGAGAATTTTCGCCTTCTTCGTAGGCGTGACACCAGGTTGGAGAGGCGGTAATGGAGGGTATCGAACCTCGCCGTCCACGACTTCAATTTCTGGAGCATCGTCACGAGAGAGGAGGTGTTTACACAGGCTGGCGCATGTATCAAATTTTGTGGACTTTTTCTCCCGCCATTGCTCGAGAGTTTTGAAGTGCGGAATTTCTTCCGTTGGGTCACTTCTGGCATAGCATACACAAATTCGATGCCCAATGTAGAAGCTCCTCGAGCAAATCTGTAAAACGCCGTTACTCGACGAGACGCTGGAATTGGTGTCAGAGGTGGCCAGAATCAAGAAAAAATAGAAAACCCTACTTTTCCTTGACGTTGTCGGCAAGCTCAGTGATAATTTCCATTTCGCGAGCCGTCGGCTTGACAATGACGGTGATATCGACGTGAGGCTTCAAGTCGATAAGCTTATCTCCCTTGTAGTCGAGACTGGCGACTGTTCGTCTAAGTATACGGCCAGTGAAATGGTCCTGCATGCGCTGCGCGATGCCAATTTGGCAGTTCTTAAGCTCCGAGTCTGGATCGTCGTGATCAATATCCTCTTCGTCCACCGCTCGCCTGACTTGGCGAAGCAGAGACGCGTCATCCTTTTCTTCCACGTAAGCCTGATTGGAGAGGAAGTGAGGAATACCAAGAAGCCTGCCCATGCTGGCGGCGTCCTTTAAGCAATCTATCAGCTTGATGAATACAACACAGACAAAAAATGATTTACCTTCGTCGAAGTTTGTAATGGAGTCGCCGTCATAATAATGCACATTAAGGCTTTTTCCAAAAGCTTAAGCGCCGCCGAGTGTTTTACACCGATATTACGGAAAGCCTGAGCCTCGTCGAGAGTGACAGACAGATAGTGCCGGCCGTATAGCGTGTCCTTAAAGTTATCGTTGTAGTTTGCCAGGCGCGTTGCTGTATTCCAAGGAAGCGTAGATGAGGAAGCCCTCGGTTTGACCCACGAGTAAAGGGCGGAAAAGTCCTGTTGAAGCGCCTGTGCACTGATTAACACACGATGATATTTAGATGTAAGGCCCTATGTACCGAGTGGGAAGCTAAGATAATCAAATTCGACCCAGCAATGGAGCTATGGAACGGCCCATCAGAGGCCCAGAATTTATCTCGCTGAGCTTTCCCAGAATTATATTCCAGAATATCATACGAGCGCGGGATGAAGACAGTCTCGAGAGCGTTCCTCCATTGAGCCAGCAGAGTTCCGGGTACCACGATGAGGTGCGGGAGTCTAGGAAGCTCCTTATACTTGCCGAGATAGGGCTTCTTCCCTATAAAAAATTTCAGTTCATGTCCAAGTTGACGACAAGGTGAACTTACATATGACAGGGGGGAGCGTCGCCGTCTGGGTAGTTGACTGCTTTATCATCGATTGGCGAGTCACTACGTCCGAGAGAAAAGCAATTATAGTGGCTGAAAGGAACGTCTTCCCGAGGCCGACCTCGTCTGCAATGAGACAGCCTAGAGGGTTGTTGGATTCAGCTTCCGCAGTGAAATTCATGCGGACGATTGCATGAAGACCCGCAATTTGATGCCAGTGCAGGGAAATCGGCTCCATTTCTGGGTTCTCTTCAGCCAGGGCAGGATCGAAGAGCTTCTCGTTTGCAGGTTGCCATGCAGTGAGACCACCCGTATGCCGATAGCGATTGAAAAGTAAAGGGAGACGTTTGTGGAAGCCAAGAGCAGTGGCGAGCATGTCGGGGGGGAGGTTTGCTTCGTACTCGACGCCGAGATCGGCAGTGCCGTCAACTGTATCTCCCAATTGAATGCCCAGTGTAGCATGTTGGTCTACTAAAGAGACGGAATCGGCGGCAGCAGGAGTGCTGAAAAAATCAACATAGAGGCTTATAACGTCGGCCATATCGCCTTCGGATAGTAACGAATTGATCATCTGATTGGTTACTTTGGAGGCAGCTAGAATTAGAGGATGAGTTCGAGTATATCGACTAGAGTATGCACACGAACCTAACTTGGCTTTGGGGCTAGGCGATGGTAGATTAGCACCGAGCGAGATCAGGATCTGCTGCAGTTCGTCATCCATCACTTGCACTCTCTCCAGGTGGTCGAAAAGTCCCAGTGCGTCGGCTAGGTTTTTCCAGCGCGAAACTTTGATAATGGCGGTCTTGACCTTGGTTTTCGCCTTCGTGGTTGCGTCTTTATCGAGATCTGATCAAGAGTATGAGAAAGTTTTCGACATGAGAATAAGAAAAAAAAAACCTACCTTCGAAGGCGGTCGTTGCGTCCTGTTCTAGGTGGTTAATGCGGTTCTTGCTGCGCCCAACTTGGTTCTTGAGATTCAACCATGTTCGATAGACGATTGCCCGTAAAGAGGCTCGTAATATCATGTCCACGCGCACACCCTCCTTATCGAGGCATTCGTGGCCGAAAAGAACACGGCCGACGGCGTCGATAGCTTCGCCCAGATAGTCTGCCGAGTTTGGAAGATTGTCAATGCTGCCGTTCCGGGAAGCGAGGGCAATCTGAAGAGGATGAAGCCCCTCCTCGTTTATGACGCTAGTGATTTGCGGGTGTATCCCCTTATTCCTCCAGAAATCGACAATAAAATTTCTCCAAAGATCTCGACCAGGGATCTGCGAGGCTCCTTTTCTAGCGCCAGCGAATTGGATCCTTTGCTCTTGAGTTTTTTTCTTCCTATATTGACTAAAGTAAGACTCGATGTACTTGGCGGTTTCCAGGTCCCAGCCGCTGGGTAGCTTGTCGACAATGAAGCCGCTGGGGTTTTCGACGCTGCGATGTTCTTCGCTACAGGGAAAAAGACCGTACTTGACACCAGAGAGCTCTTGCCACTTCGGAAACGTCCACGGCGCACCAGGATCGTCGATGAACATCTCCAGGAGACCGCTGTGGATAGTGTGTGCAGGCATCGAAGGTGAGGGCTAACGTCTGACAGAAAGGTGGAAGCACGGGCGAGGACGGGGACGAGACGGGAATGTGGGCGCAAAAAACTCGCAGTCATGTAGTAGATATCGTATATATTTCTGTAGAGAACAACGGCATGGTTTCAGACGGTAAACTAATGACCAGCGTATTCCGACCATGAACGACAGATTGGCGTAAGCAAGCTCCAGGGTTAGTACGCCGAACGAAACGGGTTGGTTAGATAGAATCTGCGTAATGGAAAAAAAAAAAACGTTGAGACGACGTGTAAAAGAATGGGTGATATGAATAACCCACCAAATGATCGAGGTTCGTCGAGCATCATCAGGAGAAAATAGCCGAGAGGGCAGGATGTAGGAGCTGGAAGGGAGAACTAGCCAAATTAGGAGGAGATAAACTCAGAGGCAATAGAAATCACCTTGTTCGCGTACGGGGTGGGTCAGGCATTGAAACTGGGCGTGCATAATTCTGCTTGTTCTGAAGGTTGTGATAAGAAAACGTACAAGTAGACGAGGGAGAAGGAACTTACAGGGTGTCAAGATAGCAAAGATCGCGAAATGCATGGGCTGCAAGAAATCGAGAACCCGATTCTACGACAAGACCGCGATCAGAGCCGAAGTACACGTACGAGAAACACGCGGGCATACCTGTTCCAGAGGTTCGTCGAGCCTCAGAATGCAGCCGGTACGCGTCGCTAGTAGCACACAGCTCGACTCGCTGCAAACATAGCCGACGGGTTGACGTATCCAAACTGGCGGCCAAGACCCTCGAGGCGGGACACCGTGCAGGAGTTAGACTCCGTACACGGCACAAGTCATGCAGGAGTTAGACTCCGTACATGACTTTGGGGGACAGGTCGACTCGAGGCGGGTTAGGCGAAGGGCGGCCGAGGCACGACAATGGGAGCGGGGGCAGAGGGGATGGTGGTGGTAAGAAGAAGAGAGGCACTTTGTCATGGCGTGCCCGATTCGGATTGATGCCGAGTCGGATTGATGGCGCGATGTTCCGCATTGTTCGGATCCGCTCGCCCGGCTTTGGCTGTGCCTCACACTCGTTCCTTCCCACCACCACCACCTTCTCCATCAGTCGTCGCGATGTAGGGAGTCTGACTCCTGCATCCCGCCGGGCCTGTGTACGGAGTCTGACTCCTGCACTCCTCTCTGGATCTCGCTGCTGCAACGTGCTCCTGCCCTGGAACGATCACACTACTGCGCGCCCGCACCTCAATCGTGCCTCTACACTTCGTGCGCCTTTTGACGTCACCTCCTCCCTCGTGGTAAGTACATTCCGCCCTTGATTGAGCTCAGGTCCGACCTCTCATTCTCATCTTTCAGCAACGACGTAAGGAGTCTGACTCCTGCGCCGCGCCGAGATCGTGTATGGAGTATAACTCCTGCAATTCTTGTTCAACGTCTTTGTCCTCGCCCTGAATCGTGCCCTGGTGCATCACCTCGTTGCTCACCATGCATCCGCTCTGTTGTATTACTTCGATCTCTCGATCCACCCCTCGTGCTACCAGGTCAGTTTCTTTTGAACTCTCCAATCCGTTATCTCAACGATCTCACAGCCCTTCTGTCCGCCGTTTTGGCTTAATCTCGTTCCGGGGCTGCCTATCAATTGTGAGTGTCTTACACTTCGCGATTTTGTACGTTTTCATTGACGAAACCGAACTTCCAGGTTCAATCCCTAATTACGCTCGTCCAAGACACCGCCATCGTTACAGCTTCATTGTCGAGATGTAGTTCATATATTAGTTACGGGCAATGCTTTTCCGCCTATTCGTCTACCCACATCATCGTCTACCGTACCTCCTGTACTTCCACTTCTGAGTCCAATGCCGTCTAACGATCGCAATCTTCCTCTCCAGTCGTACTCGGTCAAGAGTTTTTGTAAGCGCGCGGAGACTTTGCGCGATACAGATCACGGAAAATTTGCTCAGTTCGTGCTCACTGGAAGGGCTGACGGCAGGCAGGCAGTAGTGGACCCCATTCTCGACAGTCTTCGTAGCCAGGAGGGCGTCGAGGTTACACGCGACTACGACTCAGTTCTCGGGATGAGTAATGACATCATGGTCAAGGGTCCGCTAACTCTCTTCCCCATGGCCCGCAATGCGGATACGCTTTCAACAAGTGTCCATCTCAGTTACACCTTCAGGACGTCAGAGGTATGCCATATTTCTCCTGAGAACACTTCACCTTTCTGACGATGTCTTCCAGGGAAACGTCGACTTACCCATCCACAAAGTCCCGAATATCTGCCTGGGGAAGTGGATGACCCACAACAAGATACTGTTGTTCGTACCTGGACTTTACGAAGAGGGCCGCTCTCCTGTCTTCACCCAACTCGAGCACGCTGCGTTTTACAATGACGGCTTTCGACCCGCCATCGCAGAACTCACCGAAGTTTCATCGACGGAGTGGCCTTCCACCTATAAGACTATGGAGTTCAGAAATCGCGGAGAAGGTGGACGCTATTCCTTCCCGACTAGGATTCTTCCCGAGGAGGCTGTCCTCAACCTTTTATTCGAAATTCGTCGTGCTCTGGCTCGTAAAGGACACGCATGGGCTCATGGCATCGTTGTCCTCCACCAAATCCGAGGCGTCAAAGAGGCGACGAAGCATTCTGTAGATCCCCTCGCCGCCGTCGAAGCGTTGAAAGTCTTTTTCCGCGAGAATTGGCTCTTGGGAGAGCGAGAGAACTCCTTCAAACCACTCCTTCGCCATCCTGGCGCGAAGTGGTACATCGATATCGGACTCCAATTTTCTTCTTTGTCAGGTCGCTGCTTGCAATGGCGAACAGACGGTCAACAAGAGATCGTCTCGAGCGTTTGTGGCCTTCCCGAGCACAAGGCTGCTCGAATTACGCGCCCCGGCAGTAGCCGCTACCACAGGGACATGGCCTCCCATCTTCCCGCAGTGTCTGGCTGCCGAATCGTGTTCGGCAAAACCACCCGGGGCGAATACGACATGGCGTATCTACAGACCTATACGACGGATAAGGCTTTGATCTATAATCCGTCAAAGGGGCATTTTGGTAAATACGTTACGTGCAAGCAACTCATGGACGGGACCGGTATTACCTTCGCTGAAAATCTCTACGAACTTTATTTGGAAGCGATGGAGACCAACTACTCGATAGCTCGTATAGAAGTCCGCGTCCCACTCAAAAATTCCGTTCTGGCGCTTCTGGATATTGACTCCGAGATGTTTCGGTCGACTCTCTTATCGTTTGATCCCAAAGCCTGGTGGTTAGTGTCTTCAGTTTGATGTATCTCTACTTAACTAATTACTCTCTTAATTCAGGGCGCTAAGAGCCTACCGGTGTCTCGCCCTAAAATTTGTAAACGAATGGCAACTTGAGGCAGACCCCGATCAACGTGCGAGCAAGCAAGCTCTGCTACTCACCGCAGCGATGTCTTGGACCTACAACAGCATCCATTCCACACCAGATGTCGGTGCAGCTTCCAAGGACTTGATGAACGCCGTACTGCCACACGTGGACCGTGAAGGTGCCGACATCAACATTCTCGCCTATGGTACCGCGATCGACGAGGAGGACAACTACAGTTTCGACGAGGATTCTACTGACTCCGAGGAAGATGGACCTCCTCCAGCTAAACGGCGTCGGGATGCATCCACTCTTCCAGCTTACCCTTCCGGCTTGGGATTTCTACGGAAGATTCTCCTCGGGAAGGGTCATCCTATCCCCCGCTTTGTTGAAGAGGGAGATACCATCTCGGAAAAGTCGTTCAAAAAGCTGTTCTCCGTGGCGCCGGCAAACATCGATAACCTCATCGTCGACACTACTCTCGCCGTTCCTATTAACCCCGACCGAATTCCGAACAAGGCGCGCCGAACAGCTCCTTACGCGCCGCACGGGGAGCAAACCGTCTTTGACTCAATATTCGATCTTCAGAGTCTTGGTTTCAAGCTAGCCCCCAAAGAAAAGGACACCGGGAGTGATCTCGAGTCGTCTGATGAAGACAGCACCGACGATGAGGAATATCGGGCAGCGCGTCAACGTCTGTGGAGCCAGCGTTTGCCTCCGAATCCGACAATTGACCAAGAACTCACTTTTTTATGGCGCCAGTTTTTGCTTGACATCACGGCAAGGTCCCCCAATATTCGCGGCTCGAAAAACTCATCCTATTGTAAACTCAACAAGGCGCAGCGCCTCTCTGTGACCGAGGAGACGTACCAAAACACCAAGCTTTCCGATTATTTCATCGACGCACAGTGGATGATCCCTACACTCGAACAATGGCGTGCAAATTTTTTGCGCTTCTTTCCCAAGGAGGGCTATCAGCTGCCTTCGAAATCTCAGAACTATCGGAACTGTCGATATTACTCCGACTGGCAACGTATCATGAAACGCGCCGACAAAGATACCATCGCGCAAATGCGGAAGGCCTTAAGAAAGCGCTTTGATACCCTCTACTGGGTTCCCCATGCCGAGAGTGAGCGCATTTGGTCGACGAAATGGAATAAAATCTATAGTAAGTCGACTAGGGATAAATGTGCGGCGGCTCCGCATGTACTCATCAATGGGCTTGCACCTGATTGGTAAAGTCGCTTCGTACGTAGTCCATCGTTGTCCTGAGTCTACTCGAGTAGTGTAGGAAATTTCAATGGCATTCGTTTTGTACTTGCGATCAAATTGTGAATATTTAAGTCCTATAATGAAACGACAAGAAGAATATCTACTTGTACTTGCTATAAAGGAATAGACGGGCTACGAATTGTTGAGCGACCCAGAACGTCGACGAGGTGCCGCAACTCTAAGAACCTCAAGGACGGGGGTTAATAGAACCTTGTACGCTAGAACGCTGCGGGTATTCTTCATACAGAAGAGGCGACTTGACGAACGTCATCCGTCAAATGTTCAGTCAAAACTTATCAGCTCAACGTTACTCACCCAATCTCCCTTGATGCAGATTACTGACGCTCTTGGTTCAACGGGCGGCTGAATAAAACTCGTCATCGTAGGATGAACATCGCATGTACCTCACGAAATTTTACGCATGGACGCGATTCCAAGAACCTATAAAACGACGACTGTAAGAGGGAAACAGAATAAGAGAAACGCAGACTCAAAGGATGAATGCAAACGCTCAACTATGAGGAGGAAGACATTTGCTGTGAGGTTCAAAGAACCTCGTAAACGAGCTGTAAGTAGACGTAGTCAGCTAAATAAACAATCTGCTATTGATGGACGAACTTGATATTCGAATGACGAACTTGCATAAGGTTGGCGGAAGTAAAGCACGGCTCGAAGAGCCTCAGTATCCAGTCCTGCGATGCTGCCACCCGACGTGTAATTATTGAATGGGGAAAAAGGAGAGGGAAAGCGGTCAACGAGGGCGAGAAAAGCGATCGCGGCTGCAACATACGAGAAGTATTTCGCGGCATACACGATGTCAAAATCGCGATGGTGAGAGACGTCGTCGAGAAGATAATATGCAGGAGTTAGACTCCGTACACATCCGCGAAGTGATCGATGCAGGAGTTAGACTCCGTGCATACGAAGGGCAGACACAGAGGAAGCAGGAATAGGGACTTAGAGCAATCTGCGCGAATTGATCACGATGTGTTTGTTTGGATCTAATGGCTTTGCCCGCGAAGTCGTAGTCACGCTGGGTTCGTTGATCTTTTGATCACTTCTCATCTCTGCCATCACCATCACCAAAGTCGCGTCCTCCCTCATCGTGCCCCCTCCCTTTATCGTATCTCTTCCTCATCTGGTTTCCGCCTCCGCCTTTCCCGTAGCATTGAGAGTATAACTCTCAACCTACAAGCTCCTCCAGGATCAAGCCCGCCGCTGTCGCTGCCGTTGGCACGCCGTAGACCCCACGAGTATAACTCGGGATACAAGTGCTACGTCGCGGGTCCAAGTCTGCGTGGCCGCCTCCTTTCGCGCTCAACGCGACCTCAACGCCCGAGAGCCCTCCTGCTCGTCCCTTCCCACCTCGGTACCCCTTCGATCGGTTCTGCCTCTCACCACTCTTCGTCCCCACCGTTTTTGCTGTCGGTCTAACTGCTGTAAGTCCTGCCCGATCGTCACAAACGAGCGTTTTACTGATCATATCTTTGAAGATTTCTTGTCCTCGAACTTTGCGAATAATTTTTGTCGTTCTTCCCGTCCCTTTTCTGTAAGTTTTCTATTTTCTATAGTCTTATTGAACGACACAACTTATCTACTTCACTATTCTAGTGATAATGTCGTCCGAAGTTGAACCTCCAAAGCGCAGGTTGCCTCAAGTCTGGAGACATGCGATGTGGCACCCGAAATCGGGTCTCGTTGTCTCCCCGTTCAGCCGCACTTTACCCTCCTCTATAGTCGCTGACCCCGGGTCGACCAAGCCCGATGACTTCACGAGACCTCGTCTCCTCGAAGACGACAACATATATCTTGCCTTCTATCCGCGCCGGCTGATTCACCGGGGACACCTATTTTCTGTCCTTGCAGTCTCTCATGAAGAACTCGATCGTGCTATCGAGGTCACTGATGAAACACCGCCCCGATACTGCCTTAATTCGTCAATCCGGACGCGTTGGCGAAACCTGGAAAATCCCCTTCTTGATGCCGCCCACACCCTCCTCACGACACACCCCAAAGCCCGATATTTCCCCAGCATAACGTACCCACGTTGGCCCCACGAACATGGTTATGATACACCCCACGAATCCAAAAAGCTGGCACTCCACTGCGCCAAGAAGTCCCTCACTGCGTTTACAATGCTCGCCGCCTTCGTCACTTTTGCTCTCTCCCTTTGGCTGTCCGACTATGAGGACGACTGTTTCGATTATGCTTTCAAGGTCCTCGCTCAGCGTGACCATGACACATTTCCCCGCGTATGGCTGGACTATCTTCGCGACTCCATTGTCTGCACGCTCTCTCCCGGTTTGCGAGCCGGTGGCTTCATAAAGCCCTACAACAGTCGTTGGGGCCCACAACTTCGTCGGTTCACTGCTGCATATGTGCCATATTGGCTTCTGTGGGGCGAGAAACCCCTTGACCGACGTCTTCTCTCGGACCCCGAAATGGATTTCTATTTCCCGCCTAATGAGTATATTCTTAGGGCCCAGGAGAAGTACCTCTCCTATTCGGACACTATCTTGCCTTTCGAGCAAACGGCCGACTTCGCGAACCGTACGGACACTGATAACACCTTCCTTCCCACTTTCGAAGGCGAGCTCGATGACACGTTCGGGCTAGAAGGCTTCGCGCTCGACAATCCTGACAGCTACGTCAATGCAAAGTATGAAAACCGGGATGAACCGCCTCCTCCCACTTCGTCCGTTGAACGTCGGAGCTATGTAGAGGCAAATAGCGGGCAGCGTTCGTTTGAAACCTGGGAGGAGTTCCATGCTCGTTATACTCGGAAGCTCCAGAGGCGGTTGGAGTTCGAGTCGTGGAATCAGAAGCAGCGTCGATTGAACCATGAGAGGGATGCCAAAAATGGACCAACGTCGATTTCGCCCGTCTACATCTGGGTCCGAGACGAGGTAGACCGCACATTCTATCGTAGAACAGCCGTCATATCCGACGACGCTCATTTCGAGTGGAAGGAATGTACGGAGAATCAGAGATTTTTCTGGGGCCATTGCAACGAGTGGGATCTCTGCCCGCATCTTCCTGCTTACCCACCTGGTACTGCTCGTCCGGCCGTCGACTCATCGAGTGACAGCGACGACGACGACGACGACGACGACGACGGATATGTCCCCAGTCAATACTTCAACCGACCAGTCGGTACGGGTGCTATGATGGTCGAAGCTGTCTCGTCTGTTGTAGCCAGCGACAAGGACACCATCGATGAGACTTACACTACCGACTTTTGGCGGCTGGACACCTACCTCCAGCTTCGGCATGGGTTCCACGTCCGTCCACAAAGCTGGATGCAGACCTATCACGAGCACAAGCTCTGCCTTCAAGTACGCCATTGGGACTTGGTCCTCAAAAACCTCAATTACGTCGGGGATGATGCGTTTTCGAATAGCGATAAATTCTCTATCGTTGACTTCCACAACACCGCGATGTCGACGGAGCATGTCACGTATCGCCAGCTTCCTGCTGCTTGGCACTTCCCGCAGGAATTGAAATCGAGCACATCTCGCATATTTCTGCAGCGCGTTACATGTGCGTTACCTGGTCGTGGTAAATCTCCTTTGTATATCTTGCGGCCTCCCCAAGGGTCTCTCGACACCTCGCCTTGGTTCATTGCGACGACAAGCGCCACCGCCGTGTTGTTGGTCTACCGCACGACATGGACGACCATGATCGAGATTGCAACTGGTCTACTTGGCTATGGTATCCCATTCCATACCGTGGTCGAACGCCAGCATCAAGACACGACGAACCCGACTAGGAAGTCGAGGGTGGTTGGCTTGGGTTTGCGACCCATGAAATTCAAGCCTGACTCCTTGGACTTTGCGGCATATGAAAGAGCGCGGGACAGGGTATTTCATTCGAACGCGGGACGAGTTTGTCGCTTGTTGGGCGGTCTGGTTGGAAGGATGGCGGCGGAGGTGGTGCCGGATTACGAGGTCTTGGACGGACCTAATCTCGTCGACGTAGTGGTAGTGGGGACCCTCGGTGACATTGAGTTCGTCGATGACGCCGTCGATGAAAAACTCCTTGATATCGTTTGCGGGGTGTACGACGTCGACGCTGATGTAGAATTTGCATCGAAGCACATGTCCTACTGGCCAAAGCACCGTACGTTCATGGCGGGAGCCTATGCTGCGGATCAATGGTTGCCTCGAGCGGAAGCCTGGTACCAAGCTCGTCTTGCTGAGCAGAAGGCTGGGACGTTTTCGCTGGAGGCTGCGACGATCTGGAAGAAGAAGATTAAGCAGAACCTCAACCAGGTTGCTGCGATAATTAGTGGTTCTGAGAAGGTTGCCGACGAGTTCATTGGCATTCCCTAGGTATGTTGCAGTGTTCTTTCGCTGATGACGCGTTTCTAATTTTTATTCCAGTCTTCCTCGTCATCTCGTTCTCGTTGCCCAACACCGGTTGTCGGCATTCGTTTTTTTTGCATGTATATACGCACTCTGTCGTTCGGGGCCGCCGCCTCGCATTATCTTCATCTCGCGGCGCCAACGTCATGTAATTTTTTTTTTGTTCAATATTAGCATCTTGCCCCCCTCCCTCGTTTTTTGTGCGTGTGTTTATTCAGGCTGTCTCTCGCATCACGGTAAGTGATACATCATCTGAGGACATTCGTGCGGCGTGTTTTCCATCGAGAACACATGTTTGCGGTATATTTTACATTAAGAACACATGTTGCGAAATGTTATAAAGATGTTCGTGCTCTTGAGTTTTCGAATCAAAACACCCACCTTCGCCGTTGTTCTCGCTGCCCTCGCTCCAATGTTGATTGTTGATGAGTGGTTGGACATGCGCAACTTATTGCCTTTGTTTCGCACTCGCACTCCCCTCAATGTTCACTTAGCTTCCGTTAGAATTATTCTGGTATGTCTTTTTACTTTCAAATTTTCATTCGCGTACTAATTATTGTAGCGAGAACCGTGGAGCGCTCAAGATATCATCTATCGCTTCAGGCCCAAACCTTTTCTTTTTAAGCAGCCGGATGGAGCGCGATTCTATTTTTCAAAGCCGAACTGGACGGGACTGGCAGCCTTCTTTGGATTGGTGCCTGAGGAGTCGGCGGGTGACAAGGCCGTAGTGCAGCAATCTGCATCCAAGTTCTGTTCTTCGTGTTCATTCCCCATCGCTTTTCACAAACTCGTTCATCATTCCAACATTTTCTTCATCGCCTGCCCCTCTTTTGCTTGTAGTCACACAGTTTGTTGATTACACGTTGATTGTATTGTAACCAGAATAACGAAATGTGCTGATGGTGATATGGTGCGGCTCTTCGAGCTGCAAGACTGACGTGTTCGAGGGTGAAGAAAGCAGATATAATATTATGGTACTACTGAATACAGCGCGCTTGTACTCCTACAGCGAATAACTGTCTCTTGACGAGCCGCACAGATGGAGGGTACCGTCATGGAAATGAAATAGTGGTAGAGTGGGCGACGACGCCGCACGAAGAACTGCACGAAATGGGGTGGTATGTAATTGTGAAGCAGCTCGAAGAGCCTAGGACATTGCGCTGTAATACACGAGGTTATTAGCTGAGAAAGGAACGAGTACGGATTTACATACCCGTGATTCTGCGGTTCGAAGAACCTCGCGAATGAAGACCATGGAGATGGAATGTATGAGGCATTGGTGGTTAGATATGAGATGGAAGCCGTTAGAATAATACGACAGGAAAGATAAATTTGACTTACTTGACGTGGTGCGGCGCGAAGAACTCTACATTGAGAGAGACGTGATCCTACACGAGAAAAGACGTCAATGTTGAAGTGACGATACACCGCTCGAATAACTCACCAGCGATCTTGGCGGATAGCGGATGTGGGGGAAAATGCAGCCCACGATCCCGACGTGGGCGGCGCCCATTCGTCCGCGAGAGTGGGGGCAGTGTGAGCTAGACGGGTGGAGAGAGACCCTGGCGGAAGAGAAACGCCGGTACCGAAGGGACGGATGAGAGTTGTCGAGGGAGGGTGGAACGCCGCGCTGTAGTATAAATCCCGCAGAGCTATTCGCAGGGGTGGGTGCCGGTGCCCATCTGCGCCGAAACTCGCATACGCGGATCTCAGCGGGCAAGGCGACGACGACGCAGCCCACGATCCTGAACGCTGAACTTGATTTGGGAGTTAGACTCCACAATTTTCAAGTTCAAGGCGCCGCCGCCGTCTTCGCTGGGCATGCTGCTGAAGGTCCGGGGGGCAGATCTTGAATCGTAGATTATACCTACGGGGCTGCAGGCACGCGGGCGTCGAGAGGCAGAGAGCAGGACGGAGGGCGGAGGGCGGATACGACGGTGATGGTGGTGAGAAGGGGGACTTGGAGCAATCACAGCGAGTTGATTGCGGGGCTTTGTTTGGATCCAAAGCCCCAGTCCCTGATGCCGAAGAAGCCGACGTGATTCCTACGTCATAATTGATGGCAACGTTCCTATTCGGGTGCGTTCCCATTTTCGGCTCTCACCTCCACCTCCATCTTCCTCTTCCCCCTCCACAGCCCGTCCCGCCATCGCCTGCGCGTCTACACGAGTATAACTCGTGATGCAACTCGACGCGCCAACTCGCACCTCAGGCCCGCCCCGCCCGCCGCCGCCCCTCCCCCTCCACACGTACTTTGGCAGTATAATTGCCAACTCAAGGCGTACGTTTCTGAGTCGCGACGGCGCAGGTGCTGCTGCCGCTGCTCTACGAGTGGGGCTCATGGACAATAAGTCCAACACCCCCGCCCCCATTGTCCATCTCTCGCACCCGTCCCGGCGTTCGTTACGTCCCCCCCTCGGGCCTGCTCCTCCCCCTCGTACTCGTACCCACCGTTCGTACTGCTCGTCGCCAATCGCGTCGGGGGGTGTGAATATCGACAGTAAACAGCTCGAAAACCGCAGGAGCGACGAATTCACCACCCCCCCTTTCACTATCGGCCTCTCGCGCAAGTGCCGCCGCTCGTTCTGCCTGCCTCCTCGTTCCCTGTCCGCCATTCATACAGCTCGTCACCAATCCCGCCGGGGGGTACGAGTACTGACCTACGACCATTTCTCTACGTCAGGAATGACGTTTTATGAACCCCCGCCCCAACAACTGGCCTTTCGCGCGAGTCGCGCTGGTCGTTCTTGGCCCCCTCGTCGTACCTTCTCGCCGTCCAGGAAGCTCTTCTCCGGTCGCGCGGCTTGCGTGAGCGGCGACGTTTATGTTCGCTCCCGTACTGCACCGCCGTTTCGCGCAACTCGGCCTCCTGCCCGTATTTTGTTCTGGTCCCCCCCCCCCCTCTACTCTACCTGGCGGTTAGTTCAGCCTGTTTCCGCTTTTTCATTGTAACTGATGTTGTTTATCTAGCTACTGAACTACTTAACAGCGGTATTAGAGTCCTTGTCGCCGCCGTTGTTGCCGCCACCGTTCTCTGGCTTTCATGTTCGTCTTTTCATTTCTGTTCGTCTTCACAACTGACCTGATTTTTTTCTTTCTTTCTTTCTTAATATTTCGCAATCTCAATACTCGCGTCACCATCGTCATCATGTCGCTTCTGATTCCCCTACGTCATGGGCCCCGGCGCTGACGTTGCTACATTACCTGCTGCTACTTGTTTAGCATTCCGATTCTCGACGCCCGTGACGTTCTCTATCTATCCTCGATTCTCGTCTTGATTCCAGGTAAGTTTCCCTTTTACTTAACAAGTTGTGAGCTGAACGAATATCTTGTAGGGGTTCTGAGTAACGCAGCCCTTTGTTTCAGGTGAGCATACGTCGTTTCCGTAAGTTTTTGGCCTTCGATTTACTATTTAACATTCAAGGCTTGTAATTATGCTCGGTTGAAGACTAGTGTCTTTATTTACTTGCCCACCTGCCAGTCGTAAGCCCACCGACAGTTTATTTTATTGGTGTTTTGTAGTCTGGATGCGCCCGCAGCTGCACCATTATTATTAGCCTAGTTCATTAGATAAATATTCGCTATACATATATAATTACCTTGATTACTTGAAATTACAAGAGGGGGACGGCGAGGTAGTTATTGGATGGTCGATGACGCTTCGTGCAGCTCGACGAGTCGCAAAATACATGCTTTAGAGCACCCTATTGTGTAACAAACAATTCTGGTGATGAGGAATGAAAAGTCGGAGCTCGAGAAACCGCATAATGCGTACTCAGCATGCCATCTCCATCGAGCGAGCTGGTGGAATGATACAGTTCCAGACGCTGCAAGACGAGTGTGCACAAATGGCCAGTCTGAATAATCTGATAATATTCTGGTACATATTACAGTGGGACATCGAAATTCTACGGTGAATACGTGAGGCGCGACGAGCTGCGGAAATGGAGAGAGGAGGATAGCAAGAGGTAAGAGAGTGATTCAGAAATAGCAGAGAAGGGAGAAATACTCGCGTAGACTGCACAACAGTACATTGGCGGCTCTAAGATCCGCGTAAATACAAGATGAAAGGTACGAGTACGGAGAGGTCAGGTGGGTGGGGGATACATGGCGAGATGGCGCAGCTCGAAGAACTGCGGGAAATGTGGGCAGTAGGAGGTTGGGTAGTGGGACGGGGAGTGTGATACAGCGCGACTCGAAGAATCGCAGACTAGAGGGGACAAAAGATCATGGCGGTTTAGCATGCCGTAGTAATTTGGTGTAGTCAACTCACCTCAGAATTCACACAGGTGAGGAAGAACCGCAGCACGGACTGCAGGCGGTGTCTCGTTTGAGTAGCTCTGTAAGAGAGCTGAGACGACGCAGTTCGAGGAACCTCATTCGGCAACCTTATTATGCAAATCCATCAACTTAGTTGTCCCCGAAGTCAAGTAAATCGGGCACTCACCAACTCATATTCCAGGTAATTCGCGGCTCGAAGATCCTCGACGGCGAGAGCAAAGCATGTAACACAGGAAGATGCTGTCGAGTCAAAAGGACGATACACTGCAGCTTGAAGAGCCTTCGTTCGATGTGAGATAAGCCGACGACGTTAAGATGGTAGAAGTGAATTCATCTCACCTGATATACCACAGTTCGAAGAATTGCGCGAATTCAGATGAGATATCATCCTAACGAACGAAAAATGTCAGTAATACAGTGGGGAAATAGGACTCTAAGAACCTCACAACTTTGGACTCACGAGCTCGAGTGCGGTTGGGAGGGTCGGTGGAGTGTAGTTCTTGAATTTCGAGTGAGACTCGGAATCTACAGTGAATTAGAATGAAGACGTTGGGTACGGTGGAATTTATGCGAAAGAAAAGGTCAGTACTTCTTGAATTACGAGTTAGACTCGTGATGGTACGAGAGAGCAAACGGCGGGAGGGGTGGAGGTGATCGAAGAGAAGAGCAGGAATGTGGTGGGACAACCGACGAGTTCGGCCGATGGAATGGTGATGAGAGGAAAAGCGGCTATTGAATTACAAGTCATACCTGCAATGCTGCATTGTACGTCTTGAATTACGAGTGAGACTCTTAATCGTACGGGTGAACGAAGGGCAGAAAGGGTGGTGATGAACGAAGATGTCGGTCAAAGAGGCGGGCGCGGGCCTGGTGAAATATGTGTTCAAGAGAGGCGGAGCAGCTATTGAATTGCATGTTATACATGCAATGCTGCGTTGAGTCAGCCGTCAGACGGTGCTAAACAGAGGGAGGACGGCAGGGAGGGAGGGCGGTAGTTGGACTTAGATGAATCTGTGCGAAGTGATCGCGTTGGGTTTGTTTGGACCCAATGCCTTCGCCCACGGCACGGGTGATGTGATTTGTGATGTGATTCACATCCGATCTCATCACCCGTCCTCCCTCTTCCACTTCCACTGTCACCTCCGTCCCTCTCGTGCACCGGATCTGCGTCAACGCGAGTATAACTCGTGTTACAAGTCAACGCAGCCGCTCCATCTCAAGAAAATCGCGCCGCCGCCGCCGTCGTAGCTTGCACCCGCACAACCCGAGTATAATTCGGGATTCAAGCGTGCACTGCGAGTTCTGCGCGCCGCCGCCGCCGTCGTAGCTTGCACCCGCACAACCCGAGTATAATTCGGGATTCAAGCGTGCACTGCGAGTTCTGCGCGCCGCCGCCGCCGTCGTAGCTTGCACCCGCACAACCCGAGTATAATTCGGGATTCAAGCGTGCACTGCGAGTTCTGCGCGCCGCCGCCGCCGTCGTAGCTTGCACCCGCACAACCCGAGTATAATTCGGGATTCAAGCGTGCACTGCGAGTTCTGCGCGCCGCCGACGTGCCTTGCGACCTCAACTCGCGGGTGAAATTCCCCACACACCCTCTTGCGGCGCTGGTGTCTTGTGCCCTTCGCGCCGTCGATCTCCCCGTTGGTGCCTGCCTCCTTCGTCTCCTGTTCGTTTTCCCTTTCTACCCCCCCCCCCCTCGTCTCAAACTGACTGATGTTTCATAGGTTTCCGCTATCTATCCGCAGTCCTGCGCCATCTCTCTATCCAAAGTTCTTGTAAGTTTTTGCGAATTTCCTTAACGTTCAACTTACCGATCTTCATCTCAGGTTCATACGCGCTGCTTTGCCAATGCCTGCATTTAATCTACGGCCTGTATCTCGGTAAGTGGTTTTTATATTACATCCTTACGAACACGGTGTCAATGCTATCTACATCCTAGAAATAATTTCCTCGCATCAACCGCCACCTGCCGTTCATCACTTCCTACTCGCATTCGCGTTAACACAAGTCTGACTCGTGTTAGAGACCCTACTCGCCGCTGACGGGTCGTGTCTCTCCTTCCCTTCTTCCGAGCCGAACTCCCAGGCGATTACCTTCTTAATGAGACGTGGAATACACCTCGTTGCAGCGCGTTTGTTATTAAAAGCACGCGTCCCATTCTTGTTATAAAGCTGGTCATGTTCGAAAACGAAGCATTCGGCCTTTCATCCTCTCGTCGCTCACCCGCAAAGATGTTGGAACTCGACGAGTATGCAGAACTCGACGAGTATGCAGAACTCGAAGTCCCTGGACTGCTGCCCATCAATGCCTCCGACGACTATGAAGAACTCGACGAGTACGCAGAACTCGGAGTCCCCGGACTGCTGCCTATCGATGCCTCCGACGAGTACGAAGAACTCGAAGTCCCCGGGCTGCTGCCCATCGATACCTCCGACAAGCCCGACCCAATTACTTGGTGGACGGCGGAAGGGTTCCATACTCTCATCTTCTTAGTATGTATCTTCGGCGCTATTTTTTTATTTATTTGCATGCTCAAAGTACTGTAGAACGTCCCGTGGTCGGCCGCCGATAATGTCGTCGCGAAAAGCGCCCCTTGCGACTATCGAATCGAATTCATTCTCTACAAGCAGCCAGACGATTACAGATTTTATTACTCAAAGCCGACCTGGTCCGGCCTTGCGGCATATTTTGGAGTCGCGCCCCACGAGGAGGAGAATGCATTGGTACCGATTTCCTTACAATTTACCCGTGTTACGTGCTCTGCTTGCTCCTTTCCTATTTCCTTCCATCATTTAGCACATATTTTTACTGTATTCGTGATTTGCTGCCCAATTACTTGTATGTAGTTACACTGTACATGGTATATACGTAGCACACCGTCTGCAGTTGCCACGGTCATTGTTTTCGTTTTGTGGCCCCGAGGTACATTGTAAATATTTATTTGAATTTGACTTGTCTTCGTCGCCATGTTTCTTTTGAGAGAGATTAACGATTACACGAGTATGTGAGACTGGGTGTTTCATGGTCGTGGAAATTGAGTGTTCGAAAAGGTATAAGCGCGGCTCTAAGATCCTCGCGTATGATATGCGGTGACCGCATACCCCATACATACGGCTCTAAGATCCTCATGTATGATATGCAGTGACCGTTATATCATACGCGGTGACCACATACCCCATACGTGCGGCTCTAAGATCCTTGCATATGATATGTGGTGACTGTATATCATACGCAATGATTTTAAAGCCGCACATTTAGGGTATGCGGTCACTACGGCTCTGAGATCCTCACGTACAATACGCGGTGACCGCATACCCCGTACGTGTGGCTCTGAGATCCTCATGTATGATATGCGGTGACCACATACCGTGACCACTAGGGAAATGCAGGGGTTCGTCAACCCGCACGGGTCACGGGTAAGGGTAACGGGTCGCGGTTTGCGTACCCGCGACCTTCAAAACGAGCCTGAAAACATGATTTTTGGGCGAGATATGAATAAGATACAGCTAATTTTGTGAAATTCATCGAAATTAGCTGTATCTCACTGATTTTTCAGCCGTTTTGGACATTCTTGGGCTCGTCTTGACGGGTAAACCCGTGCGGGTCGCAGGTACGGGTAGGCGCGGGTACAGGTGCGGGTAGGCACCCAGACACCCGCGGGTTACCTGTGCATTTCCTTACATACCACATACGTGCGGCTCTGAGATCCTCACGCATGATATGCGGTGACCGCATAACCTGTATGTGCAGCTCTGAGATCCTCACGTATAATATGCAGTGACCACATACCCCATACGTGCGGCTCTGAGATCCTCACGTATGATGTGCGGTGACCACATACCCCATACGTGTGGCTCTGAGATCCTCACGTATGATGTGCGGTGACCGCATACCCCATATGTGCGGCTCTGAGATCCTCACGTATGATGTGCGGTGACCGCATACCCCATATGTGCGGCTCTGAGATCCTCACATATGATGTGAGGTGACTGTATATCATACGCAAAGATTTTAAAGCCGCACGTTTAGGGTATGCGGTCACTACGGCTCTGAGATCCTCACGTACAATACGCAGTGACTGCATACCCCGTACGTGTGGCTCTGAGATCCTCACGTATGATGTGTGGTGACCACATACCATGTAGAAGCAGCTCTACAGATCTCACACATAATTTACCACTCTCATATCTACATAGAGTACTTTTCTCTACTCCTTTATTCCTCTCTCCCTTCCCTTCCGTTCCCTTTCCTGCCCCACCCTTCTCTTCCCTACCCTTCCCCACCCCTCCCTACCCCTCCCTACCCTTCCCTACCCATCCCATCCCTACCCTACAAATTTGAAAAATCCCTACACCCTACCCGTCAAAAAAGCCCCCTTAACCCAATCCATCAAGGGAGGAGCGGATGATGGAGCGGATGAGATAAGATCGTGGGTGTAATGAGCGACAGACGGTGAGATCAAGGGGGTAGCAGGAGTTAGACTCCGTACACATCCTCGGGGCACCGATGCAGGAGTTAGACTCCTTACACAGGGCGGATACGATGGCCTGAAGAGAGTGGGGGAGAGAGGAATTTGGACTTAGAGAGAATTCGTCGCGAATTGATCGCGATGTATTTGTTTGGATCTAATGGCTTTGCTCACAGCATCATAGTCACGCTGGGTTCGATTTGGGCTTTGTTGATCGTTGATCATCTCTCATCTCCGCCATCACCACTGCCTCCACATCGCCTCCCTCATCTTGCCTCCCTCATCGTGCCCCATCCTCTAATCCTCCTTCGTACCATCATTCTCTCTCGGTCTTCCCCCTTCCCAGCAGCTTGAGAGTATAACTCTAAGCCCTACTGGTCCCCTCTCCAGCATCAAGCCCGTCGCTGTCGCCGCCCTTGGCACGTCGTAGGGCCCACGAGTATAACTCGGGATACAAGCACTACGTCGTGGGTCCAAGTCTGCGTGACTGCCCCCTTTCGCGCTCAACGCCCGAGAGCCCCCCCTGCTGGTACCCCTTCGATCGGTTCTGTCCTCCCCGCCCTTCTCGTTCCCGTCATTTTCGCTGTCTAACTATTGTAAGTCCTGCCCGAACGTCAACCGATCGTTTCACTGATCATCTCTTAAGATTTCTTGTCGTCGAACTTCGAATTGTTTCTTTTTGCTCTTCTCATCCTCGCATCTGTAAGTTTTCTATCTTCTATAATATTATCGAACTACATTTGTTTACTTCATTATTTTAGTGATAATGTCATCCGAAGTTTCGCCTCCAAGGCGTAGGCTACCTTCAGTCTGGAGACATGCGATGTGGCACCCGGAATCGGGTCTCGTGGTCTCCCCTTTCAGCCGCACACTGCCTTCTTCTATAACCGCGAACCCTAAATCGACCAGGCCCACCGACTTCACAAAACCTCGTCTCCTCGAAGATGATAAAATCTATCTCGCCTTCTATCCCCGCCGCCCGATTCACCGGGGTCGACTATTCTCTGTTCTTGCCGTATCTCACGAAGAACTCGATGGTTCTATCGAGGTCGAAGGGCCACCCACCTCACCCCGATATCGCCTTAGTTCGACAATCAGGACGCGTTGGCGTAACCTGGAAAAACCCCTTATTGATGCGGCCCACACCCTCTACACAAAACACGTCGACAGTGTACGTTTCCCCCAGATAACGTACCCCCGTTGGCCTCGTGAACACGGTTACGAGCACTCTCATCAATCCAAGGAGCACGCCTTACTCTGTGCCAGAAGATCCCTCACTGCTTTTTCCATGCTCGCCGCCTTCGTCACCTTTGTTCTTTCGCTGTGGATGTCAGACTACGAAGACGATTGTTTTGATAGTGCCTTCGCCGTCCTCGCTCGACGTGACCACGACGCGTTTCCCCGCGTCTGGCTGGATTACCTCCGTGACTCTGTTGTCTGCACCCTTGCTCCAAGCTTGCGAGCCGGCGGGTTCATAAATCCCTACACCAGTTATTGGGGCGCACAACTTCGCCGTTTCACTGCCGCGTATGTGCCATTTTGGCTTCTGTGGGGCATGAATCCCCTTGACCGACGTCTTCTCTCGGACAAAGGCATGGATTTCTACTTTCCACCCATTGAGTACATCCATAAGGCCCAGGAGAGGTACCTCTCCTATTCGAACACTGTCCTGCCTTTCGAGCACACGGCCGACTTCGCGAACCGTACCAACACTGATAATACCTTCCTTCCCACTTTCGACGGCGGCTCCGACGACATGTTTGGACTAGAAGGCTTCGCCCTCGATAATTTCGACACCTTCGTCGACGTATCCCGCGAAAATCCGGATGAGCCACCTCCTCCCGCTCCCTCTATTGATCGGCGGAGCATCGTGGAGGCGAACAGTAGGCAGCACGCGTATGAATCCTGGGAGCAGTTCTTCGATCGCTACACCCAGAAACACAAGAAGCGTTTAGAGTTCGAGTTGAGAGATCAGAAGCAACGTCGACTGAGTCGAGAGCAGGCCGCCAAAATGGATCCGGGATGAGGTTGACCTCACCTTTTATCGTCGAACCAGCGTCATATCCGACGATGCTCGCTTCGAGTGGAAGCAATGCACAGAGCACCAATGTTTCTACTGGAGCTTCTGTAACGAATGGGACCTCTGTCCTCATCTGCCTGCGTACCCCCCCGGCGTTGTTGCCCCCGTTCCCACCTGGAAGGACCATGACGACGATGACGACGATGACGACGACGAGGACTACAATCCTTCTTACAGCGCTCCACCTCGGCTTGACCGACAGTATGGTACAGGTGACATGATGGTCGCGGCTGTCACGTCCATCCTGGCCAGAGACGAGCAGCCTGTGGAGGAGGAGGAAGCATCATCCCCTACGTTTTTGTCGCTGGAAACTTACCTCCGACTTCGACATGGATTCTCGGTCGTGCCACAGAGCTGGGAGCCGGCGTTCCACACGTACAAATTCCGCCTTCCGGTGACAGGCTGGGATCACGTCCTCAAAAACCTCAATCATGTTGCAGGCCAGGAGACGTTTTCGGATCCTGTACGATTTTCCATCGTCGACTTCCACAACACCGCTATGTCGACGAAGGAGCGGTCATATGACGAGCTGCCCTCTGCCTGGCTGTTTTCGCAGGAATTGAAACTTAGGATGACTCGCATACACTTGCAGCGTATCGCCAGCGACTTACCCGGATGCTCCAGGGTGTATATCTTGCGACCTCCTCCAGGTTCCGAAGATACGTCATCTTGGTTCATTGCGACACCAAGTGCCACTGCAGTCCTATTGGTCTACCGCACCGAATGGACGACCATGTTCGAGATTGCGCGCGGTTTACTGGAGTATGGAATCCCCTTCCATACTGTCGTTGAACGCGAGTCTCAACCAACGAAGCAGATTGGGAGGTCAAGGGTGATCGGGTTGGGCCGTCGTCCCAAAAACTTCAAGCCAAAAACCCTGGACTTCGCTGCATACGAAAGGGCGCGGGACAGGATCTTCCAGTCGAACTCGGGGCGAGTCTTTCGCTTGTTGGGTGGTCTCGTTGGAAGGATGGCGGCGGAGGTGGTCCCGGATTACGAGGTCCTCGACGGACCTAACCTCGTGGACGTTATGGTCGTGGGCACCCATGGCGACATGGAGTTCGTTGACGATGCCGTCGACGAGAAGCTCCTTGATACCGTTTGCGGTGTATACGACGTCGAGGGTATGGACAGCTATGCGTCGAGGCACATGTCGTATTGGCCGAAGCATCATGTGTTCATGACGGGAGCTTATGCCGCAGATCAGTGGTTGCCTCGAGCAGAAGAATGGTATCAGGACCGTCTTGCTGAGCAGAAGGCCGGGACGTTTTCGTTGGACGATTCGAAGGGCTGGAAGGGGAAGATGAGGCAGAACCTTAACCAAGTTACTGTGATACTTGATGGTTCTGAGAAGGTTGCTGACGAGTTCATCCGCCGTTCCTAGGTATGTCGCGGTGTTCTCTCGCTTCTCGCTGATGACGTGTTCCTAATATTTATTCCAGTCTTCCTCGTCGTCTCGTTCTCGTTGCCCAACACCAGTTGTCGGCATTCGTTTTTTTGCATGTATATACGCACTCCGCCGTTTGGGGCCGCCGCCTCGCATTATCTTCATCTCGCGGCCCCAAATGTCATCTTGTAAATTTTTTTTGTTCAATATTAGCATCTTGCCCCCCCCCCCCCTCCTCGTTTTTTGTGCGTGTGTTTATTTAGGCCGTCTTTTGCATCGCGGTAAGTGATACATCATCTGAGTACATTCCTCTGCGGCGTGTTTTCCATTAAGAGCACATGTTGCGGCATGTTTTACATTAAGAACACATGTTGCGACGTGTTATAAGGATGTTCGTGCTCTGAGTTTTCGAATCAAAACCCCCACCTTCGCCGTTGTTCTCGCGGCCCTCGCTCCAATGTTGATTGTTGATCAGTGGTTGGACGTCCGCAACTTATTGCCTTTGTTTCGCACTCCCCCTCCCCTCATTCTTCACGTAGCTACCGTTATAATTATCCTGGTATGTCTTATTACTTTCGAATTTTCATTCGCGTACTAATTATTGTAGCGTGAACCATGGAGCGCTCAAGATATCATCCATCGCTTCAGGCACGAACCTTTTCTTTTTAAGCAGCCGGATGGAGGGCGATTCTATTTTTCGCGGCCGAATTGGACGGGACTGGCAGCCTACTTTGGATTGGTGCCAGAGGAGTCGGCGGGTGAGAAGGCCGTAGTGCAGCAGTCTGCATGCAAGTTCTGTTCGTCGTGTTCATTCCCCATGGCTTTTCACGAACTCGTTCATCATTCCCACATTTTCATCATTACCTGCCCCTCTTTTGCTTCTAGTCACGCAGTTTGTTGATTACACGTTGATTGTATTGTAACCCGGTACTGACAGTGATATAGTGTGGCTCTTCGAGCTGCAAAACTGACGTGTTTGAGGGGGAGAAAAGCAGATATATTATGGTACTACCGAATACAGTGTGCTACGTACTCCTACAGTGAATAACTGTATCTTGACGAGGCGAACAGATCGAGCGTATGCGGTTCGAACCTCACGAACGATGATCATGGAGATGCAATATATGAAGCATTAGTGACAGGAAGGCGAGAAAGCGCGGATCTTGGAACTGCATGGATGAGATGCAGGAAGCGGGCGAAATGGAATGGTTCAATTTGCCACAAGAATGAGCTGGATGAACATGAAATAAGTCGACGAACGGTATGGGATGACGAATGCGTTACGAAACCGCACCAAATCGATAGGACACTTATCACGACTAGAAGAGCATCGAAAGTGGGCTATGAGGTAAGGATTGTCAGTTCGATTTGGTTATACATCGACAATTAGAGAACACACCTCTGTGTTAGGGCGATTCGAATAGCCTGAGCAATCTGCTATGAGATGGAAGCCTTCAGAATAATACGAAAGGAAAGATGAATTTGCCTTACTCGACGTGGTGCGTCGCGATCCCTACAATGAGAGAGACGTGATCCGACACGAGTAAAGACGTCAATGGGGAAGTGGGGATACACCGCTCGAATAACTCACCAGCAATTTGGGCGGATAGCGAATGGGGGGAAATATGCAGCCCATGATCCTGAACGCTGAACTTGATTTGGGAGTTAGACTCCACAATATTCAAGTTTCAGGCAGAGCCGTCGTCTTCGGTAGGCATGCTGCTGGAGGTCGAGGAGGGTGGCGCAGGTCTTGAATCGTAGATTATACCTACGGAGCTGCGCGCATGCGGGCGTCGAGAGGCAGAGAGCAGGACGGTGGGCGGAGAGCGGAGGGCGGATACGACGGTGGTGGTGAGTGGGGCTTGGGGCAGTTGGGACGGGTAGGCCGACGCCCCAGCCCCAAACGTTGGATCGAAGGAAAGGCGATCGGGGCAGAGGGGCGGGAAGAGCGCAGACCGAGATGGGCTGTGGACATTCGTCAACGGGAGTGGGTGCAGTGGGAGCTATCGAGACGTACGGGGATCGGTCCTGGCGGAAGAGAGATGCCAGTGTCGACGCGGCAGACAAAAGTGGTAGATGTTTGCGGGATGAGGCGGTGTGGTGTGCCAAAGACGATTTCCGCCGAGGTGTTCGCAGGAGTGGGCGCTGGTGCCCGTATGCGCCGCGATTCGCCTCCGTGGACCTCAGTGGGCAAGGCGGAGACGATGCAGCCAACGATCCTGAACATTGAACTTGATTTGGGAGTTAGACTCCTCAGTCTTCAAGTTCCAGGTAGCGCGGCCGTCTTCGCTCTGCATGCTACTGGAGGTCGAGGAGGGGGGCGCAGATCTTGAATCGTAGATTATACCTACGGGGCTGCGGGCTTGCTGGCGTTGAGAGGCAGAGAGCAGAGGACGGGAGGCGGAGGGCGGAGACGACGGTGGTGGGGGGTGAGAAGGAGGGACTTAGAGCTATCACCGCGCGAGTTGATTGCGGGGCTTTGTTTGGATCCAAAGCCTCAGCCCCTGGGGCCGAGAAAGCCGACGTGATATTCCTACGTCACAATTGATGGGAACGTTCCTATTCGGGTTCGTTCCCATTTTTGGCTTTCACCTCCACCTCCACTATCTCCCTCTCCCCCCTCCACAGCCCGTCCCGCCGTCGCCTGCGCGTCTACACGAGTATAACTCGTGATGCAACTCGACGCGCAGACTCGCACCTCAAGCCCATCTCGCCCGCCGCCGCCCCCTCTCCCTCTACATGTACACTGGCAGTCTAATTGCCAACTCAAGACGTACATCCTGGGTTTTAGGCAAGACGGGGGCGCTGCTGCTGCTGCTCTGAAAGTGGAGCCTTCGAACGACTGTGCCCACCACCCAGCTGTTATTTCCCACCTCTCGCGCCCGCCGCAATGTCGGCCAACTTGCCGGCTTCTGCCTGCCCTTCCTCCTCGTCATCCCACCCGTCGTTCGTCCGGCTCGTTTCCAAATGCGTGGGGAGTTGTGGGTAACCACAGATTAACGTTCACCCGTGCTAGGAACAACGTCCCCTCCCTCACTACCGGCCTCTCGCACGAGTCGCGCCGCTTGCGCCAGCTCCGCCCCCTTCCTCTGCTCGCCGTTCGTGTAGTTCGTCGCCAATCGCGCCGGGGTTACGTGTTCCGAACGACGACTATTCCACTATGGTAGGAACGACACCCCCGCCCCACAACCGGCCTTTCGCACGAGTCGCGTCGCTCGCATCTGCCTGCCTCCTCATACCTACCCGCCGTTCATACGGCACTTCTCCATTCGCGCCGCATGCATGAGCGACGGGGTTTTACGTAGCTCACGTACTACGCTACCCTCTCGCGCAGCTCAGATGCCCGCCCGCGTCTAGTTCTGACCGCCCATCCCTCTGCTCAACTCATCCGTTAGTCTATAATTCATTTCTTATCTTTTTCATATGATTTACCCTTCTTTAGCTTCCGATTTCTTATAACCACGACGTCGTCGCCTCCGCAGTCCACGCCCCCACTCCCATCGCCCACCTCTCGCAACGTTCGTCATATCCCCCCTCGTGCCTGCTCCACCACCTCGTCCTCATACCCACCGTTCGTCCGTCTCGTTTCGAAATGCGCGAGGAGTGTTGGGAACTCCCTATTTACGTCCGTCCGTGGTAGTAACGACACCCCCGTCCACACTACCAGCCTCTCGCACGAGTCGCGTTCGACAAGCTGTTCTTGTTCTCGTCGCCATCGGAGCTCTCCCATCGTCCCATCGTGTCAAGTCGGGATTATACTTTCGTACGTGGTTTCTTTTCCTTTCATATTCCGTTAAAGTTGAATTTCTTTCTTTCATATCAGTCTCTCGTGTTTAAGAGATTACCCGGCCACGCCATCGCGCCGTTTTATACCTCAGACAACAAGTGTAATTCTTGCATTGTCTCGACTTCCCAGTGTTATCAACGTTGTAAGCTTACTTTTCCTTGCCTCCATGCCCGTGGTTTTCGAAGCTAAATGAATTTCTTGCAGACCTCACCCAGTTCTAATCGTAGTCGATGTAGATTTCCCGCTCGTTGCCACGATCCCCGGCCGGCGCATATCACTTACTTTGCTTCACGGCCACATTATTATGTAGTAAATACTTTTTATATGTGAAATGTCTTGTTTTCCGTGTTTCGCGTGCGAGTTATTGTATATTTCGTGAAGATACTCCAAAATGTGAAGAGTATGTAAGGCTGGGTGTTTCGTGGCTGAGTGAAATTAGATACTCAATGACGAATGACAAGGGTTGAAGAACCTCGCGGGTAGGTACTGTGGCGGCACACCACAGTTCCACAGTTCTTCGAGCTGCATTTCAGAGTTGGAAGCAAGTGGTTGTGCGGCACGAAGAACTACTTGTTGATAGCACATGTATTCTGTGTGGTAACTGCATACCTTATATGTGCAGCTCTCAGAACCTCAGGTGCGGTTACCTCATACGTGCAGCACTTAGAACCTCAGATATGATGTGTATTCACCACATACCTCATGCGTGCAGCTCTCAGAACGTCAGGTATGATATGCGGTGACCGCATATCTCATCCACGCAGCACTTGGAACGTCAGATATGATGTGCGGTGACCGCATATCTCATCCGTGCAGCACTTGGAACCTCAGATATGATGTGCGGTGACCGCATATCTCATCCGCACAGCACTTGGAACCTCAGATATGATGTTCGGTGACTGCATATCTCATCCGTGCAGCACTTGGAACGTCAGATATGATGTGCGGTGACCGCATATCTCATCCGCGCAGCACTTGGAACCTCAGATATGATGTGCGGTGACCGCATATCTCATCTGCGCAGCACTTGGAACATCAGATATGATGTTCGGTGACCGCATATCTCATCCAGATCGCATATCTCATCCGCGCAGCACTTGGAACGTCAGATATGATGTTCGGTGACCGCATATCTCATCCGCGCAGCACTTGGAACGTCAGATATGATATGCGGTGACCGCATATCTCATCCATGCAGCACTTGGAACATCAGATATGATGTGCGGTGACCGCATATCTCATCCGTGCAGCACTTGGAACCTCAGATATGATATGCGGTGACCGCATATCTCATCCGTGCAGCACTTGGATCGTCAGATATGATGTGCGGTGACCGCATATCTCATCCGGATCGCATATCTCATCCACGCAGCACTTGGAACCTCAGATATGATGTTCGGTGACCGCATATCTCATCCGTGCAGCACTTGGAACCTCAGATATGATGTGCAGTGACCGCATATCTCATCCGGATCGCATATCTCATCCGCGCAGCACTTGGAACGTCAGGTATGACATGCAGTCACCACATATCTCATCTGTGCAGCACTCGGAACCTCAGATGTGTGGTGATCTCATATGTCATCCGTGCAACACTCGGAACCTCACATATGACAGGTGATAACCACATACCAATTCATCATCCTCATATCTATACCAAGTTCTCCCTTCTACCAATTCTCGTTTATCTACTCCTCTCACATGTCTCCCTGTGTCTCCCTGGCCATCCCTGGCCTTTCCTACCAATCTCTAGCCCTCCCTGGCTCTCCCTAGCCCTCCCTAGCCCTCCCATCCCTACCCATCCCTACCCATCCCTACCCATCCCTACCCATCCCTAGCCCTCCCTAGCCCTCCCTACCCATCCCTACCCTACAAATTTTAAAAATCCCTATCCCTACGAGTCAAAAAAGGTCCCCATAACCCTAATACATACGACATCTTATACACAAGTTATTCTATATTTCATGTAGTCTCCAGTTATGTTTTTTTCACTAGCCTATGTCTCCATTTCAACATTTTCTTTATTGAAATATGTCTTAGGGTTCTTTGGTTTACGGTTAGATATGCTTTACGTTTTTTCATTTCATTTCGTTAACTTATAGTCAATTTAGTATCATTCTCCGAAATGTAGTTCATCTTTTATCATCTCACTTATTTTTTTCATTTAATCTATACGCGAAATGTATGGGTTCCATTTACTAATAAACGTAGTCACTTAATTTGTAGTCAAAAATCTTTCGGAAATGTAGTTACGAAAAATGTCGCCGAAATATGCTGTAAATATGCAGTTCTTCGCGCTGAATACACACGTTTGTAATGTTAATAGCATACACTTTACGCATCTTGTAAACGTCTGTAATGTTTTTCTTCCAACGCCTAAGCCGACTCGACTAGGTACCGAGTTAGGGATAGGGACAGTGAGACACTGTAACGGCCCATGTACACTCAGAACGTGAGGATCTACGAGTCGCGCAATACACATGCACGTCTGCCGTGTATTTAGTTGCTACGACTTGTCAAGCCGGAGAGTAATCATATTATTATTCACGTCTATCATCTGCCTGCGAAGACGAGGCTCGACGCGCCTCAACAGAAGTACATGCAGTTCATAAACTACACTAAATATCCAGCCACGCAGTACGTCCTCCCATACACCTCAACTCGTCGAGCTGCACGAAATGTCCCATCCCTCACATCCAGCCCCACCATTCTCGTCAGCCGCAACTCGTCGAGTCGCAGGAAACCACCTGTATGTCAAGTAATATTAGCACCGAGACACAGAATGACGCAGCTCGACGATCCTCACCTTTGTTGTGAGTTTCGTCATCCCATGTAATTCCGCAGCTCGAAGATCCTCGCGTTCGCTACACGGGAAGAACGTCAGATGGCTAATTGTAAACGAGGTACGAGAAATCGCACCGTTATAATCGAACGACACACGACAGTAATCGGGTCGTGTATTTCCGCGACTCTTCGAGCTGCAGGAAATGATACATCAGGTCAGCCGTACAGAAAACGAAACGTACTGGATGACTCACGAATTGCCGCGGCTCGAAGAGCTGCAGGAAATGCCACCCCATCTTCTCCCCACACTGCCCACTCCGTCTGCGTAAAGACGCGGAACGTCGAGCTGAATGCAAAGCCCTTTTGTCCACTCGTACCCCACAACTCCATTCCCGTCCTGCGACGTGGTACTTTGACCTGTATGTGAAATGATATCAGCGGCAGAGAGAAAACACGCAGCTCGAAGATCCTCACCGTTATGAAAGGACTTCATGCCGCCATCTATTCCCGCAGCTCGAAGATCCTCGCGCATCGCGGACTTGTTGGCGCAGCGACTCTGCGCAAGAGAATCAAGCGGCGAGCGAACGAGAGGCGCGTAGAACCTCACATTCGGCAGGCCCACACTCGATCTGCTGCAAGAAAGAATGTCAGGAGGTGGATGTAACGTGAGGTTCGAAGATCCTCACTTTTGGATAAGCAGCCGACCGCGGGTATGTCGTTAATGGCCACTGACAATCGAGGGCTGCAGAAAATGATATACTAATTATAATGAAGTCATTGGATGGGAAGTTAACGAGAAAGGGCACTCACGAGTAATATAGCTCGACGACAAGCCGCAGGATATACCATGTCCGTCTACTTCGCACTCTCCTAATGCCCTCGTTTTCGTCTGCTTACACAGTGAATAGATCGACGCGACTCGACGATCTGCATGAACTAACCCCCCTCGAGGTGTTACACTTCTGAATTTAAAGACCTGGTACACAAGGAGATCAGCTTCGTCGTCTGCTAAGAGCTCCGGCGTACTTACATATGGGGAACAGAAGTTTCGTTTTCAACAAAATCGGCCGTCTGTGAAGGGCCGGGTGTGAAGTTGGCGCGGGTCTAAGAGCCTTATTAACGGTCTACGACAGAGTAACCAATTAGACACCGAAATAAAGACGAAATTAAGCGAACTTACGACGCCTCGGCTTGAGGTAAGCATGGTCGAACAAGCGGGACGGAAATGGGCAAACGAAGGGGGATGGTTGGAGTCCAGAGGGGTGAGGAGCTCGTTCGCGGAGGGCGACGTTGTAGATGGAAGTCGGGGGCGGGCGGACTCAGTGCCTCACTTGTAAGGACCCAGTTTGACACGAAAGTCGAACATGCTGGGCATACCCAACACTTCCGGCGAATTGTCCACGGAAGGCGACGAGGTGGAGAAAAGTGGGGGCGGGCTTATTAACATCCGAAGGCGAGTCCTGGTTCGAGACGAAGCGGGTTAAACGGCCGATGCTGAACAGGTCGCGGAGCCCAGAGGCGATGGCAACGCTCGCGGGGGGAGGGTATTTGGGGAGAGCATCGCGACTGAAGGAAGAGACCCGCAGCTGCAATGGCAATCCCGGAACGAAGAGTCTTGGGGGTGTTGTTGGGGCGGTGGGACAGCACGCGGGCATGCAGAACGCCGTCTTTCGATCCATTCGGGGGAGGGGAATCTGCCCGCACGTTTCGACCACAAGCAGCCCGCACACGATGGCAAGCTACGAGCCCGCATTCGTATACGCAGGCCGTGAATTGAACGAGCCCGTTTGGGTGGGATGGTGTTGAGTGGGCAGGATGTTGGCGACGTTCAAAACGTCCGGCGCCACCGTCTTCACGGCGCGAGGACGTATGAGGCAGTCTGTATGGGTGGGCGAACGCCCCTGCCGCAAACGTTGGGTCGGAAGGAAAGGCGATCGGGGCCAGCGGAGAAAGAAGGAGGGGCGCAGACCGACGTGGGCGGTGGCCATTCGACCGCGGGAATGGGGGAATTAATGGGGGCATTGGGCGCTATCGAAGTAGGCGGGGAGAGGTCCGGGCCAAAGAGAAATGCCAGCATCGAAGGAGAGTTGTAGGGGATCGGGACACGGTGCTGGGGTACGACGAAGTCGGTCCGTGCGGGGGGTATTCGCAGAGGGGCGCTGGTGCCCATCGGCGCTGAAATTCGCCTACGCGGACCTCAGCGAGCAAGACGACGACGGTGCCGCCCACGATCCCGAATGTAGGACTTGGATCGAGGGTAAAAACCCCCAATCTACGGGGTTCGAAGGAAGCAGCGCCGCCGGCGCCGGGCGTGTTGCTAAAGGTCGGATGGGGCAGCGACTTGATCGTAGGTAAGACCTACAATGCTGCGGGGGCCGGACGTCGAGAGGCAGAGGGCAGAGGGTGGACGACGAGGGTGGGTGCGACGGTTGGGTGAGCGAGGGCAGTGATGTTGGACGCGGGCAGTGGGCATTCGTTCGCGGGGGTGGGCGCCGTGGGGGCCATTGAGATGGGCAGAGAGAGTTCGTGGGGGAAGACAAACGCCAGTACCGAAGGATCAGAGGGGAGGGTTCGAGGGAGGGCGGGACGAAGCGCTCTGGTAAGCCGAAGACGACTCCTGTCGACGTATTCGCCGGAATGGGCGCTGGTGGCTATCGGCGCAGAGATTCCCCTCCATGTACCTCAGTGAGCAAGGCGGCCACGGCGCTGCCCACGATCCCGTATGTAGAACTTGATTTGGGAGTTATACTCCACAATATTCAAGTTCCGGGCACTGCCGCCGTCTTCGCTGGGCGTGCTGCTGATGGTCGGGGAGCAGCTCTTGAATCGTAGATTATACCTACGGGGCCGCGGGCGTGCGGGCGTCGAGAGGCGGAGAGCAGGAGACGGAGGGCGGAGGGTGGGCACGACGGTGGTGGTGAGAAGGGGACTTAGAGCAATCACCGCGCGAGTTGATTGCGGGGCTTTGTTTGGATCCAAAGCCCCAGTCCCTGGTGCCGAAAAAGCCGACGTGATTCCCTACGTCACGAAATCACAATTGATGGGAACGGTTCCTAATTGGGTTCGTTCCCATTTTCGGCTTTCCCCTTCATCTCCACCTCCACCTCCACCGTCTCCCTCACCTCTCCTACACCGCCCGTCCAGCCATCGCCTGCGCGTCTGCACGAGTCTAACTCGTGTTGCAAGTCGATGCGCCACTTCGCTCCTCAAGCCCATCCCGCCCGCCGCCGCCCCTCCCCCTCCACATGTACACTGGCAGTCTAACTGCCAACTCAAGACGTACATCCCGGGTTTTAGGCATGACGGCGCCGCTGCTGCTGTTCTTTTACGAGCTGGGTTCGCGTCGCGAACTACTGCGTCGATGCCCCGCCCTCGTCTTCCGTCTCGCGCGCCCGTTACAACGTTCGTCAGCTCTCCCTTGGACCTATCCCACCGACTCGTCCTCGCACCCGCCGTTCGCGGGGCTCTTCACCATCTGCTCCGGGGCTGCAATTACGGACAGCAGATAATTCAAGCGTGGCAGGGACGACGCTCCCTTCGCTCCCGCCCTCGCTATCGGCCTCTCGTGCGAGTCCCGGCGTTCGTTGTACATATTGGGTGACGGTGCCCTGCCCTGGTGCTTTACGAACAGGGCGAGCGAGCGACGGTGTCAGCGCCCCCGTTTCCGTTGCTCGCCTCTCGAACCCGTCGCGGAGCTCGCCCGCTTCCCCCCTCGTGTCTCCTCCTCTTCCTTTCCTCCCTGTCGTCCGTACGACTCCTCACCGATCTCGCCGGGGGTGCGAGTACCAACAGACGACAATTCAAACACTGCAGGAACGACGATCCTCGAGCCCCCGCCTTTATCATCGGCCTCTCATGCGACCCGTGCCGCTCTTTCGTCCTTACCTCCTCGTACCTCCCCTCCGTTTATACAGCACTTCTCCAATCGCACCACACGCATGAGCGACGGGATTAGACGTTCTTTCACGGCCTATGCGCTAGACTCAGACTCTTGCCTCTGCTCAGCTCATTCGTTAGTCCAACGCTCCATTTCTCGTTTTTTCAATGCAGCTCACATCTTTATTTAGCTTCTGAGATCTTCTAACAACGACGTTCGAGTCGTCGACATCATCTCCTCCGCAATCCACGCCCCCGCACCTCTATAGTCCACCTCTCGCGCCCATCGCGGCGTTCTCCAAATCCCTCACGTGCCACCTCCACCACATCGTCCTCGTATCCACCCTTCATACAGCACCTTGCCAATCGCGCCGGGGGTACAAGAACCCTCGTACAACAATTCTAAAACCGCGGGAGCGATGTTTACAGGGCCCACCTTCACCACCCGCCTCTCCCTGCGCTCGTTTCTACCCTCGTTCCTCGTTCCTACCCGCCGTTCCTCGTTCCTACCCGCCGTTCGTATCGTCGCTGATCGCGCCGGGGTGGCGAGTACAAACGCACAGCCGTCCTACTATGGCAGGAACAACGCCCCCACCCTCACCGCCGGTCTCTCGCGCGAGTCGCGCCGCTTGTACCTGCTCGCCGTTCATGCAGCACCTTTTCAATCGCACCGCACGCGGAAGCGACGGGGGTGTTCGTTCGTACACATACCACACCGTCCTCTCGTACAGTTCAGACTCCCCGCCCGCGTCGAGTTTTGGACCACCGCCCCTTTGCTCTGTTTGGTGGTTAGTCCACCTTTTCTTTTTTCTTTCACTACAGCTAACTTTGTTCATTTAGGTGCCAACTTATCAAACCGACGTCCCAGTAGTCGTCGTCGTCCACGTCGCCGGCGTAGTAGTCCCCTTTCGCGTTCGTTCTTTCGTTCCTTATTTTTTTCTTTGTAACTGAACTTAGTTTCTTTAGCAATCTCGACGTCCGGGACACCGCCGTCATCTCGTCGCTTTGGATTCGAATAAGGCAGGAACAGCGTTCCCTGCACCCCCGCCCTCACCGCTGGCCTGTCGCGCGAGTCGTGACACTCGTTCTTTCCCCCTCGTACCCGCCCGCCGTTCATTGTGCCGCACACGTGAGCGAATGGGTTTTACGTTCGCCCACGTACTATGCCACTCTCTCTCGTTCGACTCAGACGCCTGCTCGCGCCTAGTTCTCTCCCCACGCGCTCTGTTCAACTCATCCGTTAGTCCATCATTTCATCCCTTATCTTTTTCAATACGACTTACCCCTTCGTCTAGCTTCCGATTTCTTGTAATGTATAACCTCATTTATTCACCCACCCGTTGTCATTTAAGTATTTACATGAATGAGGATCGTATATTTGACTACATGAATTTGTATGGTAGGAGACCCCGAAATGATGATGGTCTCCATTGAATTTCGTGCGGCTTGACGAGCGGCAAAATACACGTATTAGTATGTGATATCGTGTAACTAACGATGCTGGTGGATGTGTGATAAAAAAATTGCAGTTCGAAGAACTGCGTTTATACCAGCTGTAAATCAAATTGGGTGGGCAATAACGACGAGGCTCCAAGAACTGCAGAACTGACGTGGACGGATGGCCAGTCAGGCAAACAAATTAGATTACAGTTCGAATATATTGTGGCAGCGTGCTCCTACGGTGAATACGTGAGGCGCGACGAGCTTCAGAAATAGAGAGGTGATGGAAACGAGAGTCTGCAGGTGCAGATTCTGGGTGAATGAAATGATTACGTCGACTACTGTACTAAAGTGCAGCTCTAAGAGTCGCACAAATACACGGTATTCCGATGAGCTAGCCGAGTAGGATTAGGGATAGGGTAAGGGCGTGCCTTAATTTGATGATGGCGAAATGGTGCGACACTTCGAGCTGCAAGACAGACGTGATGATGGCAAATATAATATTATAGCAGTACAGAAAACAACAGGACTACTGTACACACTACTACAGTGAATAACTGCAGCTCGACGATCCGCAAAGAAGGGGGAGTACAGTCACGAACCTGAAATGGTGCAGATGTGGAGTGGGTGGGAACACCCTGTCGAAATGCCGCGGATCGAAGAACCGCACAAAATGCAGTCAACGACAGGCCGGCGTCAACGTATGGGGTGCTATGTAAACGTTAAGCGACTCGAAAAGCCTCTACAATGTGCTATGCTATAATACACGGGGTTACTAGATATCTGAGAAATGATTGAGTATTAACTTACGTACCCGTGATTCTGCAGTTCGAAGAACCTCGCGAACGAGGACAGCAGAGAGTGCAGCCAGTGAGATACTAGTGGCAAGATGGTAAGGAGGCGCGATTCTTGGAACCTCGTGGAGACGCTGATCAGGCGGCAGAAAGGTCGGGTCATCGTGACTTCAAAAACCAAACAGAGTACCTTTCGATTAGCGCGGTTTAAACAGCCTAAGCAATGTAAGACCGTCAGAATACTATGAAAGGAAGGATAAATTTCACTTACTTGAAATGGCGCGGCGCGAAGAACTCTGCAAATGAGAAAGAGACGTACACGGAAAAAGATTTCAGAGGTGGAATGAGGCAACACCGCTCGAGAGACCTCACCGAGGAATAGCAAATCGCAAAGTCGTTGATACCGAGTATGAACGAACAAAAGGGGTGCTCCGGAGGAGTAGTTGAATGTGGGCGGACGAGGTCGGCGCACGATGGTAGGTGGGCGGGGTCAATGAAACACCGTTACTCTAGGACAAACGTCGCCGCCGCTCTGCCCTCCCGCCACCGTTTGTGATACAGAACCCGGTATGTAGCTCTTGAATTTCGAGTTAGACTCGAAATATACCAGGGACGAGGGTCAACGGCGGGCAGGGCACCATCGATAGCAAAGAAAAAAGGCGCGATTCTTGAATTACGAGTTAAACTCGCAATATACGCCGTTCTACTTGCTACCCAAGGCCGAGGAGGGGCTATCGAATCGCAGATTCTGCGACACTGCTGCCGGTCGGGCGTCGAAAGTCTGGAGCCGGCGGATAGAGGCGGAGTGCATCGTGGGCGGTGGTAAGAATGTCGTCCAATACGTAGAGTAGCCGGCTTTTAAGAAATAAAATCAGTTCAAACGAAATGGGAAATGGAAAACAACGTACGGGTTAGCAAGACAAGAATTGCCGACGGTATTCCAACGAAGGGTGCGGGACGTGTAGCGTCGGCGTCGGCGTCGCGAGTCGCTGTTCCTGCGAGTAAGGTTGAGACGAGGGGGGAGCAAAGCTTCTTGGTGGACAGCGGATGGGGGGAAGTCGAAACGAACGTAGGAGGGTTTGATCGTCGTGGGGGGCGTCGTTTGGGGAGTTCGTTGCGACAGGAGGATGATGTTCTTGACGTATTGGCAGGCGGGAAACGAAGGGGTGGGGGAGTCGATGGGAGTCGAACGACAAGACGCAGGCGCATGCCCAAGACGACGGCCGGCGAGTCGAGCTCGGGGGGAACGAATCCTGCTGCGGTTAGACGCGGATCGTGGCCTGGGCGTAAGCTTGCGATGGATGTGCATGGCGACGGCTGTCGAGCTTACGTTCCAGTATGCAGGTCTTGAATTGGGAGTTAGACACCCAATCTGCGAGGAGTGGGGGCAGCGCCAGCAGCGAGAGGCGCAGTGCTACAAGTCAGAAAGCAACTCTTGAATCACAGGTCTAACCTGTGATGTTGCTGGCGGACGGGCGTCGAGAGGTGGAGGGATGACTACACACGAAGAGGGAGGAGTTGGTGGTGAGAAGGGATTAACCCGCTGATGTGATTTCGATCACATTTGATGGGATTGTTCCTATTTGGGATTGATCCCACTTTCGGCTTTCACTCTCACCGCCACCATCTCACCTCTCCCCTCCTACTCCCCTGTCCCGCCATCGTCTGTGCGTCTGCACGAGTATAACTCGTGCTGCAAGTCGATGCGTCCCATCTCAAGTCAAGCCCATTCCCCCCGCCGACGCCGCCGCGGCTTCTCCTCCACCCGTACTTTGGCAGTATGATTGCCAACTCAAGACGTACGACTCGGTCTTGGGCACGACGGCGCGGGCACTGCTGCTGCCTTGCGAGCGGGACTCGGGGAAGACACCGTCGTCATTCCTGCCGTCGACTCCGATCTTAGGCGCCCCGTCCCGCTGCTGGTTTTGTCCCCAGCTTCTGCTTCCCCCTCCCTCCTCCTCCTGTATGCTCTTCGTCTCCCTCATACCCAGCTGCGCCGGGAGGGGCAGGTACTGACCTCTGGACACTCCCCCATGACAGGAACGACACCCCCGGCTGCTCCGCCCTCGTTACCACTCTCTCGCGCGACTCGTGCCGCCCGTCCCAGCATCCCTCCTCGTTCTCATGCCGCCATTCTTGTGGCTCGTTGGAATCTGCGCCGGGGGTCTGAATATCACCCTACGCGTATCCTCGTACGGCAAAAATAACGCCCGCAAGACGCCCACCCTCATTGCTGGCCTCTCGCGCGAGTCGCATTACTTGTTTTTCCCTGGGTTGTGCCTGTCCGGCCCCTCCTCATCATCATCTCCTTCCTGGAAGACGGTCAACGTTCAATTTATCCTCATCTTCGCTCCCGCCCCGGCCGCCCTCCTGTATTCCTGTCATGGCAAGTCGGGGTGCATAGAGTTCGTATACTCTCATGTACGTCCTCTCTTTTTCTGCTCGTTCTGCTGACCTTATTTTTTTCATCGTTAGGTCTCTCTCTCAATATCAACGTCAGTGTCTAAACCACCATCTAGTCGCTGCTCCGTCCCTATTTTCGATACCGCCGCGTTATATTACGCGCTCACCCTCCTCCGTCTCCGTCTCGCCTCCTCTCCCCCACTTCCCGTCCAACTCACTGGCTGTACGTCAACACGACAAACCCTTCTTGCACATCAAGCTCACCTCGTGCCTGCACCCGTACGTTGGCGGTCTAACTGCCAACTCAAGACGTACATCTTGGGGTTTTGGGCGGTAACGGCGGCGCTGCTGCCCTGCGAACGGGCTTTGAGAATGACGCAATCGGTACCCCCGTCCATGCGACCAACCCCCTGCGTCCATCGCGCCAGTCTAACATTGATTTCCTGCTCGCTAACCGTAAGCCCATCGACACTTCATTTAATTTGTGTTCTGTAATCTTAACGCGTAGATATGTAGTCGTTTCTCAATTGTATATTAGATAAATGATCACTATATTTTTGACTACCTGGTATCTATGAAGGGAAGACCACAAAGCAGTCATTAGTTGGCCTGTGTGTGTTTCGTGCAACTCGACGACCCACGAAATGCGTGTATTAGAATGCAAAATGATGTAATAATAACATGGGTCGACATGTATTGAGAAGATGCAGCTCGAAGAACCGCGTAAATACCAGCCGTAAAAGACACGACGGACGAGTAAGTCCAGGCGGACATAATAATATCATGATTCGCAATACATCGGGGCAGCTTGCTCCTACAGTAAATAACTGATCTCGCGACGAGGCACAGAAAGAGAGGTGAGGAAAACGAGAGGGAGAAATAATGGAAGATACATGGTAATACAATTGCGGCTCTAAGATCCGCGTAAATACACGATGTAATCGCACGTCAGCCGACGAGGATTAGGGATAGGGAAAGGGAAAGGTGTGCCTGAATTTACTGGTAGCGACGAAGTGCAGCACAAAGAACCGCGACATTGACGGATTTAAATGAGACGCAAAATGAGTATATTATTACAGAAATACAGAATACAGAGAAAAGAGTACTCCTACGGTGAATAGATGAGGCTCGAAGCGCCGCAGATATTGAGAGTGGCACTGTCACGAAAAGGAGGTGGTGTGGGAAACACACTGCCAAAACCGTGAAGCTCGAAGAACTGCAGGAAAATGCTGTCGAGTAACCAGTATATCAGACATACTAAGGGAGGAACCAGTACGTTACCTGATATTCCGCAGTGCGAAGAGCGTCAGGTGACGAGACGGCGCAACTCGACGGAGCTTGTGAATATGATCTAGAAAATCATAGGTCAGCATTATGAAAAGATGAGGTTCTAAGAACCTCACAATTGACGTCAACCTTATTATGCAAATCCATCAGCAGTATCTATGAATTCATGTAAGTCAGACACTCACTTAACCGCAGCTCGAAGAGCATCTGAAAGGCGAGGATAACCCAGCTATCACAAGAAACCGGCATCGAGTGTGGAGATGGTGCGCCGCAGCTCGAAGATCCTCAGGAATTAGCTGTACCACAATACGTAGTAAGTTCGAAACGGTCAATAACAATGAAACGTACTTTTAGAATTTAAGCTAAATAACGTCCAAAGGACAAAGGAGGGACGATGGCGCAGATCGAAGAGCCCCATTCTGTGAAGGATAAGCCGGTGAAAGTACAATGAGACGAGTAAGTTTGACATACCTGAGATACCACAACTCTTAGAACCGCGTTTATGAAGGCGGGTAATAATGCCACGAGAGAAAAAATGTGAGTCATAAAGAAATAGGACGCGAAGAACCTCACAAACGAGAGGCGACTCGCAAAATCAATGAAAGAATCCGGCGACCTTTCCTGGGGCAGGAAGACAGAAATGCGGGCGGGCGTACGAATGTGCGCGCAAGGGATCGACACAGAGCGATAGTCCTCCGAAAATAGTTGTGGGGCATCATCGTAACCCGCGCCGCAGCCAGTAGTCCAGGACACGTTGGGTAGTTCTGAGGTTGACGAAGGCGCAGATCGAAGAGCATCATTTTATGGGATTGTATCGAATTACCATACAGGTAATTCGATACACCGTCATCAAATGTACCACGAATGAAAGTACCCGCCGTCGTTTATAGTGTAGAGCCCGAAAGATATGTTTTGAATTTCGAGTTAGACTCGAAATATACGTAAATCGATTTTAACGAGAAAAGGCGTACGTTTTGAGTTACGAATTAAACCCGTAATCGTACGTGCGGGCCGCAGGAGGAGGGGCTAGGGAGAAGCAAAGTGATGTAGCGCGGATCTTTGAGTCGCACAATAGAATATAGCAGTTGAGTGGACTGTCGTAGTAAAGGACTGTTCGACTCACCTCTTGACGGACCTGACATGTCGCAGTCCGAAGAACTGCGAAAACGAGAATGATAGGTAGTCCTATAGAAGATAATAGATCAGCTTGGAAATGAGAGAACGCGACTCGAAGAACCTCACAGACGAGAGACGAGTCGAAAAATCGAATTTGATCTCGATCTCGAGGGCGGTGATGCAGAGACGAAGGCGGGCGTACGACGGTGCGCTGGAGGGATCAATGCATAGAGAGAATACTCTCTATATGTCACTGGAACATCAGCGTCGTCCCCGCCGACATCTGTGGTCCACGGCGCGGACAGTAGGTCTTGAATTCCGAGAAGACTCGGAATCTACTGGGACGAAGAGCGACGACGACGAGGGTGAGGCGGTGAGATTTGCACGAAACGAAGGGTCAGTACGAATTGAATTACGAGTTATACTCATAATCGTACAGGCCAGTGAAGGGCGAGAGGGACGGTGGTGAATGAAGACGAAGAAGGGATGGTACAAGAGGTGGGCGCGGGCAGGGTGGGATCGGTGCCGAAAGGAGGTAGAGCAGGTCTTGAATCGCAGGTCAGACCTACGTACTGCTGTCGATTGGCTCGCGGGAGGTGCGGGATAGAGGGATAGAGGGAGGAGTGAGAGACGAACAGGTGGAATTCGGACTTGGACGAATTTGCGCGGATTGATCGCATTGGGTTTGTTTGGATTCAATGCCTTCGCCCACTGCGCGGGTGTGAGTGTGACGAAATCACAATCACTATCACATCAACCCCCTCCGATCCCATCACCACCATCTCCGTCCTCCTACTTCCACTCCACCGTCCTTCCTGTCCCTCTCGTCCCACGGATCCGCGTCAACACGGGTTTTTATTCGTGTTCGAAGTCGACGCACCCCCCTCGGTCTCAAGAAAACCGCGCCCGCCGCCGTCGCCGCTGCCCTTGGACCCGCACAAACTGGGTCTGACCCAGGATTCAAGACGTGCATCCCAGGTCCTGCGCACCGTCGACGCGCCGCTGCCGCTGCCTTGCGAGCCCAACTCGCGGGTGAAGATCCCCACACGCCCCTCCGCGCCGCTGGTCTCTCGCGCCCCTCGCGCCGTTCGTTTCCCCCGCTGGTGCCTGCTTGGATCCCTGCTCTTGCCCTCTGCCGTTCGTACGCCGGGGGCCTTCTCCTACAGTATCGAACTCATCAGCGAGGGTGTACGTCTGTCCGCACCCTGCCCCGCCGCTGTCTAACGACATCCCGGGCATCTTGAACACTGCAGGTGAGTTCTTCGACCCTGCTCCTCCCCATTTCTCCCCTCGTACTGACTTCTGCGGCAAGGTGTAAACTCCTTTATCTACATCGTCCCTTCGACGTCCCCATTACATCCCCCTCGCGAACTACTCGCCGGGTTTTTTTTTGCAGCATCCGCTCTCTCGTGCTTTCCATTCGTCCCTTCTCTTGTAAGCACTCACGCGCTTTGTTTGATTCGACTTCCTGATATTCTTCTTAGGTTCACACTTGTGCTATACGACCCTCCTCTCTCGTTACCTTTTTCCTCTCCCTCTGTATCTGTAAGTCATCTATATTGATATTTCATAAATGTAAGCACTAAGTAAATAACTCTAGTACAAATGTCGTCCGAGTCTGCGCCTGCGCGGCGCAAGCTGCCTGAAGTGAAAAAGGTGGCATTGTACCACCCATCCACGGGCCTTGTCGTCTCCCCCTCCGACGGCACGCTCCCCTCGTCCTTGTTTTCGGAATCGAACTCGACCGGCCGCGAAGATTTCTCGAGGCCACGTCTCCTCGAGGACGAACACATTTACCACGCCTTCTACCCGCGCCGCGCCATTCACCGTGGCCCTTTGTTCTCCGTATTGGCTGTCTCTCACGAGGAGCTCGCCGCATCGATTGAGGAGGTTCCTGGCGAAACCGGCTCGCCTACCCGTTACATTCTCAAGTCCTCGATTAGGATGCGGTGGAAGAATCTCGAAGATCCCCTTCTCGATGCTGCCCATACGCTCTTCACGACTCACCCATCCGTCTCCGAGTTCCCGGTCGTTTCGTACCCTCGTTGGCCCAACGAGTACGGGTACAACGTTAGTCATGCAAAGTGGAAAGATGCATTCTACTGCGCCAAAAAGTCGCTGGCCGCCTTTGCGATGCTATCCGCATTCGTGAGTTTCACGTTCGCGCTCTGGCTGACGGAATTCGAGGACGATTGTCTCGTGGACGCCTTCAATGCACTCAACAAGCATCACTACACGTTTCCCCGTGTCTGGTTGGAGTGCGTTCTGAAGTCATTCGTCGGGAACTTCGGACCACGCTTGCGTGCCGGTGGATTTATTAATCCGTACACCACTCGTTGGGGACGCTTCATCCCAAAATTCACTGCTGCAAACGTCTCATTCTGGATGATATGGCGCGACGAAGTACTCGACGGGTCTCGCCTCACGCATTGGCAGATGGAGCGGTACTTTCCCCCTCCGGAATACATCCAAAAGGCAAAGGATTTCCACCACAAGAACTCGAGCATCATCTTGCCTATCTTGCACTTTCCAGCGTCTTCCTCCCTCCCTGAGTCTTCTTCCCACTACGCTGGCGATACCTTTGAGCCAGATCACTCCGCTTTCGATGATTCCACCCCCGACTGGTCCATCCATGAGCCGCCGCCTCCTCCATCCTTCGTCCCGCAACCTTGCCTCGAAGCCGGCAGCGGCCAGCGCGACGGTGAAACATGGGAAAATTTTTTCGAGCGTCAGACGAAGGAGTTGAAGAAGCGTATCGAGAGGGAAACGCGAGTGGAGAGGCAACGCCGAGAGGATTTGGAGAAGGCAGCAAAAACTGGGCCTACCAGTCGGTCGGTCGTCTACGTCTGGGAGGAGGACCCAGTTGTTACCGGCTTCTACTGTAGAACCCGCGTTATATCTTTCTACGCGATGGAAGAGTGGAAGAGCTGCACAGAACACCAACGGTTCTTCTGGAGCCACCTCAACGAGTGGGATATTTGTCCGCAGCTGTCTGCGTATCCACCTGGCACCGTTCCCCCTCCACCTACCTTCTCGAACACTGACGACGACGACGACGATGATGCGTCATGCCTCCCCTCCTACATGGAACGCAGCCAGCTGGTCAAGCCCACTGGCACGACTGCGATGATGAAGCAGGCTGTCGAGTCCATCTTCACAAGAGACAAGGCACCCGAGGATGCGTTCTACACTTTCAGCTTTTGGCCGCTTGAGAGGTACCTTCTGCTTCGGCATGGGTTCTCAGTGTCGCCGCAGAGCTGGAATCCGCGTCTTCACGTTCACCCGCACTGTATCAGGCAACCAGACAGGGAGTTGGCAGCGAAGAATCTCATCCACTTACCGAACGAAGAAAGACTCTCTCCTGCCGCTTTCATCTCCCTCGTCGACTTTCACAACACCGCCATGTCAGCCGACGAAACGCTGTCGTACCGTAACCTCCCCACTGCTTGGGACTTTTCAGAGACCCTCAAATCTAGGATGTCCCGAATTCGCCTGCAGCGCGTCGCCAGCGCGATCTTCGCCGACACCGAACTCTTCATCTTGCGGCCTAACATCGGTTCCCGCGATCCTTCTCACTGGTTCGTCGCGACGACCAGTGCCACCGCAATTCTTCTGGTGTACCGGAAGGATTGGACGACGATGTATGAGATTGCGCAGGGGCTACTTGACTACGGCGTCCCCTTCCACACCGTCGTCGAACGCGAGCAGCACCCCACTCGTCAGCCACTGAAGTCTCGGATTATCGGGCTGGGTTATCGACCCCAAGGTTTCCGCCCTGATGAATTGGACTTCGACGCGTATGAAGCTGCTCGTGATGACGTTCTTCGTTCGAAATCGGGGCGGGTCCTTCGAATGATGGGTGGGCTTGTCGGAAGGATGGCGGCGGAGGTCGTCCCCGATTACACAGTCCTTGATGGACCAAATCTCGTCGACGTGTTGGTGGTGGGTACACACGGTAATGTGGAATTCGTTGACGACTTTATCGAGGATGAACTTCTCGATATTGTCTGTGGTCTTTACCGTGTCGAGGGTGTGTATATCGAATCGTCGCGGCACATGTCTTGGTGGCCAAAACACTCGACGTTCATGAAGGGTTGCTACGCCGGGGACCAGTGGCTGCCAGCTGCAGAGGCATGGTACAAGAACCGCCTTCGTAAACTGCATGACAAGAACTACTCGCTGCAGACCGCGACGCAGTGGAGTAACTCGTTGAAGTTGAACGTGAAGAAGGTGACACGTTTGCTCAAGGGCTCCGAACGTCTTGCGAACGAGTTCATTCGTTGCAGCTAGGTAAGTTTTTATGTTCATTCATTGGTAGTTTAATACTTATATCTACTTGACCTTTTCATCAGTTCATTTGTCGGCTTGCTTTTTTTTGTTTGTATATACGTAGTACACCTTCTGGGGTCGCCGCTTTTATCATCTTCGTCTCACGGCCCCGCGGTACCTTGTAAATATTTCTTGAAATTTGATTTGTCTTGGTCGCCGTGTTTCGTGCGCGAGAGATTGCAGATCCCATGAGTATGTGAGGCTGGGCGTTTCATGGGTCATGGAAGTTGACGTTGCGAAGAGATATTGGCATAATTGATGAGACTCGAAGAACCTCGCAGGTAGATACTGTGACAACACTCCACAGATCTGCGGTTCTTCGACGTGGTTACTGCATATCACATACGTGCAGCTCTAAGAACCTCACGTATGATACGCAGTAACCGCATACCACATACGTGAAGCTCTAAGAACCTCACGTATGATGGGCGGTAACCGCATACCACATCCGCGAAGTTCTAAGAACCTCACGAATGATATGCGGTGACCGCATACCTCATCCGTGAGGCGCTAGTCACCGCATACCTCATCCGTGACGGTCTAAGAACCTCACAGATGATATGCAGTGACCACATACCTCATCCGTGAGGTGCTAAGAACCTCACGGATGATATGCGGTCACCGCATACCTCATCTGTGCGTGAGGCGCTAAGAACCTCACGGATGATATGCGGTGACTGCATACCATTCGTGAGGCGCGAACCTCACAGATGATATGCGGTGACCGCGTACTCATCCGTGAAGCTCTAAGATCCTCACGGATGGTATGCGGTGACGACATATCATCCGTGAGGTTCTTAGCGCCTCACAGATGAGGTATGTGGTCACTGCATATCATCCGTGAGGCGCTAAGAACCTCACGGATGATATGTGGTCACTGCATACCATCCGTGAGGTTCTTAGAGCTTCACGGATGATATGCGGTGACTGTGTACTCATCCGTGAGGCACTAAGAACTTCACAGATGATATGCACTGACCACACACCGCATTCATGAGGCGCTAAGAACCTCACGAATGATATGTGGTGACCACATACCTCATCCGTGAGGCACTAAGAACCTCACGGATGATATGCGGTCAGTGTCAGTCACAGCATATCATCCGCGAAGCTCTAAGAACCTCACGAATGACATGCAGTGACCGCATACCTCATCCGTGAGGCACTGAGACCCTCACGGATGATATGTGGTCACCGCATCCGTGAGGCGCTTAGAACCTCACAAATGATATGCGGTGACCGCATACCTCATCCACGAGGTGCTTAGAACCTCACAGAAAATATGCGGTGACCACACACCACATCTGTGAGGTGCTTAGAACCTCACGAATGATATGCGGTGACCACACATCTCGTACGTGAGGCGCTAAGAACCTCACGGATGATATGCGGTGACCGCTCACCTCATCCGTGAAGCTCTAAGAACCTCATGGATGATGTGCGGTAACCACATATCTTGCATGTGCAACTCTAAGAACCTCACACAGGACAATCACACATATAATTCACCACCCTCATCTACACGAAGTTCTTCATCCGACCTATTTCTACTCCTTTCTACCCTTCCCCTACCTCTGCCTCTCTCTGCCCCTTCCTAGCTCTCCCTAGCTCTTCCTAGCCGTCCCTAGCCATCCCTACCTGTCCCTACCCATCCCTACCTGTCCCTACCCATCCCATCCCTACTCATCCCTACCCTCCCTACCCTACAATTTTGAAAAATCCCTACACCCTACCCGTCAAAAAAGGCCCCATAACCCAATCCCAAAGTCAGAGCAGCACAACGAATGATGGTCAAGAACAACGCCGTTCGGTTTTTAAAAAATTTTGAACATCACGTTTTACAAAAGTATAAATTATCTCACGCGCCACCTACCCTACTCGGCTTTCGATCTGGAGACGAGAGCGGTTAGATGAGTATAGAATGAAGCAATAAGACCATACGAACGCGTGCCATGGCACTCTGTGGCCTGGTTAGAGGGGTGGTTGTCGCTCCGACGACGTTTCCTGCAACTTTATCGACCTGACCCCAGCCGGTTTGTTTCCCACCCCAACCTGTTTCATTGTTCTGCCCCCAGTCGCTTTTTTCGTCGTCATTGGGTACGATTTTCGACCACCAGGCCTTCTGCTCTATGGGTTTTTCTTTTGGCGGTGGTTCTTTGAATTCCAGAGGGACGCCATTCAATCGGATCGGGCATTTTCCGCTGCCCACAAAGTCCTTTTCTACAAAGTTGTGATACGAATTTGAAATGGGTACGACGACGTCAAACTGGACGAGGTTCCCACCGACGCGTTCGTGGAACTCGGCCAGGGTTGGTATGATGCGGCCATCCTTTTCGTGCTCGGACGCGTCGCGATCAGAGATATGGACTGTCAGGGTCCGGATGCGCGAAAAGTTGAGGTCGTCCCAGACGCCGACGAGATACTCGAAAAACGCTCTGGTGTCCTGGATGTCCGTTTCCTCGACGTACAGCTCGCTGACGCTATCCAAGCCGACCCAGTTTTGGAATTTTGTTGTACCTCTGACCCCGTACCCTATCAATTTGCATTGAGACCTGTCCAGGAATCTCCCGAGGTTGGACACGTCGGCGCTGTACGTCAATTTGCGGAGGTTCGGTAGAATGATAGCGTTCAGGACGGTGTCGCAGTTGATGTCCAGTGACTCCAACCCGCGGTGCAATACTGGGCGCACTCGTTTTGCCTTTGAACCCGAGTCTGGATCATCCGAGTCTGGATCATCCGAGTCTGGATCCATGACGACAGAGAGTTTTCCATTGGCGTCGACTTTGAGTGGGTCCTTGTCCAGTGACCAATAAATATTGGCTCTGAGGTTTCTTAATCTAGGGGAGGCACCCAAGAGTACCCATAACTGGTACATTGTGATTGGACCGACCTCCAGGGAGGTAAGCGTCGAGAAGCGGATTCCCATGGATTCGATAACGTCTGGTTCTAGGAGGGATTCGCGGAAATAAGTGTCATAACCGATAGAAACGTTTTCAACGGTAAAGTATTCAGCTTTAAAGTGTTTGATTTTGTCGAACGATAAGTTGGTGTCAAGGTCGAGACGCAGGGTTCGAATACGTGGTGCTTCGCGTTGAATGACGGCGACAATATTGTCATATAGGCCATCGTTATCCCAATTTTCCTCAACCCTGAGATGCAAATGGATACCCAATGGGGGAGCGCGGCGTAGAAAGTCGCAAAAGTTGTTTAAATGCGCGACGTCAGTTCGGTAATGGTGAGATGGCACAAGTCTGTAGCACGTCCATAGAGACGGCATCGACAGCACGAGTATTCTCCAGTGGCGCGAGACCGACGCGAGTCTTGTTGTTGCCCGAACCCTATCAGGGATTTCCAAGCGCCCAATTTCTGTGGACACCCGGCCGTCAAGAATCACATACTCCAAGATCATGGAAAACACGTCGTCGTCCAGAATTCGACATATCGGACTATAGGACGCATTGAACGCCTCGCAAGCTACCTGACGTCTAGCGAGGATGGGGCGGGCTTTTTTTACCGCGGCGTTTTGAAACGCCTCAGAAATGTAATACAACCCCTGTTTTTTACTTGGTAACGTGCCATCTGGACGGTAAACTGACTCACCATAAAATCAGTTTTTTTCCGAAAGTGTTCCTCCATTTCTTTTACAACGCGAACTAGAGCATCGATTTCCTTGTCCAGCTGTACCAACTCCTGGGTGAGGTTTTTGGGAATCGCGCCATCGTAAAACCAGTATAGTTGCCAGTCAGATGTGAGAGATACAAGACTTCTGTAGCTGCCATCGTTCCAGTTGGACATTTTGAAAAGAGAGTAAAGGTTTCGTGGAATTACGACTTTATATAACCCCGAGGAAAAGCGTGCCATCGATCGCTTCCATGACAAGGAGGTGCCGAGAGGTGAAAAGGCTATTCGATGTCTCCGTGAGAAAAAAAAAAAAGGATTCTCGATGAATTTGGCCATCAAACTTCTGAAGCCGAATCTAATTAAACTACTGCCCCATTTCTTCTTCGCTTTCGATCTGAGAAGGGGAAAAAAAGGTTAAGCGACGTGGTAAGAAGCAATAGACGACACTGACGCAAGCCATAGCGCTCTTGGGTCTGGTGAGAGATTGTAAAAGCTTATCCATTGCCCAGTCATCGTCGTCCAATAAATCCTTTTCGACTAGCCTGTCTGGGCCCCAACAGTCACCCGTTTCCGCGTTTGGTGGAGGAGGTTTCAATTGCAGGTCGAGTCCGTTTAATCGTATAGGACATAACCCCTTCTCTGCGAGATTTGTCTCCACATAATCCCTGTACGAATTGGGCACGGGAACAAAAAGGTCGAAACTGGCGAGATTAGCGCCGAATTTTTTATGGAATTGTTCCAAAATCGGTATTATCTGGCCGTCCCCAGTGCTTTCCGATGATGTGAGGCTGGAAATATGCACTGTCAGAGTACGCAGGCAGGAGGTGTCCAAATCGTTCCACCGTTCCATAAGGCGCTTGAAACACCTAATAGCGTCCGGGACGTTGTGGGCTCTTGTGTACAGCCGTTCGACACTGTCTAGGCCGATCAATTGTTCGAATGAGTGTGGGAAATCTATCCCATACTCTATGATTTCGCATTTGGAACGAGCGACGAGCCGCCCGATTTGTAACGCATCGGCGCTGGACCAAAGACGACGGAGTTTTGGGAGGGTGATGGTATGTAAGGCGGTCTCGGAGTTGATGTATAGGGACTCCAATGCGTTGTGTACTATGGGGTACACCCTGTCGACCGTCTGCGTCTTGCCCGAACCCAGTCTAACAGACAGGTTATAATCATCGTCCACTTGGAGCGGGTCCTTTCCCAGCGTTCGATCAATGCACACTTTGAGTTTTCTCAGTGCGGGGGAGGCGCCGAGAAGCGTCCAGAGCTGATACATCGTAATTGGGTTCAAGTCGAGTGAAGTCAACTCGGAATACACGGGCCTGATACCATGGTCGTCGCCAGGGAAAGCGAGTCTGTATGGAGTAAACCCTTCAAAGTCGATGGATACCGCTTTGACTCTGGGATAAACGGACGCTAGGAGATTGTATTGGTCGACGGACACAGACGAGTGAATGTCAAGGCGTAGAGTCAAAATCCGATGCGCTTTACGATGGATGAGGAGCAACAAGTATTCGAAAATAGAGCCCCAATGTGCATGAAGCGTGAGGTGTATGTGGATGTCCGCTTCGCCGGCACGACGAAAGAAATCGCTAAAGTTTTTGAACTTTCGGAGGTTTTGTTCATAGTCTTCTGTCGGTGTCAGTCTATACGACCTCCAGAGGCGTGGGTGCGAGAGTACAATCTGTCTCCATTAATGCGAGACCGACGCGAGCTTTATCGTCACCGAGAGGTTATCGGGATTTCCAATCGGTAGAAAGTCGACAGAGTCCTTCATGATGGCGAATTCGAAAATACGCAGAAATAGACAGGGTTGCAGACGGTAGCAAATTAGACTTTTTGCGGCGTTGAACCGGGTGCATGCGGCCTGACGCCTAGCGAGTAAAGAGCGGGCCTGCTCTACTGCGTCGATTTCGAATTCCCGGCAGAACGGATAACACGTCTGTAATTTTTTTTTTTTTTAGAAAGAGAGTTGGTTTTACAAATGCGAATGACCTGCCTCGACGAGATGTTTGTTGTAGATATACTTTGCTTGCTGCTCGACGCGGCTCGCGAAATCGCCGATTTCTCGGTCCAAATGCTCCAGCTCCGGTGTAAGGTTTTGAGGCACATCTCCATCATAAAATAATTTCTGCTGCTGGTCGGATGTGAGAGACAGCAAGGTTTTAAAGGTACCGTCGTTCCAGGGGGGCATTTGGAATGGATGGAAGGGAACGAAAATTCGTGGTCGCTGTAACCCTCCCGGGAAGAAATGCGCCTTGCGGGAAGCAATATCCATATTCGGAGCCTTCTAAAAAGATGGCTCTTCGAGAACTTTTGGACGTGAAATGTACTGTCAAAGAAGACGAAGCGATGCAATCTCAATTCGCGCCTGATGCTATTTACTGTCTACAGCTACATTGGCGAACACGAAAACTCCTGGTCGGCGTCGTCAGCGAATAGTCTCAAACGAATACCGTAAAACTTGCATCACTTGGCCGCCAAAAAAACGGAAAACCTTGCAGAGACCACCCAATTCAACCGATTTTCGTATGCAAAGTATGCATCGTTCTGGATGTCCTTGGGCAGGCCTAAAGAAACGTCAGCGGGGTTCCCCGAGTGGATTGAAGGCGTTACCGATAAATGCCTTGAATGCGCGCATGTCATCCTCAGTGGCCTCTTTAATAGCCCTGCGGATTTCGAGAGAGTTGTATTTGAAGTCGATTTGGGTGGGCATTTTTTTTTTCCCCTTGGGCGTTGACTTTGAGAACCCTGGTGTATTTATAGCGTTCGTGCGTTCGGTTATAGAAAGAACCCTTGCGTTTCCTGTATAAAAGGCACGCCACGATGGGCTAACACCTTCATCACCCCCCCTCCAAAATGAGCGAAAGCGAATTCGGTTTATTCGATTTAACTGGCTATGATTCTCAATTGGCGTACCAGCTGTTCCGCGATGCTCCGCGGGAGATGTTGCTTGAATACAAGGAAACGCTGGGTAAAGTGACGTCGTTCGCCTGTCGTAAACTGCAACTGACAATCGTCCCAAAGGTCTACCAGAAAACCTGAGCAATCACACATGGTTCTCTTACGAGAACAGATATAATTGGGTCGTTATGAAGACCTTTATGGATTGGTTCACGGCTATTGTCCTAGGTATTCTTGTTTTAAATAGTTCCAATTCGATATTAACACGGCTTTATAGGTGGCTAGTGAACGGTCGTAGTTTTGTTCTGCATGTAATAATACTTTAGTGTATACTCGGAGAAAGTGAACGACGACAGCGATGACCATAATAATAGGCGCTGGTTCCATACTTGGTCGTCTTCTTTAGAAGACTTTAAATTCAAGAAAGGATCCGCCATCAGTATAAGAAGAAGCGACGCTGCGTCAAAGTCGGACCCGGAGATCGAGTTGTCGTCTTTTCCTCGGACTGACGCACCAAAGGCGTTCGGAGGTTTCAAAACGCCGAGAGTAATTAAAGCCGAATTCGTGACCAGGCGCCCTTTATGAGAGTGAACGAGCAATCATACAGGGATAAAAATAGCAAGATAAACCCAAGTACGCATCCTCAAGATGCGCTTTAGTTTTAGAACCCGCGAGCACTGCGCGGCGGATATCCGCTGATGTTCAGCTCTCAATGAGGTGCAAGATCAAGAAGCGAAAAATCTTGTCATCTGGTAGAAACTACAAAAGAATAATCCCGGACGGAGAACATTCGATGCTCAAGTGCTCGTATATGATGACAGTATCTCGGATGTCCGTTATAAAGGTCCAGTAAGAGTAGACTGTATGCGCTCGTAAACGTCACTACGCCCATGAATAGACGCCGTGAACGTTTCCGGGCGTGCCAGAGTGACTATATGCGGCTATCGTATCATGGAGCACTTGAACAAACGGTTGCGGTTACGCTGCAGGGTTGTCGGATTGGGGTGAGCGCCGTCCATTCTCTTCAGAAGGCTCAGCGTCAAGGCATTCTTCGGTATGGTCGGCGTCGGCTTCAGCGAGAGCTACCTCGAGTTCAAATCTCCGCTCTGGTGTGATCGCAGAACGTTGAACTCGGATGCAGTGAATGAGTATCTGATACGCACCCTCCCATAACTCGCTCATGTACTCCCTAACCCTCTCGGAAGCCGAGGGCATATCGTACCTGGTCTTCTCGTACTCGATAGTATCCATGTCATGGAAGTCCTCCATGGTGAGCCTCATAGAGTCTTCGTCCGGAGGCTCAGCTGCGAAATACTCCTCTGCAAGAGCCAGCACCTCAAGGTCCGTTTCCGCTTCAGCGCGAGCCACCTCGCGTTGATACATCGCCTCTGGTGTGAACGTTGGGCTCGAATGCGGTGAATGAGTATCTGATACGCACCCAACAGCGACTCGCTTATGTACTCCCCAACCCCTTCGTTAGACGAGGGCATCTCATACATGCTCTCTTCGTACTCGATGACATCAATCTCCTCAAAGTTGATCCTCCTGGTGTTCTCTTCTGTGGCGATATCTGCAGCTACGATATCATCCTCCAATTGAAGGTGCGCCTCTACGGCTAGTTCATCGTCATTCTGGACAGAGTCGACAGGGTGTTGCGTCTGGCGTTCGGGCGGCATTGTGACGATGTCGAAGACAGGAAGAAAGCGTACGGACGAGAACGAACTCAAGTTATAAGCGATCGGCCCGGTTTAACCGCCGAGCTAAATATATGCGTCTACTACGAATAACAAAAGTGTTGCTCGCTCTCCTCACAGCGTACCAGCAGCGAGCTTCAACTTCATTCAGCCTACGCGGGGGCGTCGGCTAACCCAAGGGAGGGTAGATTTGCCGCGTGAAAAGGACGATGATGCAATTCAAGCCCAGCCTCTCGCAGCAGTTTTTCCGAGGCTTCAAAATGAGTGGGTTTGACGATGACCCTAGCCAAGGGATGTCTAGCGACGACGTGTTCGTCATTTCAAGACCAGAATGCCGTGCGTGGGTCTAAAGCTCCTTAATCCTCGTACAGGAATGACGGCGCTGATGAGCACTTTCGGAATTGAATCAACGAAATGGCTGCCAACGCTGCCAGTCAGAGGACCGTCCTGGAACCCCACCGGTTCGTGGTAAAGCGCTATAGCCCTGAAGCCAAGGGAATCTCACAGATATCAAGAAGGCGCCGCGCAGCATGTAAAGAGTTGTAACTGAATCTAGAAAATCCAAGTTAGTTGATGGTGATGCACAGGAAGACCTGCACATAAACGCACCGCTTTGCAGGAACAGCGAGGCCGCATGCCAGTAACGTCGGTGGATGATGCAGGTATACCAGCTCCGAGTTGATTCGGCGCCCTTTCGTCTCGCTTCGCATCAACAACGGAACCGCCATCCCCTGCACGATCGACCCACAAACTCGGGGCATAAACAGAGCCACGGCATACGAGCGGGATTGGAATGGACTTGGTAACCTGTTACCCATAATGCGGGTACCCCATCCGCTTCATGCCCTGCGGCCTCCAGTAGTCGACCGGGTTGTCTAGAGTCCAGGGTTGAACGCATTCACAGCCGGGACATTGGTAGCAGCAACGCAGTTCAGAGTCGCGGGAATGGTGGTTCGCATTCAGTAAAAGGGCCCAGTCGATCTCAAAGTCGACGCAGCTGGGGGCGTGGTGGTCGAAAGGAAGGGTGTTGTGTCTGAGTCAACAATAAAATTCACGTCACGTTATTTTTTTTTTGTCATCTCTTTGTATGTGTTGAACACGGAGCGAAGCCGCGGGTGAAATAAAACTCGAGCAACGAAGAATACGACGAAGCTAGGCGAAACTCTCCAAAGATGCGAATAATTGGACAATGATGGTTAGATATCCTCGAGAATTTGGATCCCAACTACTCCAAAGGAAAAGTCAAAGTGAGAATGTTGAACAGGGCCGAGCTTCAGCAGGATAGCACCCCCCCAAGGGCGTCGCCAGCGATGTACATCCTTTCGACTCGGATAACCTCGAGTAGCACTTTTGGGTCACGACCCGGTCGATATTCACCTGGATACCAAAGGCAGAGGCACCTTGACCCAAATCCTTGGAAATTCGGACATCCGATTAAAAACTGCAACGACTTTGCGACGTTTGTACTGGTTTGAACTGAACAGTGAAGCAGTATCTAACCGACAACAGGACGCGATCCAGAGGAAGGGCCAGCATGTCTGCAGAGCGACAGAGCCCGTGGGCCAATTCCTACATTCTATTTATGGAAGGTAAGCACATACATTCTATAATTAGAAAGCATTCAACTGCTGCATTTCTTTTATGGAATGCAGCACGTTCAACGATGGTTGCTGGCACAGTGTCCCTTGAAAACGACGACAAAATGCTTGTAACCTGGAACTTATGCTGGATGTGAATGAGGCAGAAATCCCGCCATCACCAGATAAAACGGCTGTGCTGGCTTTAGTTTGATCCCTACGCGAGTGCGTTGGAGAGAAAGAATGTTTCACGGTAGGTTGGGTATCCGTCCCCGAAAACAGATCATCAAAAGAAAACTCTCCATGCCTCTGCTTGGGTGCGTGTATGTTCTGCTTTTTCTCGACGAGGTTTGTATCGAAAAGTTGAGCCACCTCACCAAGCCTCGTTCTCAAAGATGACTGTGACGCGTCTGTCAAGTCTCCATCCTATCGCACAAGGACACTTCACTACGAGGGTTTTCCGCTCTTGAGGGGACCAGTAGCAAGGGGTTAGTTCTGGCATCGACGCTGGGATAAACAGTAACACCCAATGTCGCGGCATTAGAGGCATGGTTGATGTCGTGGTTTCGAATCAGTGTATCAGATGTAGCGTGAGTCGTTGTAGAAAGCGTTATGGTGTCGCACGCCGTCTTTACCGTTAAAATTTCATATCCTAGGCTACACTTGTAAAGATACCGCACAGAGTGAAAACCCCGTGTTGAGCAACCAGTTTTAATTGAATCCGATACAAGCTTGCCTTTCTAGGTCGCAAAAAAATAAAGAGCGAATCTCCTTGCGCGTACGGTTAGTGGGGAACTTTGAGAGCGTATTATAAAAAGACTAGGCCTAGCGGGTTTAGCGTTTTGATTGGCATCGAGCGACAATTCACCCCATCAAGACTGGGTGATTACAAAGGTTGCAGTTCTGACACGACCTTTCCAACGTAGTTTTTCATCAAGAAAACAAAATATATACTACAAAACTGCTTCCCATGACCGGACATCCGAGTCACTGACGGCCAACGAGTTATGCCCTCTGTCAATATACCGGAACAAAGACTTTACACTGCACTAATAGCGGGGCCTTTTTTTCGGCCGAGTTGGCAGCGTCTTAGCGTTCCCTTTAGGCCTCTGAATTGGGACGGACAATGTCGCCTGAACATCGACGTTGGGTGCTTGGAGTATGAACTGCTCTGCCAAGGCTCTCGCCGACGACAATATGGGCTTCTTGATGCTTGAATGACCCCGAATGGTTGCTGACCAACTGCTGCTCGATCGTAGTTTGGCTGTCTGGTTGCGGATATCTTCTAACCTTTGCCTGTACATTTCTTCGTCGTCTGGAAGCCATTGTCCGTAGTCAAACCCGCTGTCCTCCCACTTGTTTAACCTTGGCCACCACGACTGAACTGAAAGGGATCCTCGTGTGCTGCCATTCGTAACGTAGTATACGCCACAGACGATATCTGCCTCCCTTAACGGAATATCATCTTCTACAAGCACTAGGCCAGAGTTGTTGTCCAGACGAGCGATGAGCTTGTTGCGGGAGGTAGGGCCTGCCAATACGTCTTGCACAGATACGGATTCTTCAGCCATTCGGCCCACTAACCCTCCGAGCATTCGAAATGCTCGGCCTAGGGGGGATCGAAATATCGCTTCCCTCTGTACCTCGTACTCGTGGTAGTCCATTGGTGCAGGGGACCATTCAGACCGTCGTCCTCCAAGACCGTAAGAGTATTTTTGGTCGACTGGACACTTGTCTGTCCAGTTTTCCATCATTCGTGGCAAAAGGAAACGCGCCCGCTTCTCCAGAAGAATGTATACAATTTCAGACAGGTTATTCCAGCGATGGGCTTCGCGGAAAATGAGGAGAACGATGGTCGGATCTGTTAATGCCACGAGCCAGCTGTTGTTGCCGTCCTCGGTGATAGCATACAGTTTGCTCTCCGGACCATCCAAAACCATAAGCTCAAACCCCGTCTTTTTCAGACGTAGCTCTGTGAGCTCGGGATTGATGTCCCATGAGCGAGGAAGTTTTGCCATGGAGGTCCCACCAACGAGATTTTGATGAAAACTAAGGATGGATTGCCTGTACGACGCGGGGATATTCAGATTTTTGTATCCCAAGGCCTTGATTACCTTATTTTCGTCGCACAAAACTCCCAAATTGTGGGAAACGGGGTATTCCTTCGCGGTGTATCCGAACCTGCTCCGCAGCAATTCTATGAATCCATCGATACTCTGTGGATAAACCCATTCCCGTCGGACATGCGGTGGAATTTCCCATTCATTTAGATTCATCACCCAATCATCGTCCGCGCGATGGCGTTTATAGGCGTTTTCGACATCCCTAACCCCCTTGTAATTGTCAGGTATCTCGGGAATTTCACTATCCAGAGTGGTCACGGCGACGCTAAAAGATACGTCGTCATAGTCATTATCGGCGTGCGTGTCTGCTTCCGTGGAAGAATACATGAGACATAGATCCCACTCTCTGAGGTGTCCAATGTAACGACGATGAGCCGGGGTGCAATGATCCCAATGATTGGAGATCTCTGCATCTGTGTCGAGTCTTTCACGACGCCAGAAACCTTGCTCTTCTCGCCAAACAAACACAGCCATCCCGGGTTCGAGGATTTGCTCATCCGCCTTGAGTTCGAGGGACAGCCGGTATTGCTTCTCCGCTTTGGTTTCGATCGCGATATGCTGAGCTCGATCCTCAAGCATACGCGCAAAGAATTGGTCATAATTCTCCGCATGTTGCTGCCTCGAGCCCTTTGCGACAGTGCCCCACGGAATATCCGGAAGAGCGTTGTTAACCCCGACGTGATAGGTAAAATTTCCCGTTAATGTCTCTTCGAAGAACTCCTCACGTGAGTCAAAGCGGTTCAGCCCGTCATGAAGAACTGGCTCTGGTACTCGGAGTTCAAAATGAGAATGTAGTGCTGTCGTGTGCTTGTAAGGTGCAAACAACTTGCGTTGAGCCTTGACTTTAGCTCCATCTCGGACAAACGACGGCGGGTACATATGGTATGAAAGCCGATGGTCAGTCACATTGAGGATAGCGTCTTGATCCTTTTCATGACCCCACAAGAACCAAAAGTTTACGCTTGCAGTAACAAACTTGGGGATGTAAAACGCCCATTTAAATTTGTTGGCGTAGATAACGGCACCAGCTCTGAGACCAGGTGCGATGTTGCAGACATAAGATTGTTTTAGCCACATCAACCAGACGCGGTCGATGCCAAGCTCATTCCCGTGCTGCAACAGACATGTAAACGGCCTTTCGAAGCTGTCATGCTCGTAATACCCCAGTTCCAGTGTCAACAGGAACGTTAGAAGCGCGCCCAACATCGTGAATGAATCTCTGGCACGAATTGCACCGCGAACAGCGTCTTCCTTCGTCTTGTGGCTTCGACGATAGCCAAAAGATTCGGGAAATTCGGGCGGTGTGATGTGGGGGCACATATTGCGCCGTGGGTTCGTAGTCCAGAGACACGTGGTGACGTGGATCAGAGTAGTCTCCAGGGAATACCAACTGTCCCGCATCTCCTTGGCCAGTACCCACGGGCCATCAGATGATTCGGGACTGCAGGTGACTTTGGTGGAGAGGAGTTTACGACTGACGTCGAGGCGACCGAAGAGTTCACCGCGGTTGTGGGCTACTCGTGGGTAGAAGGCGTGGTAGATGAAGGCGTCCTCCAGGACACGGGGACGGGTGTAATCGATTTTCCCCTCCCGATCATAAGGGGTTTCGGGGGGTAAACATTTGGCGTTGGGTGTAGTGACAAGCCCCGATTTCTCTGAATACATGGCCAGCTTTTCGACCAATGGTAGAGGCCTGGCCTCACATTCATGGCCATATTGAGCGAATGCGCCTTCTTGACAATGCCGATAAGGAAAAGGAAACAAAAACGAAAGCAAAAACGCACCAGACTGCGGCATCGGGAAGAACTTTTTTTAGGCTTTGGAAATGCAAGACAAGCTGGAAGTGGCCAAAATTAATACGAGTCGATATACAAGAACGGTGTACGTACTCGAACCCAAAGCGGTGAGCACTGGGACTGGGTGTCCGGTTTCGGAGCTGGGTTGACCATATATAAGTCTGGTTCATATCATGACAATGGACAAACCTTGTAAAGGCGAGAAACTAGACGTGAAAAAAATAAGCGTATGATGAGGTTTTGTGGGCAATGCACGTACTCGAACCAGGAGTTCAAAGCAGAGACACTGCGAAGAGCAGAAAAATCCGCGTTTTAGATGGTAAGCACTGCGAGATAAAGGGCTACCGGAGGTGCGTTCTTTGGACGGGGGATCAACACGAGTCTGGATAATGAACGTACCTCGTAAAACTGGACGATGAAAACCGAAGGAGTAGAGATCCTTTGGACCACCGAAAAATCCGTGTCTTGAATGGTAAGCACTGCGAGATAAACTGACAGGGCTACCGGAGGGCCTTTTCTTCAATGTTCTTTTGAATGGAGATTCGCTATAAAAAGACGCAAGTCTGGTTGAAGTCGCGATAATGGACGTACCTAGTGCAAAGCTGGCGACGGAGCACCGAAAATCCGTGTCTTGAGTGGTAAGCACTGCGAGGTAAACTGACAGGGCTACCGGAGGGGCCTTTTGGGTATTCTTTTGAATGGAAATTCACTGCAATTCTGGTTGATGTCACGATAATGGACGTACCTTGTAAAACTGAACGATGAAAACCGAAGGAGTAGAGATCCTTCGGAGCACCGAAAAATCCGTGTCTTGAATGGTAAGCACTGCGAGATAAACTGACAGGGCTACCGGAGGGCCTTTTCTTCAATGTTCTTTTGAATGGAGATTCGCTATAAAAAGACGCAAGTCTGGTTGAAGTCGTGATAATGGACGTACCTAGTGCAAAGCTGGCGACGGAGCACCGAAAAATCCGTGTCTTGAGTGGTAAGCACTGCGAGATAAACTGACAGGGCTACCGGAGGGTCTTTTTTCGATGTTCTTTTGAATGGAGATTCGCTATAAAAAGACGCAAGTCGCGATAATGGACGTACCTAGTGCAAAGCTGGCGACGGAGCACCGAAAAATCCGTGTCTTGAATGGTAAGCACTGCGAGATAAACTGACAGGGCTACCGGAGGGGCCTTTTGGGTATTCTTTGGACGGAGGATCAACGCGAGTCAGATGCGAGTCGCGATAATGGACGTACCTTGTAAAACTGGACGACAAAAAGTCGACGAGGGGTTAGGTAAAAATCCGTGTCTTGAGTGGTGAGCACTGCGAGGTATACTGACAGGGCCACCGGGCGCGCCTTTGGAGGTGAGAGGAAAGAGGAAAGAGAACCGCAATCGAATTGGGAGGGTTGAATTCTTAGTCAGCAGATCGGCGTTGCGCCATAGATCTTGCAATAATCCATTTTGGGACAAGATCATAAGGGTCTACGAAATGATACATTGCAAGAATTCGATACTTCTAATAAACTTTACTTCAAGTTCTCTTCCGCTTGGTACTCGGTCCTTCTTCAACGTCGGCGGAGGCAAGGCGCTTGATGTTGGGCGTCGCGGGCAGGGTCTCACAGAGGGCGGGAACGATTGCGGGCCAAGTGTGGGCATGCGACTCTACAAACCGCTCGACATTCTCGAGTCGTGCGAGTAAATCGCGCAGAGCAGGAGATTTCTCCTTCAGATTTTCGACAAGACCGGGTATACCTATTGCCATTTTCATCGCTTCCTTCTCTGCGTGGGGGAGACAATCCGAGAATTCCTTGCGCAAATTTTCTTCGCGTTGCTTGATTTCAAGTTGATAACGCGTCGGTTGAGGATCCTCCGGTAGAAATTCCTCCGGGGAAGAGACCTCCGAGGACGAATCGGAGCGTCGACGGCGACTTGCAGGGGTGTCCTCTTTTTGGCTGGCGCTCCCTGTGTCAGACGTCAGTAAATATGTTGTGTGAACCATAGCGTACGAAACAATACCCGAGTTTTCGTCATCCGAGATGACGATGACTTGTCGGATGTCATTACACGCGTTGTGCATAGTATATAAAATCATACCCGAGTTTTCGTCGTCCGAGATGACGATGACTTGTCGGATGTCATTAAACGTGTTGTGCATAGTATATAAAATCGTACCCGAGTTTTCGTCGTCCGAGATGACGATGACTTCAGGTGCCATCTCCTAGAGTATAGAAAGTTTGAGAACGAGTTGGATGAGAGTTGAGAACAAGAGGTCAAATTCCAAGTCAGGTGATACAATTTACTACATTACGCTTCCTCGACGCCTGACGGTGGTGCAGAGTCTTGTAACCCTACAAATTTTTCCACAGACTCGAGGCGTGCGGACATGACAGAATGTTGTTCGTCGCGTGTAGAGGCGAGATCTACGAGGGAAGTCATGTCCGTCAACAGCTCGCGAATGCACTCGAGGGAATCGTTTATCCTCTCTAACCGATTAAACCTTTCGCCCCAAGCGATCCCAGCCGGTTTCATGGCTTGTAGGCGAGGTCTAGGCTTGTTCTCCTCCAATACCTCGAACCGTCGAGAGATGGAGCCCCGGGCGTCGTTGCTGCCTGTCGACTCTGCTGGCGAGGGAACATCAATCGAGCTGCAAGAAGAGTAAAACCCAACCACATACCTTTTCTGGGCTCATCTGCGCGGCCAGAAACGTCTGGTGCTCGACCGACCGCGGCGAAGCCGAATGGCTGTAAAATCCGTTCAACCTCTGCAAGCCGCGTTGAAAGGTCAATTTCAGCCAAATCTTGGGAAGAATGCATGGCTTTGATGGTGACGTCGATGTCCTTGAGTGCGAGGACCATCTTTTTGAGGACGCTCTCGAGGACGTCCAAGCGGTTGACCAAGTCGGTCACGGTATCTGCCTGTGGATCGGTTCCGTTTTGGCCAGCAGAGAGTTCCGTTTTTATTTCATTGACACTATTCAATACCCTGGCAAGTAGTTCCTGGGGTGTTTCTACGCGTCGCCGTTTAACAACAGAGACGTTTTGAAAATGAAAATGCCATACCTGTGGTCTTCTTTCCTAACGCTCCTCCGATTGACGCCGGCTTGAATTTAGTCACCCGTTTGTATGTCGACTGGGGTGTGGTGGCCATCGTAGAAGAAACGAATCACAAACTGGCCAATATTAACGGACGACGCAAGGACTTGAATTGTGCAGGGTTGGATTCTTTGTCAGCAAATCGGCCCCGCCATGGGCGCTCCGCAGTAATGGCATTTCAAAATGTTATAAGACAAGCCGTGTACAAGAACGTGTCAATTTAAACTACGCGCCCCTTGCACGCGTTGCTTGGCGAGTGACCCGAAGCTTTGGCATTTCGGAGGAAGAGCTTTCTGCAAGGGAGCGTTCGAGCTTGCTGACTCGCTCCGTCAAATCGGACTTTACGAGCTCTACTTCGTCGAGCGTGGCCTTTAGCGCTGCATACAAATCCTTTACGATTTTTGAGGGCAAGTAGTCACCCATAGTTTCCAGACGTCCGTCGATGGCGTCAACGAGCTGCTGTGCCTGGTTGCCTGCTTTACAAACTATCAGATGCGGCGACCTAGATACCGTCGGCGATTACCTTGGACTTTGCGCTCGATCTCTGAGAAACTCGGGCTCCAGGCAGCGCGCTTGACCTTTTGGGTTTTGAGCGCGGCACGTGTTCGCTTCGACAGCGACGGGCCTCGACCCTTTTTCGTTGAGGGTGATTTTTTGAAATGCGTCTCAGCAGCAGCGGCAGCGGCGGCGCGTGTTGTCGGTGACATTGAAGCAAATACCTAGAAAAAGGAATAACAGTCTGTATTTTATCTTTGAGCGATAGACTTACTTTTTCTTTGTGCAAGGGAGGGGATGAGAGTTGAGAGGAAAGAAGCGATGGGAATCACCTGGAACGCTGTCACCTGAGAAAATATGATGTCATTGGTCAAAATAAGAAGGCGTATCTACAAGGTGATTGTACAGAGAGCTGCAATAAAACGTATGACGCGGTCAAAAAACAAACAACCAGATAATCTAACAGAGAGCGACAAGAAAACGCGCGACGAAAAAAATAATTGAACAGAGAGCGACAAGAAAACGCGCGACGAAAAAAATAATTGAACAGAGAGCGACAAGAAAACGCACGACGAAAAAAATAATCGAACAGAGAGCGACAAGAAAACGTATAGACTAATATGCCCAAGGAGGCAGACTCGTTCTAACGGCGGCGTTTAGTGGCGGATTGAACTCCAAGCTCGGGCAATGGCTGCTTTCGTAGAAAAGCGCCGCTCGGAAACGTGTAGTCAATGGGACCGGAATAGACAAATTGAGCATGAAGTCCACTTGGGTAAACCACGCCGGGTAAAAGGCAGGCACTAACCATGCGTCCGGCCTGAACACGGGGTGGTGGATAGGGATGAGAGATAACCCGAAAGTGATCTGCTGGGCAGAGTTGTCGATATCGGAGAAAGCTCGTTGAAGCGCGAGTGCACCGTGTATCAGAGTAAACTCGTGGATCGTGAGCGAGTTGACTGCAATTTTGATGTTGATAATTTCAAAGTTTCTGGTTTTGTTAAGAAAAGTGGATAATCGTTCAACCAACTTCACCAAACCCAGTATCTTGATTTTGGAATGAACGACCGTCAACGTAGTCGCTTTCCATCTTTTGTCAAGCGACGGCCATCTCATGCGAGAACGTCCGCTGACTGTACTGTCGTCAATACCAAGCTTTTCGTTGAGGGTTACAACCTTACCTCGAAGGCCTAGATGTTCTAGTGTGGGGATTTCGCAAAGTACGAGTTCGGCCATGGCTTCAAGTGGCCAGTCGATGACAAGGACGGTCAGCCTTGATAGCTCGACGTAGAGGACGGCATCGGCCCAAAACTCATACAGACCACTCGAGACATCGAGGGTGCTTGGACACCAGCGTCTATCACCATTGGCGGCGGCGCCGTTGGCACGGACCACGCTACAAGAGCGAATCACTAGATTTCGGATATTTCGAAGTGGTTCTTGGAGCGCTCTGCAAATTACAGCCATCGGTATCGCAGCGCATTCGATAAAGGTGAGCGAATCTATGGTTGGAAGCGTGACCAATCGCACCAGTGCATCTTGGTATCGGGACGAAACCGGTGTTGCAGGATCCCAATCAACGGCAAGAGTGAGCACCATGACCGACGTCGTTTTCTCAGCGAGCTCTGCAAGAAACAATGGGTCCGGTGGGGTTGAAAAGATCGAGAGGGTTTTGACAAGTCCGAGAAGAGACCCGTTGCCCCGAACGATGTCAGTAAGACCGCTTGCTGTGTAATCCGAGCCTGTGATGGTGATTGACTGGAAGACAATAGACCGGAGGAATAACATAGCCTTGGACGTCTGCGATAGAGATGACGCGTCTCGTGGATCCAGGAAGCCCGCCATATATTCTAGGACGTCCGGGCACAGGCTGTTCATGGTGATGGTCGTCTCGAAAGTGAGTTGGTCGAATTGCCCCGCGCTCTGACGCTGAGCGCGTATTTTGAATTCGGCGGATGTCCGCAGATGATCTGTTTAGGCATCTACAAGAAGCCTCAGGGTCGCGTAGAACAAACTTCATCCAACGTGAGATTTTTTTTTTTTCCCCCGCGTCATGTCGAACGAACGTAGAACCGCTCCCCAAAAAAATGACCGCCGACGCGATGCGAGTAGATAAGAGAGGCGTCTCCAACAAAGAGTGGGCTCTGAGCGTACAGAATACAAAGTTTCCAACTTTAGGGGGGACAGCAAAGCAAGTCAGAATCGAAGAAAAGAACGACCCCACGGAGGTGGGGAGGACATGCGAAAAAAGCGGTGAGATCCACAGAAGCCTAGCAGACGTGAAACTACGCCCTTCAACCGACTTCGAAAGAGCGCAGCGACCTCCTGATCACCGGACATCCGAGGTTACGACAACTTGGGCGTCCATCGTCTAGGATCGGCCTACCAGATCTCGTAGCCCAAGCGGAATTGAAATGGACTTGGTAACCTCACATGGATTGCGGTGGGTGGAGTTATAAGGGTATGTCTTTGCCATATAGCCTCAAGAAGCCTCCGATAGTCGACCGGGTTGTCTAGAGTCCAGGGATGAACGCATTCACAGCCGGGACGTCGGTAGCAGCGACGGGTGGATGGCGAAAAATTCACATCACGTCGTCGACGCGGCGTATCTAAACACGAGATTAGATATCTACTGCAGTACGATTATAATGCATCGAGGAGTTCGTCCAACGTCGAGTACATTTCCAATCCTTGCTCCCATTTTTTCTTTCTCTCTTCCTTGATCCTCTCGTGTTTTTCCTTGTCGTGTTTCAATAGATGCTTGTCGGTGTGAAATCCATTCTCCACCCATCTAAAAACGCCGCCGGCGGTGTACTGAGTAAAAGATGATCGCCATTCTTTATCCTGTATGGCCGTATTTGAGTGCGAAAGGCATGACGATGGGATAAGGTATGTAGAACCGGAAGGGAATTCGACGACGAGTTTAGCTTCCCAGAGGATGAGATGACCACCGACCATATGATCAAAATTTCCTAGGGCAGTTATTGCGCACCACCCAAATGCAAGGTTGAGCATATCCCTGTGCTTGTACGCGCAAACATTGGGACCAAAATTCATAGTCGCACAGGCGAATACGCTCTTTGAAAAATTCCTCTCCTTGTGTGTTTTGTTGCCGAGCTTTTCCATCGTGTCCCAATAGTATTGGTATAGCTTCGGAGCCCATAATTTCAATGCACCTTTACCCACAGTAAGCACGGAAAGAAAATTAAAACATTGACGCTTACTATCTTGAAACGAGGCGACGCGTTGCAAATCGACGTTATCCCTAAAGCGCCGAATCAACCCAGCTCGTTTCCCTTCTCGAAGCCGGTTAGCCTCCCCTTTGCCGTTCCCCTGTGAGATACCAAAATTAACAGAAGGAAATTTACCGCGGGCATGCTTTTGTTCTTTATCATCGAATTCGGTATTTTCTTGTTCCTGTCGGAGAAAATCGCACAAGCGATCACACGAGGCTAGGTAAGTCGCATCAGACGGCCAGCCGGCATAGACTGAAAAGATCCGTTTCTCTTGGTCTATAATGGGTCGCGGTGAGCTAGGAAAGCAATCAGTTGGGGTTATGTGCTTCGAGAATCGGATACAAACTTGATGTGGTCGCCTACATCTTGAGCAGCGATGTAGGTAAAACCCAGGTTAATGAGCGACTCGATCTCCTGTGTCCTCTGCTTCGCTTGGGCGGTTTCTCGGAGTTGAAGGCTGGAATACCCTCCAAACGCCGCTGGAAGATTATTCGAATTGAAACCCGGTGCCGTCACTGGGTCTTGACTGAACAGGACATGGCTCTCGACCGTTTTCGGCCTGGTTTGTCGACCTTCTTGCTGGTATTTCCTCGCACGTTTTCGACTGCGTTTTTTGTTTTGGTAGCTTTGAGCAGAGACCGATGGCTCATCGAGGAGATCCGGAGACGTCTCGAGCTGCGAAGGACCTCTTTCCTCAGCAAGCGCTTCCAAATCGTCGACGGCATTAGGCCCATCCTCCTCGTCCAGTCTATCGGTCAAAATGGGCAAAAGTTGGATCTTTTCACTAGCGATTAGCCTGCCGACAACGGTGTCCGCTTCTTCTTTATGTTTCCACTACATGGTTCAAATCAGCAGAAATAGACCTTAAAAATATAACCCACTTGCCATGATGGTGGTCTAATCTCGTCGAAACAACAAAAAAAAAAAAAATCTTTAGGTCACATGACGATACACAAGGCAATACGAGGGCTGCTAAACGTTTTCATGATGTCGTTTCAATGACCACTGGACGTCGAGCGCAAGCTAGATGAAAATTGAATATTCTTACCTCGACCAGCATCCTTGACCGGCATTATGCCAACCACCAATATTTCGTGACTAGGACGATTGTAGCGAGCAAGAAGAGCCTTACGAAGCGTAAATGCTGCAGAAATTGATTCTTTACCGGGTTGGGTGGCAGTTCGCGTCCTTGGAGTCGATAGATGGACATCCATCTATTGTACTCGATCAAAACCTGTGAACTGGGTGACTGTAGCGTACCGTGCACCTCCATGTGTTTATAGATTACCTGATGAATCGTGAGTAGTTGGAATTGTAAAAGTAAACGAAAGGTTACCGGATTTGCTTAAATCTCGTGCGAACCGAAGAGGGGATAAAAAGAGATCGTGGAAGGTGCTCGTGTTGAAAGCGGGCACGACAAAAGAGGGGAGATGCTCGCGCTAGCCACCGCATTGAAGGCAACGCCGCCCGTGTTGGACCGGGAGCGGAGGAGGTACCCGAGAGTGATGGCGAGCAAGAGTGAGATGTGCTCAGAGGAAGAAGAGTCACCCTCGTTGAGGATAGGCACGAACCCCGGTTACAGGAAGGCTCACTATGGCATTGTGCCTTTTTATAAATTCGAATGACGTCATCAAATACATACTATCTACAGCCACCAAAAAAGACGCTGGTATTCGCCGTTGTGACTTGGGACAGGTCGATCTTCATCAGGAGGTACCCAACCATCTCCGGGAGCCAGCCAAGTACCCGTCCACAACTGGGTCCCATCATCCGCCCACGCCTGCTGGGGCGCTTCAAGTTCACCCCACCACACCTCCTCGATCCCCTCCACGCTCTCTGTATCCGTCGCGGCGCTCTCTGTATCTGTCGAGGTGCTCTCTGTATCCGTCGGTGTCGAGGTGCTCTCTGTCTCTACCGGTGGGAATGTCCAAGCTCTCTCGTTCGTACGAATGGGACATAAACCGTTTGGAGGGGTCCTCAAATGACACCACTCGGCGTGTGAAAGGGGGTAAAAAATGTCGAGCTTTTTGAGAGATTTTCCGTGCTCAAAGTGGAAGCCTTCGATGGCACATACGAGATCGTTCTGTGCCTCAATCTCGACTTTGCTGATGTTCAGGGTGACGATACATAGCCATATCATCTCCCCACGGCAAAGACGGGATGCCCAAAAGGTCAACTTTTTGATTATGGCTTCCGCCTTCCAGACATCATGAGCATCGATATGGAGATGTGCAATACCCCGCAAAGAACGCCACAGGTCGAGACCAGCTTGGTCCATGACCGATACTTCCGTCAAGGGGCAGTCAGAGTCCACCACGAAATCCAAGGCCGCCGATCTTTGTTCGCATGTCCCGAGGCTTTTCAGTTTCGGGAATTTGAAATGGGAGAGGACGTCGGTGGTATAAACCTTGAAGACCTCCAACCCGTGATGAACAAACCGCTCCGTGGATGTGATGGGATTTGGATCCTCCAACAATGTGGGAACGGTGGCATGCAGGACCTTTAGCAACGGGTGACGCTGTACGATCTCAAGAAGGTCGGATCTTGAAGCGCATTGCACTTCCATCCAAGTGAGGTTCGGGGCATTGGCTATTCTGACAGGAACAGACAAGGCCTTGATGGCGAGAAAACCCGTCTGCAGGAAAGAGGGTAAAAGGCCGTTCTCCGTATCAACGTGCAAGGTCGCGGTACGGTACAGCTCGCGTCCGACGATGGTTTCGAGACGCGAGTAACAGTCGCGCCAATGGGTGTTTGCTGTCAAACGCAAATGCAAGGGCCGTGAACGCGAACGCAGTAAGAATTGCTCCAGGATGTCCAGAATCCGCCGGTTCTTGTCGCTGTCGTCAGTGGGGAAAACGTTGAACGAAGTCCAGAGGCTCGAATGTTCGAGCGTCAACTGCCTGAATTTTCGGGTCACGGACGCCAGTGCAAGAGTATTCGATAGGCATGTGGGATTTTGAAATGGAATAAAGGTGAAGCCGGTGTCCTGGTTGGATATGTAATCCTCTAAAATGGGGTTGAGGATATCCTGATGCAATATTTTACCGATGGACGAATGTTCGTTGTAGGTTGTGGCATCAGCTCTCCACTTGGCCAAGAAAGGAACGGCGTCCTGCAACGCCGTGTGGACATCGAAATTCGGATCCCGTGGACGCTGGTCCCAGTGCGCCTTGAATTTGAGGGCGTACTCACCGAGCGCGATTTCTGACGAAACCATGTTTCCGTAGGCTGCCTCTCGCAGAGCATCTGCGACCCTGGGCCGTTCCGGTTTCGACCCTTTGTAGAGGGAGGTGGGTTGGTTTTCTGGGACGTAGCTGAGCAATTCGTCGACGGAGAGCATGATGACGGTAAGAGGAATGTCCGTGTTCAAAGTTTTCTTTGGTGTGGTTGGACGAGACAAGTTCGTTGCACGTCAATCAAGCTTTACGACGCGTTCGGTTCCTTATCCCCGTCAGGGCGCATCGGTTCTAATAATTCTATTTATAGACTCCCAGGGTCTGCAACGCTTGTCAGGGTCCGGCTCCGAAAACGTGGTGATCGGACGCGGGGGCAAATGCTTCACAGACTTGTCGGACGAACATGGACTCTAGCCGTCATGCGTTACGGGTATTTCGACTCGCCTGGTGGGCTAGGCGTCGTAGGATTTCCTTGCAGCGACGCCCAGTGGGGACATCAACGACGAGCGTTTTAACGTCATCTAAAACGTCCCAAAGCTGCGGATCGTCGACCACAAACTCGGTCAACCTGCATTTCGACCTGGAAACAAAATTCGAGAGCGCGTCGACGCGACCGCGGGTCCTCAGGCCTCGGAGATCGGGAAGTGTGAGTGTGTGTAGCGCGCTCGTGCTGTTGACGCTCAAAAACTCTAGCGCGTTATGAACAAATGGCCTCATCTTGCTGTCGACGGTGATCCGAGGAAGGCGCACGTTGAGCACCTTCAACACGGGTGATTGTTCCAGGACGAGCCGAAGCTGATACCAAGAAGCGCACTCTATCTCTAGGAGAGAAAGTTGCGAGCAGGGGGGTTTTATACAAAAGTGCCAGTCCGCGAGCGGTGCCAGTGCCAAAGTTGACCGATACGCATTTGACGGAGGTGAATGGAACGACCATACGTTGAAAGAGGACGTCCGGGATGTTGTCATCGATTTTGAGGATGAGTGTGTGCGTACGGTTTGCTACACGCTCGATGATTCCGACCAACGGCTCCAAAAGCGCTCGCCAACGCAGGTCAATAACCCAGTCTAGGTGGAGGTTGACAGACCCCGAACGCTTCAAAAATCGGCGGAGAATTTCAAAAAGCCTTTCATTCTCGGAATCAAACTCGCCAGGTGCCATCCTGTAGCAAGTCCAGAGCTGTGGGACCGATGTCGAAACCGCCCTCCAATGGCGAGAAACGGAAGCAAGCCTCAAAGACGCGTTGATGCTGGCTGGGAAGGGTGGTGGTGAAACGCCGGGTACGAGAGCTCAAAGATGCGGCCGAGAATCTCCAAAGGCAGCTTCTTGTTGATGAGCGCATAAGTCGCTGGCAAAGGGATCGTCGCTCTTCAAGAAGGAGGCGGGCACTTTCCACCGATTCCGGCTCGAACACGTGATGATACTGCTGCTCGCGCAACGCAAGCGTGCCGATGGCTTGGTCGAGATGGAGGATCTCTGCAGGAATCGCTTTCGGCGGTTTGGAATTATCATAAAAGGCAATGTGCTGGCTTTGAGGTATGAGGGAGAGTAATTTATTGAAGCACTGGTCGTTCGAGATAGACATTGAGAGGTTCATTTTCTAATGTACGCAGAGCCAAACTCTAATCGACAGTGGAACCTTACGTCCGAGGAAGATGACTACCAAAGTGGGCACGACTCGTGGAGCAGTGTACTCTCTACGATGGCTGGCACCCTTTCTCCTTTCGACGCCGTATACGAGCAACGCACGCTCTCTGCTTGACTGCTCTGTGTGTAGGTGATATCGAGGCAGACGTGGCGAGCACATTCATCGACAATGAGGGTCTGGTAAGCTTCTTCGAGTAAAAGAAGTGGACAAATTCTTCGGATGCTGATGATACGAAATGTGATTCTTTCCCACTCGTTCAACAAGACGCCCATTTTACGAACGAGATAAGAATAGAATTCGAGATCAGAGATTCGCCAAGTCAGTGTCACCTGAGACCCCGCGCCACGCTGAAGCACCAACAGGTAGTCTGAAAGGAACGGGTTCCGGTAATGCCATGAACTAGGACCTGAAAAGGAGACGGGGGTAAAAAAAAAAAAAAAAAAAAAAAAAAAAAAACAACATACAATTGTCTTGAATTCCGATTTCACGGAGATTAGGAATAGTGGCAATAAAATTTCCGAGCGCGTCAAGGGGTCTGCAAATGGGCTCCAACACGAGTTGTAACGTTCTCAGTCCATGGAACCTGTATTTTGATAGCACCAGAAAAGAATCCTGCCACTGGAGATAGGGTGGAAGAACGCGTAGCGTCATTATCGACTCGTTTATGGCTGTGTCTTCGACAGGGGGAGGGGCTGGAGTATAGATGAGGTGGAGCTGTTTCATCCGACAGAAACTGCCGGTGTCCAGTGCATGATAGAAAATGGGCCGAAAATCAATTAGCAGGGTAGAATTATAGACAAAGTCGTTGACGCAGTTGGCGATGTGCGGTCCAGAGGCGCTGTATATGCTCGGCATAACATGAACGCAGAACTTGGACACGTTTCGTCCACAAAGTGCAGAAAGAGCCAGAGTGACCTGGTTAATTTCCCCAAGAGGATATAACTGTGTTCGTATTTTCAGTGACCTGACGTAGTTTGCCACTATAGGGTCCCGGGAAACCGTCAGATTGAAAGAAAGGAATGTAGTGGCGTTTTCTTCAGCGCGTGCATAAAGCTCAACATGCTGGAAGATCAGATGGCGGATGAGGCAGTTGGACCGGCGGCATGTCAAACAAATCGCTCGGACGACGGACACGTCCGGAAGAGACTGTTTCGCGATTTCCTCGACAAGTTCCAAGGGGATGGAAGGCATGGGGAGCGCCTCACTCTTGCACGGGCTCTTAAAAGCAAGAATCTATTTTTATCCAACGAAATGACCTGTCATTTTGCGACGGACGTTCAGCTACACATCCCTTTTCATCTTCGCTTCTATACGGTCATGATGCGTCACAAGCTCGGAGCGCTTGGAGCCTCCTTCCGCCCATTTTTGCATGCACGCAGTAGCGAACGCACTGATCTGCACAGAGGTACCAAACCGGGTTGCTCCGTGCGCACTCCGGCTCAACATGGTGCTGTGCTTGTCTCGACTCCCTCGCCACATAATTTCCACCAATCCTTGACACCTTTTTCGAACGTCAGATTTGGTCAGAGTAAACAACAATATGATATCTTGCCTCTCGAAATCAATCCCGATTCCGTATTCTCCAATAAGGAACCCTCCGCCTGATATTTTGTCGTGATCGCATTCGTCATCAAAGTCGTGTCCGAGGCCTCCCTCCTTGCACTTGGCCGCCCACCACAGGCCATACGCAACGGCCACTACGTCATTGTCGGTGTGCTGGTAATTCGCAAAATCCTCATTTGTTATCATGAGGGAGTTTGCAAACGTGGCGCCGTCCCAGATACCTGGGTTGAGGTCCGTAAACCCCAATATTCGCTTTCTATGGATGATTAAAAATGTGCTGAACGAGCGAGCTAATCGCATCACTCACCGCTCTGCATACTCACGTAGGGCTCTGAAACCACCTGGGTAAAGGGTGGCCAACCCATCCCGATACAGTAAACCGACCGCTTCGAGCTCAGTTTGGGTCAGTTCTTTATAGCTAGAAAAATCAAAACGTCATTATCTGCTTCTCGTAGATACTGAACGGCACCTGCGTCTCAAAACCCGTTTTCGAAGAGGCCGGGGCGTACCACACAACCTTTTTCCCCTTTTCAAACGATCCGTGATACCCAATAGCGTACATCTTCCCGTGTCGGACCTTGTCTTTGGCAGCACCTGTACTGGAACCCTGTGTAACCTAACTCTCCAATTAACAATTCGATTCAACCGTTTTTATTTTTACTCACCTTGTGGGCCTTGTTGGTGGATATAGGCTGGACTGCTTTGGTCCATTTCATGATCAACGTCAAGCATCTTTGTACGTTTTCGCGATGCTGGTTCGACATGTCGCCAAACGCCCTAGAAGGAAAAACGTTACTCCTCCTTTCTGATGACGAAGAATTTACGAGTACTGTATTCGTGCGGCGGACACAATTTCGCACGTTTCTGAATCCATCACGATATGGATGCCCGGCTCATAGATCCACTCTGTATTGAGTTGCATGAACTCTTCATTTTTTGGATCCAACGGACCATCCGAATGTTCTTCCAGTTTGGTGAGAGCACGTTCGAAATCATGGTTCTTTCGAACCGTGTGGAGATGGACCTCTGTATCGCCCAGGAATTGGCGTATGAACTACTGATTCTTTAGCAGCGTCAATTCATGATGGAATGGCATACCTCTTGGAGTACATCACTCTCTCTTTCTTCTTCAACCTGTTCACGCACGGAAGCTTCGATCTCAACGTCTTGCTCGTAGCACCGTAAACTGTACTCGTTGAAATCCTCGTACAGATCAACGCACATTCACTGACCTTTCCTGTGCTGTAGGCCTAACCGTTGGTAGGTGAGTCACATGAACTGTACGATGCGAAAAACCTCACTTTTTTCTTCTTCTTCGATCTACACTCCCGCTTTCCTGCTTCTTCTTCAGTCTGCTCTTCTTGTTTCTTGCCGCATTTCCCAGATTTCTTTGTTCCCTTTTTCTATTTTCTTCAGGCCTATCAAGAGACAGTCAGTGAAAGAGAGATATGGTAGACATTTTACTCACGTAAGGGACGGGTCATCGAACCTGAAGCGATACATGGTGGTCAGAGAAAGGGCGTGGCACATTATCGATGACAGCGTATCGAAATACCATATATGGTATTTCGATACACCGGTGAACTATTTATAGAGCCGTCCCTGTCCCGGGAGAATCTCGGGCACGACCAACACTTCACCTCTTATGATGGAGCTCATACCACCGGAAATTGCTCTCAGGATTTCGTCAAACTTGACCAAGAAGGATATCTCCTCTCTGTCGCTTTCTAATTCGTCTTTTTTGAACCTCCTTCGCCCCATCCTCTTTGTGGAGATCACCGTCGCCGAATACGATCAAGCGTCGAAGCTTATCGATCTGTTCAAAAACGATCCCAGTATCGGTGCTCTCGTACGGTCTATAAGCATTAAAAAGATCCGATCCACCGTTGTAGAGGAGATTACGGGTCTCCTTCCAAACATCCGACGCTTGTGCTTATCCAACTCATCCTCAACAGTGACGGAGAATGTCATCCCCGATCTCATGAAGTGGCCTCGGCTCGAGGTCCTTCAAGTCAAAAACTTTGCGATCCCGGTCACTTCTCCGGTTCCTTCGGGTTTGACTGTCCTTCACATTTGCCTTTCAGACCTGCAGTTAGGCGCCTCTATCCCGTTTTCCCCAACGACACTTTCAATCGAGCAAGGGTCCATAAACGGAAACTGGACAAGCCGCTTTGTCACAGAAAACATCACAACACTCATCCTGGATTGGCCATCCACGGCTCAGATACTTCAAAGGGATCTTCCCAAGATCCAATCTCTTAAATTGATTGGTATGTGTTCATAGTCAGTTTTCGATTTGAATGGCTGTTCGAATTCTTTTACAGCACGATTCGACGAACGGAATCCATGGACTCCAGTCACCCTCGGTTCCATGTTGGAGGATTTCACGGTCCGTTTGGACTGCTATGACACAACAAACAATTTCAAGGATATCGTCGATTCGTTTCCTGCCATATTCCTAGGTGTAATGGCCGAGTCCTTTACCCTCAAACTCATCATGTCCACCAGCGAGATCTCATACTTCCATGAAGAGGGTGCCAAACACGTTCCAAAGTCTATCCGGAACATTCAACCCAAACCCTTGATATTCATTTCTATCCGAAGCCCCTGCCAACCCATTTTCGGAGGACGTATGCGTTTACAAGAAGAACGGAGAAGAAGAAAAGAATACGAATGGTTTGACGAGCAGGAGGCCCAACTTCGAGTGTTTATTCCCAACTGCAGCCTGGGCTGGGAGCGTGAATGCATGTTCCAAGATTGGGATTTCCCTCGTCGTGGCGAGTGTGAATGTTTTCCTCCTCCGGGCGAGAGAAGATCGCACAAATTCATAAGCATGATCTACAGACAGGCATATGGGGGTATGGCACCATACAGGCATCGTAGATAGATGTTTTACTTGCAATTATTGTGTAAACTTTTCATACAAGCGTATATTTTGTCACTAGGCACTTCAACATCACGTAAATGTAATCTATTGCTGTGCCCACTACTATCTACGACAATCTATTTAGCACTATCGACCGCTGCCTTGAGGGTAAGAATATCTTCCACGGTGATCATCAACTCCTCGCCTGGATTCATCCATGGCATGGGATTGAAAAGGTGGTCGCTATCATTGTATTTGAGCCGGAAGATTTCGACGAGCGTCTTCGCAGCGTGAACGGCCTCTCTCATCATGGGGATCAGACCCATAAAATTTTGCCGCACCGGTTTTTTCTTGTCCTGGAGCTCTTGTTCCTTGATCTCCCGTTTTTCTTGCTTCTTTCGTTTCACTTCTTCGTCCGAGTCCCAGTCGGTGTCCGATTCGAGTTTCTTTGGGATCTTGTACTTTTTGGGGAGAGAAAAGTCGATATATGCGACGAGTTTTCGGCGCAGGACGGAATCGTCGTGTGAGAACGGCTCAGTTTCATCCTCGTCATACAAGTAAAGGTCGGGACGGAGTATCATCCGGCAGAGTGAGGTGAGTGGTTTCCGGTAGTATTCTAAAGGTGGCATGAGTAGAAAACGGAGAGCATGGAAGGAGATACGCACTTTGAGGGCCTTGTACAATAGTTTGCAACACCATGGCCGCCATCGTCGTCTGCACGCTAACGTGGTGGCTGTTCGTCAGCCCAGAATGTTTAATATCATACCGTCGGGTCGCCTCTGTGAAGTGGAGGGTGTCGTTGGTGAAAAAATGGCCACCCATCGTGACCGACGCCTGTGGGGTGTAAACCTCGTGCTTGGCAGCGGGAGGTTGAACGCTAGTCAAGGAATGAGTGTCGTCAATGAAAGTATGATGAAAAACTTGCATAATGTCGCCTGTCTTTGCAAAGATACAAAAACGTTTCACCTTGCCCACGTACATGTAATCCCACTGGTCAGACCACTTTTTCGTCTCCGAGAGTAGATATTGCTTATCGTGGAGGTGGAGCTCATGTCGGTTTTCACAGTTTTTCACGTCTTCCGAAACTGTGAAAACCCAAAACTTTTGGCCAGAATTGACTGCAGTCCATGTCGCGGTCCCAGAGGCGTCGTGGTGTATATAGGAGTGAAATAATGCATGATGCTGGATAACCCATGCACTGGAATCTAACAAGTCAGTCGAGGCCGGACCAGCATGACGTCGCTGTTCATCGACGGCCTTGCGACCTTGGTCGACGTAGTTTCTGATCAAAAATGAGCATTGATCACTTGATGGAAAACGATAAACGACGTACGAGATCACAAAGGGTATCATCTTTCGGGGTGTTTGGCACGCGAGGATACATTGAATCTTCGTCGGGTCTTTCATGCAGTCGAGGAAACTTTGAAGGGTTTGTATAGAGGACGGCTTCTCGGCGTTTTGTTCCTTCATAAGCATGTCTAATGGCTGTGTCATTAAAAAAAATAATAAAAAAAGGCTTTTTTCACGCACCATGGACGTCGTGCGGTCTATCTCGCGGAAGTGTTAGGTGAAAGTCGACGTCCTTTTCGGACAGCTCAATCCTGATGACTTCCGCGCATCCTCGGATGACCGTGTACTTTCCTTGGCGAAGGTTTTGTTGAATACGGGCGCCAAGTTCTATGACCTTGTCGAGCTCGAAATCGATATAATCCGCGTATGGGGATCCTTCAGCATCCTCCACGTCTGCAGCTAGCTGGCCAACATGATTGGTAGCCTAGAAAAAGGAAGATGAGAGGTGCAGAGGGATGGGATCGATGCGTCTTACAAATGGGATCGCGTTCTCTCCAGGGTCACCTCCTTTTCCGATAAATGGCAGGCGAGTACATATCTTTCCCGCCCAGATAGCGTACTGGGCATTTTGGTTAAACACCGTCCCATCGCCGGGTTCTACGAGTTGCCCTTTGAAACCTTCTGGCAGTTTATCGTATACCCCTGAAGGGGGTGGCTCAACGGATTCTGCGGGCGGTGGAGAAGGTAGGCGAGGAGGATCTGCGGGCAGTGGAGAAGAAGGAACGGGTGGTGGGGAAGGTAGGCGAGGAGGATCTGCGGGCAGTGGAGAAAAAGGAGCGGGTGGTGGAGAAACAGATGGCGACGGCATGCGAAAACGAGCATGCTCCAACAGTCGATCACGACGTTGGTCCGTGGAGGGAGGATATTGCGAGTTGGGATACATCTGAGGGTAATGCGGGTCGGGGTTTCCGTGTACTGGCCCAACCTGCGGGTATCCCTGGTACTGTGGGTTGGGGTTTCCGTGAACTGGCCCAATCTGAGGGTAGTGCGGGTTGGGGTACATCTGAGGGTACTGCATGTTGGGATTTCCGTGTCCTGGTACCATCTGAGGGTACTGCGGGACTTGCATTTGCATCTGAGGTACCATGGGCGCGTACAGCGGAGCAGGGGAGTACACATGACCGACAGGAACGTACATTTGTACGGGGGCCATGGGCGTATACATGGGCGCGGGAGCCATAGGCGCATACATGGGATACATGGGCTGCACAGCGTTCCCATACGGGTCAACTTGGGTTCCTTGTGACGGATAGGCCAAGTACGGGCCAGCTTGAGGCGGTACAGAGGACGACGTCGAGGAGGCGGTAGGCTCCACCTTGGCACGCTTAGGCTTCGCGTTGCCGCGTCCGTCAGCTTGACCTGCATATACAACAGTCAGTGCTCCCACCCAAGCAACGGCATCATATAATCACCTCGTTTCTTGTTTGCTGCAAGCTCCCGTCTCCTGTGCTCGGCGTCTTCGTAGGTTTCAGCACTAGAACAGGTTGAGCAGAAAGGTTGGAAAAATGGGAATCGGCGGCGACTCACACGTCTACTGGACGCCCTGCAGGTTTCCTGGCAGTCGGTTTGCTTTTCCAGTTGGTAATCATGGTTGAATTTGTTGGGCGAGACGCGATGGAAGGAAGGAAAGAGACGCGTTTTGAACCACATTCTTTTTTTGGGTGATACCGGGCCGGTTAAGCCGCTTACAGACTCAAATACGAATAATCTCGGTTACCCATTCTCCAGATCCCGACCTCCATCCTTGCAGCGGCCCCTTTGAATACTCTTCTTCGTCAAACCTCCAGGGCGGGTACAACAGTGCAGAGACGTCTTCATGCACAACGGGCTCGACGACGTCAAAAAAGTTACCCTTCATCACCAAAGTCGACCTATTGGCAGCCGCGGTGGTCGAAGCACCCCAGGCCTCAACTTCATCCACTCGCACGTAATGGTTGTCGTGCGGCCTCAATAGTTTCTCGACTGCAATAGCGAGAACAAGCTCTGCTACTTTGCATTCCGAATCCACCTGAAACCCAATCATGGACCATCCGTTTAGACACCGCATGCTTTCAACTACTATCCGGACATCCGCCTCATTCGTCCTCTCCGAAATGAATCGCCAGTTCAACGAAAGGCGACCAGTCCGACGCGCCGTCGATTCCTGCATCGTCACGGCATATTTATTTAACCGTTGAGAGTGAAGGCTGTGATTGCGACCGCCTAGAACGCGTTATTTTACTAGAGATTCTAGAAATCAGGTAGACCCACCAAAATATTCTATCGTCAACAGCTGAAGCTTGGGCAAATTAGACAGCGTATCCCGGACTTGGTGCGGCGCGTCCCACGTGATCATCAAATGCGTGAGGCACGGAAATTGATTAGAGTCGATGGCTTGAATGGAGAGACCGGTTAAATTTCCGGTATGAAGCGAGACCGTCATCCAAGGAGGAGATGTGGCGGCGCCAAAGGGGGTCAGACAAGAATTGGACAACACAATGTCGTTGGCGAGGCAGAGCGCTGAACCCGGGAAGAACTTGACATCCGAAAAATGAACGCCCATTGGAACGATGGAACGACGGAAAAAATCGTGCATCGCCTCCCTTATTACGTCAGGATAGTCCATCCACCTAACATTATTCATAGAAAGGTGAGTGATCGAAATATTTTTGCCGGTGAGTGCGATAACCACAGGCCGTATGTTGTCGGAAGGGTGATGACCGAGTGAAAAGCGAACGACTCGCGGGTAATGCGCCAGGTGGGGTGACCGTTCCAATCGCTCCCTAAAGGCACCGTAGGAAACGGATGCTGTCGAACGGTATACAGACTCGGTAAAGTCCACAACACGGAAAAGCATGGGCTGCACGAGCTCATTGAATTTCTTGTTGGCACGGCAGAGAGTTCGAAGGTCGTCTGGATCATCCACAAAGTCCAAAACGTAACACACGACATCTCGGGAGAGAGCCATGGCGTACACCCCGCCCGTCGCACAGCTATAAATTAAAATTATCCAACCCAATTTGGAAGCTTCGTTCCTATATCCGGACGTCCGTGGCCTCGGGCAGAAGCTCTCAGCGTCAACGACCTGTCTATCACTTTGGACGTCGGTATTCTCTTCGCTTTGAAACAGGAATAATTGTGGACTTGTCATTCTGGTATTTGTCCTGGCAAGATATAAAGAATGTATTTGAGAGTGCGATCTATTAGAACAGAAATACGAATTTAATTCTCTTGGAGAATAAATTTGAGAGTGCGATCTATTGGAATGGAATCTCTTAAAGAACGTATTTGGGACCTAAAGAACGTACGATTTGTAGAGTAGCAATACAAGTCGACTAAAAGGCATTATACTTTGTGCGTATTTCATCCAAATTTGCCTTGACATCTTCATACTTGGCCATCAAGTCGGTAAGCTTACCGGTGCAGCTGTTGGCTTGGGCCATGGAAAGCGTCACCAAAAGTCCAATGTTCTTGTCGATACTGGAAAGCGGAGCGATGGCTTCTGGAAACTCGACCCTGACACTACGAGACTCGAGTTGGGCCTCGGCCATGCGTTTAACAAAGCTTTCGTCGTCCCATTTGAAGGTGCATGGGGTCTTGTTTTTGATGCATTGTTCGCAGTTGGTGGCCTTGTTGGGAATACGCGCCATCCTGAGGTGAATCACGCCCATCTTCCAGCGGCATTTCTTGTCTCCATTGACGCAGGCGATACAGGCGGGATAATCCTTGCCGCTTTCGACAATACGGTCCGAGATATCCTTACCGCTCTCGTCCAGGACCGAACCAGACTTTTTGGACTTTGTGGAATTCGATTTTTTCACTACATTTTATCAGCAAGTGTGTACTTGCAAAGAGGGTCACTTACCGGACGCGTCGCCTTCGGATGGGACGTTCAGTTTCCTCTTCTTCACCAAAGGCTCATCGTCGCTGCCTTGGTATTCACTGGCAGTGTCTTCGTCTTCTTCTTCCTCAACGGTGTCCTTGACACGTCCTTGCATTTTCTCCGGAGCGGCCGGTTTTTTGCTGGTTGAACCCTGCTTGGCATTCCCGTCCCCCATACGCTTTTTCCCCTCGCGTTTTTTAGCCTCTAGCGCCTTTAACCTCTCAGCTTCCTTCTCCTCCGCCAGCTTTCGTTCATTCGCTTGTCTTTCCATCTTCTTCGCCTCTTCCTCCGCAACACGCGCCTTTTCAGCAGCCTCCTCGGCCTTTTTCGCAGCCTCTGCAGCAGTCCGGCGTGATATCTCGGCAAGTTCTCGTGCTTGTTCCACTTTATGGACAGCGGATTCATCTAAAGCTGGCTGTACAAGCGAAGCAGTCCTGGCGGGTGGCTGGTTACGAACTGTAGATTGCTCATGGGAAGGTTGGGCGGACTGATTGCGATTACGAGTGCTCATGATGGAAGCGGTAAAGAGAGACGTCCCACTGTACACGCACATATATATACATATTCCCGAGGCGCTCAATTTCATTTTCTATCTAAGATTCCCGTGCCTGCTTCTTCGACAACTCCGCAATCGCCGTGTTAATAGCGTTCAAGGCGGCATCCCCCCCCGTTTTATTTCTTCCTATCCCTCTGCACTCTGAATATCGATGTCGAACGAGTGCTTGCAGTTTGTCGTCTATTCTTCTCATCGGTCCCATCACATCCCACTCAAACAGACACTCCCTCTCGTTTTCTTTGCAGCGTTCACATTTCCCCCAAGGTTCCACCTGGGTCATGCGTGCCTCGATAATTCCGAATAACCAAAAGCAAGGATCTTCACCACACTGTATGCAGCGCGGGTACATCTCCCCTTCCACGACGGCGTCCGGGGATGGCGTTTCTACCCCTTTCCAGTTCTCTTTGGGGATCTCTGTCTGTCGTAAACACTCCCTGGATATCGGATTTTAGTGAATGAAACCAACCTTGTACCTCGCATTCCTTTCCTCCCTTCAACCACGCTGCAAAATTATTGATCTGTTTTTGTTGGTTTATTATTTGCTGGTGCTTGGGAAAATACGAGGGATACATGGTGGGGTGTGCACGGAAAAGACGCTACTATTTATATATCTGCTCTTTGTTTTGGCAGACCAAATCCCAATCGCCATTCGAAGCTCTGTATTATGCAAGGTGATACAAGAATGGTATGCAGTCCGTGCCGGTCCTCGTAGTATCTAATGCGTCCGTCCTCGCGGTATGTAATGCGTGTCCCGTGTATCTAATATGTCCTAACGCATTTTTACTCATCTCCCGGATTGTAAAGGTTGTCAAGTGATTTTTGCGCCTTCTTGAGCATTGTCATACTCGATTTGTGGTTTTCGGTCGTTTGGTGGGCCTGCGTGACAGCGACCTTGATCAATTTGTCCAGGTTTTCTTCGATGCGCTTCAGCGACATTGCCAGTTCGGGCGAGTCGGTTCTAACACGTTTGGAGGACTCTGGCTCCTCGGCGGCTTCACCCGTACGTTTAAGGCTCCCAGGTTTTTCCCATACGAAGTGGCAACGTATTTTCCTCTCCTTGCACGCCTTGCATGATTTATCGAATTGACTTTGCCCACAGAGACGGTTCTCGAGAACCCCCTTCCTCCAGATGCACCCTCTCTTGCCGTTATAACATGCAAAACAAGACGGGTAGGGCGCCATAGCGATAATCTCGTCATCCTCGACTAGAGCTGATCAGGCAACGAGTATACGATAAAACCGGTTACTTACCTTCCCCGTTCCCCGTAGAAGCACCATCTTCGACGACGTTGGACGTGCCTACAAAGTATGAGATAACAATGACGTCCAAATGTTGGGTCCTTACCGTCTCCGTCCACATTGGATATGTCTAGAAAAGTCAGACAGTGGAGAGTATATGCTACATTGGACTACTCACCTTCCCCTGCTTTCGCCTTGGATGCGGCTACGACACATGAGGTGACGATGGTGCACAAAACTCGGGTTCTCACCTTTAGCTTTTCCTATAGACGGGGCTCGGACGTGAGTCAGGATATGTGTGTCTAGATTCGCGACTCACCTCTACCTTTGTTCTTGGGCTGTGCTACGAGGAATCAAAAAGGGAATGTATGCTAGAGGTTGTCGCTTACCTGGCTCTTTGTCTCCATCCGATCGTGTAAGGCTGCGCCGTGAATTCGCAAGAATTGCACGAGCTTCATCCGTCGCCTTCTTTTGGTCATCCGCCACCTTGCGTGAACCCTCCTCTGCTTTACGCACCCTTTCTTCCTCTTTTCGCATTTGTTCCACCGCTGCTAGGCGTTCTTCCTCGGCTTGCTTGACGGCCAGGTCGGCCTGTCTCTCGGCATCCGCAGCGGCCAGCTCAGCGCGCTTTGACTCCTCCAGGGCAGCTTCAGCCAAGCGACGGAGTTCCTTGAGTTGTTCAGAGATATCTGTAGAGGACATTGTTGGGGGAGGGAAGAAAGAAAGAAAGGCGCGAAAGCACTTACTTTATGCAAGTCGATATGTGTTATGACGTCAACGTTCCAATTATAGAACGTGCACGCCAAATAAACGACAACCCGTCCCTTGACTCTTCTCCTCCATCATGAATAACCCCGGCCCGAGAGCAATCGCCGAACGCTTGAAAACATCCATGTTTGGGTCCAAGGCAGTCGTCGAGGTCGACTCCATCATTGCTGTAAGCCTTTTCGGGCAAAGGGAAAAGAAGAAGGTGAAGAGGACCCATACCATGCAGACGCTGTCTGTCAACTGCGTGGTAGGAAACGAGACCAGGGACCTAATCTACTCCTCCTTTGAGAAAAGTAAGGGGGCGATGTGTTTCAGTAAACCGAGTGAGTACCTGGAAACGGCGGGAGAGGTTGCCGGAGCTCTCTATAGAGCCTCAGGCGCGCTCAAGCGGCATGGCGGCGAAACCAAGAGCATCGTGAAATGGTGCGTCGTCACCTATGTTCCTTTCTCTCTTACCAATACACAGCTTAAAGGTGCCTGGCGGCATATTCGATGGTCATAAACCCCGACTCTCTCGTCAAGTTGTCCTGCATTAGGATGGGGGCCGCAGACACTTACGGCTTCGCGATCCATGCTCGCAAAGACATCAAAAAGGGCGAGACCATCTATGAACTCCTCGGACTCCTGGCCAAGGACAACAAAGGACAGCATTCGGAGCTGTCCTGCATGAAACCTCATCCCGACCAAAACCAGTCCACCCGCGTAGAACGCGTCCTGTTCGGTCCGGTGCGGTTCATAAACCACATCTGCGAAATCCCAAACGTGGAGGTAGGCCCGTTCAGCATTCTGGTTCAATCATTGACCGCGTCTGGCCAGTTCATCGCGGTCACCGGGTGGTCCGCGTTCTACGCCACGGCTTTGCGGGACATCACAGCCGGAGAAGAAATTTTGGTAGACTACGGGGAGGAATGGTTCGCAAACGAACTTAACGGGTGTCCGTGCCGGGTGTGCAAACCAGACGAGCAAGCAAGCAAGCGACAGAGGGTCGAGAAAAGTCCGGAGAGGGTAGAAGCGGAGAAGCGCGAAGCGCGAAAGCGAAAACGACAGAGAAAGGCGCAGAAAGGGAAGGTGGGTAAAGTAGGCGGTACGTGAACGACTCATAGTTCGCATTAGGATGGTGTCACCCCAGAGCCCGTCGTCCTATTTCATCGCTCGTACCCCCCGTTGAAAAAGAATAGAGGAAGAAAAGAAAACCTAACCCCACCATTGCTGACAAATATATTCTTGCGCTTGCACCGCTTTCGGACCTCCGATAAATGACATTTATTTTCTACTCCAACTCGCCACATATAAGCGTACGCCATTTCTGTTCATTGAGCCTTTGAGCCGGCCAGGACCAGACAATCGCTTCATCAAATTTCAAAAACTGATAGTCATCGAAACCATCCTCGATTTTTACAACGTACTTGCCACCCTGCAACAGCATTCGCGGACAGGAAATCTTGGTTTCCCGGGCAGAGCTAAGAAACCGTTGTGCGATAACGAGCGCCTTCACGTCTGCCACATCGAGCAGATAACAGTGATATCCGTGAGGAACAGAGGTCGGATCGATTTCTGCAATCCAATTAAATCGAAACGCGAGCTTTCAAACAGATACTCACCTTTCAAATTCTCCATCGAGAGCAATGAGCGGTTTGCTTCGTGAATCCCGTCCGTCTCTTCAAAGGTGTTGACGGAGTGATAGTAGCTTGGGTAAACCACCAGAGTGCAAAGTGCCATGAGTGGCTTGATCGGAATGTCTGTCAGAAACCATCAGAAACGACACAGAGAGAGTGCATCCGCCCTACGTTGCATGGGTATATGTGGTAAAGCGGCCAGCATGCGAATAAGCGTAAAATACAGGGAGTAGTTGTCATATAGTCGGTTAAGGTTACGATCCTTCATAAATTTCATCCGGCTCTTGGCCATTTCGGTCAGATGTAGGCAGTGGTAGTTTAGAAACCGGGTTGTAACCGTCATCGTTGGAATTGGGGAATAAATATCAAATATTATCCCAGGAGGAACGATGCTGTCAATGTCCTGGGTCAGTATTTCCGTCGAAAGCAAGCCAAAAGTACTTGCATCATCTCTCCCGGAATGAGTTCAACGACAAGGCACGTCGAATTGTCGTCTTCGATGCCATCTAAAGCCGTAAAATAATTGCACCGGTCGTTGATGCCGCTCGGGTCTGGAGGGAAAAACAAACGCAGGATCAGCATACCTACCCCGACGTGGATAGCCACTGAACACCCTGGAACCAGTTCCCTCCATTGATGCGGCCAGAGAAAAGTCGACGGGTAGCACTGCAGCGAGGCATGCAGCCGTTCCAGTTCATGCCTCCGGTCCTCCGGGTTTTCGTATCCGGGGATGCAGGAACCCCAGGCATACTTGTATCCGTGATCAAGATGCCTCAATGAACGAGTAAGAGTTCACAACATCACTAGAGCATACCCCGTACGCACTCGAGAAAAATCGGCCGGTCACTGCGCTTGATGTGGTGGTTGTGAATCGATAATCCCTTCTCTTCGTATTTCGCCATAAAGTCACCAAATTTCATCTGCATCGTGGAATACTCGTCGCATTCTGCAAAAAAAGTTCAGCTCGAAAAAAACAAGTCCTCAAGAACGCCTCACCCGATACAGGGACAATCTCCTCTGGAGAAAAAACAAACTGTTGATGGAGGTATTCCACATCGGGGAGCAGCGCGGGTGCGGTCGAACAAGCAACCAGTACCACCTTTTGATTCGACAATCGTTCCTCAATCCTCGAGGCAAAATCAAACGGGCTCTTCACTTCTTCGTCCATGACCTCAATATCCCCATTTCCATCGCAGAAAAATGGAGCGCAACGCATCTCGTTGACAACCTTCAACGCCGCTTTTCTTCGCTCGTCTCCTCCAACTGGCTGCACATACGGAATCCTGGTTCGGTACCCACGGGACCAAAGATGCGTCGGGTCGGAGGAGGGTTTTTTGTGCTCAGAACTCGCTGTGCTTTGCGCAGAAAGACGATTGACGCGTACAGCATCTCGAGCCAACGGCTTGTTAGAGAGAGAAGCCTAAATTCGCCTTAAACAACCGTTGATCCTCACTAGAGTTGAACCTACCTCTGCTCGTTTTAATCGATCATCCGCGGCCTAGGGTAGCGTTAAAAAACCGAATCATCAATGTCATTCAACATACCTTTGCTGACTGTGACCGATGCAAAATAGGCTTTTTCGCTCTAGATATAAAAAGGTTCAAACAGACACCATCGCATAACCTACCTCTGTCTCGCTCGGATCGCAGTCCGTGTCGACGTCGTCCGGTATAGCACGTTCCGTTGCTGAATCAGATTGCGCAAGTGAAAAAATCTGTGTGACTCCAGATTAAAAACGAAACCGATAGTATAACCCCACCTACCTCTGCCCACGGCACACTACCGTCGACAAGCCTGTCCATAATTTTATGGTCCTAACAAACCTGAGTAGGGATCATCACCTTTTCCTCCGACTCACCTCTTCGTTTACCGAAGAAAACCCTGGGTCCTCTGCATCACTGGTACCTTGGTTTAACAACCGCACATCATCAACGTCAGAGTCCGTGAGCTCTATAACCTCGGTGGGCCTAACAAGAATGCATCAGCATAAAAAAACATGGCGCATATATTGACCTCTTTGTCTGTCTTTTGGTCTTTCCTGTAGTATTGAACCTAAGCGTCAGATCTTTCAACACAAAAAGTCACCGCAACTCCTAGTATCCGAATGTTAGCTTGGCCCGAATGAGATTACGCAAAATCGCACTGCTTGTGTAGCTTTCCAGTATCACTGAGAAAAGACGCCATCAACGAGGAAAGTTCAGAGCATGGCGCGCTCACCTGTTCGAGGCAGACATGATGGTGGTGAGAGGAAGAGTGCCAAATCAAAGAACCGCGTGCCAGTCGGGCGGCCCGGACACGCTCATACCGGACCTCCGTATTCTCCAACTCCGACTCGGAATATGGGCGGGCAGATGGATAAATTTACACCATTCCATGTCATCAACTCAAACTCGCATATATTTTAAAAATGATGCAACTACTTCACGGCCTTGCGAGCCTTTTTAGACACAGCAAACATCTTCTTGATAACTGCATTCGTAACTTTCAGTTCTTCTCCAAGTGCGGTCCAGGGCATCGGTTGGAAGAGATGGGTAATTTCCGCGTGGGGAAGCGAAAAATGCTGTACGAGGACGACGGCGATGTGAATGGCACACCTGTAAGCCGACTCCAGCTCTAGACAAGCCGTCCATTCGCCTTCAATGGCATGGTGTTCCGGGAGATTCTTGTTAATGTATGCACATAATGACGTCGCAATTTCCACTTCCTCCGTTCCTCCTTGCATGTTGAGGTATAGGTGGGGAAGGAGGATCATCCGACAAAGGGACGTCAAGGGTTTTCGATAGTAAGCTTCAATAACGTCAGTTTCTTATTATCAATAGGTCGATATAACGCACTTTGAGGGCCATTCGTGATCATCTGTAATAGCATAGACGAAAGTATGAGCTGTACGCTTATATGAACTTGATTCGTCGCTCCGGATTGGCAAATATCATGATACCTCGCAAAGTCGGTGTAATGGAGTGTATTCATTAAGAGAAAGTGGCCGCCGATGGTGACGGATTTAGTGGGTGTCGTCACCTCGTGCCACGCGTCCGGGGGTTGAATGCTATAAATTATAATGACAAGGGGCCAACGATAAAATTGGCTACTCACATGATGTCACCTGGTTTCCCAAATACACAGTAACGTTCGGAATGATCAGGGTAACGAAAACCCCATTCTTTCGTCTTTTCATCTAATTCGCTGAACATATACTGCTCATAATGGTGATCAAGAAGCTCTTTGGCGTTCTTGCATTCCAATTCGTCGGTGGAGACATGGAGAACCCAAAATTTGAAGCCCGAGGCAATCATCGTCCAAGTCCCCATCCCGCCTGCGTCGTGGTGGAGGTAGGTGTGGAAGAGTGGGTGATGGGCTATAACCCAGATTCGGGAGGTGATGATGTCGGAGGGGACGGCTTTGATGTCATTCACCGTGACGTCGTCCACGGCTTTGAATCCTTGGTCAACGTGTCTGGAATAAAGGTCAGTACCGATTCGCCAGATGAAAGGATATACAACGTACGCGATCAGGCTAGGCCAACTCCGGCGAGTGGGGAAATCCAATATGCATTGGATTTTGTCGGGGTCATTCATGGTTTTGAAAAAGTGATCCATGGTCTTTTTCTCGATATGTGGTTTTGTGAAATTTTTTTCCCGTTTCAAGGTGTCTGAAACGAGTCAGTTTTACTTGGTAGCTGTGGCAGGATATGCTTGCGTACCGTGAATATCGAACACGGCGTTTTGGTTGATAGCAAACCCGTTTTCGAGACCTTGAGGGTCCAGCTCTATGCTGGGGACTTCGTCGCAATTTTCAACGACGACCATCTTTCTCTGAACCATAGCCTCGCGAATCAAGGAACCGAGTCGAGCCTTGTCGCTCCTAAAATCACTGTAGTCGAAATAATCGACGTATTTGGAGCCACGCGCGTCCTTTACATCACGCACCAGGTTGCTGAGATGTTTGGTTAGCTGATAGGGTATAAGTGACTTTCAAAGCGAGTATAATGCGTCACAGACTTACCGTTGGGATTCTATCCTTACCCTCTTTGTCCCGTATCGCTGGCAGCCTCGTTACGTATTTTCCATCCCATACTGCATACGGGGAGTAGTCGTGGATAGCTACATCCTTTTCTGGTAGAACCTTGATAAGGGAATCGCACTCAGGCATTTCGTCGTAAACGCCAGAGGCAGGAACAGGAGCGGGCGTAGGAGAGGGCGGTCTTGGAAGGTCGGCGACGGGACTGGTCGCATCTCGCGTAGGCGGGGTGGAAGGCACATCCCGCGAACGCCGCGGCAGACGTTGCAAGGCCGTAACCGGAGGCTGGAGTGGTGGTGGGGATTGGGACGAAGGTACGGTGCACGTGGAGGATGAGCTCGATGGCATAGAGGCGGTTGGCGACATGACCCCGGTCGGCGCAGGGAAAGGTGATAGTGTAGGAGAAGATGGTGGCAGCGGAGGTAAAAGGTTTGGGTACCATTTTCCCCCAGCGTAAGGCGGGGGCGGAAACGGCGGAAACGGCGGGAAGGGGTTTGAACACCAGTTGCCGGGTGCAGAAGATGAATGGTTGACGGAGGAAATACTGGCTTGGGGCCAATTGGACATTGGCGGAGCGATAAAGGGAGAGAATGAAGCCGTGCCCCGCATAGAATACAACATCGTGCCGCTGCCAGGCTCAGGAAACGCGACGTTTGGCAGATCCTCCTCAAGTGGCTGCATCGGGGGGATATGGAACTGAGAGCGGTCGTCCGAGCGACTCAATCCGACGGCGTGAGGGCCTGCAGAAGACTTGGCTTTCTTGTGGGGTGGAGATTCTCCCTGCGGTGGCGGTGCTTGTCCCGGGGCAGTAACGAAACCCTTTCTCAGCTGACTATAACATCGTTGGATTTTTCATTCTCAACATTGTGGGACACGAAAAGAACTTACTACGTAGCCCTCGCCTTTATATTTCTGTTGTTTAGTTTGGCGAGCGTCTCCTCACTAGAACCCGAATGAGACCATGTATGTCACGAAAAAAAAAAAAGGACTAACCTAGCATCCTCTCGATTCACCCTTTTTTTGTTGAGAGAGCGCTTTGCTTGCCCACTGGCACTTGATAAAGCAAAGTTGATCATTGACATCTTGAAGAAACCGCACCTACAGCCAATTCGACCCAGTGAATAGTGGTTGTAAAGAAAGACGTGATCGACACGTTGGATATATTCGCAATTTCCCATACCCACGCCTATTTGTCATTGACCAGAAAAGATCGCCTCGGTCCGTCTGCTGATCCGCTTCATGTCGGTCGGTCTCTCTACGTTCCGAGCCCGTGAGTTTGTTCAGCGCGTCACCCGATCCCTTCTCCAGCCCCAAGTCAATTCGACAGTAATGATCACATCACACACGTTTCGGCTCACCAGACCCGCATTGAGTGTGATTCGCCAATTGAATTTAAGTGACGGCTTAGGAGCGTTCGTTGGATCCGTTTGGTAACGAGGACAGGCGTTTGTCTCGCCCGGGCTACAATCCTATCGCCAATGGAGCCGATGACAGACAACTCTTGCTCGTCCGGCTCTTTGATATCAGCTGGAACATCAAAGGGTAGACATGAATCAAACGCACATTTTCACTCCGAGAGTAACCCTGGGAGGAATTGTCATTAGGATGTGAAAACGTCAATGAAAACGATGTGTCTGGAGCCTGTCATGGAGTTCGAGTCGTGTACTTGGGGCATAATTACACACAGAGTGGTCTGTTTCCTGATGAAAAGGTGATATAGTGATTGGCACATCGTCTTCGAACCCGGTGGTATTCATGACAAATTCAGTCCGATGAATAACCACCTGGCCTATCGACGATGCCAAGTTACATCAGCTCCGGTCCGAAACGGACCAACTGACATTTTCCATTTATAGTTTCAGACTTTTAAAGCGGAGTTACATGAGCTCGGGTCCGAAACTGAACAGCTGACATTTTCCATTTATAGTTTCAGACTTTTAAAGCGGAGTTACATGAGCTCGGGTCCGAAACTGAACAGCTGACATTTTCCATTTATAGTCTCAGACTTTTAAAGCGGAGTTGATCAAAGCCCGAGGATAGTGCGGTGCCTCTACGGCGGGCTTCATTCTGACTTGCGTACGTATCTTTCAACTAAAATGGAATTCACGATATCACCTCAATATAACTAGGGCATTATGTAACCGTTCGAGGATTTGTGGCCAATCTCCCCAGAACCCAGCCAAATTTATATCCGTGGTCGAGAAATGTAAGCGACAAAGAACCCTACTCGAAAAATAATGGTAAATCACTTTGGCGGAGGTAATGATCTGTCCTGTTCGTACCAGGCCATAAGATTCGGGAATTCGAGTTTCAATGACACACGCCAGCCAATGATTGACGTTCTTCATAGGCCGTCTCCTTGCAAGCTTCCCCGTTTTCGACAAGATTAAAGTAGGATCGGAATAGAATTTGCCTTAGACACTTTTACTCGTTTTTCAACGTCCTTGGGACAGCTGCAGGTGCTGTTGTTACAGGGTGCGAAAGGGGTACGTCGCTCATTTTTTTGTAGAGTATCACGTAATCCTAGACGCTCATACCGGACCTCCATATTCTCCAGGAATAATTTATCCTCCAATCGCAACAACTCCAACTCGGAATAATTTTGCACTTAGACACAACATATCTTTTTGGAGTATACGATGGAGAGGGAAAGGTTAATTGACGAATGGGATTCGAGGAGAGGCTAAGAAGATTCAACTTCTGTGCATATTTGAATGAGTTCAAGAAAAGTCGTTACCGTTTGTCGCCATCAATTCTTTTGAGAAATGTTTATCTTGCCATTTAGTGTTTCTTTCTTTCAAAAGAGAGGGTTCATCTTCAAAGAGCTCGGTGTACCCATATCGACATTGGAAGGTGTTGCAGTCGTTTCATTGGCTTGCCTTACAAAATGAAAAATGCTTGTAATTCACAGCTTTTTATTTGATAACCCGGTAAATATTCATTCTTAAAAAACGGTAGACAGACGGGTCATTCACGGATTCAAGATCATCTACAAGGAATCTATAGGGCGAGTCACCTGCATGACCCACCAAAAGAGCTGGTGTATGTTGAGATACTCATTTTGGTAGGGCATACCTTTGACCCTACCCAGTGCCCATGTAATAAAACCGATCACATCTCCCCGAAGTTCTGTAAGGTTGGCCGGGTGATATGGATATCCAGAAAATATGGCAGACCCATCGATGAAATAGAGGTAAAGGACACGAAGAACCTGACCTTCGTCCACACATCGTGTATTGGGCTGACTTGGTACATGTAAAAAGTCGCGCTGTGAATTTTTTTTATTAAATCGTCTGTGCATGATGTTGTAAAGTAATACATACTTGATGAAGGGTACAATGATAGCAAAATCCCTTAGGGAGCTGAAATCTTGAGCGAAATTCTCTGTAGACATGGTCGTGCAGTTGAACGCCAGTATTCTGTGGACAACAATCACTGGCATGATCACGCCACCTTTCACCGTTCTTCAAAAAACAAATAACACAGCGCCTTTGCAGGGCGGATAGGGCTTCCTTAATCGGGTTTTTTACTTCATTATCGAATTTTTCTTTCAGAACCTTCTCCCTGCTTGCGTCTGTCCATGCCACAACTCCTGCTTGTTGGTACGAAGGAGTTGGAGCTGTTCTTATTGCAGGTGCATGCGTGGCTTTGTGAGTGGGTGCGGTCTGTGTGGATGGGCCAGAAAAAGGGCTCCGCCTTGAAGATAGCGAATTGACATGACTAGACATCGTGGTTCCTGGTGACGACCAGTTTGTCGGGCTCGATGATGATAGACCTTGCAGCAACGACTGCGATTTTGTCACTTCTCGAAATGATGAACCGCTAGAACTCGACGCAATGTTCTTAGGATATGGAGGCGTGGGTACAAAAGGCGGGGTTACTGTGCCAGTTGCGCAAAGTCGCCCATCTCTAGATCGGTATTCTTCAAAAACCACTCGTCTGGGGCTGCGGACGAGTAACGTTTTAGCGGAGACAAATCCGTATTCGACAGCAGTATCAACTGACGGTGTGGCATTGTCCTTAGACGAATGGCGTTTGTTCGGATAGGTATTCGAGTCGCTTCCCTTGCGCTTGGTAGCAATGACCACATCCCTATGACGTATCTTAGGGTTATATGACAAGTAGTGTACACAAAATTTTACATACCTGCCAGAACCCGAACCCTCGCGCCGTGGTTGGCTATGTTGGGCTCTAGAGGCGTGAGGGGTTGCATTCATGGGTCGACTGGAGGGGAGCAGGACTGGATCCACATGTCGAGGCGGGTCGTCGGCTACTTCGGGCAGAGCCCAAGAAACGCTTGTATGCTCACGACTTGATACCTGCGCCACGTATTCATCCAAACAATAGCGGCAAAGATTACAGTTGGGGAGGAGACTGCAGGTAATCTCAACACCGTCATTGAATTTGCTTGGGCTCATTCGAAGACACTGTTTTTCCCTATCAAATGCCCACTGGTGAAGCTCTGCGGCACCAAATTCTTCGGCTGAAAACTTCGGCATCTCTCGTGGATCGAGTGGAACGTAGGTCCTGGCCATACTCCACTTTCCATCTCTGCCTGCCCGTGACTCCTGTTGGTGTTGATCGAGCATCGTATAAGCGACGTCAAGATGAAAAACATGCCGCACGGAGGGGTAGTCCAGCCCACATCCAAGGATACTCGTGCTGACCATAACCTTCTGCCTTCCTGCAAACCACCCGGTCAATGTTTTGTTGTTGGTATTGTTTGTTTTGGAGGAATAGGGAGGGACACCCAGCGCTTCTGACATTTCTTTCGTGGCTTCATGGGTACGGCAAAAAATCATAGCGCGGTCGTTGGGTTTGTAGGATGCCGTGGCAGTTAAAATATCGTCTACGATTGTCTTGATCATAGATTCACGGGGAACAGGCTTGATTTCATAGAAAATCTCTGGACGGACGCTTGAAGTCCGAATGACTTTCCATGTCGTCTGAGTAAGATGGACAAACCGTCCCATCAAGTGGGGTGGCAATGTACCAGTGAGGCCAACTTTGATCGTTTTCACAAAATTAAGGACGTGGAAGTTCTGAAACGCATCGCGGTAAGACTCGTCGAGCAAAACTTTGTGAATTTCATCGAATACAACGATGTGAAGAAGGCCTTGACTCTCGAGTGATTTCAAATAGCTTTGAGACAACCGTGAGCATCTCTTTGTCAAGAAAAAAAAACACAGACCTCGTAAAACCATCAAAACCCAAGTGCTCGATGGAGACGTAAGCAATATCAACATTTGGGTTAAATGCTCCATTTGGGGACCATCGGCTAATTTTCAGTGAAAATTCCTTGGCCCTACGCTCCAAGTCGGCGTGCAGACCAGAAAGCGGAAGCACGACAACCGTGACACGCCCCTTGCTGTACATACGGCAGTGCATCATAATGATCATGGTCTTGCCCGTGCCCGTTCCTAGAATGCCTAAAATACTCTGTTTCCCTTGAATCATGAGCTCGAGAAGAACAGCTTGCTCCGGGCAGCTAAATTTCGCATTGGGATTGTTAAGGAAAAATCGCAAGTCAGCCAGCCTAGACGGTTGAACAGCGACATCCGAGATGGGTCGTAGATGATTTTCGTCCAGTGGTACAGGTGCCTTGGGAAAATAGGTTACGAGGATCTCCGCCATACAATCCTTTATGGTGTCTTGGATTCTGGGTTCGAATATCGCTGCCACCTTATCGACAACTTGAGCGGCTATTTTTTCGATTGAGGCAGGTGGAATTGTATTTGAAGCGCCTAAAAGATGGCATGTTTGTCGATGGGAAATGTCAATGAAAATATTTCTCACCTGCGTTCGTTGTAGTCACGGATAAATCCTCATCGGAATCCGACATCTTCAGTGGCCTCAACTGTCCAATATTGACGTGCTTTTGCCATTCAAGGCAAACCTTCATACAGCCCTGTGTAATACGAAAGTCGGTACCTTGAAATTCCTTCGTGTCTCGGCCATATCGCTGAACTGTCATCGATGAACTGTGCATCATCGCTGTGTCCATGAAAAACTCCTGATGCAAGTAAAATGCAGTAGAGTTGGGCAAGAATCGTCCAAACGCCGTGACCAAGCTTCGCCAATCCCTTGGCCTGATATGCTTCCGTAAGTATTTCTCGGTAGTGGTGCCAAGTAGATTCCCAAATTCGTCTCCAGCCATCGTTCCATTTAGTTCTGGCCACAGGTTGAACCGATAAGAGTATACAGTCTCCTCCTCCAAGAATTTCGTGGCCAGAAACTCTTCGAATGGCCGGAAAAGGATAAGGCTGATTATCAGCTTCATCCCCCACTCTCTCGTCAGTGCATGCGGAACGAATAGGTCCTTGTGAGCGCGGTGGGATGTCTTGTCCTGTGTCGAAACAATCGCGACAATGTGATATAAGACGTAAAGGTTGCGATGAGCTCCAGGCGAATTTCGGTACAGCATCCGGGCGAACTCGGCACCCCGAGGCATCGGACCTGCGCATGCAGCGACCATAGGTGCTAAAATCCTACGCGCTTCGGCAAACTTTGCCAATAGGCCCAAAGCCGGAGTCATTCTCCACACCTGCCTTCCTCCGACACAGTACACGAACCTTTCAGCCCGCTTGGTATCAGACAAGAGCCAAGAACCGTATGCACTGCGGTATTTGAAAAATTGGTTTCGAGGGTCATCAATAAAGCTATAGCCGGTTGAACGATTCTGTAGGTTGTCGATGAGATCCTCGATTTCAAAGTCTGGAAGGAGTCCAGCAGGGATTTCGTCGTCGAAGAAAAGTTGTTTCTTGACAAACGCATTGTAACGAGCATACTCGTCTTCATCCATCCGCTTGATATCGGCGAGGCGAATTGTCTCCCCCTCGTGGGAAACCTCTTTACCGTTAGAGTCCGTGAAAGTAAAGGATGCGGTGTTGACCTCGCTGACACGTATACTTTTAATAAGACGGTAGCAGTTGAAGATGAAGGCCATTGGTGTCTCTTGACAGTCCTGAACGTAGATCTGGAAGTATTGGCTAAACGCCCTACAATAGTCTTAGTCTCGGGCTCCAGACAAAGATAAACACATATATACTCACTCTCCAATGCCGATATTTTTCTCCTTGCGAACTCGCTCTGATTCGTTCAAAATAGTGGCACGGATTGCATACATGACCGCCGCAAAACCTTGGGTAATCGTGGATGCAACATAGAAACTGCCATCGTCACGAAGTGAATAATACACCATGAAGACATTCACTGGGGAAAAATATTTGTCCATCGCGGCGCTGGTAGGATATTGACTTCGCTTGTGTGCAAACAAAGCGAGACAGGCTTCGTGAAAAGTGGCGTCAATTTCAGCCTGATCGGGTCCAGCTAATGCGGTAAAAAGGGACTCGAGCTTCTCCATCTGCGTCCCATGTAACTTTGGGTAGGTCACTGTGTTTTCCCATTTGGGGCCATAACTCTTATAGATGCTGGATAGCAACCGGTAAATGACAAGACCGTAAGCTTCGATAGTCTTCGCTCCTATCGAATTGAAATCGTAAGCGCCAGCAGCGGCTGCACTAGATATAGTTTTAGAAAAGGGTAGGAACAGGTATATCTTTATTAAAAAAAGAACTTACAGCGGAGAAATCGTCGATATCGCTCTTAACACTCCATATGTATTTGAGGACTGAATAAGAACTTGCGTCGCCTCCAGGTATCGCTCTACCGCACTCCGTAAAGCCTCGCTCCATGGTTCATCCTTGGTTGGCCTACAAGCTTCGAAAATGTTCTCGGGCGTGTGCCCACTAAGAAGTTTGAGCCAACCCTCGCGATATATGAACTGGTCAAGGTTCTGTTTGTCCTCTAAGCAAGTGATTGGAAGTTTAGAAAAGTCGGTAAGAGGCGGGTGAGTGGATTCGAATGTCCGTGAATAATCAAGTTGGATATCTTTCCGAAGAGTGAGAGTGGACAGCTCAACTGGAAAGTAGCGTCGAAATCCGCCGCCCGAGAGAATCTGGGCATATGTAATGTAGTGCTTTCCTTCAATCACTGAAGCACGGCACTGGCCACCCTGGTGAACCTTAAGTGATGCGTAATCCGAACATCCACGATTGCAATCGGCACAAAAATAATAAGGACTCGGGCGAATCGGGATACCAAAGACGGGGGGAATCGGGTTACCGGGGTAAACAATCTGTTTGTGTGGAACAATTTTGAACTCCTTGGTGAGGACGTCGACGAGATCTTCTGCAATTTGTATGTTTTTGGAATGGCCTTTGATGTGGGCTTCCAGGCTGCTGAGTTCGATGCTGCGCCTACATTGAACACAGATGACGCAACGCAATAAGGTGTTGACCGAAAGGTCGTATAAACTGAGGTTGATTTTAGGATGTTCGACGACATCAAATATGCCCGGGGTGATTATGTATTGCGATGAATCATAGTCTGGTGGTATCACCTCGTCGATCCCGTCAATCCCGTCAAGTTCGTCCTCAGTGAGATCGAAGACCTGGCCTGCTAGTCCAGGTGGAAGGTGGATTTCTGTTTCGACACTCTGTTCCTCAGTCTTTAACGGAAGTGTAGAGCTGGTTTCTAGGATAGAAGCAGGAACAGGTATAAATGAGGATTTTCGTGGTTCGTTGTTACATGTCTTCCCGTGTCGCTAAAATCAAAGTCAATGTCAAGTTGAATAGCAATAAAAAATGTATGCTGAAACTCACACGGAGGTTTCCTGGATCTTTGCTAGAGTATTTATTACAAATTGGACAATGGAAAAATTGATCTGCCGATCGAACAACTCGGCGTTTGTTACCATCACTAAAGGTGACCATTGCAGCCGACTGTTCTAAAACCCGCTTTTGCTGTTTTGTTAGTACACTTGTGCCAGCCGTATCTGTATCAGTATCGGTGAGGCATGCAGTCTCCGTTTCTGGGTTATCCATTTGAGCATGTGTTGAGCCAGTCATGTCGCTGTTATCAGGATGAGAAGTCGGAAGCCCAGTGGCAGTCTCGCCTGACTGAGATACTGGGTTAGAGGCAGTCGCCATATCCTGTCGGTGAATGGGTCCGGTGGTATTTGGGATATCCGGACGTCCGACAACAGTATCGTCTAGATGAGAAGTCGGAAGCCCAGTGGCAGTCTCGCCTGACTGAGATACTTGGCCAGAGGCAGTCGCCATATCCTGTCGGTGAATGGGTCCGGTGGGATTTGGGATATCCGGACGTCCAATAACAGAATCATCTAGATGAGGAGTTGGAAGCCCGATGGTAGTCTCGCCCGACTGAGAAACGCGGCCAGTTTCATTAACATCTGCCATTTCGGTGTCCATGTTTCTATCACAGTGTCAGCACAAAATACAATAAAATGCTGTTAGCGCTCACAATGATCAAGTCGACGTGTCAAAAATATGCAGATTTCTATTGGAACTTTGTAGCAGTGTGAAAAAATAAAGATACGGGAACTTGCTACATAACAGTCAGCAAGATACATTTTTAATATCGATACTACTCACCAATATCAGAGTCCTTGAATACAGTAAGCCGAAAAACTAACGTCGTAGTTTTGTTGGAAGGTCGTCTAAAAGATACCTGTGAGACGACCAGAGTTTTTAGCACTCGAAAAAAAAAAAAAAAAAAAAAAAAAAAAGCAAGACGAAGAGAAAGAATGACAATGGCATCGTACTCACCGATATCGATTGGTTTTACTACGGTATAAAATAAAAATTACAAATCTCTGGTGCGAAACGCAAACTGAAAGTAAGGTATTAGCTGAGGGAAAACATTAAATCAGGTAGTTACACGTACAGCGTAACAAAGTATTGCTTATTGCAACGTGGAACGATCGTCAAAATAAACGAAAAGATTATAAGCAGCTATAGAAACAATGAGCGACAGAATTTTGAACGGTGGTATTACTAACCAGTATTAGAGTCCTTTTTTTTTCTACGAGAGTGGCGCAATATTCGGTCTTTCACTGTCTACAGAAACCGTCAGCATATTCGAGTAATATGAGAAACCTAAACGAAATGAGTGGACAAACCCAGGGAAATCACGATACACGGTTAAAAAAATATAGGCCACGGACTGGTATTTTTCCTTTGAATGCGATGCGGAATAAAAATTTGGACGACTGGGATGGGTGTTCAGCTCCACTATGCAGGGAATTTCATCGAGAAAAATTTTTTTTTACAAAGTTTAAAACAGTCTACGATTGAAGCAAAGTTACCGGCAAACTGATAGCGTATCAACTTCTCGGATTTAGGGTAGAAACATGAACTAGGGACGTACTCCACAATAACAAGAGCCAGAAATTAAAATAACTGATCTGCCGACGAGTACAAAGAGACAGAAATCCTACTCCAAACTCTGGTAAGGGCGTCAGACGGGATATAATTTATTTACTCACCTGTACAGTCCAGAGCGTAAAAAAAGCCGTAACCTATATAGGAGTGGTTAAATATGCAGTTATTTACAGGCGTGCTAATTTGCCCTACTGAACAAGGGTTCGAAGTAAGTCGTTGAAGGGCTACGAATATATGGATCCAGGGTTAAGACATGCAGATGGTCGTACTGACATGCGACTCACCGTCCAAAGACGTAACAACGTGATACTGAAATAGCGGCAAGGTTAGGCTGTACCCGATACATCAACATCTTTATTCCACAAGGCTCCAAAGCCGGCTTACGCTAAAACGCCACAAACCAACACCTACAGGTTGATGCCAAAGAAGGGGAAAACAAGGAATGAGGCGGGAGAGAACGCGCATGGACGGGTTTTTAAAGGCGAATGAGTGTGCATTGTGTGAAGAAGCAAGGTGACGTGGTTCTTTAGATGTCAAGAATTTCTATAGATGTTCCTCTTCATGGTTCTTTCCCATTACCATTACCGGCGGCGCTAAACACGCGCATTCATCGCCCAAAAAACAGAGAAATAAAACGTTTCAGGGCCATACAAGCACAGAAGGAAACAGTTTTGGTGCACTCGTATTTTTCTGTTTCAAACAGAACACCGACGGGAGTTATGCATTGAAATAAATAAACAACGAATATACAAAACACTAAATAGGAAGCCCCGCGGATTTTAAGGAAGTGCGTCGGCCAAGGCGAAGAGAGAGATGACGTAGAGGATCTTAAAGAAGCACAGACCGTCTACAAAAATAGAAGGGAGGCTGCGATTGATCCAAAATTACAGGAATGGCTTTTACTTGAGTAAACGTAGGTAAAAATACCAAAGACAACCAGAAAAGAAGTTCAAAGAGTGTGGGAGGACGTACGACGATAACTGACCGTGAAATAATGTGGAGGTTTGAATACGAGCAAGATGCAGTTAGGGAAGGGATACAGGTGTGGGCAGGATGGATGTGCACGTAGGGTGAAAGCCCGAGAGTACGTGGTATGCAGGCATAGGCACAGGCAGGGGTATAGGTGGGATACAGTTTGGGGGGGGGCTGGAGACGTTAGCACAAGCAGGATGCAGTTGAGGAGGGAGGGGATGGAATTGGGGAGGGGATGGAGACGTTAGCGTGAGCAGGATGCAGTTGAGGATGGAAGGGAGGCGTCATCATGAGTAGGATGCAGGCGTGGACAGGATGAAGGTAGCGAGGGGATGGAGACGTCAGTGCGAGTGGGATGCAGTTGAGGAAGGGAGGGAATTGGGGAGGGGATGGAGACGTGGGCGTGAGCGGGATGCAGTTAAGGAGGGAAGGGGGTGGAGACGTTAGCGTGAGCACAAGCAGGATAACGTTAAGGAGGGAAGGCAGGTAGTGAGGGGATGGAGACGTTAGTGCAAGCAGGATGGAGTTGAGGAGGGGACGTGAGCACGAGTGGGAGCAGGATGCAGTTAATGGGGAGGGGATGGAATTGGGAGGGTGTGAAGACCTGAGCACGAGCACGAGAAGGATGCAGTTAAGGATGGGGTGGAGTTGGGGAGGGGATGGACACGTCAGCGCGAGCAGGATGCAGGCGTGGGGACAGGATGCAGGCAGCGAGGGGATGGAGATGTGAGCACGAGTGGAATACAGCTGGGGAGGGGATGGAGTTGGAGAGGGGATGGAGGTAGCGAGGGGATGGAGGTAGGGAGGGGATGGAGACGTTAGCGCAAGCAGGATGGAGTTGAGGAGGGGACGTGAGCACCAGCACGAGCAGCATGCAGTTAATAGGGAGGGGATGGAATTGGGGAGGGGATGGAGACGTGAGCACGAGCAGGATGCAGGCGTGGGCAGGAGGCAGCTAGTGAGGGGATGGGAACGTCAGCACAAGCAGGATGTAGTTAAGGAGGGAGGGGATGGAGACGTGAGCGCGAGGAGAGGATGGAGATAAGAGCACAAGCAGGATGTAGGCGTGGGGACGGGATGCAGGCAGCGAGGGGATGGAGATGTCAGCACGAGTAGGATGCAGTTGAGGAGGGGAGGGAGGCGTCAGCGTGAATAGGATGCAGTTGAGGAGGGGATGGGATGGAGGTGTCAGTGTGAGTGTGAGCAGGATGCTGTTGGGGAGGGGATGAAGACGTTAGTACAAGCAGGATGCATGCAGGGAGGGGATGGAGACATGAGCGTGAATAGGATGCAGGCATGGGCAGGATGAAGGTAGTGAGGGGATGGAGACGTTGGCAGGATGCTGTTAAGAAGGGGATGGAGATGAGGAGGGGATGGGGACGTCAGCGTGGGCGAGAACAGGATGCAGGTAGGGAGAGGATGGAATTGGGGAGGGGATGGAGACGCCAGTGCAAGCAGGATGCAGGTAGGGAGAGGATGGAATTGGGGAGGGGATGGGGGGCGTCAGCATGGGCGCGAGCAGGATGCAGGTGGGGAGGGGATGGAGATGTAAGCACGAGCAGGATGCAGTTGAGCAGGGGACGGGATGGACACGTCAGCATGAGTGCGAGCAGGATGCGGTTAAGGATGGGATGGGAATTGGGGAGGGGTTGGAGGCGCCAGTGCGAGCAGGATGCAGGCAGGGAGGGGAGGAAATTGGGGAGGGGATGGGGGGCGTCAGCGCGGGCGCGAGCAGGATGCAGGTGGGGAGGGGATGGAAACGTGGGCAGGATGCAGGTAGGGATGTGGGGAGGGAGGGAAGACGAGGGTGAGGGATGCAGACAGAGGAGCGGGATGCGCCTGCGTGAAGGGATCTATTTTTAAATCAGACACAAGACGCATCCTGGGGATGCGTCCATTTATAGCAGTTTTGCCCATTTTCTGTTTCTCTTGCCCCCCTGGGTGATTCTGGGACTTCTGAGGCACCTAGGGGGGGTTTTCGAGGTTGAGGAACACGAATACGAGCTCAGGTTGAGGGGACAAGTAGGGGGATGCACGCTTTTAAATGGCCTCCAGAAATTTCGAGCTAATAAGGCTAGGACTCGTGTTGTAACAAGATGTACCGTGCCAAAACCAACTCCGAATTGAAGGGCAACCTTCATGATACTAGCCGCGTTTCCGTAGCGACCAAAACAATACAGTACGATGACTACTTGCTCCTCGACGGGCATCTGGGAATTGTGTCATCCGAGTCGTCGCCCTTCGAATCAGAAGCTCCTGAGTCCTGACTCTCCAAATCCGCAATAAAATTTACAAGAAATGCTCGGTGAAGAGCGTCAACGGCTCGTTGACAATATGTACGGGTGGGCATAGTGCACAATGTGCGTGATGAGTGGAAGATGCAAAGAAGACGGTATCATACATTGGAACCCCGACGGCTGCAGAGGCTGAGTTTGTGGCCAAATGGACCGCACGATCAGAGTTGATCTGCCATTTCGGAATTGACCGCGTTCCTGCCGAGGCTGCCGACTTCGAAATCAAAATCAAAACGAGACTCAAATGGCGTCAAATGCCGGCCAAATGGCCTACTCTGAATAGCCCTAATGTCGGTTGCACTAGGAAAATCACCACACTTGACATAGGTGGACAGAACCCGATCGACCATGGATAATGTTCCCCCAGACCAAGAACGGCCTTCGTGACAAAAATTTAGGTAGCACCCAACAGACGGTTTGATTTGAGCGAGGAACTTGATGTAAGGGTCTATATCTGCCCTCGAGTTGAGTGTGATCGCTTTGATTGAAAGGGGCGTGATCTGTGGTAGCGAAGAGAGCGCATCTCCGGTGGAGGAGATGGCGTTAGAAATGGTGTCCTCCAGAACTTCAAGGAGTGGCATGTGCGACATTGCCCGAATTAATTCGTAGGTAGACACGCCAAAATTCAAGGTGAGAAATCGAATATTGGATAGCCAAGGTGCGTCCAGATTGAACTTGATGTTTGGTGCGAAAAAAATACGGAGTGCGGGAGCGCAGTTGTTGAAGACGACGAAATCTGGGGGAGAAAGAATCGGTGCTTCTCGTTTGAGGTCAAAGGTGATTCGGAAGGTTTCTAGGACAGCTGTGGGACGCCCAAAAATCTCCCAGAATGGCGTGGTGTTGAATACCTCCATCCAGCCAATGTCACTGAAATCGAGTTCAAGCCATCGGATCCGATCCCAATCACGGTTAAGAATTTCCGCAGCAACGTCCTCAGTGAGATACGGCAGATCTGCGTCTGGGTAGCCCCACAACACTGAAAGCAACGACTGGCCGGTCCTTCGTAGGACTTCTTGCCTCCACTGGTCGCCTTCAAGGCGGGAAATATTGATGACCTGGCCCCAGAGCGATGAAAGCGAGAGGATGATTTGCCTCCATCTTGCACAGACTTGGGAGCTATGCCGAAGTGTATCAATGGCGGCTATACCATCCTTTTTTGCGGCTTCCTCCTCCATACCGGCTTTCAACCAGAAAATCCACCAGAGCATATCATCGTGCAGCTTGAAAACCGGGGGTTTAGGGTTCGAGATACGGTCGCGATCCTGGCCGTTCCGAGCCTGCTGAGAAAGAGCACGACAAGGAGGCAGTAAAATTGAAGATATAGAAGGCTTCGTTTCTGTCATAGAACACAATATGAAAGAATTCGTATGCAAAGAAGGCGTTGTGACCCAAAAAATCGTGAAAACTGCTATAATTGCCTCGCTGGCAGGCTGGCACAGCCGCCTTTCCTTTCTAGGTCGTACGATCGCATAAGAACCAAGTCCCGAAGACAAAGACTCATGCAAAGACGGTGCTACACGCACTAAGCGGGGTTTACCTTGCTATTAACAAGAAAAATACCGCATTATAATAATCAAGTACCCATTTCTTAACTCTAAACCTCACATCGAACACCTTGTGAAGCAGAAACGTGAAAGGAGGCCAGGCAGAGGTTTATTTTTCTAATTTTGTACCTCTTCGAGTCGGTAGATAAAAAACTAAGAAAAGAAGATGCTGAGAGAGATGCTGGTCATGACCAGCCAGTTAGACTAATGCATGACCTTGCTAATTGGAGCTGAAGGTAAAAACGCACTCTTGTAGCTTGAGGACCCAAATTCTGAAAGCTAAGCGCTAAACACTGACGCATCAGAACATAGCAAAAGATCATCCTGTCCAATCCAGTAAACAAAGAGAATCTAACGCGTAAGTTCAACTTAAATGAAATTTGTTAGGAGATAACGACAGCCCATCATACGGATTCAGCTTTAATGAGGGTTCTTACGTCCATTGTGTCTTCATCGTCTCCTTGTTCGTCATCCAGCCGAACCTCCTCCCGCTTTGCTACTCCCTCCCCCTCCTGTCCTTCTAGCACTAGCCCGCGCACCGACCCATCCCATCACCTCATTGCCCACCTCCCAAGCATGCCTGCGAAGTCGATACGCCCAACGCCTATCGTCCGCCTTAGGCTGCAGCACAAGCTCAGCTCGCAAGATATGGTGAGGTGAAAAACCGCATGGTTCGAGAACGAGGACGGGGGCGGGGCGGGGGCGGGCAATGAGCGGGGCGCCGAGAATTCAAGGGTTCGAGAATCTGGGGCAGGGGTGTCATGGAGAGGAGCACTCGCGACGGGACGGTGGTGGTATGCACGGCGTGACGTTGAGCACCGCTTCTCGCTCGTCTCTCTAGTTTTAGCCGTCAACTGAGCTACTGGAGAGGAGGGGGAGGGAGGGAAGGAGGAGGAAGAGGCCAGCGCAGGTCCGGTGCCGCAGCGTCGCGCTCAGAGCTGGGGGAAGGGACGACGACACAGGCGCTAGTGACGGCAGTTAGACCGACCTAGGGAGGGACTTTGTCGGGAAGAGGACGTCGACGGGCGGGGTTGAATGTTGAACGTTGAACTGCTGCAGCGCGCGGAGAAAACGCACATCGTCTCTCGCTCTTTACAATTCCCCGCCCTTGCTAACACCCTCGTCCCTGCCCCCGCCCCCCCTCCCTACCCTCGTCCTCGCCCCCGCTCCCCGCCCTCTAAGACCCCCTGCTCCCGGGCTCTCCCCCCGCCACCACGCCCCACCCCGCCCCCCTCCCTTCCCTTCCCTGGTCCGCACTATCAGACAACACAACTAGAGCGCGAGCAGCGTAGGCAATCCGGGTATGTGCTCAGGGCGGTGCTACTGGCACGGCTGACCACTCATGATGCAATCGTGGTTCCGGAGCTGGGCTAGGCTTGCCACGCCATCGAGGAAGGAGGCGGCAGGGGTTGAGGTAGAGCGACGGTGCAGGCGCGGGCGGTGACGCCGTTGGGCACGCATACATCCAGATTGACATGACCATCGTCCGCTTTGGCTTCGACCTCAGCCTCAGCCTCTCCCGGCGCGCCATCGCCCGAAACGACATGGCTTCAACGACCGCGATGTCCAGTCTCAACAAGTGCGCCGACGCCGCTCTCCTCTCCTCTCCTCTCCTCTCCTCTCCTCTCCTCTCCTCTCCTCTCCTCTCCTCTCCTCTCCTCTCCTCTCCTCTCCTCTCCTCTCCTCTCCTTGACCTGTCCCGTCCCGTTTTCTCCCGCAACGCCCCGCCTCAGCACCAGCATTCCGCCTCTTACTCTTCACATCCAAGGTGCAGCGGTTACACCCTCGCGTTCGCACTTCGTCCCGATTTGGGATAGGAATTGAAGATCGGAGTGCTGGGTTAAGGCTGGAGTCAAAATCGAAAAATCGGTTGCTGGTAGGTACAGGGCAGGCGAACAGGCTGACCTACCCAACGCGACGCCTTACTTCATTCCAGCCCCATAAGCTCCAACTTCTGCGCCATCGCTTTGTACCCCCGCCCCTGCTCACTTCTCCTAGCCGGTGAAGGCGAATCATCGCACTAGCCGCGCTGACGGGGTGGTGCTTCTTTGGCGAACTAGCCTGTAGGAGCAGGGGTGCGATGGAGGAGTAGAAATTAGTCTAGAGGCCGGGCGGGGCAAGAAGCGGAGGGGAGGGTAAGCGTAAGGGGCGAGAGGCGAGGCACGGGGGCATGTCAGTGGAGGAGAGAAGCGGGGGAGATAGGGGTTGATGCAATGCCGGTGCAGAAGCACGAGCGGGGCGACGCGCCGGGGGATGCAGCTAGCGAGGGACGGGTAGGCATAAGGCGGGAGCGACGGCGAGAGGGGGAGGGTTGAATGTGGAAGGCCGACGCGGAAGCGGAACACAGAAAAACCCCCAAGGGAAGCAGAGGCGGCGCGGGGGGAAGGATGCTGGATGCAGGAGTCCAGCGGCATTGGCGTCGACGCAGACGCGAGTGTGGGCGATAAGAGGACATCAGACGACGACGGAGCACCGGAGCTCGCGAAGCCAAACTCTCCAGGGGCGGAAACGAAGGTGAGCAAGGCGGTGGTGCGTTGGGGTCCCGAGTTTGTTGGGTTTTGCGGTGCGCGCGCATCAGAAAGGCGGAATTAGGACCGGGGCGCATGTCTAAGGAACTAACGGCCGATTGGCGTCAGTAGATGAAGAAGAATGGCGAGAAAGAGCTCACCTATGCGCTTGAGACGAAGTGAAAACTGCCCGCACAACCAGAACTTCGTAGATGTTGAGGAAAGGCGTCTGGATTGACGCGAACCCCGGTCCAGTCGGGGCCTCTGTCGCCCATCTTCAAGGGGATGCGACGCCAGCTGCTCCGAAATGGTCGCTGCTGTGGCCACCAGCGTCAGGCTCCCCAGAGATCGGCCAACGTACGAGGTTGTGTTGAAAGTGTTGGAACACAGCTGCGGTCGACTTGTAATCAAACATATCATGTGATCCGGGATCAATCACATTCATTCTTTCCAACTGAACGACGACGATGGTTGGCCTCGATTGAGTGAGCATCACGCAGCAGTGAGTAATCCACCTCCTCCCAAGGAATAGATTGTTCTCAACCCCTATTCGTTCTGCAGAGCATGATGTCGTTATCCTTTTGTGACCACTGACACGGAGAAATTATGCATCAATCGTTTCAACACTTTTCTGCACTTCGAGCACTTTGTCGAGGACTATGGACCAAGTCAAGGCGCTGACACCTTTGTGCTTCCGTGAGTGTTTTGCGCATTCCCTTCCTCCAACTTTAATCGCTAAGCTCTTATCGGCCTTGAGGTCATCGGTGCCCTCTGCTCACAGGAGAACCTCTACAAATAGTCACGTCTAATTTATGGGGCCACGGATCCGGATGAGCTCCAGACGCAATAATTCTATTTGAAATCACCGCCGAAGAGGGCCAATATAGCGCCGTTTCTGGCAAGAATGGCGAAGTTCGCTGGAGGCCCGAATATAAAGCTGTTAGTACCATTTCGTACCGATGACCCGGCTGCTGACCTTCACGAACGCTTCAGAAGATGGCTGAGAATGCGCAGTAATCGACATCCCCCTGTTCGTCGCCTTTCAGCCGTATACCTTCTACTTATCTCCAAAAATTAGCCCCTTATGTTATTTTGACACAGTTTGGGTCGTACTGTCCGGTTAAACACATATCAAGGATCCGCACTCCAACTTTCACAATGCCTTCGCTGGAATCTCGCATAGCAGCAATGACGTAGGAGTCTATTTTCGACCGTGTTTTCGTTTTACGTTCTGACATAATTCGTTATCCGAGAACGCTACAGCAGCATTCAAAGCACTAAGCGCCAACGCTGGAAGGTCACTCGTCAACTACGGCCTTGAAGTTTGTGCTGTCCTTTGCTTATTGGCGAGCGTAGCCTATTTCGCGTATCTATTTTTCACTCTTCGTTTACGTCTCTAAGCTAACACTTGTCCTCAAAGGACCGCAACGAAACAAGAAATTCGAAAGTCTGGTGTCACCGTTGCATCTCTATTCTGCGTAAAGGTGTTCGGCACGAAAGCGCAGAAAGCACGTTTTGCTATCGTTGCACTCAGGTAAGTCTTCCATAGCAAGTTATTTTTTGCAATGATACTTACTGCGATTTTTACCCAGCGCACTGGAAAACACTATCACAGTCCTTAATCTTTTTTTTTTAGTCGTTTGCATGGATTTACAGTGTCCTGCTACACTTATGTTGCATCTCGGGTGAACCAAGGTATGTGACGCTTTAAATTTGTACCTCGGGCTGATTGATTTTCTCCAAAGCTCGCAAAGGAAGGCGTACTGCTCCCATTTGGTAACCGGTTCTGGGCATCGAATTGGCCAACTGTGAAGTCGCCTCTTCCTGGGTTTATCGTGCACTTAATTCCTTCGGTAAGCATTCAGTTATGTTCTCTTGTGTTCTCGCAAATATGTTTATGAACGACGTTCGTTACACAGGCGATAGTCATCATAGCTTCTCCGCCAGCCGCGGCGTATCCATTTATCCTCGACGCTGAAGGATGTCCGCAGCAGATTACCAACCCCTTCATCATTCTCGTTGGTACCTTCGTAATGCTATGCTAATTGTCGCACCTTCGTGACTCGTCCTTCCAGGGACTGTTCTGGCTAAGGTGAGAGAAGCTACACGTCAACCGACCGTTCAAAGGCATTTCGTTCAATCATCTACTCGAGCAAGACACTAATATGTTTAACTACTAAAGATTAACGACTCTCCAGTGTTGGTCACGCCGTTCCTACATCCAGCCAACAAAGTCGGAGATACACCTCTTTGACCTTATTATCGGTGAGTACTACTAGTAATTCCTCTATATGTTACGAACACCGATGCTCGTCCGCTAGGTACTGTCTAGTCGGCATTGCCATCATGGTCGTCGGCGTCATTTACTGGGCTGTCTAGCGATTCGTATTGCTCAGGGTGTTTGGGTACGAACTCGTCCCAAGAAAAGATGTCTTGGATAATGGCACCGTTGTCGATGCTGTAAGTTCGACCTTGCTCACCCGACATCATGGCTCTCTGAACTTAGGCGGCGCTTCTTTCCCCAGTTCTCAAGGAAAAAGTTGGAGTAAACTAACTTCCTACTTCTTCTAAATAATCGTTCGAAATTATGGATATAATCGCCACGATACTGGCGCGAGGAACTTCTTTATAATAAAATCCATTTGCATGGCTATCGAAATGCTCGTAAGCTAGAGTTAATCCAACTAAGTATCATCGTTAAAAAATTTGATCTACGTCATACAACGAATGCTCCGCCACAGAAACTTGGACCATGTAATACATGCCTAAGGTGCAAAACTAGTGCCACTGAATGACAGAAAGCGCTTCCGTTCGAATCATTGGAAGTAGGTACACACCGATCCTATGATGCCTGTCACTGAGATTCGCATAAGAAAATTGAAGGTGTCGACTGACTTATCACACGTACCGACGAAAAGAATTCTCCTCTTTCTGCCCTTGAAGAGTGTAGCTCGGCGTCCAAGCTGACTGGTATAAAATTGAGCTTTCCTAGAGGTAAGGACAGCCGAAGTCCAATATAGGCGGCATAGCAGGTGGTAAGACCGTGTCACGGTCGTGTATAATAGACGTATCATCCTTCCGAGACTCGGATGGGGGCTAGATTCGCTCTCGATTCCGAGTTTGGAGAACTTTGGACTGCGAGTGCGTGACACAAATCAACCTTGGTTACGTTGCGAAAAAAATACGCACTCGGGCCCCGAAAAAACACGCGAGACCTGTCTCTGAGCAAGACACGATCGAAACTTTTGACATGAACTTGAACACTATTCTATGCAATTTCATCTGAAGATCCCATGCGCACGATCCTATGGTTGAAGCGACTAATTAGCACAAGATGGCAAGGACTATACGCGATTGACGTACCGAATGTACCAACAAAAAAATTTCACCAGAGAACTTGATGACTATGAGTTTGTGTTGATCCAGACGAATGGCGGGCGAGTCGATTTCGATGAAAGTTTCGAAACTGAGCCTTCTTGAAAGCTAAGGCCTCCAAGCCCGACCAAAGACAGAAAGTTGCGCAGGAGGACCGTCGTGTAAAGGCCATGCGTGATCGGCAATACCATCTACTCTACAATATCAAACCGTATGGAATTACATTCATCGCTAATCTAGGAACTACATCTAGGTAGTTCATCACCTGTAATACGCTCAATCCAAATGAATCACTCGGATCTCCTGAAGAACAAAATGTTCTCAGTTACCCTTATCCCCAGCCGTCTCCGCTCGCTTCACCATCATCCCCATACTCATCCACCACGCCAGCTCCTCGCAAACGGGATTAATACCTACGCAAAAACCAGCCTCAGTGAACTCAATCGACCTGACAGATCGCGCATAATTTTACCTTCAAGCCCACGCATAATCACCCACTGCTGGAAGGGCCAGCACATCACGCCCTCCCTACCACCTCCACCACCTCCTTCATCCGTCGAGCGAGGCGCACTGTGTCGTTCGTGCAGTCCATCGCGAGGTTCTGTCCGTGCATGGACATTGAGGGGCGTGCGTCGAGCATTCAAGGCTGGACGGAGACGACTTCGACTCCAGAAGGAGCAGCGAGGACGCGTATGGACGTGGCAAAGGTGTTGAGGAAGGACTTCGTGGACGTAGTAGATATCATGTTGGTAGTGCTGGAAAGGTTGGGGGGCGCCGACGTTACACTGAATGTGAAGGATTATAGAGTGAGCGAGACGAAGGTATTGTAAGAGGAAAAGGTAGAAAAGGTTCTTGACGTACGATCTTTCCGTAACCGCGGTTTTTCATCATTTCGTACATGGACAGAACGCATGCGACGGGACCGGAGATATTGGCTTTGATAGCCTCAGACGTAGTATCCTAGTCGAGTTAAATCACCAAATCAGTAACTGTCGAAACTTCTTTAACAGAATGCACATACCATCCTGATGCCGGTCGCGTCCTTTCCACTCGACTGATTCGAGGCCATGCTGACCGCATACAGGTGAGTAACTGGGCCGTACTCGTTATCAATGGCCTGGATGGTTTCGATAATATGCTTCCTGGACGCGGAGAAGTCCATTTGGACGCACTCGATACGAGCGGTGGTAGGCCCGAGGTTAGCGAGTGATTTCTTCATAACATCTACAACAAAAAACGATCAGCGAGGGTTAAAACCAGAATATACGCGCCTAAAACACACTGAAAACCTAAAACTCACCAACGGAGCGCGAAGCAGCGACGATCACCGTATCAGGGTCGTTCATATACTGCTTCAGCACGCCAAACCCAATACCTGTCGACGCCTCGACGATGAGAACGACTTTCGACCCTCTTGCGCGCATATCCTCGGCGGCGCGTCCATGGGGCACGAGAAGCCTGCGGGGGATGCCCGCCCGTATCACGGAGAGCGGGAGGACGATGTAAAGGGTGAAAAGCCGGGAGGCGGCGGAGGCAAGGATAACGACAGGGGAGATGAGGATGTTCTGGATTGAGTAGGAGAGCGGGGAGATGTGTCGCGGAAGGAGAAAGGTGATGCCTTGTTCTGGGTTCGTTTTCGTCGCCGTCACATTGTGGATGATGGCGGGGACGGCAGCGGCAGCGGGATAGTGGTGGTGACGGGAAGAAAGAGAGGCAGAGAGCGAAATGTTGAGAAATCTCGTTCTTACACTGTCTCTGACGTGGCCAACCGGGTTAGGTTGGAAGTTATGATGTCACCGATTCGACGCACCTGTAGATATCTGGTTCGCTATACGCTAAACTCCATTTCCTCCACTTCACAAACTCAGTTACAAGAGACAAGTCACTCAAGATTCTGAAGGTCGAAGAATAGGCGATCAATCGATTGAGTACCGAAATGTTCAGGTGCTGTTGGAGACAAACATATTCCTCTACATTGACGAAACGTCCGACAACGAGTGGGTCATGTCTGAAGTATGAGCACTCTTGTCGTTTCGGTCCGCAGCATGATGACCGGCAGCGAAATTCCTCAACACTGAAGACAAGAATGCGGGAAAGTACAACAGCAGCGAGATGACGTGTCAAGAGTCAGTCGCGATGCTATTCCCGGTTCCGGACACTTTGAACCAGAAACTGATGACCAGCATGCTTGAAGAGGGAAACCAACGAACGCGAGATGAGGGGAGGAAAGAAAGTTTCGTTGTGGGAAAATCCACGATCGATGATCAAAAAATCGAAACGCACCATCACTGACCGAATGAAGAATAACTACCATCTTCGTCGATAAGAGAGCCTTAGAGAGGCGAGCACGATGCACCAAACTGGTCAACTAAGGAAGACATTCTCAATGGGGTTCGTTCAGCTCGAAAATTTTGATCAAAACTGTTCGACGTCATGACAAGAAGCGACCAGCCCATAGTTGTACGACAGATTACTTTCCAGCGAGTTGTAGAGTGCGTTGATATTTGCTCGTTCATCGCAGAAACAATTGCAGTATCTCAAATTCCCTCCAAAGCATTTAAGTGCTTCTTCACGAAAAAAAATTGGACGATTTAGATGGAATCAGGCGGATAGAGGATGACAGGACCTACCGGATCGTATCTGAGTCTTGGGGTGAACACCCAACATCCGACCCTACGACGAAGCAAAGGTGCATAAATTCGCGATCTTGCTTGGATCGTGGCCCACCGATACTTTTCCACGTTCTATCGAACGCATAAACAACTAAAAGACTAGGCCAAATTTCCTCGACTGTGACCAACGAGCTTGGAGGCAAGGGAAAGTCTAACGAGTAGAAAAACACCAGTTAAAAGCAAATATCTAGCCAAGTAACTCAATCGACCTGCAAACGCCCATTGGTGGGGAAGAAGCGAGGGTTAAATCACGATATGTATTCGCCAGTCCGCTTCGATCTGCGAGAGAGAATTGCAAGTACGATTGAGTCGAGATGGTACGGATAAGACATTGGCGGTTGCAAAATTCCGGCTCAGAACAGGAGAGAAGGAGTAATTTGCAGCTAGCAGGGTATGTTCTTTGAGAAAATATACCAAGACGGGAAGACTTTGAGAACCTGGAGTACAGAACCTAGAGTACCTTGGTAGGAAAGCGAGATGAAAAGACGAAGGAAAGAAAGGATAAGCGGAGTATGAAAGACACATAGACTGTTGACCGGGAACCGGTAACAGCGAAGCCGAAGCCCCTATTTCCAGAGACAGTCGATAATGTCGGACGCTGTGCAGACACAAAACACCATTCCTCAGCTACACCTCATACTGCATAAGCACCATAATCTATTCCTATGTTTGTCAGGCTGACCACGAGGAGAACTCAAGGGCTTCTTCGGCTGTTCCCATGATATTCCTGACCACGACACTGCATTTCCAGGCCCTTCCTAACAAGTAAAGACGTATTACAATGTTTTTGCGTGGAGTCAATACTTTCATTAGCGTCGTCCCCTTTCGAGGGTTTTATTTCTAGAAAGTGTCAGATTCTTCGGTCTCGTCAGTCCGCATTATCTGAATTTATGAACGGTTGGACGGTTGGACGGATGCGAGACGGATGAATAGAGTTATAAACACTGGAAACAGCTTCGGTGTCGAAAATTTTTGATAAATTCGCTCCACATTTTGTCGACCTGAGAATTCTGCACTAATATAAGAATCGAAATGGAGCCTTAAGAATTCGAGAAAGTATTCTCAGTGCTTCTATTAATGCTATAGGGTTGGTCGTCTATTATGATTACAATCGTATTGACGGAGGTTCGAACTTCGCCTTTCATGTCTTCAAACCTGTCAGTGCCAATGCCCGCCACATGCCCGCCATACACGGGTCACCGTGATTTGTCCGTCAGTCAAAGAACGTTTTATCTCCGTTCGTCAAGTCAAAACGTAAAAAGGAATTGTCATACCGTATTCGGTTAGAGAACCAACCGTCTAACCGTGTCAGAACCGTAGCCGAGATGTATATCTCTTCTAGTGGTTCTAAATGAGCGCCGAGGAAGATACTTTTTTGCGATCAACTTCGGAAATTGAGATCGGTATCTACGGTATTTTAATAACACGACTTTCCCCTCAACAGGGATAGAACAGGGACGAAGGTTCAAGGTTCATTCCCTAAGGTCATGCTGCAGATGAAGGAAGTCTCTTTGATCTGTCTGAAATCAATGCGCCCAGACATCGCTCATGAATTCATCAAGGTGTCTCGACGCGTTATTATTATACCTCAGAATCGAAACATTCAAAATAGATTGCCTTTGGTTCCTAGAGGTTTCAAATATGCCGTTCTACGAACAGAACCATAAAACCGAGCCATATGATTCTATCAATATACGGGCGCAAAAAACTGCGCGAGTGGTAGGGATATCCGAGTCTTTGAGGTCTTGTGAAAACCGAAGCTATTCAATTTAATAGGAGCTTTCCGAGGCCATGCGTAAACAGATGAAAATCGGACACTAGTCTATGTTCTGAGCTAACGAAGTATTTAATGGGCGGTAGATCATATCTTTCATGAACGAGAGGGAAAAGGGTATAAAAAGAATATTCCACTGCTCCATTAATATTTAACGTAAGTTGCCATGCCTTGCAAGTTATTACTGTCTGTGGGAACGGTATTAGACATTCGAGAAATGAAACAACAAGGAAAATGCGATATTCGCGTACCAAACTTAATTCCAGCCGCTTTGGCTGCAGATGCGAAGCTGAAGTTTTGAACTGTCGCGGCCCTTCCTGGGACATTGACCGAAAGGACGTTAATCGAGGCCGTATTCGCGGCGAGGATATAAAGGTGACTAAAATGAATATTTTAATTCACCACTTTCATCCGTAGTCAAAGTGTGTGACCTACTTATTATTTCCAATCGTAGCAACTTCGGCGTCGATGGTCGCTGAATTCGCAACCTGAGGGTATTGCTGAGGAGAGTTTGTTAGAATGAATTGTTGCGACTTTGTATAGATGCCAAAAAAAACCTTGACGATCTTTCCCTTTAAATTTCCGTCGACGTGGACCTCTGTAATCGTGGCAGTACCCGCATCGATAAGATAAAAGTTACCCGATTTTGAACTGTAAGTTGACCAACACGTAGCCTTCTGGCCTGGGATTGTAACGACACTTGACGATGCTTTTGAATCACGATTTTGACCAGAACCAAAGTTGTAGATCTCAAATCCAATTCCAGGGTCAGTTGAGAGGACGCCATGTGTCCCAGGAATTAACGTCATAGAAAAGGGCAAAAGGCCACCTGAAGCAGGCGTCGACTTCACAGGTTCAGCCGCTAAAGAGCCGTCGGCGGCGATTGCCCAACTTGCAATAAAACCTTGTGGAATTTATCAGCTAATATAGGATACGACAGGAATTGGAAGTTGCCACTAACCAGGTGTGGGTGGGACGCCTTTTACAGAGACCATGACCTTCGATTCGTCTGCGCTAAAGATTATATGGCTGGCCGATCCAGGTGGTCCGCTTGGAGGAGTCGTTTGCTTGATTCCCAATGGCCGGGAAGTATTGGGTATAGAGATAAGGCCGAAGATAGGATGAGCAGTGAAGCAACTGTTTATCCCCCGGTCATTCAAAATCATTAGAAAACAAACAATAACGCACTTGACACCATTAACCCGCCCACCGTTAAGAACGCATACTCGATTTCCCTCCGAATTCACCGCAACAGATATTGGGAATTCTCCTTTGCTGGGAACAGGCCTACCAACCATTGTTAGTCGAGAGGGGTCGCGTGGATCAATTCTGAACATGACAACAGTATTCGAGCCAGGCTAGAAATAAAGTGAATCAAAATAAAACCCGCAGCCAAAGTTACGGAATCTAAACGGTCTCACGTTGATGGAAACCAAAATATTTGCTCGTGTGTTAACTTGGATAGCTCCTTGGGAGAACAGAGGGTCGGTCCCGACGGGAACAGTTACGCCATGAGCTCCAAGGCCACCGGCGCTGACAGCATTTACTGCTGGGCCCTTTTCAGTCGTCCTTTTATCAGCGTGGCAGTCGCAGAACACTACTCCTAACATCGTACCAATTTTCCATCGGATGCGATGTTCACTGAAACTATCTTATTTTCAGAAGGATCATCTGTCATAACTGCGACACTGTTAGATACAAAATCGTCCAAGAAACAAGCATCAACCCTCACAATAAGCAGCACCAGCAATAGACCTGAATTCTGTTTCAAGCGAGACAGCAAAAACGGTCGCGGAATGCGCGATTGAGAGAGCGACAAGTAAAAGGGGGGTTGAAAAGAGCATGTCAAAAATCGGGAAGGTAGGTTGAAGGTCGAGAGGTGAGATTAACGGTTGAACCAACCTCAGAAAGAAGTTGGCTGACGAGCTGCAAAGCCATGGATTTTATACACCAACCAAAATCCACGATTAACGGAAGACTTACTTAACTTAAATATAGATCACCGCATGTGGACGCGGTCCAGTTGCGCCGATCATGTTGTCCAAAATTATTATGTCGACATGGTGCTGTCATCACATTTCGGCGTCGTGAACGTCGAATCGCGGTGTAACTCAGTTAGGAACAAGGTGCAGTCGTACACAGCACAGCGGAAATATCTGTCAGCTAGTCACGTTCAAGCTGACTTGTAGGTTAGTAATTGAAAGTTTCGAGTCTCGTGAGTTCCGATATAATCCCCTGCCTGCGAATCTCAACGATATTAAAACCGGCAATATCGCGCAACTAGAACTCCTGGTTAGCATTCAACGATCCTTACATTGACTTAGGAATGGTGCACAAACTCACGTTCATATTTTTGTCTCGTCCAGAAAACCCTCACCAGTGGTAAATGATATTTCGACTATCAAGGGCGAAAGAAGCGTTCGAGTTCAAGTAACACAGCCTTTGTATAGACAGCTGCCTACATGACTCTATGTTCAATTGTTAAAAATATTTATCACTGTCGATATTGAAAACTCACCTGCCAATTATGAAAGACCAATCAGATTTGAGCAATTATTCGTAGAAGATGAAATAAGTACGTGGTCACGCTCTACCCGCGGGACGTTACTTTTCGAACAAACGAGCGAAGAACTCCACCTGTAAGTACATAGGTCCTAATTACAACAAGAACTCGGGAACAAGGGTACAGTTCGCTGCGACGAACAGTGAGACAACCTTTAGGAGATCCTTGACTGAAAAGTCATACAATCGGAGAGGGATAACCGCCGAACCTCCAACCGTCGAGCAAGGATCCTCTGGAATAAGACCTCATAAGACATGGTCTTTCCATCACAACAGCTTGTACAGCGTATATGGTTGGATCTTTAGAGATACATGGAGTAGAATCGAAGTGAGGCAAATCGAATGGACGACTCACGGTGAGACCTGCTCCTTTCTGGAGGCCAAGACTTCTCTTCGTTGGTATCAGAGACATTTTCTCTCTTTCTGCCCACTTATCAGCATCGCATCAACGTAAGGGTGAATAGAGTTACGAGTTGGACATAGGTTGGTGACGTTCGATGCCGAGGAAGTAGAGGAAGCTTCACTCGACGCCCACTGCAGCTGGGAGTCGCGAACCGTCACAAACACGTGACGTAAACGTGTGTCAATCAGTCGGCTGTCTGGGACACGAATTTTAGCAATACGACTGCTTACGTCTGCTTGAGAGTGCTGTTCGATAATGTCGAAGCCAGTCTTGTTCTGTCTTTCTCCTTTAATTGCAAAATTTTACTAAAAGAAGAGACGAAATAACACGTTGGAGTAACTTGTCAAGCATCTAAATCTTCGAAGATTGTTCAACTCCCAAAACTTGCTCAAAGTTAGAAAACTGATTTAAGCATAAAAAAGTAAGACAAATTTCCGCGGCTCCAAAATTGCGTATTCTTTATCAAACTCGTGTATTTCAAAGAACATAAGTAAAACCTCTTTATTTTGACACAAATGATAAAAATACAGACATCAAGGAGGATAGGACGAACACAATGAAATAAGAAGAAAAGAGCTTTAATTCTGGACCAACAGTGCCAATCAACAAGCAAGGAAGATCGTTTAAGATTGCGGGCTAGGGAGAGGTTAGCAAAGTAGGAGATTCAGAAATTCCAACGCACATGGGTGGGACGGCAGTGGGTGGACCTGGTACCGTTGGGAGGACGGGGAATGACGCAGTAGCACACTAGTTACAGTGTTAAAAATTACTTGGCATGGACACGATGAAAGACTACTTACGGCTTGTTCTATATCAGCGATAGATTTCCCTGGCGGGAATCGCGCTGAAGGGCCGTTGAAATGCAGGGAAGGAGGGATCACATCACTGCAGTCGGTAAGCTGCACGAAAGCAGTGTGAGCCCCAGTGTCTTTTAAGAAGAGCTACGTCTAGGACTCACCGAAGAGGCCTTCTGGCCCAAGAGGGAGAGCTTGAATAGGGCATCACCAAAAGCGGTTTGCAACTTGTTCTGCTGGTCTGATACGAATTCATTTCACATCGTTTTAGACAATTGAGAGCAATCACTCACTGACGAAACCCTGCCAGATACAGTTGGTCGCGGAATCGCGGGCCAGCTGAAATTTGTCAACCATTGAAAAATGAGGCTGAAGTCAAAAAACTCACGTTGTGATCCGACTGTAAGCGCAGTACACCTTGGATACCGGACTGAACTTCTCCTGAATGGCCCCCAGACCTATCTCGATCTTAAGCAAAGTTTATCTTTAAATATGATCTTACATACCCGGGGAACCCTGTGCCACGAAGTTGCACGTCGACGAAAAATTGACCTTTTGTAGGTGTTAGTCTCGAATGCCTCTCCCAAAGAAAATACCTCACTGTCAAATATGTCTGGAGTAGAATCGAATGGCGTTCTGCAAGTTTGTAAGCATAGATCCAGTTCGGTAATAACAACGGAAACTCACCCAGGAATAGCGGGGTCGACGTCGTCTGCTCCAGCAATACTATGGGATGCAATGAGGGCTACCACCTCGGTGGGGGAGAAACCGACTTCTTTGAATCGAGCCAAAATTTTAGACACGTTATCTTCGGGATCGGGGATTAGACCTGGGGGTGATGCCGCCTTTGGTTGGGGGCGTCCAAAGGCAAACTTGACGCGAGGCGCTCCAGCACAGTTTGTAAGACTTAGCGCGCCAGCGAGTTGGATGCTACGTGTGATGAGTTAGTTAAATAAATCGTAAGTTTAGGTGAAATACGAACAAGTCTCCAGGGCTCAAAACGTGAGAGTACTTCTGGATGAATGGCCCGATAACGTCTAGAATGTCGTCGATACCAGCGTTCGAGGCAAAAGTGAGCTCTGTTTCATTGAACGTAGAGATAGAGCCGTCTGCTCCTCCTCCGCTGTTATTTTAGTGTCAGTAATCCCAATTATTCACAACTTTAAAAAATTGCGTACCCAAGTGTAGGAGATACGCCAATAGCGTCGTGGAACACGAGACGAAGAGCACCGTGAGCCTTGGTCAAGAAAGTCAGAGATGAGTCTGGGATAATACCAAAAAAAATACAAACCTCGTCACCGCAATCATTGTCGAATAAGTTCGTGAGCAAGTCGTCGACGATGGGGAGGAGGAAACAGCATTTCGCATTCGCCACAGTTTTCGAAGTTCCTGGACACGCTGCTCGCTTGGTTACCAAACCTAGAGCAGCGATGAGATTATGAAAATAGGGCGAAGAGCATGCACACCATTGACATAAACCAGAGGCAGAGACAAAAGTAGGAAGGAGAGAACTTTACTGAAAGCCATTGGAAATGCAATCGAGGGGGAGACAGATGCTGCAGATGCTGCCTTGACTCCAAAACAACGAAACGCTCAGTCTTTTATACCCTTTCTGTGAGAGATTTCAGCGTCGACCCAGTTTTAGAAGGCGTAGCTGTATTCAATTCCAATTCCATAAGGAGTGAGAGCCCCTACAGGCAAGAATGGGTCTACACACGATTTTTTTCAGTCCGTCATTACAGATTCCCTTGGCGCGCTCTATCAACGATAACTGACAATTCATTTCAGGTTGGAAAACTTCGTAGAAGGTGACGAAGACTTTTACCCAGATAGAAGTTTCTCGGGCCCGAAGGTGAAGTCTGGCCAAATACTATTATCCTATATTGCTCTTTGTTTTGCGTTTATTTTCAATAAATCGAGTACTTCGGGTCTTCGTTCATAAGGGCGTCCAAAGTTGGGATTTAGACAGACGGACCGTCGTCATTCCGGTCAAGAAGCAATTAAAGCTCGACTTTTCCCTAAAGGGGGCACAAAATTTCTAATCGAATTAGCCGCTTCAGAGACTCGGGTGGGAAATGTTTTTCTAGTGAGTTTGTGATGCGCAAGACTTCCCACTTGAATTTTATTCCAAATCTCAGTCACAACGGGGTATACTCACGCAGGGAGAATACGCACCCAGGAGTGTGGGAACCCAGGCCACCCAGCGCCGCGGTTCATAGATGGAACCCAAACAATGAAATTCCTGTTCTGGTCGGGTCAACTTTGTCGAGAGGGGTACCGGTTGGCTACCAAATAACGGGTCGTGATGGTGAGTTGGTGAATATGCAGACTTGTGTACCCCGGGTGGGCCACTGCAAGCGCCTGTGGGAAGTGATTATTCGATCGAGTACGAGGACAAAATGAGCCAACAAAATGAATAGAACCAGTATCTGAATTAGGAATATCGGCGGGGAAGAAGACTCACTTCCGGTTCAAGAAATAAAATTTCTATCAAGTTCACTTGATTGGTATGTCGACGGGGTTTCCATTTTTCTCTGAATCGACTCTGATCGGAGTTGAGAAACGACCTTAGCATCTCTCTGCTCTACGTTCTATGTCAAGATTCAAGGTGATCTTTAAGTGAGACGTTCTTGATAGGATGGGAACGGCACCGTCGTGTTGCATTATCAGACACGTCAAAGTTCGAGGGAGAGTAGCCTAGCACGGGGCTTCGAGTTAGCCGGCTTTACCGTGGGCAATGTAGGCGAACCTCACGTGCCTTGACCATCGGATAATTAAAGTGAATTCTGAGAAACCGCATGCGTGGGACATCCTCTGAACCCGGTCGACCACTCAGATGCTGCGAAATTGAGGTCAATCCGGTAAATTTTAGTCGCCAGTGATTCTGGCAGTGATTGAGCTTCCATATCAGATAGCCTCGTTGTCGATGCCATCGTGAAGCCTATTTTATGACAGTTCGGTCTCCCTGATGGCAGAAGAGTGAGTCGCTACGATCGTGACCATACCTTTACCCGAGCACTTGTCGATAGAAATATTTCCTCGACCTGTTCAACCTGCTCAATCTGCGTGCGGTGAACTCTCGATCCCGTTAAACACCGGTACCAAATACTCTCCAGGCATGGATTCTTTCTTTCCTTGTTTTTTTTTTGATCGGAGAAGCTCAGTGTACCAATCGCTAAGTCTGCATCGATTATTGGTAGTAGAAGTCGTACTGTTGTACCTATCACATACCTTGAAACCAGCGCCGAGAGTGAGGGATAGACTCGACAACTTTATTGAAATGGGCATAATAGGGGCTATGTATTGAACACTCAGTCCCGTTTATGACCAAAACGGATTCAAGAACGAGAATAAATACTCAACGATCAACTTCGAATGCTGTGATCGAGCTTTCTTTGTGTCGAGATAAATTTAGCTCAGTCAATAGGTTAAGTGGTAACGAATCAGAACGCGGGGTGTAGAATGTACGGCGTGAGCGGGATAGACTACCCGTGTAAATAATCAGCTACGCGCCTGGGAAAGGAAGTGAAAACGTCGACCGATGTAAGGGTAGTGTTACAGAGGTTGGTTCAGCTACCCAGAATTGTCGACGTTCAACGTGGGCACGTACGTCATGAATGAAGAATTTTATGGTGGCGAAAGACTGACGCTTCCACCATGTATACTTCGTGCGTAACTTGCGGTCCGGTTTGAAGGTCATTCAAACCAAAAAAGACCAAAAGTCCGAGCGTTGACCTCGTTCTCTAGTATTCAGTTGACAGAGATCAAGTCAAGTATTGTGACCACGAGGGCCGAGTAGCGAGAAAGATGACCGCGCATGAGCTTGGTGTGCTCGAACTAGAGCAGTCGTAAGTCGTCATGTCAATGTGGGCGGAGCGGCAATATTCCTTGCATCGCTCGACCGCTTAAGGAAGGCCGCAATGCATTCGGGCCTAATAGAACACCATGGAGAACATGCAGGGCGATGAAGGTAGTAGTTGCGGTCCTCGTCATTAAGTCCCAGTCGCCCATACACAAGTGGATTCGAAACTTAGCCCGTTATACTTGAGTTGTGAGTAACGTCCATATGCCGGTTATACGAGTGAAAAATCCAATTCTTGAGTTACAACCCAATAATATCTGCTCCGTTTAAACAACTGGAGTTGCCGCAGACTTTGTGATATGAGATACGAGTTCATTTAACGACATTGTCTTCGACGGTCGGGTCGGCCACCCCATGGTTGCGCAGTGTCAGGTGCCTGGTTTTCATGCTGAATAAATACAGCTTCCAAGTGTTGGCCGAAAAAAGTCCAGTAAAGTCGACTAAGCAAGCTACCAGGATGGAGAAGTCATCTATTCCTTTCACTAAAACGTTCAGAGTTCAAGGGTGTAGTCTCCACTTCAATTCGGAATCAATGAGTACTTGCAAAAACTTGGAAAAATGTGACAAATACGTATAAGACACGGCATAAAAGACGTCAAGGTTGCAAGACCTGCATCACAACCAAAATTCGTGACCAAGGAAAATCGTATCACGGCGCGTTCAGGAAATCGCGCAAGCCTAGCGAAGCCAAAAATAGATCGTCGACCAAAAATAGACGGGTTTCTATTTTTAAATTCAGTTATCGCTGTCAAGCTCAGAACCGAGAGGGAATCAAAGAGGTGGTTCGCTGGGTGTTTATTTAGCCACAAGTGCCCAAGTTTCTCAGTCTTAAAATTGACCCAGTTGAGAGCAGTAAACCAGAACACTGGGATTGAGGTACGGACATAGTGGTGGATTTCATCATCAATTAAGGACGAAGATGAGATACGATTGTTTCATTGTTTCGGCGCCGTCGCTTTCGCAAGATCGAATAAACCGAACGAACCCGAGATAGTGTCCAACTGGAGAGCTTTACGGTAGCAGTGTATCCAAGGGTAATATAATCAGTAGTAGCCATTGGTGAAGGGATCGCGATTAAGCCATGGACGAAAAGTCTTCCAGGAATATGGATTGACTACCTTGAGGACGATCTTTAGTTAAAAACCGCAGATTCGATGGAAGCCCGTCTGATCCAAATCGCTCGCGAGGCAGAGGAGTCCTGCATCTGGTAAATATAGTACAGATCCTTTCCTGACTTAAACGGAGGCATCTTGCACTAAGAATAAACGTGTCCATGACAGACTTGAAACGCACCATACATGCCAGGTTTGCACCGTTGGAACGGCTGACCCGCTGGTCGCCTTCCGGTGAGGAATCAGACGTGTCAATGACGTAGATCCGTACAAGATCGACCCGGAATCTCAAACATAGAGTTAATTCCACAAAGCGGATCTCATCGATCCTAAAGACTGACAGAAAAGCGATGGCTAAAGGCAGGTCGCGCCGGCGGTATCGTATAGGTATCGCATTAAGTGCCCGTGTAATCGCAACGGGGATCCAAGGGAAGGCGGGTCAAAACGTATGGCAGAGTCTATGTTTGTCGATGGCGAAAGCTCGGACCAGGTCGTCAGCAATTCGATGATTGCAAAGTAGTCAGAGCGTATAGAGTCCTTCTTTAAAGGAAATGAGCCTCAAGAGTTGATGATAGCTGAAAGACGTCTCAAGAGATACCGAAGCAGTAAGTGAAATTGGTACAGCGAGCAGCAACATAGTAGAAAAACCTTCGTTGTCATTAGACAGTGTCTCATAAGCCTGCATAGGTCCAAATTAATCGCGAAAGGTTGTCATCTATACCAGAAAAAAGAGGACAAGAGCGTGAGCAAGGTCGCATGTCTGAAGGTGACGGAAACCAGACTAGAGGAGTGGAGGTTGAGATTAGTCGGAATAAAAAATTCAGGCACATACCGGCACTGCCACCAAACTCTCCCCCCCTCCACGTCGTCACAGGTTTATTTTGGTCTACCATGCCACGTACCATTCCTATTTTCAACTCGTATTTAGGCACTCGTGAGGAAAGCTTGTCTCCGACCTGATGAAATTGGGGTGGGTAAGGTTGGTGGAAAGGCGGCAACATATAGCCAATGATAGATACGATGAAGTACGACGACCTCTCAAACAGAGAGGAGTTTCCTTCTCATCTGCTCGCTTCTCCATTGATAGGACCGCCTATTCCGTTAAGTAGTCGGTCTGAAATTGTAAGGGCATTTCGTTAGCAACACCAAAATACAAACCAGTCGACTTTACCTATAAGCCAAGTTCTGGATCCCGACCCGGACAGGGGAGAACGGGTCCCGGCCTCCCCAGCGCCTTCAAAAAGAACCCAGTCCGCTGACAGATGTGGACGGCTCGCGAGGTTTGGGCACGGAGTTGGTCTATCGGTGGAATGAACTTCCTCGAAAGATGAGATCTTGTCATCCAAGTGTCGAAGAATTGGTGGAAACCAGTTGAGAGACGTGTGTTCGAATTCGCGTAGGCGAGAGTAAGCTCTTCCCAAAACTTCTCGTAGCAGCTTTCTTGCACATATTTCATTTGGTCGTCGCAGGCCTGTTACATCGGAGTCAAGTCGTGAAGTTAAGTCGAGAGAGGGAGAGGTGCGCCCTAGACCTCTCTTTAGAACGTGAAGGGCAAAGCCAAGCACCTCAAACGTTACCAACCGTTGCCAGTTGTGCTGAGGTATGTTTTTCAGACGAAAATGCCAGCTTCAAAATGACCGCCGACGTATTGCTCAGTCTCCAATTTAGTTAGGAGAACCCTGATCGGGTTTTCTCCAAGCGTCCGCAAGAGCCCTTCGCTGCAAAGTGATTCGGTAGGAAAGCGGGGCTAAAACGACGCAGAGAATGCCGCTGGTAAAAAATCTGAACCAAATTGTCGCGTTCGAAGTAATTGAGAAGCGTACCATGGCCAGGAGCGATAGGCACACGACTTAAAGTGGGGACTTCACAGAGAATGGGAGATGGAATTGGCTTGCTTACAGTCTCTAACGTGGGGTATTAATTGGTCAAGAGCGGTGGTTAATCAAAGCGATAGCTTCGGGTCTAGACAGCATATGCATCACGACGACGTTCGTTCACCGGGAACTTTGGGTAAAAAACGACGTTTTGTGCTAGAAACAATTGACATGCAATATTGGGGTGACCACAAGTTTGACTATTGACTTTGAGCAGCGCCTGATCCGTGAAGAGCCTATGGGAGTTCAAGGTCGATTTTCATTGTACTCGGGTTAGAGGTCTAATAGGTTTATTAAGTCAAGTACGCGAGTCCAAGAGTGCAATCTATTCGATGTTGTAACCAATGATGCTTCGTCGTCCGACAATCTCTCCTATCTAAACGGATTTCTAGGTCATTACCTGTACAGGCCAGTGAGACGCAGAGGACACACCTTGAAAATGCCGTAGGCCTGCAGCCCATAAACGCCAACCCTGCCAATTTCTCCACTCCTCAAAAGGTTTCCTGCCAGCGCGGGGTTCGCGACTTGCGACCATAGGTTCGAGTAGGCCGCTTTGACGGTGGCGAAGCTGGGAGGTTGGAGGCCTTCCTTGACGTAGACTTGCTTCAGAATCTCCCTCGTAACAGACAGGTTGTACAGAAGGGGTTGTTTATACGCTAGAACGAAAGAAATTCCATCAGCCTTCCTGCGTTCAAAATGACACGTCAAGAAACACGAGTAGGACAAGTGTCCAAACACGCGATGAAAACGCGAAAACAAGAGCTAAGAGGATACGTACATCCTAGGAGTTTCCCAGCTTTCTCGCCGGCTGGCTCTAAGAACCTTTTCGCACTTTCAAAGAACTTGCTGGCGTTTTTCTGGGCCGAGGCCAGGGCATCCTGTGCCTTTTTCTGCGACGACTCAGTTGTCGAGGATGCGAAGCGTTTTGAGGCTGCTGAACGCTGGGTGTGCAGTGATCTACGGGCTAAAGAATGTCGGAGCAGCGACGCAGGGGCGGCTGAACTCATTTTGGGGTGTTGGTGAAGAGGAAAACAGGCTGAGGGAAAGACCGGAAGGCGACCGGGTGTGACGAACACATTGTCACACGCTGTCAGTGTCACTCGGGTAAAAATTGATATTTGATTAGATTAGATGTTCGAGCACAGCCTTGCCATCGCACTTGATGTGCGAGATGTCGAAGATGACCTGGCCATCGTCTGCAAAACCTTGCGGATTTGACTGTCAGTGCCTTCCGCAGGTCCCCTTCCGAGTCCTTCGAGTTGACGAATGGAACCAGGATTCGTCCGAACATGAAGCGGAACCAGTGCGTATGACAACCCTTGTTCTCCTTGCAGCCCAAACTCTGTGTCGACTGGATATTGTGCATCGATTTAGCTAGATTGCTTTACTTCGCTCGGGGACTCAGGTGCGTTCTCTCACAAATTTGAAGATTGCCCGAATCAAAAATGCAATAAATTCCTTTGATGTACGGTCCAGATGAGCAGGGTATACCTAGCTCATTGAAGCAGCATATTTAAAGAAGGTACCTGACAGAGATTTAAGGTGTATTAAAGGTAAGACATATCGTTTTAGTATGGTTAATTCTCTGCTTAACTAACCACCATCCGAATGGCCGACATATTCGGCTAACATTTCAGGCAGTGCTTATGCTGGCAATGCATTGTGGGCGACTCCGCCTCAACGTTAAATTTAGAACAACATTGCCCATGACTGGTGACTTACTCGAGTACTATCACTTTTATGTTGGTCTCGATCTATGTTAATCTCGCCAGCCTAACGGCTACAAAAATACTTCAAATCGGTTACTCGAACACTTGTCGATGCGGCAGCTGATAAATCCTCCCGACCTAGTTGACGAGTTACGCTCAGGCTTACGTTTGAAAGCCCTGAGACTAAGAACGATATGAGTCCTCCAGTCGAGAATCTCCAAGCGCCCGTCCCGAGCGACTGCGGCAGTGACCAGCGGGGCTGTGCTTTGTGGGTGTCTCCATAGTACTGAGGCCTCTAAGTTCTCTAGCACCAGATCCCGACGACACAAATTGGGATGCAGAGGGCGGGCTCTTGTTTTTCGTCGGTAGGCTACTGCGCACAAAAATAGTCTGAGGATAGGACAGCATACGGTCAAACCGGATACGAATTACACTTATAAGCCTGCAAACAGCGAGTTTATGGGTCTCCTTTCATTCGACGAAGTGTCATTCGCGACTTGACCGGCATACAATCCCTAAGCCCCCTTTTCATTTTCTGCTTTTTTGCACTGCATATTGACCAAACCTCTTTTCTTCACAGATACGAAATGGACCCTGCGACAGCCGACAAGACAGTCAGGTTCTCTGCTCAAGACGAAGTTCGTACCTACGACAACAGCAACTCTGCGACAGTACATCTTTCTGCTCAAGGTCAAGCCCATGTCGAAAATCAAGACCACGACACCGAAGTGCACTCTGGGTCTCCTCAAGCCGCCCCGTCTTCGACGCAATCGACGTTGACTGACTCGACCGACGGGCCGTTGACCCCACAGACTGCGAACACTCTTTTGGTTGAATCCAAAGGATCGCCCTCATTTAATCGGACGGGCATACCGAAAGTCAACCCAAATCTGAAGTCATTCGCCATATTTGGTTGGGATATCGCGTCAGATCCAGACCCCATAGTCAAGCAACTTGGAGCAGCGGCTGAAGACTCAGCTGTTCTCCTCCTGGGAGATGGATTGACGCGCCTTATACTTAATCTTGAAGAAATTGGTTTCTTCAACCTGGAAATCGGGAGCGACACAGGACCGGCTTTAACCGTCAAGGATGTCCTAATCGCTCTCCACGAACACCTCAAGAAAGAAGACACCGGCCTATCTGGCCCCGTCCACAACTATCTTCCAAATGGACGCTTCCAGGGGATAGAACCCAAAGGAATCAACGAATCTGAAGTCTGGGTATTCAAGTTCAAAGTCGCAGATGACTGAGTCCCGTGCTGCATGGTTCGCTCTGAAGACGGCGGTCATTGTCATATACCCATCTCCCATGTATCATGTATTTCTCCCTCTACGCCTGCGATTGTATTTCTACTTCATAGTCAGATAAAGAATGAGCTAGTAGTTAAAGAATTGGACGGTAGATAAAGAATGGGATTGTAGATAGAGAACGACTTCGTAGATAAAGAACGAGATTGTAGCCGTTTGTATCTTCTTGATCCCTAAATTGCCGTGAATGTAATCTCTGCGAACTCAGCAAGTGCCTTATGAGCTCAGTGCAAAATAACTGCAGGTATTTCCAACCATTAGAAATGTACTTAGATCCATCTTCTCAATTTGAGGCGGTTACAGCCAGTCGCAGTCCTGCCTGCATTCTTGCTGACAATTCACAGCCGCGGAACCGTTTATTCCGCCTTGATAACCAAGGACAATGCCAGCCGGCATGACTTTCAAGATTTTCTGGCGCTCACCGAAGCTGTCTTCGAACTAATTTGTGTTTTCGTCACTTAATTACATACGATTTAAACGATTTACCGTGGAGGATCATCGGCCTTGTCGAAATGACAAATGCTGGAAATATACCCTTACCCCAGTCCAGCCGAGAATACTCGCCTGGGTCGGGGTTTGCTGTGTTTTTTCTCTCAATAAAAATAAACTACCCCTCGTTATGACATCTCGAGCTACTTTGGCTCCTAAGGGGTCTCCAGCTGTCCGAGGAGTTCGGCCGTGTTGGATTGACCACGTTTTCCCTTGAAGCCCGGCATCAACTTGGACTGGATCGCTCACGTACACTATGATCGACGTCTTAACACGAGACCACTTGTAAGGTATCAGACCCCTTGTATTCCTACCCAAATCAGGGATCTTGCTCGCCGAGCCCCTGTCAATCCCTGCCGCAAGCGACACACCGGCGCTCAGCAATGCACTACGGAGAATGCTCGGAAAGCTTCACAACTGGCCATTAACATGGTCGACTTTGAGGGTCAATCGTTAGAAACACAGCCGTGTGCTGCGCGTTGACTCGCAGGGGAAAATAGATTAAGCGTTAGCTTTGAAATAAAACAATTCGTAAAAGGGGAATGACTTAAAATAATTCAGCAGCCACATGAATGGTGGCGATAATTTATCTGCGCCATCTTAACCGCCGTTGTGTTACGTCTCTTCGTTAACTCCGTGCTCTGTCGACAATTCATTGTATCCTTTGAGCGATTTCGCACTGCTGCGGCCAGACTATTTTGCGGGGGATGCAAAATACGAGGCAAGTCAAGGGGTGTCAGATCCACCGATCCCGACCGTCAGATTCATTGATGACAAATTGTGATCGGTGATTTCCGTGAGCCGGCATAAGACCGGCATTCCCTCTCCCATCAAATTTGAGTCAACTCCGCCACGAGCATTCTGTCCGACTTTGTGAGCTTCGTTTCGACAAGAAGTCACATCCACAAGAATCAAAAGTGCCGGATAATCCGGCGGACTGTTCGGCGGACTGTTTACCCTCTGGTAGGTTGTGACACCGCCGCCACCAAGTGACTACGCTCATCGTCCCCGACGCGTTCCTCGACGCGATCCCGACGCGACGAAATGTCCCCGACTCAGAGCGCCTTTCTAATCGCGCCGACGCGGCATTGTCCTCCCTGTTTTCCCGTCTTCCGTTGGTTCGTTCACGGGTAACCCAAATACGCCTTACAACTGAGCAGTGGACACTGCCCTTCCAATCCCCTAAGTTGCAAGCTTCAGCTTTGAGGCCTCCAGGCACTGCTTCTGAGATATGGGCACAACTTAGGGGATTGGAAGGGCAGTGTCCACTGCTCAGTTGTAAGGCGTATTTGGGTTACGCTTTGAGGCCTCCAGGCACTGCTTCTGAGATATGGGCATCTGGGCTTTTATTACAAATTTCATCGTGTTCTACATATTTTCCCCTCTGATGCCTTATTCATACTATAAAAAAACCCCAGGTTCTAGGTCGGTTCTGACGAGGTTCAAAGCTCAACAAAAGGTATTACTAAAGAAATTGTTTGGATAATAGTGATCTTCATTATACAATGCCCCTCCTAGCGCTGAGGATGATGTAGTTCCCGGGTTGTAACATTTAATTCAAGTTTAAACAGCTTAAAAAGTTTTAAACATGGTTTAAACCGTCTTAAACTTCTGTCACACCCACTGCCTTACAGTCTGTTGTCCGCCGGACTGTCCGCGGACGGTTCGGCGGACAGTCCGGCGCTTCTCGTTCCAGCGGATGTGATGCCCTCCGTTTCGAGCTCAAAACAACATCATTTTAAGATATAAGTCGGAGAACATGTAGAATTAGGTTTTTAGACTTATAAATTCGTTAAAAAGATTTACAGTCAATGTTCAGCTAAAAGAATATCGAGATGAATTCAGAATGATCTGCAAAGCCGTTTTAACAAGTGAGGACACCGGAGCGGGAGAAAAGGACGCCGGCTGGGAAGTAGGGACAAAAACGTTCCAATAGGTCAGATATGTGTATTCTTAGCTTAGTACTTTGAGTCTTTGATGAACGTCTGAGCTTCGAGATGTGAGATGTGGTGAAATTGAAAGAACACTCAAAGATGGCTAAATGTAAGGGGGACGGTTGAAAATTCTAAAGAATTTATAGGATGCTATGTTCATTGTAAGTAAGGTCGCCATCTTGAGTGAAATTAGTTGAGTTAGATGCGAACACAGGTAAGGGAGAGACGAGAGACGAGAGACGAGAGAGCTTCTTGGCAAGGCGGATATGCCGTTTGATTGCCATGCTCACGTGAGTATCCCTTTTTGGGTGTACCCCCTACCCCACCGTGAGACCTATGGCCGCGATCGGTGGATCTGACACCCCTTGAGGCAGGTAGTTTGGATTTTGCCAAGTCACGTGTCCCCACCCATCGGATTGGCAAAATCGAGGTAGGCAAAATTCAAACAACTTGCCTTCGGATTTTGCACCCCCGTCAAAATAGTCGGGCCGCCGCAGCGTTCGCGACTTGCGGCGCTAAATTTTGAAAGTTCGAACTCAGCACTGGTGCTCTTCAAGTGGGAATTAGATTTATCTCACAGATTCGGAAAAATATTACCGGCGCTGCTTTCAATGTACAATCTTCTTGAAGGAAGAAATACGATTTCCAAAACAGAGAAAGTAAGGTTAAGTACCGCCCATGAAATGAGGTCGTAGAATCAAGCGCGCGTCCTGGGAGCGTGGCAATGACCAGCGGAGAGGAGCGGGGAGGCGTCGCCATAGTGTCACGGCTGATTCACCTTTGACAGCCCGAATAATGCAAATGGGGTTGCATAAGGCGGGTCAATCTTGTGCTTAGTTGGTATGTAACTTGACTCCAAACCTGGCAGCTTGCTCAAATATAGCACGGAGAGTGGCTTACCTGGCCACAACTCGTGCTTATAAACATTGCAAACTACGAGTGTGTGCATTCTAGCCCTCTTTTGTTCCCTCCACCCCCGTCTTTACTTACTGCGTCTTGGAAATTAGTCTACGTCATTCACTCGAGTGCGTTTGGTAAGAAACACGATTCGCATCCATGCTTTCCATCACATTTTGATCTACCCCAAGCGTAGAACAGTTTCCTTTCGCCATAGAAATGAACTCAACCACGCGTGAAAGGAGAACAGTCCGTTTCTCGGCACAAGATAAAGCTCATGATGACGGCGACAAAGTCTGCGAAGAACCTTCGTCCGCCTGGTCTCCTCCACCACTTACTCATTCCCCGACTAATTCTATTTCCTCCGAATCGAGCGATTGGCCATCCACCCCAGAGGATACACATCCTATAGTGCTAGAAGCGAAAGGTTCCCTTGCTCCAGATTCAACCCACACACCAAGGATAAATCCAAGTCTTCTGTCGGGCTCGATCTTGTCATGGGACATGTCGCGTGCACCCACGACGATGGAGGTATTGGTCGCCATAGGACAGGAAGCAGCTGTTTCCGTTTCGGATGTCCCATTGAAGCGTCTTACACTCAAGAACGACGCCATTCCCAAGTGGCCGCTTCATCTGTCGGCAAGTTCACCGGATGCAGATTTGACGAATATGGACGTGTTTTTGGCGCTGTTCGACCACCTTGAAAAATATGTCAGTGAGGAATACTACACACGCCAACCCTTTAATGTGCAAAAGACATCATCAAGAGCATTTCGCCGACGAGATCCACGAGGTGAGACTGGTGGCCGAAAATTTCTCGGACTGCGCTATAAAGCGGGTTCCGAACCCAACAACGACGGGATCTGGGAATTAAAATTCGAAGTTGAGTAAGGCTTCTCGATGTTTCTGTCCGTAAAATGGACTGCTTATGGACAGTGACCAAACATGATGAATAATTCTCCGACCCTTTTGTAGCACTGTTTCTTATAATAACCCGCCATTGTTACCTCGTCTCTTATTCGCTCAACCTGTTAATAGATTAGCCCAGTACTACATGATTATAGGATAAATAATAATTCTTTTGTGGTCTCATGGACCTCTTAGAGTTTTCCCTTTCTGTTTCGAGAATTCCCAGCGCCTATCTTGTTTCTTGCTAATCTCTATCTGCGTAGAATATGTTCTCGGAATTGGAGGTGCTCTGGGAAGAGAATTCCTTTAGAAAGGTCGTGAAACGTCACGGCCACTTGCGCCCCCACTCGGGTCTAGGTACAAGGTGTTACCTTTTTTTTTTTTTGACTGCATCATGTACCAAAATTCCCTGCGTCAAGTACCTGCTGCGGTTTATTTTTCTTTTACCCCGCGAAGGGTCAAATGTCAATCGAGATAAGAGCTTATGACTGCCTTCTGCGATTGCAACGTCGTCTCAACAGACGAAACACTTTGAATCCACGGGACGGATGATAGGTATCTACGAACGTTGATACCAAACTTGAATGGCTGCCCACGAAGCGGGTTGGAAAGGGTCATGTGATCGGTCCAAAACCAAGTTCGTAGGAGTTTCCTCTTCAAATCCAAAGAGTTGAAGAAAAATGGCAGGTTCTAAAATCGTACCCGACATATTAAGCCTGCATTGGCTTCAACTCGACGATCCAGGATGCATGAATCTCGATGCGATAATTTAAAATAAAGCGCGTCACTGCTAGTATCTCACCGGTTCCGGTAACTTGAGTAACCGTGAAGCACGTGCTCAACAGTGCCTGAATTTTGTCACTTGCCACAACGATTTGGAGGAACAAATCATTTCCCCAATGTCTGCTACACAGACTTGCTCTGTTTGCAAGAAACGCGGAAGCGATAGTATAACGATTCAACGTTGTTCTGGGTGCCGTGGACGTTTCTACTGTGGTGCGTTATTTCGCAACTGTGGGTTGTCGTTGAAAGTGACATGCCGCTTATCTCTCGACAAAACCAGGACGAGAATGCCAGACATCCGATTGGCGAACCCACAAGACCACCTGTGGAAAATCGGTCCAATGGTACGACGAGTTCCGCAAGTGCCGCGACGGCAGCATCCACGAAGGCCGCCTTGAGCTCATCTCCTGGCCCAGTACGAAAGACGGCACTGGATGGGGACACTGTTTTGCTGAAGAATCGGACGACCTTCGTCGGAAATTCGAGGATGATTTTGACTGCGATGAGTCAAAGTTCCACAAGTACTGGCCGCAGGGGTTCAGGTGGACGTGTTGTGGGACGGATGCGGGGATGGACTGGGGTTGCGATCATCATGGTACGGGATCCACGGCTTGTACGTGCGATTATTGCAGGTGAGTAACTGCTGTGTTCTTGTTCGTGTTAGGTGTCAAATATACTTAACTTGGTTTTAAGGTCGGGTCAGCCCCAGCCTAACAGCATTTTCAACGAAAGAAATGCGTCTCGACATGGGCTCACTCTTCAACGTGGGCCTGATCCACGGTCGTATTTCTGATCTGAATCTTGTGCTGCGAAAAGGAGGGCTTTGGCTGGGACAGTTCCCTCCTCAAATGTGCCTCCAAATGTTAGCTATGGAGAAATCATAATCTATTTCGGCATTCTCACTCCGAACTCGTCTGAAATGAGTGGAAAATAGAAGCTCAAGCGAAATATTCAACACATAGAGTAAGTTACGATGAAACATACTGTATATTACTTTCAGTCCTACCCACAAACATAAAAGACTCCTCGGCGACTTATCAAGACCTCCTTTGGATCCGTCTACAAATTTTACCCAATCTGCTATGTAAATGTCCCAGGAGAACAAGAAGGAAAATCGTCTACCCGCCGTGCGTACGCGGCACGCTCGTCTGGGTGGAGGTGACGTGTGCGATGCCCGCTACGCAGCCGAGAGCGATGTACAGTAGGACTGTAGGAGTGGGCTGAGAAGCCCAAATGGATAGAGCTTGGATGTGACGAACGTGATAACCACCCCCAACGACGCAATCAGTGTCCCAGAAAACGCGAAGGAACCGCCAATACCGCTGTCGCGAATTAGCGAAGGGGAGTAGGATGCTCCTGAGGATGGTGATGTATTCGCCGATGAACATAATCCATTTGAGGCGCATCTTTTGCAGAAGGAGGGTGTGCCTGGGATGCCGACTGGGCTTAGCTCTAGGCTGGGGAAACGGTTAGTACAAGTGTACAACGCTGGTGATGGGCATAGACTACTTGCCATACCCAGCCGGAGAGCAACTGTACACAACCGCAACTCATAGTGACGCGTTTACGTTGAAGTTCGAGAATGTGGATTTTATATGGGACATACCACTGTACGGAAGCTATGCGGTAGCGATGATGATATAGAAATTCTTGTATTTCCATATCTTCGGAGGTCTGCAGAGCAAAATGACGCATTCGTCAGGGTCAGTCCGTAGGGGGTTGGGGAGGAACTGAGTGAGAATGATTAGATAATGTGAACCGGCGATATGCGGCGGAGATTTAAAACGACCTACAGCACTCAACATTGGTGTCCAGTGGACGCTATCAAATACCATTGGGTTTCATTGGTTGCGACTCTCTGCGCGCTCCAACCTCGGATTTTCCCGACTTCACGCGTTAGGCGCGCGTCCTTCTTTTCGTGCGTTTCCGGTTGGCTACAGCGGATCGAGTACTACCAGAAACCTTTTCGAAATCGTCTCAGCTAGGCCGAGAACGGATTTGTACAACCTTCCATCCGTCACGCGCAATTTTCCGTTAAGTTTTCACGTTGTTCGACTCATCCGACAATTTATTCCGCTCCGACTTCTCGCCAATCGCATCGTACGGCCGCTCCTCTCTCACCAACCTTTATTTATCTCGTTTAGCCCATCATTCCTCTCTCCATCTCACCATTCTATCTCTGACTCGCTCCTTTGCATCTTCACTTCCTTAAGTGGCTTTTATTCTCTACTTCCTCCTCCTTCTTTTATTGCATTTTCACTTCAAATCCCGACGTATTTACACTATTTAAAATTCTCCTGTATAATCCTATATCTTCAGTCAATCGTACTCTTACGTTTACCCTCTTACCTCTCGAGTCTCGACTTCGCTTTCGGTTTCCCTCGTTGTTCGCAGCATCGCTCTCGCCCTCGCACTTCGTTTTTAGCCATCCTCGTTGCTTACGGCTTCGCTCTCACTCTCGCCCCTCTCCCTTCGTAATTCGTTGTTTATGTTGTGTTTTGCGCACTGCATAGTTACCCGTAGATATATCGGCTTTTCAAATTATCAATGTAGCCCAGTGAAAGCCACTAGTATTCCTGGTGATTTCCACTGATGTGCAGTGGATTTCGTGGATCATTCACATTGACAAACACTGGAAACGGGTGGAATTTTCAGCAAAATAGCTCATATTTTAATCAAAAAATAGCGAAGTCTACTGTAAAACATTGTATATCTGAACTAAAACGAAAGTTATCCGTTGCCAGACACTGGATATCCTGCAGATTTCTGTTGGGATACGATGGTGCTCTAAGCAGCAACCGATGGACCTTGATGGATACAAAACTTAGAGCTCCATTGAAATTCAATGAATTTCCACAGATTTGGCACCCGAAGTAGCACTGAAAATCAATGGATCTGGCGACGGATACACAGTAGACTACGGCGGCAATTGACAAGCTCCACTGCGGGTGGATGGGTGACACTGGATTCCAATGGTCATGTAAATTTTGCTACATGGTTTCTAGTGTTCACCACTAACTATCAGCGGGTATGCCGGTAATTTACATCGGAAATCGTCGATGTCCATTGACATCCAGTGGTATTGCCACTTCGGCGCTTATTACTGACGTTTAGCTGGGAATTTGAGACGTGATCGCGTGATCCGGAAGTTGAAAAATCAAGCGACCTGTCCGCATTGATTATTTCTTCATTGTCGGCATCTGCGTTGACCGCGCCAGCCTTCCACATCTAACCTTCACCCGCGCCGTCACCCCCCTCTCGCGGCTGGCTCTGCCCGTGCCCCACCTCTGCCCGTGCTTTAGCACCAGCGTTCCACATCTGCGTCCCCTCCTCGCCGTCACGTTTCCACTAGCCCCGACGCGGACCCCCTCCAGCAGCCTAGCTTCGTACTCCCATACCAACCAGCTTCCGCAGAAGCCATCAAGATCCACCGCGGCGCGCCTTATGTGGTTCCTCCAACTCCTGTTCCTGCTTTTCCTACTTCCACCCAATTTCTGCCGGTCTTCATCCCCATCCAAGGATATATAAGCGTCAGCAGCAGCACAATTACTGTCAGCTCAACCTGCGCGCTGATCGTACTAGCCGTCGAGGTAGAATTGGCTGGATGCGAAGTTGTACACCACAACGACGGCGGCGACCGCAGTGGGGTTTAAGGATTTGAGAGTCGGGGTCCGGGGTGAGGGGGATTGAGGATACGGATACGGAATGGGGAGGAGATGATGGGAAATGTTACAACGGTGCGATAATCAGCTCGCTAGCAGTCGAGGATCGAATCACGAATTTCTGATTTGGATGTAGGCCAAACACCGACTCGTAACGTTAACGTTGAAGACGACGTGAACAAGAACAATCCAGCAAGCGATCGGGTTTCTGCCCGGAGTGGGTGCAGGTGTAGTGAAGGCGGACGATTAGACACGTTCCCCTTGCGCTGTCTCGTGCTTGGATGGTAAAAATGGCGAATTGAGCTCGCAGGAATCGCGCCAGTGTGTTCTCCTTGTGTCCCTTCTTCCTTTGCCTTCTTCCCTACGCGACGCAACACATAGGCGTTATGGAGGCGTGAGTTCATTCGGCGATCCCAGAGCCTGGTTCCTGTCCGAAAAGCCGCATCAGCCTCGTCCATCGGGTACGCTGACTGAGCGGACTAATATGTCGTCCTTGAACAGCAAGGCTATGAATCGTTCTCCGAAACCTCTGTAAGAAAGAGAAAGATCAACCATATTGGTGTTGCCCAAAGGGTGCGTAAAGTTGGCATGGGTCTTCGACATCCTATGATGACGCAATGTGGTCGACGTATTGAACTTGAGGCCCAGAAGAGCGTCGGCGCAGTATCTAGACAACGTACACGAAGATCGAGGTCCAGTTGATCTAGGACGAAAAAAAATTCTCGGACGCGCAAAAACATCAAGAATTTCACGCCTACCTCGAAAGAATAACGGCAGCGACTGCGGACTACTATAACCTCACTTCAGAGTCGCGACAGACACTTGGCACGCACATATGCCCTGAAACTCTGTTAGATAACAACGAAAAGTAGTTTTCAAGTTCCTCAGCATGGAGTTGTTTGGTACGAGAACCAGCATCGAGACCAGATCATGCACGACATATCTAAGAGTCAGTGAGAGTGTCAGGGCCAGAGGTCGAATGTGGGAGAGCAAAACTGGGGAAATTGATCAAAAATTGATGGCAACATCTTTTTTTCACACGCTCGTCTGGCTATTGCCCCTGGAGAGATGCTAGTAACAGTCGCACGATAATGTTGCTAAAGCTTCATACAGTATCCTGCACCCGGCGGTTAAAAATTCTCATTACATTGATGTATCATCACGAAAATTCCTTTCACAATTACAAATGTGGGGTGTACTTGCTTATCAGATCTAATCACAATCTACCTCAACGAGTGATATAACTGTGACTTTTTTGGATTGCCAGTAGCTGTCGCGGCTGAAATAAGCCTTATTATTCTCTTATCCTCTTCGCCCATAATGCATCTAAATTTCTTGGTTTTAGCATCTTCAAGGGCGACCGCAGCATTGAATCGTCTGGACCAAACCGCTGGTCAGTCATTTTTTACAAGTAGTACAACGGTAAATCGTACTTGACGCCCGGATTCAGCGTTACCCCCTTTTCCTTCCAATCGCCAACGTCGCTCCGAAGACGATTAAATGCGACCTTACGAAGGTCTTGCGGATGCACGCCATGAGAGGCAATGTGGAGCATCGTCCTCCGAAAGAAGAAGCAAACGATTATCGCATGGCTGTCGAAACAAAGAGCCTTGTCCAATGTGTCTCTACAATGCTGCCACATTGCATGGGCTCGCTCATCGAGAGGCAGGTTATTATCTGTCATGTCTTTGCAGATGACCATTGTTGGACGGGCCGACATTGGTTTCGATAGTAAGGGCTCAATCGGGATATCAGGAGTGACCAATTTATCAAGGTTGTCGCCGTGCGGAACAAGATGCAGATGAAAGCCAGCAATCCTCATTTTTTGGGTGTTTTTATCCTTGGTTAGAACTTCGTAAAACTCTTCAGCAATGGCCTCTGATAGGTAGGAAGAGAACTCTTCTCTGTCGCCCATCCGGAGTAGAAATTTCGCAGCGAAGTCGATTTGCTTATCCGCGTCCACGCACGACGGCTTATGGCTAGGCCTAAGTGTTGCCGCATGAGCATTTGTTAGCCTAGTTACGTCTTCCTCGTGACCTACCAGTCTTTCTTTTGACACTGAATGCTACCCTTTAGGTTGTGGCATATGAAAGGTCTAGATACGTACCTCACGAGAGCAGTAGACCACGTTTCTACACTACATGCAACATATATCGCGATGATCAATAAATCACTCGATATCTGTTATCAGACGATCTACTAACCCGAGCGCATGCCGAGAATCGTTTACTATCTGGTGGTGGTTTTGCGCAGTGCGTGCAAGAAGGGTTGCGTAGATCCCGCGAATGCTCTTCCATCAAGTGTTCCGAAAACTGTTTGAAAGACTCCTCCGGATAGGGAGCCTTAGCTGGAGAAGGCTGCATCGATCCCATTGAGATTGGTTCGTGGAAGAGAACTGAACCCGCAAGATCAGATAAGGATGTCCAAATCACACCCAAATCATCCAAATCTATATTTGGCCTCTTGGATCTAGACCACTTACTGGTGAGAAATCTGTCGTACTCTTCTGGAGCTCGTCGCTTCTGGTCATGTCAAACAGCTTTGATCAAAAATTTCGAGCTAAATGAACCCCATGGTAATGCCTTTCTTAGTTGACCGGTTCACTTCTTGTGATCACCTCTTACATTGACCAAGATGGTAGTTATTTCTTTATTCGGTCAGTGATGGTGCCTGGACGCTTGGATCCTTCGATCATCGATCGTGGATTTTCCCACAACGAAACTTTCTCTCCTCCCCTCATCTCGCGTTTGTTGGTTTCCCTCCTCAAGCATTGTTGGTCATCAGTTCCTGGTTCAAAGTGTCTTGGAATAGTATCGCGACTAACTTTCGACATGTCATCTCGCTCCTGTTGCACTTTCCCGCTTTCTTGGCTTGAGTGTTGAGGGATATCGCTGGCGATCATCTTGCTGTGTATCGAAACGACCAAGAGTGCCTATAACTCAGACATAGTCCTCTCCTTTTCGGACGTGCTGTCGATGTAGAGAGGGCTGTGTTTGTCTCCACCAGCACTTGAACATTTCGGTACTCGCGCTAGATTGATTGCCTATTCCTTTGACCTTCAGAATCTTGCATGTCTTGTCTCTTATGGACGCGTTTTCAGGATAAGAGCGGTCGTATTTTACGGACCTTATCCTATCCGTCTAATTGATGGTTGTGATTCACTCGAAATCGTCTCTTCGTGAAACGCTGGACGTAGATTAGGCTCTTGGTGAACAAGACAAATCGAGATGCGTCGATTCGATGACATAACACGGTCCGGACACCTCAGCGATGGTATAAGAACCACCCTCCTCGATCTTCCCTCCCCGCTTTTCTTTCTTTCCCGCCACCACCACCGCCCCCAACGTCGTCCCCGCCGGCGTCGATCTTCGCCTCTTGACCATCCACAATGACAGCGACGACAACCATCCCCGAACAAGGACTCACTTCCCTCCTCCCGCGCCACATCCCCCCGCTCTCCTACGCGATCCAAAACATCCTCATCTCGCTCGTTACAATGATGGCCTCCGCCGCCTCTTTGCTCTTCACCCTCTACATCGTCCTCCCGCTCTCTATGATACGTGCGAGTATCCCTCGGAGGCTGCTCGTACCTCGCGGACGCGCCGCTCAGGACATGCGCGCGAGAGGGTCGAAAGTCTTACTCATTGTAGGCGCGTCGAGGGGTATTGGGTTCGGCGTGCTGAAGCAGTACATGAACGACCCCGATACTGTGATCGTCGCTGCTTCGCGTTCTGTTGGTGAGTTTTTCTGTTTGGAGTGTTTTTGAGGCGCATATATTCGGATTTTATCCCTTGCTGATCGATTTTTGTTGTAGATGTTATGAAGAAATCGCTCGCTAACCTCGGGCCTACCACCGCTCGTATCGAATGCGTCCAGATGGACTTCTCCGCGTCCAGAAAGCAGATTATCGAAGCCCTCCAGTCGATCGATAAGGAGTACGGCCCAGTTACTCACTTGTATGCGGTCAGCATGGTTTTGAGTCAGTCGAGTGGCAAGGATGCTACCGGCATCAGGATGGTATGTGCATTCTGTTAAAGAAGTTTCGACAGTTACTGATTTGGTGATTTTACTCGACTAGGACACTATGTCTGAAGCTATCAAAACTAATATCTCAGGTCCCGTCGCATGCGTTCTCTCGATGTACGAAATGATGAAAAGCCGCGGGTACGGAAAGATCGTATGTCAATACCTTTTCGACGGCATCCTGTCGTACTGTCGAAGTTCGTCTCGCTCACCTTATGATATCTCACATTCAGTGTATCGTCGGTGCCCCTACCCATTCCAGCACTACCAACATGATATCCGCTACGTCCACCAAGTCCTTCCTCAACACCTTCTCCACCTCTCTCCGCGTGCTCGCAGCTCCCTCTGGTATTGAAGTCGTCTCCGTCCAGCCCGGTATGCTCGACGCGCGGCCCTCCATGTCCATGACCGGCCAGAACCTCGCGATGGACTGCACGAATGACACGGAGCGCCTCGCTCGACGGATCAAAGAGGCGGTGGAGTGTGGTGGAGAGGGCGTGGTGTGCTGGCCTTTCGAGCAGGGGGTGATTATGCGTGGGCTTGAAGGTGCGTTTTTCTGCGATAGATTGGGCAGATTGAGGTGGCTGAGAATTGTTTTTGGGTAGGTGTTAATCCGATTTGTGAGGAGCTGGCGTGGTGGATGAGTATGGGGATGACGAAGAAGCGGGCGGAGGTGGTTGGGGAGAAGGGTAACTGAGAACATTTTGTTTTTTTTTTTGGGACACCCGGTGTTTTATTGGGATTGAGCGTATTATGGACGATGAACGACGTAGATGTAGTTACTAGATTAGCGATGGACGTAATCCTATACGCTTTTATATTGTAGAGTATGCGTAGATTGACCTAATGCCATGTAATGATAATATTCTAGAAGTGTGATGTGGGGTATTCGAATTAAAACCGCGCGAAGCGAACAGGCCTCTCGTTTCCGTAGATGGTTAGCTTTGTAAAAATGTGCAAGCTCTATTATCCTACCGGCTTATTTTTTCACTTCTGGTTGGAGGGAGAACTTCGACGAGGAGGGTGTGATCCTAAGGCACGCTTGTCGGAGTTCAATTGAACTGCTCATAGCCACCAGCGCAACGTTCCTCGTCTCGACCACCATCATCCTGCCTTCGTTTTCTGCCAGCTTTACTCCTGTTAGCGAGAACGTCTCTCCTTCAAAGCTGAAGCCCAGGACCTTTCATGCTCGATCGGTTTCATTTCAAAGACAACTCAAAGGCGAATCAAAGTTCGAAGGAGGGATCGACCAGGTCTCAAGCATTTCGTGCATCCAGCATTCGAAATCGATGTTGTACGTATACTTCTTTCTGTTTTTCTGTGATTTCTGATGGGAGGCTTCAGCGAATAATGTTTGGAACGACTCGTGAAGGGCTGCAGGAGTTCTTCGACCGTTCATGTTGATACTGGATGGTGGCTCGCCAGGAAGTGATTACGGATGGATGACTTGTGGTATTTCCCAGTATGACGAAGGCCATAGTGGAATCTAGTGCGTTTTCTTGCCTTTCAATCTTGAGTGCATCTCAGTCCTCATAAGATGGTTTTAGTGACGTTCGACTCGGTCCTTGACGTTATGCTGGTTTCTGTCACTTAAAGGGAAATACGCCAGATTGTGGGTGGCTGATGTTTCGTTGACCTTTCGTCTGTTGACGCGTTGGTTCTGCAGTCGATTTAGGTAGCAATGCGGGCCACGAGAGGTTCACTGTCGCTGTCAGCATCGGATCCTGCCTCCAAGTTCGTGATCGATGGCTCAGTGAAGTCACTTCATCGACCCACTGTCCTACTCACAACTTCATCCATATCGATTCTGCAGTCGACGATACGACCTGTCTTCTTCCTCAAGACGGCGCACCATCTCTGGTTTATGATGGTTGTTGCTTCCAGTATTCACCGACTCTCCGCGTTACGAAGGCGTAGACCCCAACGCGTATTCTCCTCCCAGTTCATTCCATAACTCTACTGAACGTGTAAGATCTCGACGTCTGCTTGCACATCTGGCCAATAACGGTCGCCTTTTGAATCACCTATCGGCCAACCTCTCAATTGACGAACACAAATCAGCGTTGCTTCCACCCCATTTCACTCAATGTGATTTTGGGAGGTCCTTCGGGTGTTTTGAAGCGACAAAGGCATCATACCATGTTCAGGGAACATTCCTCCTCCTTCTTCGACCCACGTAACGAAGGTTTGACCCCAATCTTCGTCCTCAAAAACATACATTTCTCCCCGAACCTTGATGAGGTGGCAACATGTCACGGTGTGTGACATCCGTCACGTTCTCGTGTTGTCAAGGTTCGAGAGCAAATCTATTCCTCTTCCAAGGCAGGAACGATCATACGTCAATATGATGCGTAGAATTTACACGAAGGTTCTCCTGCGCACCTTTCAAACCCGGTCTTGGAGGCCTTACCTTCTAGGAAGACTCAGTTTCGAAATCAACTCGCGACTAATCGCTTGAATTGGAGTCGTGGACGTTATCGCCCTCGAGTGCCTGTTCGTTATCAAGAACACAAGCTCATGGGCATCAAGCTCTCACAAAAAACCTTGTCGTGGTGCCTTTGGTACGTTGATCGCGCCTAGACCTCTACGTCTCTTTTGCTAACCTCTTGAACCACAGGATCGTACGCCTTGGTTCTTCAGATAAAATTGTGCAGAAAAGTGTCTATGTCAGATCTTTCGGTCGTGTCTGGCTCAGAGACAGGTTTTGTGGTGTTTTTCGGCCCCCTAGTGCGTATCCACGGGTCTTATTTGCGGTGCATCTCGATGCTCATAAGAAAGTTATTAGTGACGTTCTTCGACTCACGTCTTGAAAGTAGTGCTGGTTCCACTAAGTTAAAAGGATATAGTCCAAATTGTGAGTATCTGTGTTTCGTTTACGACTGTTCTTCATCAATTGACTCGTTGATCCGGGCGCCATAGATTTGGTATCAATACAACCATTCGCGGACATCGTTGGCAGGAGAGGATCCTACCGTTATAGTCGATGTCTCTCAGGAGAATTCTTCGATCCTTGTCGCCACATCATGCTGCACTAGCCTTCCTCCAAGCTCATTTCCACCTCTTTCTAATGCCTGCAGTCGGTATGTCAAAGCCCAACCTCTGACGATGCCAAGCTTGCTCGCATCCGACCTAAAAGTTGCCTGCCGTCGAAACCAACGGTTTCCAACTTGTAAACCAATCCTGTCGACGATCAAGGCTGCGGTCTACACCGCTAGCCCACGACAGTCACTTTCACCTATCGACCAACTTCTCAATGAATGAACAACAAAACCTCGACAAAACCAACGTCACGTTCGCTAGATTTCATTCTGCAATTTTTTTTAGGGTTTTTCCGTCTTTTGAGGCGACGAACCCTCAGAAATAGGTCGAGGAAGCGTTCCTCCTGCTTTTCAGGACCACACATCGAAAGTTTAACCGGAACACTCGTCGTAAAAGTCTTCATATTGCCCCTCGACCTTGGTGAGGTGGCACCGTGACACGCTGCGTGATCAGTGTTGATTTTTGTCACGCTCTATCACAGCATCGAAACCCTGACTCAAGAGCGAATCTAGCCCACATCCGAGGCAAAAGATGATGCTTCACGACCGTGCAACGGTCCTCCTACCTGCTATGCTACCTATCAGCGGTCCTTGTCTCAAGGAAGGCTCAACTTCTTCGAAGTTGCCTATGACACCACCGGACCTCGACTCCTCCTGAGCAAAACGAGGGGAAATCTTTTTGTTGGCACATGTCGTAAGTTGGTCGATACCTCCTTCACTTTTCTCATGTTAATCTCGGTGACAGGCATCGTAGGATCGTGTGCGTACGTCCTTTAAATGAAATCGAAACCTATGGCTTTCTGTCGTTCAGTGGCATTAGTTTTGCATCTTCGACCTTCGATGTGTATTACATGGTCCAAGTTTCTGTGGCAGACCATCCGCTGTATGACCTAGATCAAATATTTAAACGACGTTACTTAGTCAGGTTATCCTGGCTGATGAGCGTTTCGATAGCCATGCAAATGGATTTTCTTATAAAATTCCTTACGCCATCATCGTGGGGGTTATATCCATAATTTCGAATGCTTATTTAGGAATGTAGTTTACTCCAACTTTTTCCTTGAGAACTGGGGAAAAAATAACCGCCTAAGTTCAGAGAGCCATGACGTCGGGTGAGAAAGGTTAACTTACAACATTGACAACGGTGCCATCCTCCAAAACATCTTTTCTTGGGACAAGTTCGTACCCAAACACTCTGGGCAATACGATTCGCCAGACGGCCCAGTAAATGATGCCGACGACCATGATGGCAATGCCAACTAGGCAGTACCTAGTGGACGAACGTCAGTGTTCGTAACATGTAGAGGAATTGCGCGTATTACTTACAAGTAGTAAGGTAAAGGAGGCGTGTCTCCGACTTTGTTGGCTGGATGTAAAAATGGCGCGACCAATACTGGAAAGTCGTTAGCCAGTGTCGTGAAATTGAGAAGTAAATAACCCACGGAAAACTGAAGCGGCGAGGAAAAAGACAGCGAACGGGAGCCAAACTAAACGGCAGTGGTCAATCATACCCGTATTGTTCGAGGAGATGAATGAACACTATACCTTTGAATGGTCGGTTGATATGTGGCTTCTTCCATCTCAGCCAGAACAGTCCCTAGAAGAACCAGTCAAGTTCAACAATCACCAGTGAATGAAATAGGTATGTACCAGGATGATGAAGAGGTTGATAATCTGCTGCGGGTATCCTTCAACGTCGAGGATAAATGGGTACGCCACGGCTGGCGGAGGAGCTATGATGACTATCACCTACGGAACGAACGTCATTCATAAATATATTTGGGAGAACACAAAACAAGATGACCGAGTGCTTACCGAAGGGATCAAGTGGACGATCAACCCAGGAAGAGGCGACTTCCCAGTTGGCCAATTCGACGCCCAGAACCTGTTGCCAAAAGGAAGCGGTACGCCTTCCTTCGCGAGCTCTGGAGAGAGTCAGTCAGCTCAGTACCATAGCGCGACTTCAGAACGTCACTTGCCTTGGTTTACCCGAGATGCGGCATACGTCTAGTAGGACATTCGTAAGTCAATGCAAACGACTTCAAAGAAAAAAAGACTAACGACTGTGATTACGTTTCCAAGTGCGCTGGGTAAAAATCACAGTAAGTATCGCTGAAAAAAATAACTTGCTGTGGAGGCTGACCTGAGTGCGACGATAGCTGAAAGTGCTTTCTGCGCTTTCGCGCCGAACACCTTTCCGAAGAAGAGAGATGCTACCGTGACTCCAGACTTTCGGATTTCTTGCTTAGTCGCCGCGCTTCAAGATCACAGATAAGCAGGGGAACGAGATAAGGGATAATGAAAGGCAATTACGCGAAGTATGCTACATTCGCCAACAGGTAAAGGACAGCACAGATCCCAAGGCCAAGAGGTCCAGCGATTTTGAGAGTTCGCACTGGGTTCTTGACGTCGTTCAGGACGTAGTTGACGTTTGACCATCCAGCGTATGCGTTTAGCACTTTGAATGTTGCCGTCGCGTACTGGATAGCGTAGCATATGAGTAAGTAGAAAGGAAACATAGTATAAAATAAACTCTTACGTCGTTACTGCTGTGCGAGCTTCCCGCGAACGCATTGTGGAAGTTGGCATGCGGGTCCTTTATATGAGTTTTGCCAGAGAGGACGACCCAACCTGTGTCAGAATAACATAAGGAACCAATTCTTGAAGGTAAGTAGAAGACATACCGCTGATGACAACGAAGAGAAGGATGACGATTTTGAATACGCTCAGGGTCTGTAAACGTAGTGAAGATACGAACGCTTCAGAGGAAATGGGGCGAAGTAACGTACATTCATGAGAGCAATTCCAAGCCTCGGCGTGAGTCCATGCAGGATAGTGACGAAGAAAATAACTACATTTTTGGTAAGAATATCAAGCCGAAAGTAAAACGAGTTCAAGAAACACACCTCCAAGGGCTATTCCCCTTACCACCCATCTATCGGCAGCATGTCCAGCAGAAACAAGGATGCTAAACGGTCAACGTGAGTCACGAAACGCGAGATGACGCAAAAGATCGTACTTGTTAGCAAAGACCTGAGATCAAATCACAGTCGGCAATCAGTAAGGAGACCTCATGGACACGGATACGCACGATGCAGCCCGAGGCAGTGAATCCCAACAAGATGGCATTCATTGCGAAGATAACGGTGGCTAGGAACCGAGGCTTCTTGTAAACGGCCTCGAGGTAGACCTTCTCGCCGCCAGAGCGCGGGAACATGGTTCCATATTCGAGCCATACGAACAGTCCGCAGAAGGACAGCACAAATCCGAGAACCCAGAGCATGAGAGAGGCTCCCACAGACCCGACTGACGAGAGGATTGAGGATGGTGTGGAGAATATCCCAGTGCCAATGATGCGACCAACACTGATTAGACGGTTAGTCAATCCCAATGTCGACCTTGAGGGTATTAAAATATGCTGTACGTACATCAACATCGTGCAGCTGAACACCCCAAGATGGCGACCCATCCCTCCAGCAGCATCTGTCGTCGTTCAAACCCGTGTTCAAGAATGGTGCTGGAAGGCAGCTCACCTTCCTCGAACGTCAGTTCTCCTGGATTGACTGCGTCTTTGCTCAAATCCGAGTCGGAGCCTCGCAGGCTTGTGTCATCGCCTTTCTCCGTCGACGTGCCAGCGTTTGCTTCGTACTGGGGAATCTGCGCTTTCTCGGCCATCTTCTGAGGCGTTGGCGAAGGTCAGCGGGAGATGGGAGCAGACAGAGTCATCGGTGCGAAATGATACGAACCTTTATATTCAGGCCTCCAGCGAACTTCGCCATTCCTGCCAGAGATGGCGCTATACTAGCCTTCTTCGGCGGAGATTTCAAATGGAATCATCGCGTATGGAGCTCCTCCGGATCGATAGCCCCATAAATTAGACGCGACTATTTTTAGAGGTTTTCCTGTGGGCAGAGGTGCGCCGATGACCCAAGGCAGATAAGGAGCTAGGAGTGGAAGGGAAGGAATGTGTAGAAAACTCACAAAAATGACAAGGACCCGGCGCTTTGATTTCGTCCATGGTAGTCTCGATGAGTACATAAGCAGCGCAGTAAAGAGTAGAAATGGACTGCATGCTGTCACAAAAGGATATCGACCTGTGGCAGAAAGAAAACGGGTAGAGAAGAGTCTACTACTCCGGAGAAGATGGACTACTCACTGTTGTGGGATCGTCGCTCAGTTGTGGCCATCCTCGTCGTCGTCGACGTCAATGAAAATCGTGAGAAAGAGTGCTGACATCACGCGATATGCTAGCATGGAACACGGCCACGTGATCACGATTCCTGAGACGCGTCTTGCATTGCCGGAACCTTAACCGCTTAAGTCGATGGACAAGATTCGATAAACCTGGGGAAACTTAAATTTCCGTTTCTTTTCCCAGGTACTGATTATTACTGCGACACGTTACGGCCCTTTCAAGCCTCCTCCTTAATCAATAGAAAAAGATAAGTAAAAACAGTTTTATTTCCTCAAACTCATTGGTTGGATCGACGCTGATCAGTACGCATTTTTATGTGGAATGTGTTATAACGGGTATATTTCTGGTGCGTCGAGTCTTTAAAATCGTACAGCTCACGAGTGTGGCGAGTCCATATTACTCCTTGTAGTTCTATCTCAGAAAATTAAAGCCTTGGCAGCCGCAGTTGCAATAGTTCATCCCACCGTGACTTGGCGGGTCCCGAATGGACGAGGAATACGGTGGCAGGATTTCCGGTCCCTGCCAATGGGACTGAGAATTGTCTGGCAAGGGGGTAGGGGCGCCGATTACGCCGCTATCGAGCGACATATACAGTTGTGGGGTGAATAAATCGGTACCGACGTGCTGTGAAGAATTTGAATATTCATACGATGGGGGATCCGAATGGAAATCGAATGGATATTCTGAGAAATTTGTCTCTCCGAAGTTGGGAACAAGGGTGCTGTTTTGAATCCTGCGATTGGTCACTGAAATCATTCCGACAGGCGATGCTTGACGGGCGACTGGATCAAAGAGCCAGGAATAACTGTCACGGTTGCATTGGTCAAGGGATGACGGATTGCAAGGATAAGTCAAGCCGCATGATTGATTTAAAATCGGCTCAGGAATCAAACTTCTTTCGTTGATCGTGGTGAGGAAAGGAGAGGGCCAGAAACTTGCGTTTAGAATAGAATATTGTGCTGTCTCACAAGCTGCGGGGAACGGCGGGTCGCAGGAGACAAAGTTCTCTTTTTCCCGACGGCGACTTGTCTTCCTCATATCCATGCGGATATTTTCACTTTTTGCACGTCTTCTCTTGTCTGTCTTGGCCCTGTTCTTACCGGGACGATACCTGTAGTCTGGGTGTGCTTTTGGTGAGCTTCGCGTACTTTCTCTGCTTCCTCGTACCAAGGCTCCTGTTCTTTCGGCGAGAGTTGTTTCCAATGGAAGCCTGTAATCAATGCAACATTCAGCCTCTGTTTGCCTTGAGTAATGGGTGGAACAAACTAGCTTCCTTCGACAGCGTCGGAAACGGTTTATCCCCTTGGCATCTTATGGGTCTTGTCTTTACATAATGGTTTCGGAAAAGCAAGAACGCGTTCGATGGGCGAGGAATGTGTATGGGTTCTTCTTCTAGCTCGCCGTTGAGTGACGCAGACCTCGTTGGGTCGACGGCTTTGGTTACACTCTGTGCATTAGGCTCAACGCTCTTTCGCCCTTCAAAATTAGCAAATTGAACAGAAACAAGAAAAATAGTTTTGGTGTGAGTGGCGCTCGTCCTAGTAAAAACTTAATCTAAAGACTCACCAATCGCATGGGGCCTTCCTCTCGATTTCTGGCTGCGTGAGGCGGGCATACTAGAAAGTATTAGTTAGAGAAGAATTCAACTACCTGCCCTTAGGTACCCGCAAATATAAGAGAGCGAAAGATAGAAATAATGTGGCGGTGGTTCTCAGTGTGACGAAATTAAGTCACTTGGGGAGGGGTGGCGATGTTTTATTTTTGTCGAAATTTACGCCAGAATTTATTTACAATAGCCTGAGTGGTTTATATTTCTTGGTGTTAGCCGTCCCTCCATTCCAATCAACCCACCCAAACTCTAGTCACCGTAACTCGAGGGCAAATTTCCCTTCCGAGGTGTTCAGAATTCACAGAAACAACATCGAGCTGGTCTCTCGGCACTCGCGTATTCCTGTTGCGTTTGATTATCGAACGAAGCCGGTCATGAGATCAGCAATCGCAATTGGAGCGTGTCCGGAGGTTCAGTCCGGAACAAATCGATTCGAGGTGTTGATGAATATCCACGAAGGAATTGGAAATGTGGCGTAAGTTTGAAGATGCCTCTTTAGGACGGTTTTCCGAAGTGTGTCCTGCTTGGTGCCTGGTGGTCATAGCTATAACCGGTTCCATACTAACAATTCCATCTTGGAGATTGAACAAACACTGCTACATACAGGAACAACAGTACTCGTAGTTTCTGCGAACTCGATTATCCACAACTTGCCCAATTCATGGCAGATTGGTAACCGGCGCTTAGCAGCTGACGTTCGTTCGACCGAAAATAATCTTGAGCCCGCCGGTGGCATCTAGCCAGCGAGAGCCATTTTAATCGGTACTCTGCTCTAGGTAGTAGAGAATATCTCCGTGTTAATTGCTAATAATGGGTGCTTTTCACTATACTCTTAGGATCGGATTGACATCGCACAGAAGATGACCCACTGCCATTAAGAGAACGGAATATGAACGCGGAAGAAATGGTGAGATATGCCGTCGATATTCTCCATAATTTGACGCTCTATCACATTGGACGCGTCTCGGTGTACTTACATCAAAAAAGGTGAGATCAATAATGAGCCTGTAATCTAATCTTAGATCGAAAAATCAAGGTAAACGCGTCAGATGCTGGCTATATTCCAGCAGTCAGAGTTTGTAAGCGATTCACATGGTTCCAGGATTCATCGTCATAAAGAAGTAAGTACTCCAGGACTCCAAGTGTAGGGTAATCGACCTTCGTGTCACCCTTCTTCGGAAAAAAACAAAAAGGCCCGAGTAGCGGAAGGTTGGGCAAGTGTCGCGGAGCTTGAATCAACAACGTGACTTTTGTTTCCATTCCTCCACCAGTGGCACCACGCAATTATCATCGATATCGTTGGTGGTGCAGCACTGGTGCTCCTGCGCAACGGTGAGTGTCAAGCTTCTTATTGAACTACAATTTTCTCACGTTTCTTCCATCCTCCATTGAAGATGTTCGTGCCCATGAAGCAAAAGGCTCTGTCGTCAAGCTCATCAACGACACCAAAGAAAGCACAGGCGTTGACAAAAAAAAGTCTGTTCTCCGCTATCATTTAGCGGCATGGAGGCTTTGTAAGTGTATTAGAATCGTTTATGTGGCGTTATACACGCGTTTTGATATGGAAAACTACCAGATCGACCACCCTCTGCTGCGCATCCCAAGTAGACATCAGCCAGCTTTCGCCTGACACCCGAAATCTCATTCAGGACACTTGCAAAACGATCTGCGCTGCTCGTCCCTTTGTATCGGAGAAGAACGACAACGACCTGTTCCATAACTTCGTTTAGCACACTCGTGACGTGGCCGTCCATCAGGCGTTGGGCATGAACAAGAAATCTTGTGGATTCAAGGTTAGGACGACGAGGACGAAGGTGTGTCTATCCCTTTTTTCTTTTGCTGCAAGTTGTGAACTAGCCGTCAAGGACATCCGTAACCAGCTTACCCTCCGCCTCCAACTCCCGAAGTTCGCTCCGTTTTCTCCATCATCGTCCACAGCCTCCTCCCCTTACATAGGTACAAAAGCTGCCACTGCCATCTCCCACTCCAAAGTTGCCACAGAGCACGTCGAACGACCAATTCTTCACCGAAGACGTACACGTAGCGACCCTCGAAAGAGACATCAGCTCAGACTGAGGGCGGATGGAACTCAGGATGCATTGGGCGAAGCGAGATATTCGACGATGTTCCAGCACAGGCGGGTTAGACTGCGAGTGGGAGGAGCAGGCGCAGTTGGTGGTGGAAAGCGATGTCGGGCAGACACAGGATAAGGCGTGAGAGGTCGAGAATCCCGACTTTGAGGGGATGGGGGCGAAGGACGGCATGACTGGAATATGAAGCAAATACCAGTATGATTTTTTATTTTTGTCGAGTTTGGGCGTATATACTCACGCTCTTTACCATAGGATGATGTTCGCGACAGTTTTTAATGATACTATTCTGGAGCAAAACGACAAGGTAAGTTGAGGTACTTATTTAATGCCTTTTCGACTATTAATTTCTATTCTTCTTAGGTCGTTACGAGAAGCCAGAAGCACGACGACTACCAAGATTCTATTCGCTGGCAACTCGGCTACATTCTGTACGCTAAGTACAGTCGCACTACTGCCCCTATCTGGGAAGGTCTGACTCTCCAACGAGGATGGATTTAACATCCTTATGCGGTTCGCGAATGAACCGTCGATGGATATTGTCACTGATACCTTCGATGCTCTGGTTGACCATGCGAGATCAGGAACGAAGCTGGGGAACAATGGTTAGACTTTGTGGATTTGTATGTTTACGACATAAGTTCTCCGTTATATCCTCGATCTGAATTGTATGTTGATTTGCCTTTCGCTTCAAGTCGACCTCCAAAACTCGATATTTTCTCGAACCAACTGTAACAGCCACGCAAACATGCCATACCATCACTGCTCTGGTTAACAAGGCGAGTAGGGTTGGAATGTGGTGGTTGTTCTCGTCCCAGGCCATAAATTTGTGCATCTACAAGGTAAGTTTTTCCGTTGATTCTTGATCCGAATTTGTAGATTGACTACACGTGATGTGAGAAGTGTCGGAGTGTGACGAAGTCTGGACAGGAAAGGCCTATAGGTCTAATACCCATTCTTATCACCAGGTAACCTATAATAATATTTGAATAATCGTGTCAGGACTGCCTGACTTTCGTTTCTTACCTTTCCTCTCTAGAGTCGGCTGTATGCCTATCCCGCGCGAAGAGGATACCAATAACGAGGACCAGCACTCTCCGAGGCCTAAGTCAAGTTCTCGCCGTACAACACCATCGCCGACTACTACCACAAGATCCGCTCAAGCAGTTGAAGCATCGCCCGGATGCAGGCACAAACGCGTGACACGGCATTCTAAGATTGAGAAAAAAAGACGGACGAGGTGAGGCTGCGCAAATTGGGGATCGCAGATGTCGTTCTGGCGGTGAAGACCTAATGGTCCGTTGTTCTCTTGCTCTTCCCTTTCAATGACAGGTACTCATTTTCTCAGATGGAGTGCGTCTACGGGCGGCTTTGGGTGTTCGGGATCGCATTCGTGCCTTCTTGATGGTCGATGGCCGCCTCACGCTCATGTTTGGGATACGCACTATTCTACATCCCCACTTGAAGCATTTTGACTGAGAAAACATACCTCGCCTACTGAAAGACTGGGAATGAGGATCCTATGTTGCCGGCTCGGGTTTCTGTGTCCTTGATTTCCGCAGCGTTACCGGAGACGTCGCTTTCTGTGCGCCAGCTTTGTGGTCTACGTTTCTTTTGTATTTCAACTCTTTACTAGTGGAGTGTTCTCATTCTACTTATATACCTACTTCATTAAATTATCTCCTGTCCATTGTGTAGCCGTCGACAATGGCAGACTGAGTGACGGTTTTCCAGCTCTTTCCTCCAGTTCATAAAATACTAGGCCTTCAGCCCAAAACATCGTTGTATAGTTACTGTAGGTTCTCAATTCATGGAGCAGAAGTCGCTGGTTCTGAGTCAGATCCGCTGAACCCAAATTCGTGGTGGGAATTCTGCGCCTTGAGCTAAAAATATTGTAGTCGAACGAAACCATTTTTGTCCAAACTCTAATTGACAGAGTTGCCCACAATGCTGCGCGAGCCTACTTTAAGCCAGCCCGTTGGGAATTATCCACCCTGATTCTTTATTATCTACCACACCGTCTACTTAAGCGCCCGTTCAACATGGAGTCTAGCTATACCCCAGAACCTCTTCGAACATACTCTTTCGCCACCCACGGGTCGATAAGGACGATGGCGTTCTTCCCAGACTACCGGCGAGTGGTGACGGGAGGCCATTTCGATGGCTCAGCCCGAATCTGGGATTTAGAGACCGGCGTGGAGGATGGGTCTCCGCTCATTGGTCACGAACTCCCTATAACCAGTGTCGCAGTCTCGAAGCGCGGGTTGGATGTCGTGACAGGTGGGCCCGATAATAGAGTCTATCTCTGGAACGTTAACAACAGAATGAATCCTCGAGTTTTGTTCTCCTCACCCGACAATGCGCGTATTCTCTGCGTGGCTTTCAATTCCACTCCGACTTCTCCTACTCTCGTGGCGTCGAGCGGTTCCGATGGTGTCGTAAACATTTGGAAATTGAAAGAAGACATGGATTCCACTCCATTCAAGAGGATTATCCTGTCGAACACCATGGCCTCGTCGATCCAATTTTCGCAGGGTTACCCAAGCCTCATCGCGATCACGTCCTTGGATAAGAAGGCGCGCGTCTACGACGCAACCAGCGGTCTACTGAAAGCGGAGTTCGATGGCAGAACCACCATAATACAGTCCTTAAGGTGGTTCCCCGACGGTCGTCGACTTGCTTTTTGTAGCGAGAAGACTATCCGGATTTTGAACATGCAGGGCGTCTCAATTGACGAGAAACCCTTTCATGGCCACACCCAGCTTGTCAAGGCCCTTGCCATCTCTCCCCATGGGCGTTTTATCGCCAGTGGTTCGAATGACGGAACGCTTCGATTCTGGAACGCCGTCACGCGCGTTCAGATAGGCTTTCCAATTACACATTCCAGTCCCGTTAATCTCGTCGCTTTCTCCCCAGACGGGAAATCCGTGCTTTCCGTTACAGAAAACAACCAGGTTCGCCTCTGGGACACGAATTATCTGGAGGTAGAGGAAGGATTAGAGCGAACTAGAAACGGTATTGCTGGTCTCGCCTCCTTCACTTCAGGTGTCCGAGACGAGCTACGTGATGTAGTGGAATACGAGGTAATTTTTTATGGTGATGCACCTTCCACGTTCCTACTGACAACCGAGTCGCTTTCAGTGTTCCAAAATCCGTGAAGAATACGCCCGAGAGATTGAGGCACAGAGAAAGGTATTTGAAAAGAAAATTGCCGCTGACGAGCAAAGATTCGAAGATTTGGACTACGCTCTGAAGGAAATGCAGGACAAGCAGGACGGTCAGTTTCTCGAGCTCAAGGACGCGCTCGAGCAAGCTTCGACCAGGAATGAGGCGCAGTTCGCTGCTCTCAATGAAGTCCTTCATCAAGTCACGGTCAAGCAGGAAGATGACCTGAAGACGCTCCAGAAAGGGATGAAGAAAATCATGGAGAAACATGTAGAGTTACACACCGTTCAGGCTGGGTTTTCGACTGAGCAGGAGGACAAGTACAACAGCATTCAAAAGGACCTCGCTGCCCTGCAGAAGTCGATCGGAGAGATCATTACTTTCTTGTATGTTCATCCTTTCCCTTTCTTGTTTGAGTCTTTCTGATGAATCTCATAGGAAAAAACCACCACCGATTGCCCGCGTCTGAACTAAAAGCGGACTCACCTCGATTATTTAATTTTCTTGTGAGCATAATTTTGTCCGTCTCAGACGGTTGGCTACCGGGTGCGAAGAACACTAGTTAGGGTTTTTCCTCCCGATAGCCACTCGCCTAAAGTACTCTTCTCTTTCGCTTCTGTGTGTGCCAATCGTTCGGACTATATGACTCTCCATACTTGTTCGTTACTCTGTACCATGTTGCCGTTGCGTCGACGATGTTTTATATGTTGTCGTTTCTCTCCATCGTTATTAAAAGTTTTAACTAACCGAAATGTATTCCTGATCCTTCTCAGATTTAGTTACGTTTATAACACGACGATACGTTAAATGGTAACGTTTAAATAATCAGACTAATTGAGACTACATATTGCAGGTTGGACTAACGTGTAGGAGACATGAGGTCATTAGAATCGGATGGAACGAGATGGGGCTTTGTATTTCAGAAGGGAAAACGAATCAGAATATACGCCTAGACTAACCTCCGCCGAAGGCGGTATTCTCGAGTACAATTTCGTGAGTATTGTTGAGAAGAAGATTACGCAGCAAGCGATTCCGCGAGTAAAATACCAAACCAGAAGAAAGCATCGTTTCCTACGATGCGGGTGACAGTTCAACTGAACTTAAATGGTAGTGCAGTCAGAGAGTAGCCTTGCTCATATCTTCGTTTCGCAAGCGTGAACTAACTTGATAGAGATTTTTTTCTTAAACGATACAGTCGACAGTCAACTGGCACTAGAATAACTTCGCAGATAAAGAGAAACACTCTGTTGAAGCGATGTCGGCGGAGAAAAAAGCAGGGCAGAAATTTGAAGGAAAGAGAGATAGACCAGTGCCGGAAGTCTGTCGAGGCCATTTGCACGCGCGTTGGGTTTCTACGCGTCATAACGAGCACGAAATCTTACCCTCTTACATACGTCGAGGCTAGTTCTGTGAGAATGAAGGTTTAATATCGAATGAACACTGAGTGTATGCAACACAAGCACGAGCAACACGACGTACCTTGACTAAAGGTCGATGGTCATCGTGGAATGGAGAAAAATGAGACGGTGAAGCTGCTGTCCTTACCATGGAAAGGAAGCGATCTATCGATGAAGGGAAAAGGATCATAGAGTCATCCCTGACTGGTGAATTGGCGAGGACACCCAGGCTTGCTCGTTGCTAAAACAACCGACAAGAAATGACTTTCTCCGACAAAAGGAGGGTTATGTGCAAGTTGGTGGAATGCAATACGCGCCGTGAGTGTCTATGGCTCGTCAGTACTCATGGGACCCGCAGAAGGACAATTGACAGAAGGGGAGATGGGGCAGGAAGGAACGACGGCTTGAGGCGACGGCAATCTTGCCGCAGAACGGACCCAATATGTGGCAAGGTTCTCGTCATCGCCCGAGTGACATGAAGACAGAGGGGGAAGGTATGCTTGAATCTGTAAGGTCCGTCAATTATATCTCGACTTATACAAGACGAAGAAACGGACGTACATACAAAAATGTTTGACTGATATAGAGTGGAACGAGTACCAGAAGTATGAGCTCTGGGAACAAGAGACACGACGGGCCTCCAAGAAATATAGACAGTAGACCCAAGGTGAAGCTGAAGGATAGAGGAAGGCACCGTTCCAACTCACGAGATTTCGAGACACGCACAGCATGTAAACTTCGAATCTGACCAACCAGAAAGCTTGACCCTTGATAAAAGAGGACTTATATGCAGGTTGGTGTGAACACAAAGTCCGCCGTGAGTGTCCAATACCTCAGCGGTTGGTCCTCTCGAGGCCTGTAGGAGGACAATTCCGAAGGAAAACTTAAGCAAGAGGGCATGACGAGATGGGGATGTCGTCGCGTAACGGTGTGCAGCGAAGCAAGGACCAGTAGATAAAGACGGAGGCGTAAAGTATGATATCTAAATGAACGGTCAACTATAATTCGACTTACTAATATGAACACTTACCGAGGATCTTACTAGATGTCCACTGCGCGTCTGTGGGTCCGCGACTTCAGGGAAAATCTCTGAGCTCACGCGAGGTGGCAGATTCGAAGAACTTCCCAGGAGATGACTCGAATAAAGCACTAGCGAGCAGGAAGAGGATCGCGTAGCGCAATAACCAGCGAGCCAGCGATGAGGGAGCAAAGTGAGGGAAAGGAAGAAAGAAAGCCGAACGTGAGAGTTGTCACCTTTATTGACGCGCACAGACCAAGCATCGTGCCTGCCGGAACAGTGTGCCGTGATCGAATTGATCCGAAGCAGCTCCGAGTCCCTTATATTCAGGCCACGCCAGTGTGGCTTCCATTCTTTCTTCCCCTCGATTATGTTCTCCATCATTTTCCCCTTGCGCCGTCACGAGCTCCCGTCTTCACGCTACGCACGACTGCCTGTTCTTCTAAAGTGCTTTCTATGTGTGATCTATTTTCTGGCTTCTGGGCTCTGGATACGCGACTTCGACGGTGAAGAGACACGGTAGCATGATCACCGCTGTCTCTCGCTCTTACTCGGTTCTACGTATACGGAGGTCCAGAAACATCCGCATATCATTGCCTGGATCTCATATTTTTCTATGAGAATTCGTGCGTTATAACATATCGAGTTGTGATGAACATCATGGGTAACACTGCCAAATATTCCGCTGCTTCTGTACCCGGTATCAAGTCTCTCTGTTTTTATTTGGCTCTTTCTACTGCTACCCGTCTTTTGATATTGTCGGTGTATGATTTCTCCTGCCGCAAGATGACCAATTCGGCGCAGTCAGTGTCCTTCGATCCTACTCCGGTACGACGATAGTCCTTCTTATTCAAGGTTCATGTCTCCCTTGTGAGTTGGTCTTTGGGTGAAGGCGATATTTGCGCCTGTCGACGGTCTCATCATCCGAAGTAACTGTCATACATCCATACTCCTGGGCTTTGTTTACTCAAGCTGAAAATGTCTACTCGAGTACGGCCTGTGTGTCATTTCCACTGTTCTTTACCTGATAATGATATTGGACGTTTAAAAGATCAGCACGGGGCCAGGCTTAGCGCCTGGTTTTTCCTTTCGTAACCTGATCTTCTTTTGATATTATTCTTTACAGGTCGTTCTCCACGACTTCTTGCTCCCGTTTACTGCAGAAGTGAGGTGCGTTGTGCATTTTATCAGTCGTCAGGGCGTGGAAGGAATGTATTTCAATCCCTGCCGCCATGGTGGGCGTTACCTTCGTACCTCCGTAAGTGTCTCCTTTCCCCTCGATAATGTTGACAGTTTGCTGACAGTTTTCTTTTCTGTCCTTGCCTTTGTCGATGTCTATCCAGATGTTTAGTGTGATCGTACTTGTACTCGCATCTCTTTGCTTCTCCGACGTCCCGTCGAACCCGATTGTCTTACTTATTCGTCATTCAGGTCACGACAATAATCTTCGCATCAGCCACGCAATTTCTCTCTCTTCGAATGTCAGCAGAGATTCAAGTACGAAATATGGAGACCGTATCTGTTTCCTGCCCCATCCGCATCCACGCACGCCTTCGTTAGTTGACGTCTAGTCGTTTGAAACCATGGTCGAAGAGTAGATCGGAAGGTAAGCTCTTTCAAATTCGAAGGATCCTTGTGCACTTCCTTGACTAGGCTCCAAACAGGATCTAGAGCTTGATCTTCTTGTGTTTCCTGGTTTTACGACCTGCAGCTTTATGGGTGTTCTTGGTGAATTTTGTCGTTCTTCAGGGTACGTTCGAATGTTCTTTCGTGCGGTCCTTTCCAATGTATAACTGATCTTTAGAAACAATAACCCATGAAAGACCAGACTAGATGTAATTTTCTAGAGCCAAGAATGATACCAAAAATACTGAACCATTACGTCCATTCCTCTGGACACTCGATTATTTAATATAGACTCTGCTACTAAGAAATGTAAGCGAAGAAGTCACCGATTAATCGCAGGCCCTGCTTGGTTTCCTAAATCTACGTGATTAATTAAATAGATGTCCTCTGTTACCGCCACTGTTTTATCGACGATGGTTTGCCTCCTTGGGTTCGCAAATTGGAGTGGGATTGACTGGGACGCTCTAGACGCGACGTGTTTCAACCTCGAGGCGCGGATGATAATTAAATTAAATGCGATTCCAACGATTTGGACTTCCTACATGTTGCGAAATGTGAGCACAAAGAAATTAATAACCCCACTTGACACGCACGACATCAGTGATAATGTAGAGCCCTACATTTCCAAGGACAAAGGTAAGGAAGCTTATGAATGCGGCTGTACTATAAAGTAAGCCTGATTCAACAATAATGAGCATGACACTTCGTAAATGGTTACGAGGTGAATGCGTGCTGGAAGTACTGTCAATTTGAGAGAGGAATCTGCTTGATTTTTCGACGGCCCAGATTCGCCAAACGAGGAGACCTATTTAATCTGTAAGAACAGTCTGTATTGTGCCACATTGTCAACTTACCCGTTGTAACAAAATTGAGACTGATTGTAAATCCCCAGTAAGCCGTCCCAGCAGGAGTCAGCTCGCTCGAGCTCAGGAGGACCCGAGCGTGGATCCCTCGCAGCGATGCTTCCAGATAAATGAGCCAAATACTCGTTGCTAAACACCCAAACCATAACAATATTGGAATAGCCACAGAGCGAAACGAGCGATCGCGCACGACCCAGCATCGGTATACCTGAAGAGCAGGTCAGTTTCCCATGACGCGAAGAAATATGTGGGGGTCGTACCAACATTGCGTCACCAACGGTCGTTTGAACGACGGTTGTAGTCGTCTAAGGAGAGGTTATATGGACTGTCATGTTTATATTTTAAACACATACACGGGAGATATTGATCCAATCCGAAATATTTGTGAATTCCTGAGTCGGACCTCCTGGCCCCGTGTAGTATACAAAGGCTTTTAGAAGGTGATAGAATCCAAGCACGACATCTAGCGTCGCATTGGCCAAAAGGAACAATGACACGCTCAACATGATCCAATTGACATATTGCAGGCTCTTGGCTTCGTTTCCCTTGAAGAGTAGGGCCTTCACGCAGTATCCAAAGGTTACGAGATGAACACCGAAGAAGATGGTTTCAGTCCAGATGCCTACAATCTGAACTTCAGTTATAGGAATGTTGGGCATGAGGCAACGCAAACGGTGGGGAGGTGCATTGTGTATACAAGCAGCGCGTATATATATATGCCAAAGAGAGTCACGTACGAGTGACTCTTACACTAGCTATGTTAAGCGCTGAAGGCACAGCACTACTGTCTAAATTTAGTCCCGTCTTTACACGCGCCGTGGTCCTGAGACTAAAATATATTTTCTATTGTTAACCAGTTATCTTTTCCCCCTTCTCTAACCTTATAAACTGAAATTAATTTTCCCTTGATACTGCTTTTTCTTCGAACAAAATACTCTGGCGATTCAGTAATCGGGCAACAAAGGATAAACCAGGCTTTCCGAGGCTTTGCGATATAATTTATGGAGGCATGTGCTAGTTAGGTACTGAGAACTTTAATTTACGTCGATACTGATCCCCTTACAACGTCTATGCTTTGAGTAGGTGCAACCACATATTAGTACTGTTGTACTTGGCGTCGGAGACTAGATGAAGCCGTTGGAAGAGACGAGCTTGCCGAAATAGGTTTCGGTTTGCATATTCATCAATCTATCACTTTGGGATCAAGCAGTTTTGACTACACGAGGTTCTGGGTCGCTGATGATCGCCTGTGCGCTCTGCAGACCGATATTTCACCGACTTGACCCGATAGGTGCCTTACTGCCCATTTCACTTTCCGTACCAAACAAAACCGCCTTCCCCGCGGTCGCCTTACTGGAAGCCTAGGATAAGCGCCCCTGCTAAGCCAGACCTTCCTATTCAAAGAATTGCACTCTGCTGGAAATCTCGCATGCAGACCACGGCTCAAAAGAAAGCCGACGCCGGTTATTTGTTGTTGTGATGGTTGGAGGTTACTTATTGCATTCTGTTTGTCTCATGCCAAGCGGCTTGTAGGTTCGGTTCAAGCCGCCTTCTCCGGACCGGTTATTTGGCAGCCAAATAGTCCTGCTTTTGGAAAGAGATTTGAGGCTCCGCAGGACCTTCGGAGAAGGGGCTTGTTCCAGACTCACGATATTCGACAGGACGTTTGAAACGTTCTCCCCACCCATCCTCTCCCTCCACGGTCTTTACACTTCGGAATATAACTTATTCGATGTTAATATGTATGTTTATTCTTTCTGATTCGCGATTTTCTCGTTCAATGTCATTATATTTCGTTCAACTTTCTTCCTTCATAGATTTATGAAAAAACGACTTTAGTGGCCTCGATCGTCCGTTCAACGAAGGAATATTTATGTTCTGTGAGTTTACGTTGCCTAATTGACATCTCAAGTCTTATCAACCAAAATTTTATGGCTGTAGGTGTGCATTTTGTCATTCAGGATGCCGTCTTCGAAGGCCACTTTTTCGCGCGCCGACACACGCACCCCTTCACCTCAACCGAATGGCCCGCTTCTCCCTCACCGCCCTAATATCCCTCGGACGAACCCCCAAACACCTCGACGGCGTAAACCAGCCGCGTCTGTACGTCTTCAAGGGATCAAAATCTCGATGCCTAACAACCTTTCCCTCCCTTCGATCGCGCAACGTCTCATCTCCAGACTCGATTTGAAATACACCCCGGACGACTGGCAACTCCACCTTATACGACGGATCCTTCAAGGCTACGACAGCATCTTCTGTGCTGGGACTGGCTATGGCAAGAGCCTCATTTTCGAAGGTTTGGCGGTTTTAGGTGGGAAAGGGAAGCTAGTAATAGTTATTAGCCCTCTAAAGGCTTTGGAACGCGACCAGGTGTGTGCACTCTTCCTCTTAGTTGAGATTGAACTGACAACTTGCCAGGCTGAGCAAGCCCAGGCAAAGGGTATAGACGCACTAGTCATCAATGAAGACACGACGAAGACCGCCGAACTCTGGAAGCACGCACGTACCAGCGCGGCCATGGTTTACATGTCGCCAGAAATGGCGCTCGCTCCCAGCTTCCAAAAGCTGTGGAAGGACTCTCGATTTAGGTCACGGCTTACCTCAATCGTGGTCGACGAAGCCCATTGCATAGCCGAGTGGGGCAGCGAGGATTTCCGACCAGCGTATCGTTTGTTGGAGACCTTGCGAAGCTATACAGGGTACGAGGTCCCTGTGGTCGCCTGTACTGCCACCTGCACAACTCAAACCTTCGAAGTCATCTGGAGCACACTCGGTTACGGTAACCGTCCATTTTGGGGCCTCGATGTTGGTTCCGACCGCTCAAACCTCTTGTACATCACACGTATCCTGGAAAATCCCAAAAACCCGTTACTCGACATTTTGAACCTTCTTCCGACCGACTTATCCCCAGACAGCCCCGTCGAAGCGATATCGAAGTGTATCTTTTATTTTGACTCCGAAGATGCATGCAGGAAGGCTGTTCAATTCATTCGCAAATGCCTGCCGGAACACCTTCGCAAGTGTGTCCAAGCATTTTCCTCAAACATGTCTGCACTTGCAAAGCAGCAGTGTTGGGAACTGTTTTCAAATGGAGAATTTCGTATCATATGTGCGACGGATGCTGCTGGGATGGGCTGTAATGTCTCCGATGTAAAGTATATAGTAACGTTTGGATTGACGAAGTCCTTGGGGACTATTGCTCAACGTTGGGGGCGAGCTGGGCGAGACCGTACCACACAAGGTGTCTGTCTTTGGCTTGTCCCAAAGTGGGCGTTTCGACCTCAGCAATCTTCGAACACAAATCCCGCCATTCAGCGTTTACAGGGTTCGAAGAACAACGGTCTTCTCGAAACCAAACATGAAACCCTTCAGCGAGCGAAATTAGAGCCCGTTCTCGAAGAGTTTATAAACCTTGGCTCGCAGGTCCCACCGGGTACGTTTGTATCCTCAGCCTTTCTACCTGTTTATCTAACATACCTGTATTTAGGGTGTTCTCATGCTTTCCTCCGTGATCTATTCCGCCCACAAACACGCCTCCTTAGCTATTCAGCTCTTGACGGAAGCGGGCCCACAATTATTGGCCCACGATCGACATCATCTTCTTTCGAAATGTCATGGACAGTTTTGGATTTGAAGAGAATTCCGCCGACTACTCGATGCTGTCAACATTGCAACCCTGAAGTGGCAGATGAATACTCGGTGAGCACAGCCCATGACCCGCGCATCCAAAGATATGCTTCTGCCTTCATATTCCCGATCGTCGTGCCGGAACCACGCCCATCGTCGTCGTTATCAACACAATCTGCGGTTTCAACTTCATCTACCTTTGTTCCTATCTCATCAGGATATAAAGTGCCATCCGACGAGAAAGAACGTCTGAGATCTCGGTTGATCCAGTGGCGCGAACAGGCTCATATCTCACGAGGCTCTCCTGTATTCTTCTCATCACAGATTTTCCTCCCTCCCAAGCAACTCAACACTCTCGTATCAGAATGTCACAAATACCTTGAGGCTCCAATTGTAAATAGCCGCTTTCTTCGCAAACTGCTCAAATGGGATTCTGCAGAAGAAGAAGACTGGGACCAAGTGTCTCAGTTGATCATGGAATGGAGAGAAGATGCCCGTCCACCAGGTACTCCTACGTCTCAACGGCGAGCACATAAAAGAGCAAGACCTCCGGTGGAAGCACCTCCTCGCACCTCGGTTGTGCAACCTGAGTTTCAAGCAATCTCACGTTCTGTGCCCCCCTTGCCCCCACAACGTACATTCAATGGTAATGTAACATTAACAAGAAACTTTTGAATTAAACTGAAAAAGTTTGTAGCCTTCAATGTTTTTCAAACACCTCCAACGGCAGGACCGTCCAACGCTCAACAAACATTGACGATGACACCTCGTCCCAGACAAGCACCGCGCCATACGAACATTGTTCAGACACCAGTGCCATCACCCATTCAGTCAAATCCCTACTATCACCTCATGTCTCCACAGCCCACCCCGGCAGCTATGTGGGCTCCAATGTGGACTCCACATGCAACACCTAATCAAAGTCCACCTGGAACAATTATATATCAGACCCCTACAGCCCCTCCATCGTCTTTACGGTTTTCATATTATAATCCCCAAATGCCTAAGTAATAAACTTAAATTTCTCCTGTCGAAAACTCTCCGCCACCACCCAGAGATCCTGTCCCTGCACTTTCATCTCCGTGTACGTCAACATATGCACTGTGCTGAAGCGGGTTCAAAATGGTGTTGTCAAAGACAGTCCCTGTGTCAAGCCGAGTGTCATGGTCTTCCGGATTGTCGATTGGATAGCCCAAAGCGGGGTCATATGTAGTCGCCTTGACAAATTCGGAAAATTTTCCGTGTTGCCAGACCTCTGCACCTGCGACTTCTACATCAACGATTGCAGACAGGGGTGCATTGGTCGCCTTTTTGGTTGTTTTTTTGGTTGGCGCGGGAACGAAGTGGCCGCCAGGTGAGAGTTTATGCCCGCCATGATGTTCCATATTCTCAACCAGAATTCGCATGTCGTCATGAAATGCGATTTCCTTGGACCTTCTCGCCCGGTCTGGGTCTCCGAAGAAGTTTGCTATGAGGTGAGAGATCTCGCGAAATGCCTCAACACATGCAGATCCTTTCTTGATGATATAGTCAACTGTCACTCCGCTTCCTTGTGCAATAAAAACACGCTGGTTCATAGTAAGTTTTTTTTTTGTTGTTAAGGATACATTTCCAAGGCTTACCTTGACCCAGTAGTTCAGTTGCTCAAGATAAAGGTCTGTTGCTATCCAGCGTCCTTCAAGTCCCCAGCGGTTCACAAACCATGACCTCTCAAGAGACCTTCGAAGCATGCCATGTGTTTCGTACTTCCACTTAAGTAAGACTTCTGCACATTCTCGAGCGTAATTATGTTGACTTGCACCCCGAAAAGCGAAGCACCAATATTTAAGAACACGAATGACACGTCCGGCATCGGCAGTCGCAACAGCTTGTTCAAACTCACAAAACAGAAGCGCATCACGCATGAAATAAATGTCGTGCGCCAACCAGTCATCATTGTTGGACTTTGCGTCTTCTGCAGATTTTGTTGTTGCGAATTTTTGGCTTATTGTTTGAGATAGTTGGTTGATCTCATTCAGGTCAGGCCTCCAAGCCTTCAACTCCGACCAGAGATGAAACCCTTTCAAGACCCTTAAAGTGATAATGTGTAAGCAAAAATACAATCATTAACTGAATAAAATAACTGACATCACGGTATGCAGAATTCGGGCAATCAATGAATGTCGTATAAGTGCTTTTGCGGCTGCGTAATTGGGCTTGTTCACATCCCATGTCCGAGAAAGCAACCCTTTATGGGCCGCGAGTGAAGTTGGATCAAGTACAGCTTGACCATAATGTGTTCGCATCAGCATGTGAGTAGCCTGCAACGCAAAGTGGAATAAGTTGCTGAGTTCTTCGACGTACTCCAGTCGCTCCATTGGGTTTACATCATCTACACGGTCCTGCCGAGCCGCCCTCAAATTGCTTGATGTCAGCCAATCTCCGAGAATGAGTCTCATCTTCCCAGACCAATTTTCCCATGTAAGTGTCGACCGATCCTTTATTGCCTCGAGAACCTTGACAATGCCTTTCTTAGAACCCTCGTTGACATCAAACACTCCGAATGGACGTGCATCTGTTTTGGTGGGACGTAATGGTCGGTCTTGTGGCATAGCTTTCCTAATGCTGTCGAGCATGGCAGTGCGATCATTCCACGTTTTACTCTCTGGCGAGTATCGGACGAGCATCTCTGCAATGAGGATTGGATTGGCTTTCTGGAGGTGTTCGTCATCGCTTTTATCTGGAGTTATGTCGCTGAACTTGGCATTGACTCTTTTTCCTCGCAGATCCAACTTTGCCTTCAAGTCTTCGGCCTCCTCTGTTTCGACACCTTCTTCGTCAATTGCAATAACGGCGCAATTTGTTGCATGGATCATGGAATTTTGGTTCGTGATCTATGACTGACCGCCTGCACATTTATTCTCACGACGCGCGCCGATTGATCCCCCGCGCCCCAAAGTCTGAAATCATTAGTTAGGAGCTAAATCGTTTCTGGGTTCTTAGATATAATGCATTTGAAGGGTTTTAATAGATATATGGGTTGAATCTGTAAAAAATTATGTTTAAAATGTCCTTGCAATGCTTTAACATGATATTTTTCACGCATTCCATAAGCTATTTTCAAGCTGATTTATACCCACAAGTTTCCATCTGAGTTATTGGATGCAGAAACTATCTTACTGGGATTTCCAACGGTCATTCTGCCCTCAGAGTCACCTTCAGCCGCACAAGAGACCGTCCTAATCTTAATGTACTTAAATATCACCATCAAAATCATCCAAAATCAGGCCCCTGGAAAGAATTATTTATCCTCCGTGGTATTTATGTTGGTAAGATTGTATTGAAAGGTAGCAAGACATCAAATGCACAACAGAGGATCGACTAGGAAAACTTGATTTTTGCCATCAATCGCGGCCGGAAAGGCCGGACCGACTCTCCGTCAGGTCATCCTTCGGCACGACTTGAAGCTCCAAGCGTCAAACTTCGAGTTTTAATGTTTGGAATACCTTTAAAAATGTAAACTAGGTCACGAAGTTTCTATCTATCAGACATCCCCTTTTTTGTGTAAACTCTAGCGAGGATGTATGCACAGGGATCGAGCAAGCAGCTCGAATCAAGGCTTAAATTGACCATTATCGAAGACTTACATCTTATAAGTAGCTTAAATATGCGATTTGCATCCATGACTTTCATATCTGTCAGCTGGGAAGAGAACTACAACGAATTTGACAAGTTCAGGCTTTCGCGCGCGCGGGATCACAGCGAGGGTCGTGAGAATAAATATACAGGCATTGCGAGAACATTTTAGACATAATTTTTTACGGATTCAACCCACATTCATATTAAAACCCTTCGAATATATTATATCCGTGAACCCAGAAAAGATTTGGCACCTAACTAACGATTTCAGACTTTGGGGCGCGCGGGATCAATCGGCGCGCGTCGTGAGAATAAAAGTGCATGCGGTCAGTCATACGTGATCCGTTGCTGAAATTTTCGGAGATAGAGGTTGATGTTATCAAAAACCGTACAGAAGAGCCGACCGCTTGTGATGAGCTGAACTGCCAGGGATATGGCGTCCTGTGAGATCCTTTCCTTCAGTCGTTCAATGGTCTTCCCGGAAACACATATGCCCATATTGCTCAGCGTTGACATAACTCGTGAGCTTGTCCCCTCAATCTTGCAAAATAAACCCATCAAGAGTGGAAGAAGGTTTGTTGACTGGTTTCGGGCGAAGGCAAGCATTGAAATCGCCATCAATATAGCCTAGTCATAGCGTTAGTTCAACGTTACGAGATGTAGAAGGCACTTACAAACATAGGATTTCTCGCAAATCCCTTCGGCATTGTATTCTGCCATTTTGAGTCAGGTATTTCCTCTTCATCGAGATTTGGATCATCATTCCAGTCTGAATCTTCTTCCTCTTCCACAGATGCTGTTCCCTTTGCGGTTCGTCGGCGCCACTTATTCGGTGATGCAGAGAATTTCTCGAGGACTGCCCAAGTGAATGGTGCCGACTTTTGATACTTCTCGACGATCTTCTGTGGTTGTAACAGATCTCGAATTGATGCAATCGTAAGGTCTTTCATCTTGACTTGGAAAACCGGATCTTCAATGATCTTATCACTCTCCTGAAGGGCTATTTCGCATGCAGTCGGCGTGATCATTTCGTAAATGTGTGGTTTGCAGTTTGGAAAGTTCTCAAGCCACAAGCGCCATATTACCCTTGGTGGGAAGCGGGTGTCTTCATCTTTCGCAGTCGCTGTGTAGCCCAAAAAGCGGCCTGCCCTCGACTTTACTTTCTCGATTTTAGAAGAGAATATGAATGTCAGTAGTTGCGCGAGGCTGACTTCGAGGAAGACCAAGAGGGAAAATATAAGGTGTAGCTTGTTGTTGAGGTTATTCTGTCGAAATTCAGGACCTAGCTTGTCCTGCCAGTATTTATCATTGTAAAGCAATATATCGTTGGCCATAACGTTGTTTAAAAGTTGCATTTGAGCCCATTAACGGTGAAACTCTGTGCGAAATGTCTCAGATCACCCTGTGACATGCTGTGACCACCAGACACCCTTGGTTAATTCATGTCAGAAAAGAAAGCAACCTGATTTTCTAATATTTCAAGGTCATCTACGGGGAGAATACATGCCTTCAATGATAATTGGCCTTTTTCTTCATTAATTTTGGCCATGGTTCAAACGAAATCTAGTGAGGGTCTCTTGATGTGTGACAGACACTGTGTCCCACCTAAAAACTTAAGGGGTAGCTTTTGGGTAATAAAATTTGACTGTATCACTGAATGACATATTCTCTACCACAATCTGTAATTATATTTGTGTCGCGATTTTTTTTGACTGAGGGAGGTCGTCTCGAACGTCCCCTCTGTTTTCGCGAGTTTGTCCCAAGCCCCTTCTGCGAAGGCGCCGCAAGCGGCCGGAGCACGTGGGCTTGCTCCGAACCTAAGCGGCTTGAGCAACCTACCAGTTGAGCTCCATACTGCGATCCTCAAGTACCTTCAAACCGATTGCCAGTACGAATACACACAGCAAGATGCGCCAATAACAACCCTATTTCCATGCAACGCCGCGTCGGTGTGCATCCTATGGCGCGACATTCTCGCGAGGATTTCAACGCCCAAGGACTGGAAGAAGGTCGTGTTCGATGTAGCCCACGAACCGGCGCTTTTGGACGCTTTTTCGTGGTCTTTGGAGCTGGAGAAGATAGAGCTTGTGGTTTACAACAGCGCCTGTTCCTCTGCCATCGCTAGTGGTTCGGATACTAAGGTGGATAAGGTAAACGAAAAGCGACGTGTCTCCTCTATCGTCAGCGCTTTCCGGCCTCATGTCCAGCGGTTCAGGTTCATTGTCTTCGACGTTACCTACGCGTCTTCTCTCCCACCACCGAACACCTTCTTTCTCGCAGAAGCATTGTTCGTGGAGCTCACGCTCTCGTGCCAAATCGACGACATCGACATTGGACAGAGCACTCTCGCCCCAATTCTGAAGAAACCCTGGCCTCCATTCGAAACCTACTTCCCTAGGCTGAAGAAGCTGTCCCTAACCGGTTTCTGGTTGTTATATCTCGCATCGCATGCCCCAAATACACGATGGTTCCGAGAGCTTCAAGAAACGTCGTGGCCGATGGACCTCATTGTCTCGCATTTCACCTTCCTCCCACACGGGGACTACACTCCGACAAAGCTCGTATCGGTTCTCTCCCAGCTGGACTTGTCTAACGTTACCTTCCGCGATCTATCTCTTTCCCCTTCTCACGACGTCCAATTCGATTCTACCCCCCAAACCCGTTCCCACCTCAAAGTTTCGAAAACTGTCAATTTCGAAAACATATCCGGTGGTTTTATTTCGCACTTCTACAACCTTACCTCAGTCTCCATGGGTCATCACCTTTCCTTCGAACGATGCTCGATATCGGCGATCGCAAAGGTCCAGAATGTGCAAACACTCAAGCTGAAGGACATCGTGGACGACGAAGGAGAAGGGTCAGGGAGCAGCCTACGCAATATCCTCAGCGCATGGCGTGGCGCACGTCTCACGATCGAGTCGTGCTCGTCTTTCGATGACGCGCTCCTTGCGTGGATGGGGTCCAAAATCGAATATACGAGTCTCGACGCAGACGACTCGCATGCGGAAAAAGGTATGTTATTCCATCTCATCTTCTTCTTTGGCATACTAGCTACGCACTAGTCTATTCGGCGTTCCCGGCGCGGGGTCTAACACAATTGACCGTCCAAGACTGCGCCAACTTCACTCCCTCCGCATTACAGCAGTTCGTGAAGGCGCGTAATTCATTCGAGGGTCAGAGTCAGAGTCAAGACCCTCCGATCCGGCACCTCAGCGTCTTTGGGAAGGTCCCGAGTCTCACGGAGGAGGACACGCGGTGGTTCGGAGGGAACTCGAGGGATATGGTCGTCAATTGGAAGGTAATGAATGAGGAGGGCGTGAAGGAGAGTTTTTATATTTGTCACATCTGAGCGTTTTTGAGGTACAGCTTATGGACGCATACCAGTAGTCAACAGCCTGGGTAGTTGTATTTATTTGTAAGTATCTTGTTGGTATTTTGGTATCCGTTATGAAAGATCTATTAGGAGCGACGTAGAACTAGTGCAGAAGGAATCGTAGGAACCCAGGCCGGAACACAAGCGACAATAAATATGCCGTTGGGCTGTTCAAGAAGCCCGAGGAGACAGAATTGTAGGAGGGCACCCGGACATACGCTTAGAAAGAAACACAGGAGTGGCGGTGCGAGGACAGCGTTGACACTAAGGATCAAGAGGAAGGACGGGATACAAACACGACGTCATACTTGTGTGTGACGCTTTGGATCTCGCCCAAAATACTTACCATGAAACACGGTTAAGCGGTGGAGTTAGGAAAGGGAAGTTGTAACATGCTGTGAGTGCACGACCTCATTGCCGCTGACCGCTCCTTCTCAAAACATTTGAGAGAAGATCAGATAGCATAAAAGATTAGTCCAGACAAGAACGCACCCGTCCGGGCATGGCGGATCCACCGTAATCAAGCGAAGCGCAAACCAGCATCGCGGACGAAAAATACTTGTGAGAATTCGCCAGATGGAAAAAAGGGTAACTCAATCCCAGGTCATGGCGTCATTTCTTTGAGGGTGCTGTCATCGGTCAGGAGGAAAGAAAGATCATATATTATACCAGATCGATGAAGATTATCTGATTAAGTGACTAAAAATACCACGTACCTGGCTCCTTCAACCTCAAAATAATGTTCTTGTTCTCGGGCAAGCATCAGAAACATGGGGTGACAGGGACAGCTCAGAGAAGCAGACGTTCGCGCTCTGGACATAAAACGCTGTCTAAAAACCAATGAGCGCAGAAGATGGCGATAAGACGACGCACAACTTACAAGGCCAAAGAAAAGCTGAGGCGGGGAGAGAAGATTTATTTTGTTCGCACGGTCCAAACACGGTAAATTGATCCGATTCGGAAGACCGCGGGTCCGCGATTTCTCAATCCAGACTCGCCGCATTTCGGTCATCCGTCGACGCACTCTGAAGCGTGGAATGTCTCTTTGTTGGCCTCTCACAATCTATCTTCCTTCGACTACAGTCACTACACCCATTCAGTTGACGTGATTTCCTATTTTTACTGCCCATACCGCGCCACCTTCATCCTTGAGGCTTTTCGATCAGTCCGTATCTTTCCTCTACACCTCGTGGCGGAAATTTACAAGCACTAAGCGACACTCACAGCCTAGATGTCAATAGTACTAAGCGCACGTAAATACTTCTCGTCTTACATTCTCGATCGCGATGCTTGCTGTCTCATCTCTTGGGAAGTCCTCGCCATTGAAAGGGCACCTCCTTGTATCCCACGAAGTTTCCTCTCTTTATTTGTGCGTATACCTTTATCCTCAACAGTTCTCTAACTCGTAATTGCGACTATGAGGGTAAACTCGTCCTGAAGCAGGGGACTGAAGGAGCTGGACGAAGTACCTGTTTTTCATTACAGATCAAACTGGATTTCGGGGCGTATTATGAAGCATTAAATATCTAAGTATGTGAAAAGCCTGTAATCCTAGGACAAATCACTGGAGCGTAAAATATTTTAGATATCTAGCAATATCGTGATAGGCACTCCCACCGATTGCACACATGGTACAGGATAGCAACTCTCAAACTTTCCTCAAAATCTCCTATCCCATCTAAGATTGCTCTCGGTGTAAAAAAATTCTTGATGTAAGTTATTACGCGCTTCCGTCAATCGAAGTTCGTGATCTGAAGCTTATTCGTTGTTCAATGCGGCTGAACGCGCCATTTACTACATCGGTAGCATTGACTGTTGTTGTGGTTTCGGTGCCCCGTGCGACCCGGTACACGATCAAAAGAGGAGAAATGACCTAAACAACAGTTGGTAAACAAAATTCGAGTAGACGAATGGATATTACACTTACGCAGATGTGAGGTAGAAGAAAGGAAGGAAAATGGGTGAAGTTAACCGTTGCTGAATTGGCTTGGAAAATAAAGACGAGATACGCAAGCTCAAACACCACGATCAAGGTGCACGATTCTACACACATGACCGTAATGCGAGTATATAGTGAGCCGTGAGCCGTTCCAAGTGTTTTCCGAATATAGGATTGATGATAACGGATCCGAAGAATAATCAGAGTCGAGAAGCATACATTTACAGCACTCGACGCTGACACGATCAGAAGGATAACCCACTTTGTCCCAACGGCCGATCCTTCAGAGGCGTTCAAGAACAAGGAAAGAGATATCACGCAGAACGCTGGACTCAGAGTTAATAATGTAGTGCATTAAAATAAAAATTAGATGGTTCCACCTGATGATGAGAGAAATAATGTTATGAGAACCGCGATTACAGCTGCTTGGAGAATCCTCGCAGTGCCTTGATATAAAGCCAGGCAACGCCACAACTTTAGCCACAGTTAGTAACTTGCATATACGCAAATCAAATATATGTACGCACCATAAGGACATCCGCTCCCCATATTGTCAACGGGAAAACTACAAAAGGCGCAAAAGCATTTGTGACAGTATTGCCTTGAGCGATTTCGACGAAGTTCGGATTGCCATATAAAGTGTTAAAAATATCGCGCATCGAGCTGAGTACGTTGCCTATCAGGGACGCCGTGCTCAACAGGAACATGAGGGTGGTGTAGATGCGAAGCGACCATCTCCTTTTTCTTGAATATTTTCTTCTACCATCGGAGAGGGCTTGGAGGCATATCACATAAAGGGTAAAAACAACCCCATATACTATTGCGGACGCGAAGGTGGCGATCATCTCGAGTTCAAATGGATTGTGTACAACGGATGGATTTGGAGCATTGTCCCAATTGAAGAATACTGTGTGATTGCAATTCAAGGATGACTCTTGCGATGCTGACGGTATTAACCAAGAGGTGATGTTGACTGCTTGTTTGACGCATTCCACTGGAGGACAGCTTTCCGAGTTCGTGTATGCCATGTAAAGGGTAGGGGGATTGATGAACGTTGGGCATTGCAGATAGGATGCTGGTGCTATAAATTGAGGTATAAACCCCTTCAAACTGAAGCATTAGAAACACACTGGATTTGTGCTGGGCTGTGTCGTGCAGATCAGCTTGGAAGGCTATGACAATCCTTGTCTATCTTGGCGCAGAAGTCGTTGAGCATAATCCACCCACCGTAAGAACAGCCTCCAACATATAAATAAAATTTACCCACGCCGAACCATCGGCAGGCTGAATCCCTGTCTACATAGTAGATGTGAATTAACTCTCTAAATTGGCAACAGAGTAAATCGATGAGTGGTGATTGGACCAATTCCATCAAGCATCGACACTGCCCAGCTAAAATTGGAGCGGTAGAACCAGACCTGAGATTTTTGCGGTGGCCAATCGATCTTCTTGGCGAGCAACTCGGAATTTTTTCTAGAAATGTCATGAAACCAGATCGTCTACCCCGGAAATCCCAGCGTGAGGTCGATGATATTTAATCTTGCGCAAATACACCGCCTCCCAACCTCTGAGCCTGTCATTTCCCTACTCTGAAAGGGTTTTAACCCTTAGTCTTGCCTTCGCATACTACGTTGCCTTGTTGTATCTCCTTCCTGCCGGCGGGCTTCACCCATAACTAATCCTTGCCTGATTAATGTGGTCACTTGTCTTATCAACCTTAGTTGGGTCAACGACGCTCGGGAATGCGTTGCAAATTCAACAAAGAGCGATTCAATCGCAAGCAATTTGCACATCTGACTTCAGTTGGATGGACAATGCTGAAAGAAACTCGCCATGTTTCGTTGTGGCCCAGGTAGACGCAGTTTGTAACGATGGAAGTAAGTACAAACAATTTTAGAGACGTCAAGCTGCTAAAGACTTTGCAAGACTGGGTTGTACCTGCATTAAGCTCTAACGGTAGTAATTCATACGACATCCCAGAAGGAGGAGGAGTCAATTTTTGCACTTGGTATGTTTTCTTTCCAGCATTTCTTCGTACACTTTTTGACACTAGGCTGAAGCTCATGGGCCTCTTTCAATCTATTAAGTGCATGCACGGTGTGTCAAAATCCGAATTTCTCCTCAAAGCTTCTCCCGTAAGGGTTCTTATTCGCAAAAAACATTTCCGGGGTATTAATATGGCTTGAATAGGTGGTCAAGCTACTCAGTGAACTGTATGGATAATCTATCGGATCAGTATGTGATAGCGCCTTCATTTCTGCTGTGTTTTTCAAGCACCTAATTTAGATATTTTCCTTCAAACATAACACTACCTGCCGGTGTCACGATTCCTTTCTGGGCGACTAAGGACCGTAAGTTTCGCTTGATTCAAGTAATTTTAACCTTATACGCACCTGATATTCGCTAGCAACGCTGTGGTACCATGACACATTTAATGTGACCGAGGGAAAGCAGTTAGCAGACCTGAGTTAGTCCATATCTCATTTTCCAGGAGTGGTCAGAGCTCATATGTTTTCGAACCAGACCTTCCAGACGTTGGAGGCCCTGGCGCTGAAAAATTGCAACTGGCACATAATATTATGCGTCCCGTAGTTGGAGGTGTTATCGGTGGATCCGCTTTCATTGCAGTGGTCATTGCAGTCGCGTTCTACAAGCGGCGAGAGGCGCCGAAACTTGGACCCACACTTTCGATCAATGATAAATCACCTCACATGCGCTCAAATTCAGGAGTCCCGATAAACTCCCATACCCATAACATCTCTTCAACTCCTTTTAATCGGCCAGCTAGTCTCACTGGCATAATGGACAGTTATGGCGTACCTCCTGTTAAGCAGATTGGTTCAGTTACTTGCAAAATTGGAGACTCGCCTCCGCCTACCCAGAACGCGGAATCCTCGTCCCGCTCTAGCCTCCAGGACGTAGTCGACCCTTTCACTTCCCCACCCTCCAGTATTTCTAGCCTCATTGATGAAACCAGAGTTAGAAATCCGGTCTATGACCTAACCTCAAAACCAGCCTGTTTGGAGCGCCGAAATAGCATCTAGCTATAGACTACCACCCACGGTCAGGTTTACAAGACTCGACCTCATGTTTATCCGACGCTACTTACCATAGCTGAACTGAATATTATAAAGACGATGTCAAAATTCGTTGCCGTACTGTATCATCTTCGTGTATTTTATATAAACCAAGCTTTCTAAGATCACGCATGTATGCCGATATCGTGTTCTGCATAGTAGATCAAGCAAAAGACTCAAGGACTGCCAGCGTACGAAGAAGCGACGAGCACTTCGGAGAAAAAAGCTAACTTGTGCTGCGATTGTTCTGACAATGCTGTGAAGAAGAACCAGTCTAGTAGACATTGACTTCCAACATAGTCGGGATTTAGTAATATTTGACACCAAAAGACTCGAAAAATGCGATGGAGTGGACGGTCGAATTGAACGCAGGTAGAGTTCGAGTACGACGATAGTGGCACGCAATTTTCATCGAATGAGTCGGTTCGTTCGGGCCAGCGCAAAGTAAATTAGGGTTACTAGCACGAGAAAGATCATCACGTACGCCGAAATATGGACGCCGCATTTAAATAATCCGCTTAAATCATCGAGTAATCGCATTGGTATAGAGATGAACTAGAAGCTTCGGTAAAGTTCGGAAGGTCTCGATTCTAGAGACAGTCGCAAAAAACGAACGTACGCCCAACGCACCGCCAAGGAAGTAGGCGTTGAATTGTTCTGACAGGTTGCGATATTCAACACCGAATGTCGAAAATAATCTGTAAATCAGGTCTTAGGGAATAATATCTGTCCGCTTTTCAATGATGGGACGATGAACTATCGATATCCGAGTCAGCGAATGTGAAAAGACCTGGCAAAGGAAAGAGTTCTGCAGCGAACTTTCCGGAAGATAAGATGACAGAAAAAGAGGCGGAAGGCAACAAAGGAAGCAAGGGTGATACTATTAGGACGGCCTCGGGGTGGTTTTGTGAGTTCTGATATCAGAGTACACGGAGAGGGTGAGAATGGGGTTGTAAGTTATGAACTAGTGACTGGAATCAGTTTTTGTGATAGGGGGACGAGGATGGAGAGGGACTTACGAGTAATTTAGCAACAAATTCCAAACCACCTATCCCCGCCAATACGCCGGCCATCCCATTTGCACCATCAGCCACACCCGCGCCTGCATCACCGTCACAAGCAGACCCGCTGAGCTTCGCCTCGCGTTACCGCGCTGACATCCATCTACGCCGCTGACTACCTCTGGTCAAAATGCCACATTCTCTATCCGAACGCAGCCTTACGTTCTTCGCGTTTCATCTCCCTGACCCGCACGTAGTCGGCTAATACGGGTGAAGAACAGGCGACGGGATAGGGCGGAGGTGGAGGCGTCCGTCAGAGTGAAGACCCCAGTGACCTATCGCTGTCTACGACCACCGCTTCCGCCATCTGTAGAGGAATCAGCAAACCAAACCTCGTTTGTACTTCCATTCTCACCTTCGTTTCCTTCCATACTGTATGCGCACCTACAGCCAGCGCTGACGGAGGCGAGGCTACCCCTACACGACGTCGTGCTCTGCAAGAAGGAGCAGCACGAGGGGATGGTCGCGGAGCTTCCTGCAGCGCCGCTGCCGGGTGTATGCGCAACTTTGGATGCTGAGAGAATCGACGGAGGTGATGCAGAGGCAGCAGGGGTAATTGAGGAGTGGTTCAAAGCGCCGACGACACCTATGAGGGAGGTGGAGACGGTCGAAAGCCATCAACGCGAGCCGTGAGTTGGTGAGATGATGACACGTCGTCCAATACTGCAGGTGCAAGATCTCGGATTCGAGATTTTCAGCATCGCGGGGCGGTTGGAAGGAGGTACCAGCAGTAACATGCTGCGTAGAACGCAAGGGAAATGAGTCAGGTTTCCAGTTGTTAGATACGGGTTTGAGACACCAAATGCAAAAATAAGGGGGAGTGAGGAGGAAGAAACGTACTAGGAGGTTGCTAGCGTCGATGAGCACCCTCCAGAACGGACCAGAACGTGTCACACCGCCTTCCGTCTATAGAATTCTGCCAACAGTAGCGTTAGACGCGTTTTTCTGCCTTTCCCGCCAGAAATTGCGCGGGTGACACGTCTCCGGAGAGTTTTAGGCGATGTTAAGCTAAAATCTAAGGCGCATAACAGGAAGATTTACCGGGTTATGGTAAGAGACTCGCGCACTGTAGTCGTGTCAAAGAAAAGCGAGAACTATGACGAAAGCATGGCTGTGCAGCTTAGTCACGTGGTTTTGGTTTATCTCACTCTAGAGCTCGAAAAATCGAGTCACTTTCTCTCGACCTTCACCCTTGCTCCACCCGTCTGCTAGGCTTTGAGTTCGGTATTGGACCTAACTCAAAGAGTCTTACCTGGCTTTCCGACTCTCTCGCGACTCTCGGGATCCTGCGATGTCTCATATCAGCTTTTGTTCCTCATTCGCCCTGATGAGGCAGTGTGGCATCAATCAATATCCTCATCGCCGCACCATTCCAAGACCACATCGATGCTCGAATCGGGTCGTTGATCCCTGATCTATTTGGACCTGCACCAACGTCTAACTCTGAGGGAAGTTCGATACTGTACGACTGTGACCCAGGATACGCGATCTGAAGACATCGGTGGAGGTGATGTTAGCGGCGTCTCTCCACCTTGCTACCCAATCCACAAGCTACGCGCTCCACGACAACTCTGCGATTTATCCCTCTTGCAACCGCCCTTAAACACGATCGCGTACATCTGGGATCCTCACTGGCTAGGTTTTCACGAGGGAATACTTAAATCACGGAGCTGGTGCTTTACATGACGAGGCTCCTGTCGAGTTTTGCTCGTGTACCTCCGAAACCTACAGACGGACCCAGATCAGAAGAAACTTCGATAATCCTCTTTCTCTGGATAGATCTGGCTGTTCAATTTGCCTAACACTACTCAATCCAACACTGCAGCGCAATCAATTCCTTGGGTTTTTCTTGAACACCGCTTCTTAATCGGCACCCCATACCATCAGACAAAATTTGATCCAAGCACACTTGCCACACATCACGATCTGGAATCCCTCAAGCTTTCGATAAGTTCACGGCAATAAAATTAAATACCTTTTCCCAATTCGCATTTCGCTACCGCCTATTTCTCACACTCCGACCCCGCTCGTCACTGACACTCGGCAGTTCGAATCGGCTCTCTGGCTGGATGTCATTTTCAGTACTCAGAACTAGAACCGGAGCCGAGTATATACACATACAGGCTATCATTCTGTTCTGGTCACGGTTATGATCATTAATCCAGCCAAAATCCCATTCGAACCCGTCTCATTTGTCATATCTCCTCGAGCTAGACTCTGGATAAATCTCTAGTTTCGAGCGTTCCTTGTACAAATGTAGTTCCTCGGATAGGCCACCCTTTCTGCCTTTCCTACAACGACTAGACTCGACGATCGCAACCACCTCGCGCCTTTCGTCCTCGGTAGATTTCCTCGTGCAAATGATCAGACGTACCACGAAGCCGCATGCTTCGTTTATGCAGACTTTCCATCCTACTCTGACGAGTTTTAGACTTTATGCGAATCTACAGTCGCTTCCTGACCGATTTAAATGAATACTCGAACACTAAAATTTTCGAACCTTTGTTAATCGTGGTAGCGACGAACGCCTTGGACACACAAAGCCCCGATTCGAATGCATTCAAAAAATGGATTGTTCAATCCTTCCCTTGTGGTGAGAGATTCGACATATGCTTGTAATTTAATCTCTGAGGTTTGACTACAAATCGTCGGTTGCATCGCGTTTACAAAAAGTAGAACTGAGCGCATTTGGATGGAGTCACGGACGAAGTTGACTAGCCTAATATTACTTTTCTGGTGTAAAATTCATTGTGATTTTAGGCCAGTCTCTGAGGTCCGTTGTCTCAAATGTAGATTGAGAGTGGGTGAAATATGTCAGAAAATGCCACAGGGTTTCGTTTGTGTGCTGTCTAATCCGTTTGTCAATGTCAGTCAGGAAAGGGATTTTACGATAGCTTTACTTACAGCTGAAGGTAAAACAGGCCTTCCAGTCGCGGCAATGTCCGGATGTCTTTCAATTCAGATAAAAAAAACCTTGCAACATACCTGATGATCGGTCAACATGTCTGCTGTCACTCCACCAACAGATATTCTTTCTCAAATCTTTGAGCTTGTTGTCGATGGCAGCCCCGCCTCCCTCTACACAATTCGATCCGTCAATCGAGAATGGTTTGAAACAGCTGCAATAATTCCAAGGCTCTGGTCAAACCTCACTCTCTCCCGCAAAATCCATTTCACGGATAGCGAGTACATTCGCGTCCATCTTCACAATGCAGGGGCTATCCCCCTTCACATCACTATTTCGCTTCCCGATGACCTTCACAATGCCGATTTTCCAGTCATAGCATTGCTTAGGACGCGAGTTAACAAGTTCAAGTCACTCACCATGCACATGCCGTCCCAGGATGCCTGTAACAGGTTTATCACCGGGATCGGAGAGGGACAGGCAGCGCCTATCCTCGAGCGCTTCACCATCACTCTCAAGGAAGACGAGCGGGACGACAGCTTCCATCGCCCATACACCACTCTGGCGACCGCGTTTACCCCGTGTCCGAATCTCACCTACCTAAAACTTCCAGCATGGCCCCTTCCCGCGCAGCCTCCTCCGCATCTCTCCACCGTCACGTCGCTCGTACTCCTTACCAATCACTATTCAATCAATATCTCGGCCGTCTTTCCCTTTATCATCGCAGCAACCCAACTGCGGCATTTCACCTTCCGCGATGGAGACTACGGGAAAAGTTCGGATCCCAACTACACCAACGTCACATCCGTCCCCCAACTCCACAGCGCGGACGTGACCTACCCGGGGTACGGGTTGAACCTGCTAAGCAACTTCCGCTCGCCGAACCTCGTTGATATTCGTCTCGACGGGTTCCGCTCGCATATCCCAGCACGGGCTTGGGAACGTGATGATTGGGGATTTGAGTTCCAGATGCACACTCCCCTCATTCTGGATACTTTAGAGACCCACACGCCGAATATCCGTCGCCTCGAGCTCAATTACATTCAATTATGGAACGCTTATGAGGACTACTTGCGCATTTTTAGTGGGAAAATTTTTCCGGTCCTGGAAGAATTGATTTTGGGACGAACTAATCTACGCGATAACGTTTTGGTAGAGAGTGCGGGGTTACACCAGAGCCTCAAAAAGCTGGAGTTACGCGAGTGTAAATTTATTACAGCAGGCGGACTGCGAAGCTTTGTCGACGGACTTGTCAGCGGCGACTTCTTGCTGACTCTGCGAGCGTGTCCCACCATTCATCAAGACGATATACCAATCCTCTCTGCCGTTGTTCATGTAGAATATACGTCATAATTACTCGTTAATTCTTGCTTGTCTTAACGACTGTGTGACAAAGTAGCATTAAAAATCAGTAGATAAAAAACAAATTTTGCGGCAGGTATGCTACCTGGAGTCACAGAGCTTCAGGGTGCGGAAAGACACCCAGATGCATAAAAGACAGTGCACTGGAATTTACCGAGAAATGCCATCAGTTGAAAAGGTATCCTATCACCTTCTCGGACAGGAAGGACTCTGCGTCCAGCCTTTGAATACACAAACGATGAACGGGGCTTTCTGTTGATAACAAATTGCGGAATCGTGTCATTGCCGAAGCACTGGCAAGACCCGAATTAGGCAGCCTGCCAACCAGACATGTAGAATCTGCTCTCGGTTTGTAAATGAATAGATTATGTTTGTACTGGGCCATTGTATAGAACATATAAACATGTTCTGTAGGTTCAAAAAATATAATTAAGTGTCTGCGTGTTCATAATCGAGTCGACAATGTCTGCCTTTGCCGATGAAAATTTTGATCTGAGAATGCACGTGACTGCGGTTGTCAAACTGCAACGTTTTTCTTCCTTCGATTGTCTTTCCTGCCCTCTTGTGCTTCCAGTCGACTCTCCTAGGGCGTCTATGTGTTACTGCATCACCAATTACTCCCATATTAGTCGAAACGTCCATGTCCGCATCCACATCATCTAGCTAATGTGAAGGTGCTGGTGTTGATACCAGTTCCATTGCTAGTTCTTCGCTGCGGCAGCTCTTGGAATTCCTAAATCGGTCGTTTAGAACGTGGGGCGAGGGGGGGAACTGATGATCTGGCAGCAGCGCTGCGAATTTCGGATCATGCTCACCGCGATTTTGGGGCGCTGCGAGTTGCGGGTGGGGCCTGGGTGGAGACGAGGAGATATTGGTGATAAATGACGATCAGTAAGAGCTGGAGGAGGAGAGAAGGCAGGAGGGAGGAAGGAGGCAGATACTGGAGAGGGAAAGAGGACGGGGTCGAGGGTGGGGTGGAGATCGTATGCGACGCAATCAGCATGCAAGGGCGGAAAGGACAGGCCTTCGGGTCGAATTGGCAAAACTGTCGACTCCGTGAGGAATGCATTACTTCCACTCTGGCGTGAAGACATCGTGCTGGCGTTTGTCACTGCCCCCTGTGTACCTATATCCCTCCCGTCCCACTGGACCAATGATTGATTGGATTACTTGGTGTCTTTTGTTCTTATCTGGATCGCCCCTCATTTCCTCCAGTCGTTGTACCTCCTGCGCAGGCCCATCTGCCACCATTCCTAGAGAAGATCCGGGTCTCATGCACCATGGTTGCGTTCGTTGAATTCAATGCCTCATGCTGAATGTCGTCTCTGACTCTTCTCGGATTTTTGAGGCCCAAATCTTGTCTGGATGTGCATAGGAAGCGCCCTCGCTGTTCATGATGAGCGAACACGATGCCTGATAACGGTGCGCAGTCAATTCAGAAAAGGAATAATGAAGAAATGAAACACAGATCGATGTCCAAGAAAAACTCAAATCAGACGCCCAAATCGACAAGGGCGATATAAACCCACGGCTCGCGATGTGATAGATGTGATGGAAAACACGCCTCTTCAACGATGTCGGGAGCAATCCGGAAAGTGGCCACTATGCTAACAACATAAATGCGCAAACGACGAAGATCAGGACCATCCAGTCAGTTTTTTTCGTCGAACACCTTCAAAACACCACTTACTACTCACTACTGGCAATCTCTCTCAATCAGCCTATCATGTCCAAATTCGACATCAATGCATATAATGCCATACCTCTCATCTCCAACGCCAACGGGCTCTTCGAAAGCCAGCTCAAATCTCGTGGCTCTACACGTGCCCAGTTCTTCAAAGACCTGGCTTCTCTGTTCCTCGATCCTGATTTCATCGGGAAATACGCCGCTTGCCTCATTCACCGCCACTACTACCTCAACGACGGCGAGCGCATGGTTACAAATGGCGCCAGTACTCGACCTTCCACAGACACTTCCGCAAATATCGTGGCCGAACGGTGGAATCCCAACGGTGACGCCTTCGAGTTCATATTTACCGACGATCCCGAATCCCACACCCCACCTCCACCTACAAAATTCTTTGACAAATTCAGGTCGATCCTCAACGATCACGGAGTTGACACTATAGGCGTTTGCTCCGCTCCGGGGAAGCTTGCAGACGACTATGTATTTTTAGAGTCCCCAGGACCTGGGGATTGGGAGCAAGTCACCGAACTCGTTCATTCCGAGTCAGCGATACAGAGTGTTCATAGCATCGACGCGACCTGGATTCCTAATCTCAGTTCTGACGGTGGGATTTCCATGGTGCGCTGCTCGAACTGTACCGTAGGCTGCGAAACGGATTGCGTGCCTTACCGAGTCACCCGGGTAGTGCAAATTGACTGACCGATTTATGATCCACAGTCCATTTCCCCTTTCCTATCCCATTCACATTTTAGCCCACCAATCCACCAGACGAACCTTTTTCTTTACCTGCCACTGTCTTCCTACAACATATTTCTTTCCGCGTGGTTTGCGACTGTATAATTCGTTGGCATCCCCCAACCGCACTGCGGCCGGGTGAGGGACGCTCATTCCTCGCACGAGAGCGTCTACGGGTCATAGGATGTATTGTCAATTTTTAAGCGTCGTCGTTTACTCTCACAAGTAAAATTCGTCGTCGTCGTAGTCTTCTTGCCTGTAGGGCGCAGCGGTGCTCGTGATGTCAATGACATTCTTTATTCAACAAAAGGTTTGAGTAATGAATATCCTGCTGGGAATTTGGCGTTATTTAAGCGGAGAGCAAGGTTCAACTCGGAATAATCCGTGATGCGCATCAATTGATCCGGCACCGACAGAAAAAGCGGTGACTGATGCAACTGTACTTTCCAGTACGGAATCCGCGATGAAATGAGCTTGAAAAATAATTTTCCTGGAATAAAGATGCCTTTAGTAATGTAATGCAGTTTAAATTACTCAAATTGACGCAGAGGAACAGATATGGGACCACCTCCACTGGTGGATTCAGACTTAGCGTGCCACTCGGCTCTCCGACGTTAACATTCTCGTCTTCATCGTTTCCTCTGCTCCGAGTTGATGACTCTGCTCCGTTGGTATGATGCACTCTTTGTAGATCGCAGAAACTATCTAATCTTTCGAAATACTTTTTGGATTCTCACCACAAAGATGCTACATCCGTGCCTTCTTGCCTGGTGCTCTGCTTCCGAGTCCCCACGAGCTCGACGATGAGCTTTCTGCGTTCTACTGCTTTCGCACAGTCCGTATATTTTCCCCATATAAACCAAGGGTTAATTCAACCACCACGTTTGCTCGGAGTTTGCTTTATTCAAAATTATGAGAGCAATTTGAAGATCGGTTTTTGTGCTGAGAAAAAAGATTGCGGCTATACTTCCGTGCAATCCAACTCCGCTCACCTGTCAGACATTTCTTACCCGACTTCGAGTGTGTTCTGCTGGCTTAGGTGAAGCACTATGAAGAATTGACATCGAAGCAGAACGTCGAATTGGTAGGTTTCTAATTAGTAACAGGCAGAAAATTGTCCATTCCATGCTTGTGTCGGTCTTCCTGTTATCAAGAATATTTAGTCTAGTGAACATTCCAGCGTTCACATTTTCAATTTCAGAATGGGTGATTCGTAGAGTAATTCGAATTGCGTGTGCTTGCTTGCCATGCCGGATCAGTTTTAATTTCTTTTGACATCGTACCTGTCAAGGAACTGTGGGCAGCACATGTACCCATTTTGATGAAACAGAGGCAGCAGAAGAGAAGCTCAACAAAACCGCGTGCAATGGAGATTACATTATATGACAGCCGCAGACGGACCATGATGTGTTGTCGCCCACAAAGTCCAAATAGAGTTCGTTCTGTTTCTCGAGGGAGTTGGCACGTATCGGTGTGAGAAATGGGGCAGCTCACACGACCGGATACCCAGTGCATTGTAATTTTAAACCTTTCGATTCTTGTAGTGTAATGCGGGGAGAATACTAAAAACTGATATAGTATTTACAGTGTATTCGTCCTTGCGGTATCTACTTTCTTGTGTACTCCTTTTGGCGCATTCAAACCATCGAGGTTTGGAGTTACAATTTTGTTCTCGGGGAAAACTCTTGACTGAGATAGGTTCAACAATTAGCCACCCAACTACGACGTCGCCTCAGGTGCGGCGCAGTTGATGGTGATGAAAATACTTGCAAGAATGAGTTCGTTTCACGACTCCTATGATCGTCCTGCGAACAGGTAAATTTTTCTTCCGAGAAGTGACAATAATCCTAAGTTTTGAGACCTGCCGTATGTCCCCAGCCAAATAGAAATACCTGCGATGAACGGCTACGTATAAAATAAGACCCAGCAATATTTTTACTGTCAAACGCCAAGAAGCTACTCAATGTCGCCTCACTCGTTGTTCCTCTTCTCCTCGCGTCTGAACGATACTAAATTAAGTCCACACTTAAGCTTTTACATTTTCGAAATCAGATCCGTGATTCCTCGTTGTTTATTAGAAACTTGGAAAATTCTCAGCAAATATACATGAGAACAGCGTCCTCGACAGGAAGTAATTGCCGAATTGCCATGTGCTTACTCGCTGCACCGGATCAGCTTTTAATTTCTTTTGACAGTTTACCTGTCAAAGAACTGTGCGCAGCATGTGTAGTCATTTTGACGAAGCGGCAGCAGAGGAGATACTCAACAACACCGCGTGCAGTAAAGATCACAACATATGACAGCAAGACGGACCGTCGCCCACAAAATCCAAATGGGGTTCGTTCTGCTTCCCGAAGGAGTTGGCACACATCTGTGTGAGAAATGGGGAAGTTTGCATGATCGCAGGATTCTCAGTGCATCATAACTTTAAACCTTTCAATTCTTGTAAGTGCGCGGACAATACTAAAAACTGGTACTGGATTACAGAATTCAAGGCGTATTGGTGCTGGCGGTTGACGAAACAAACTAGTTGAAAGTAGAATTTTCTTATTTACCTGTTTGTATAATCCGTCGAGCCCGGTCAGACGATCGGAGGTCTAGAGTTACTGTTTTGTTCTTGGGAAGAATCCTTGACCGAATAGGTTCAATGATTAAGCACCCAACTGCGACGTTGCCTCCGGTGCGGCGCAATCGATGGTGATGAAAATACTTGCAAGAATGAGAACTTTTCGTGATTCCTTTGATGGTCCTGTGAAGAGGAGGTTTTTTTCCCTAAGAAGTGACGACAATTCTAAATTGGGAGACCTACCGTATGTATCCCAGCTAAATAAAAATCCTTGTGATGAACGGCTGCGTATAAAATGAGACCCAGCAATATTGATTCTTCAGCTTTCCTTCGAATTGCTTGTGAACGACTACAACCAAACGCCATGAAGCTCCTCCAATTCGTCTCACTCGCTGCCCCCTTTCTCCTTGCGTCTCCTGCGTTATCTAAAACCGCTGCTTGCTGCGTTCTATCTTCAGTAAGAGGGTGTTTCATAAGTTCAGCCCCAGCTTCAAGCATTGCTCTGCTCGCTGATCCAACGATCGAGCTCGTGGACAAGGAAGGGAAGGCTGTGTCCCCAGAAGTATGCTGCTGCGCCGCCCCTGCCGATCAAAATTGTGCGACCGCTTGCTAGGTAAGTTCTGTTCATTCGTAAGGGTAAATCCTTAGTGAGAATTTTTCTCAGATTTCATTCTCAAGGTCGTTTCATGAAGATTCCATACTGAAGAGAAGCGAAGCATTGGAAGAAAGCATTGAAAGATTTTTTTGTAAATAGATATGTTCAGTTGACGATGGTTACAAAAATCGAGCACATAAACGAACCTACAAAAATTAGATCCCTTTCTATTCTGAAATTTGTCATGCTTTTTCCTCCCAAAAAAAACAGGTACAATGTCATGCCAATGCGGACAAAAAATCTGGAATGGGTTTGTAACACTTCAACGTGTGGTAGCGAATTCAGAAGCGATTGCAAGTCGTCGAGACCGGAGTGGTGGATGTGTTTGAAGTTTTGGTGCTGGTAGTTATGTTTGGGTACAGAGAGCAAAGCTATCGCATTGGCATTAACTTCAGACTCATTATCTTGCACGTATAAACAACCTAGCACCGTGTTCAGAGACGCTAGAGGAGGGGTCTCAGTAAGGGAGTTTATTTTCTATTTTACTCATGTTGGCGAGTTTGGCTCTGTAAATATTGCGAGACCTTGTCTCTCTTCTATTACTTCTAGCATAGAACTATTATATTGGGAACTCTGCAATTTGAATCCCGCGTACCCCGAGGCTCTGGCTGGAAATGCGTGTCGTACAGCTTACAACTGGGATCCTTGTTGTACTGTGTAAAAATTTCATCTAAAGTCCTTCCAGAAACTTTTTTGCCACCCACGGTGTAGTTATACTTAAATTTCGAGGCCCTGGGTGTATGCGCGGATTGAATGAAATTGAAAAACAGTTGGAAGAGCAAAGGGATAAATGCAAGGTGAGAGCCGACGACGCCTGGGGACACGTGCAATTGATCCGAGATCACATGATACATTTGTTTGTCCGTCAAGGCGATTCTCGTCAAACTCTTTCAACTCACCTCGTTTAGGCTGACTCATTTCTGGAGAGTCTCGACGCTGGTCGCCACAGCAGCGACCATTGCGGAGCAGCCGGCTTCTCCTTGAAGATGGCTAACAGAGGCACCAACTGGACCGTGGTTGGCGTTAGCCCAGATGCCTCTCCGCCGGTTTAGTTTGCTGCAACCTTTTTTGTGCGAAGTTCTGCTCATGCTGGTGGCTTTTCTTTATTTCAAGTTCATCCGTGAGCTCTCTCTGACTACTTTTTTGACCTACTCATGGACCTTTCGCTTGCAGGCCTCGACTTCCCCTTTCATCTACGCCAACGAATCCTCGTACCCGCAATCGACAAACGACCCCGCTCACCTCCAAAAACACCCTTTTCTTGCCCCATTCCCGCTGGTGCGTTTTATTCTGCCCATTCCGTACGCGTTACACCCACGCGTCTTAGCCTCTCAGCTCAGAAACCACCGCTCCGCCGCTCCCTCTTTCAACGTCCGCTACCGCATGCCTACGCCTGCGCTGCGCCCTTCTCCGGGTGGCTCCAATGCCCGCATTGAAGCGGCACGATCAACTTGCAGATCATCCAGACGAAGAGGCGAGATGAGCCGGGGGCGGTGTCGTGTAGCGCGGGGCCCGAACAGCAGGAGCAGTCTACGAATGGGGTCAAGCAGACCGTTCGCACCCATCTACTCAGCCCCCACCCAGCCCCAGTTGGTGAGGTCGTCCCGACATTGTGACGTCCACGTCCACGCCACGAACGTAGAACTACAGCCCGCCCCATCTGTCTCGCCCGCCATTTATCCAACCGCTCCACCCTCCTCCCGACAGGCAGACCATCGCCACACCCCATCCTCCTTCCCGTCTAGTTCTACTGTTGTCTTCGCTCTCTTCTGTTCACCACAGCCAACCCACAGCGCCGCGGCGTTACAGTACCGCCCGCCCCATCCCGCCTCATGCAACCCCCGGGTTTCTGGCTTCGAGAGTGCGATGGGCATCCCCTCCTCTCCTTCCCGGCCCTTTCCTTTCTTCTATCTTCACCATCCCGACCGGCCCAGCATACTGCGCCGACTCGCTGCAGCGAGGGCCGAGAGGACGAGAGACGTGGAGCGGCGCCAACGCGTGGACGCGCTTATCCTCACCTCCACTTTGAGGTCGGTTGGGGAGGATTATGGGCTCAAGGTTCGCGGGGTAGCCTGTTCGTTGACTTGTACTCCCGTTTGCTTCTTGAGCATCACATCTGCCCTTTTCCCCCTATGCTTCCCCGCTTGCGCCGTGGTCCTACGCTCCGAAGGAAGTACACCGCGCCGTCGTTGGGGGTTGAGTTAGGTCACCCCTGTTACCTGGTGGCCTGGACTCTCGTGACATAATGTTCAGCATTAGATTCTCTCCTTCAATAATCTATTTTGCTTGTTGTGTTCCCACTGAAATCAAAAATAAGTCACAGGTCGTGTGTACTCGTATGATGGGTGTCCCAGGTAACTTATATATGCCGGCTCTCATGCGGCTGAAGTTTTCACGTCTCGTTCATCTTCTCTGGATACTGTCATCACAGTCGAAGCCTTTGATCTCGCATAATAATGCCAAGTCTTAAAGCTACAACCTCTTTGGGTTTCCCCTCTCCTAGTCATTCTCTTTCTCCGCAGAACCACACGAGGATCACAAACCCTAAATCACCCATTCTCAAGCTCCACGATGATATAATGTGGCTGATTTTCTATATTAACGCAGACATGGAGGACGAAGCAGTGAACGAGGAAGAGATAGCAGCAATTAAGACGCTCCAATATAGCTCTCAGGTGTGTTCAAAGTGGCGACAAATCACCTTGACATCTTCACGTCTTTGGAGCCACGTCATCAACGTCGACTATCTCATGGGCAAGGACTGGAGGGAAGAAGTCATAAAAAGGACTGGAAGGTCATCCCTTTCAGTCCTGTGGTATCAACCGTTTTATAAATATTCATCACCTCACTATGAGGGCGCTGGCGAGGACCTTGCAATAGAAATAATTGGAGACCATTGGAGTCGGATCCGATGTTTGGAGGTCAATTGTCAAACCATTCGCGGAATGGATGAATCCAGCATCGCACAGCTCTGCGAGATTTTCCAACGCCCAACAGAGGTTCTGGAAATATTTCGGGTCACCTTCGCCCCTTTTTTTCGCAAGGAGGTATCCCTTTCTTCTCCCCCTGACTTCGTCATCTTCAATAACCTCGCACCTGCGTTGCGTCAATTTTACGCACCCAACATCAAGTTCAAGTTGGACGCTCCATGGCTAACCAACATTCAGCTTCTTGCCCTGAATGATAAGGTATCTGCCTACGATTTAATTCAAGCGATCCAACACATGCCCCTTCTTGAATGCTTGTTCGACGAAACTTCGAATGCGATCACCAGCACAGGAGACGCGCTCTCGTCTCTTCCACAAATCACAGCTCCGTCAATCCAGCATATAGTACTCAACTCGCTTTCTGCTCTCGGACCGTATATGGATTTCCTGGCTCAAATAAAACCGACATTTGGATGCCATCTATCTCTCGATTGCACCAGTTTCCATCCCTCCTTGAAAGCGTTGACTCTGGCCAGTCAAGTGCTGCATGATTACTCCAGGTGTTGCGATTTTACAATCGCGAAACATATAACCCTCGATTTTTCTCGTGCATATGACTTCGACTTCGAAGCTACCTTTCCGCACCAGCCCGGCTTCTGTTTCAAAATCGGAAACAAGATAAAACCTCCCGATGAAGCCATCGATGCCATTTTTGCAGCTCTACCCTCAGTTAGATTTCAGAACGCTGAAACCCTTTCGCTTGGACCACTTCCAGCTGTCTTGAAAGCTACCGACAGCAAGATTACCAGGTTCCTTTTGTCGTTCCCCTCTGTTCATACTCTGAAAGTTATACCAAGCGCTTTGGGAACTTTGCTCAATCTCCCAGACGGTATCCTTGCCGACTCCTTTCCGCTCCTCCAGACAGTTGCAATCAAAGATTATTTCCAAGGAGAAGACATCCCAATTATCAAGCAATTTCTCACTTCACGCATCTCAAGTGGCCGGCCGATAAATTGTCTTTTTTTGCCAATCGACCTTAATCACAACATAGACTTGCGATCGCTGGATGAGTGCACCGGCCTTTCCATAATTCTTCGTTTTGAACGCCGAGAATCCCGATATACATGTGGGAGCGGGAACATCGAGGACCTCCTCCTTGGGCGCAGGCAACAAGATTCTGAATTTTCTAACCCACCATCTTCATTCAAAGGCGCGTGATACATTTTTCTTTTTTTAAACTTTTTTTGCACGACAACCGTGTATGTAGTATTTTGCGAATCAGTTGGAGTTGCAGTCGTTAATTTCTGTAACTTCTTTATAGCCTCACTTGAACTTGTTAAATGAATATGCTTTAGAATTTCACTGGCAATTTGACGCCCACCGTGCGACCAACATAAGTACTCCGGTGTCTATCGCACTGACCGTTTTTCAAAGTTCCCAATGCATATCAAATTACATCAATGAAGCTTGCTAGCTACAAGTCCACCAGCGTCAGCGGCGCAGTCCACCTGCCCCGCCAGGTCGATTACTATACTGGATTTAATCTGGCAGAAACTACAAAGAAACTACGCGATACTCACCTGGTGTCAGGTATAAAGCGACTTTCGAAAGAGTAAGGAAGGAGTAAAGAGAGGTTTATTTACTGAAAGGAACAAACAAAAAACTGTTACAAGGCTCGTCAGCTTCAGAGGCAGAGATAAAATGTTGCCTTCTAGATTTTTTTATCAAGGATTCCATTTAGTGCGAGGATTTGGCGGGGATAAATCCAGCAGCGCATAGTAAATCTGAAAGACCTCGAGAATGGACTGTGAAAATCGCTCATGATAAGCCGACGATCGTGCCAGCAAAAAGGTTTAGGAGACGGTGGAGATAAAAGAAAAACGAGCGTCGGACGATAGAAAACGTCGCCGTCGCGGTTATCTTATCTTATCTCACTTCCTAATATGGATTTTATTTGGATCCTATACTTAAACCAAACACCTGAGGCAAAATTCTCTCACACCGGGGGCAAAGACCGGGGCACATAAGTCCAAGTGCCTTTGAGGCACTTGACTTGTACGTGACCCATACTTGAACGATAGTACACGTTCTGGCCGCGTGTTAGACTTATTTTTGTATTGTTGGCAAAACACGATGCAAGTCCTTTCGAGGTATGCACTTTTTATTGTATTTTCAGTCTGGGGAAAGTTTGAAGTTCAAAACACGTACCGTGGTCAAGATATCCTGAATTTTGGTCTGTGCCAGATCTCGTAGTAGGATATTATTAACTACTGACCAGCTGTAATAGATTTACTAGGTTGAAAAAAAGTTAAAACGGTGTCTTTTCTCCTCGAGGCAGACGAAGAACTATTTTTGGCTGAAGCATCAACCAAGACACCCTCACGAGGCCTATTCGGAGAACCACGGACGGTACAAGTCAAGTACAAGTCAAGTGCCTCAAAGGCACTTGGATTCATGTGCCCTGGCTTTTGCCCCCGGTGTCACCAGCCTTGGGCTCGCCACTTCCTCAAATTCCTGCCCTGCTTCGTCTTTTTCCTTTATCATGTTCGGGCCCGTCATACCTGATGATGGGTCAACATGTCTGCCGTCGCTCCACCAACAGATATTCTTTCTCAAATCTTTGATCTTGTTGTCGATGGCTGCCCCGCCTCCCTCTACACAATTCAGTCCGTCAATCGAGAGTGGTTTGAAACAGCAGCAATAACTCCAAGGCTCTGGTCAAACCTCATTCTTTCCCGAGAAATCCACTTTAAGGATAACGAGTACGTTCGCGTCCATCTTCATCACGCAGGAGGTCTCCCCCTTCATATCAACATTTCGCTTTCCGACGATCTTCGCGATGCCGATTTCCCAGATATATTAGCCTTACTAAAGGGGCGAGTATGCAAGTTCAAGTCACTTACCATGCACATGCCGTCCCAAGATGCCTGCAACAAGTTCATTACAGGGATCGGGGAGGGTCAGGCAGCACCTATCTTCGAACGCTTCATCATCACTCTCAAGGAAGATGAGCGGGACGATAGCTTCCATCGTCCATACACAACTCTAGCAACCGCGTTTACCCCGTCTCCTAATCTCACCTACCTCAAACTTCCAGCATGGCCCCTTCTGGAGAGGTGCGGAGGAGGCTGCGCGGGAAGTTCCCGCGCAGCCTCCTCCGCACCTCTCCACCGTCACGTCGCTCGTACTCCTTACCAACCACCATTCAATTAATATTTCTGCTGTTTTTCCCCTCATCACTGCAGCAACCCAACTGCGGCATTTCACCTTTCGCGACGGGGACTACGGGCAAAGTTCGGATCCCCACTACACCAACGTCACATCCATCCCCAAACTCCACAGCGTGGACGTTACCTACCCCGGGTACGGCTTGAACCTGCTAAGCAACTTTCGCTCGCCAAACCTCGTTGATATCTGCCTCGACGGCTTTCGCTCGCATATTCCGGCACGGGCTTGGGAACGTGATGATTGGGGATTCGAGTTTCAGATGCACACTCCCCTCATTTTGGATACTTTAGAGACTCACACGCCGAATATCCGTCGGCTCGAGCTCAATTACATCCAATTATGGAGCCCTTATGAAGACTACTTGCGTATTTTTAGTGGTAAAATTTTTCCGGTCCTGGAAGAATTGGTTTTGGGACGAACTAACCTACGCGATAATGTTTTGGTAGAGAGTGCGGGGTTACATATGGCACATATAGTGTGCAATAATTCAGGTTGCGTTTTTTGTGCAGGTAGACAGGGAATTTCGTCAGGTTTCCCTGAAATTTGCACAGGTTCCCTGCCAATGTAAGTATTTACGCAAGTCAATTTCAGAGAGAATTTTTCGCATACGAGTCAGGACAACAACAATTTATTGTTTCACAGGTTGATTTATTTTTTTATGCAGGTTTACATTTTTACAATAGGGTTCCTCACGGTAGCGTTTTTCGGCTGTTTTTCGGCTGTTTTTCACTTTGTTTTTTGTTCGTTTTTACCGCCAAGATGAAAATTTTGGCGGTAAAAACAAACAAAAAACAAAACGAAAAACAGAGCAAAAACGACCAAAAACAGCTACTGTGAGTCTGCCCTCTCCCTAAAACTCCAAAAACGAACAAAAAACGAGATCTTGACCTCCTCCGGCACGCCGGCTGACTTATAGCTCCGCTCAGACTTCCTCCTGCCATTGATCAAGAAGGTGCCGCTTGTCTCCCGTCCCCTCTATAACTCCCACAGCGCCCTATCAACCTCATGCCCGCTATTTCCAAGCACAAGTGCTTTGAGTTTATGGAAAATTTCAGTAAGTTACATGGACACCCAGAGCTATGAGCTGCACTGTAGTCTGTACGAAACTGGATACGAAGAGGTCAGTCTTGTAAGGGCAAAAAAATGTATCATTGTTAAGTACATATATACAACGAGCTAGATACAACTACACTATAACTGAGCTACGTGAACCGAAAGAATAAGCAGTGGAGATCATCTGCAGTGGTCGAAGGATAGTTAAGAGTGTCGAGGAGGAGTCACGTCGACGGCGCGAATGTAGAGAGATAAACGAGCTACGAAATCCGGAAAAAAAATAAGCGGCGGAGATCATCCGCAGTGGTCATGGGACAGCTAAGGGTGGCGACAAGGCGTCTCGTCGATGGCGGGAATGTGGAGAAATAATGACAAAAGTAAAATTACTCAACGTAGAAGGACAACGTCCTCGCATCACGCCGCCGTGCTCTCGTCTCCCCTCCCAAGATCCAAATCTCGAGGTCTTCTTCATCGCAGTCGAAGACCGCCTTGGCTATTGCCTCGTGGCACCAGGTTTTCCTGCCATTTGCTGTGACCTTCGCGCAGCCATCTTCCTTTTGCACAGGCGGTGGAGTCAGAGAAAGGCGGTTACGGTCATCAGGGTGGTCATCGAGGCAATCTAAAAGCCTTTCAGTCCTCTGAGACGTCCGCATTATGGAGAGCCGTTCGGTAGTGTTCGCAGTTTCCTGTTGGACATCCGACGTGGCAGTGACGGCCTTCAAAGTACTTCCTCGGGGCCTTACCACCCTTCACCTGAGACTGTCTAGAATGGATTGTGGTTGGTTTATCTTTCGGCGTCGTTTGAGCAACACCTAACAGCCAGAAAGGAAGAGAGAGGTGAGTACTGGTGAGTGACGTGGTCGGAGGGAAGCAGGGAGAGGCTACGAGAAGACGAGAAGCGGAGTTTCAAAGGATGTTGGAAAAACGGGGACGAAAAAACAAGGAAAAAACGGGACTTTTGAAAAAAACACCTACGCGAGGTGTTTTTTTCAAAAACCCGTTTTTTCGAGCGTTTTTGATGTTGTTTTTCGTTTTTTTTTTTTGAAAAAAACGGATCAAAAAACAAACAAAAAACGACACCGTGAGCAACCCTAATATTTTACACAGGTATCTTACGGTTCTTACCGACTTTACGCAGGTATATATTATCAAATTATTCTACAGCCTTGTTAACACAAAAGAAAATCTGTCAGAACCGGACAGTACATGACTTCTGGAGCGCATTTCCGTTTTATGAGCTCGAGCAACGTCTGCTCAAGTTTTCAGACTCGGATCACGCGAGTCTGTTACGGTTACTACTGAGCCCAGTGTATGTAAAAATGAATAATTAGATTCTTCTCCCTTCGTATTGGGAGTTTATATACCTCTGTACAGGTCCACTAGGATGTATTGCAAACAATAAAATTAAGTGCTAGAAGTTTCCTGCATAGATGAGTAAGTAACTGAAGCTACAACATGCGACGAATAAGCGCCGGTGGATGATTGGCTCGGAGATTGCCTTAGCCACGATGTTGTCCTCCTAGGTTAATGTACAGAAGGCTAGCTTTTTTTTTCTAGATTATGTTTTGTTGGACCTTTACCTCCACAGTAAAACGATTTTTATTGAAAACAATGGAGATTTGGCGCTTGACTCGTCACACTCAGAGATTCGAGAAAGCAATAGTATCAATTGGTAATCGACTCGTCGTTAAACTCCTCCAATAAGCTTGCAAGTCGTCTAACGGCCTCGACATAAACATCAATCCCGAAATTTCCATCATCCCGGTTGATGGGTGTGAAGCCTTAAGTACAGCGGCAATCAGAATCAAAGTCCTGAGCAACAAATGTGGTGTCAGTGCTTGTGACAAAGGGCAACATGCAAAAACGATGTGGCACCAATAAACCTGCGTTAATACTCTCTGGTACTCAAGCTGAGTACTATTTTGCGCCCAAGTAAACTGGCGTAAAAATATATCTCACCTTTCAACCTACGAAAAAAGGACCTTTCCGAACCTGTGTAAATTTAAGAAGTCTAGATCTTGTGAATAAATAATTCCCGACTTCTGCACCTGTGTAAAAATGGCTGACTTAGAAGCCAACCTGCGCAAATTTATTGTTTACCTACACAAAAAACACAACCTGAATTATTGCACACTATATGTGCCATAGTTACACCAGAGCCTCAAAAAGCTGGAGTTATGCGAGTGTAAATTTATTACAGCAGGCGGACTACGAAGCTTTGTTGACGGACGTGCAAGCGGTGACTTTTTGCTGATTCTGCGAGCGTGTCCCACCATTCATAGAGACGATAAACCAATACTCTCTGCCGTTGTTCGGGTAGAATACACGCCATAATTATTTGTTAAATATCGCTTTGCCAAAATCTTCCACAACGTTTTCTAAACGTAGGGCAATCTGAATTGTAAAGGTGCTAAGTGCGGTGTGACAATGAAAACGACGAATGGGATGGCCAAACCTCCGGAATAGCACTAGTCCTATGGAGGGGCTGTGCGTCGTGGATGCAGCGGGTGGCTTGTGGACAACTCGATCAAATGAACCATGAGATGCGGGATATACCGTAGAAATTTCTAAAGTCTGATAAAAGAGGTTAAAAAAAAGGCGAAAATTACAGGTTCAGTAAACTTGCATTTACTATAAAATCTGCGATCGTTACAAGTAGTTACAAAGAGATGTACCTCAGAAAGGGAAAACAAGTAATACGTGGTAAGAAATACGAGGGCCGATGCATGGGAAGGGAACAGTTTCAAATTTGGGTTCAGGAAATGTCAGAGGTTGACGGGAATAAAAGTTTAGAGGACAAAATCTCCGAGAGGTAATAAGGGTTACAAAATTTCAAGTGGACAGATCAGTGACCCAGAGCACCGTCGTATTCAACGCCCAGGTTCCGCCGTTGAACACAATAGCATCGGTAAGTTTTTGAGCAGCTCCAAACCCGCCTTTCCCATCATTATACGCCACCAACACCGCATCCTCTCCAAATCCAATGATATCTGCACATCCATCATTGTTCAAATCAACTACAAACCTCAAATGTCTCCCAACTTGCCATCCCTGCTGTACCCCAAACTCGTTAAGCACAAGCGTGGCTGCCTGGAACGTGCCGTCGCCGTTGTTTAGCGACACCCACACACCGCCATCGCCGAACCCGATTATGTCTCCGCGTTTGTCGCCAGTGAGATCCGCAATGACTCTGACGTGTTTGCTAACACTCCACGATTGGGCGACCGAAAATGTGTTGAGAACCATTGTAGGAGCCCCGAACGACCCAGTGCCATCGCTGAGCGACACCCACACCCCAGCATCTCCGAAGCCAAGTATGTCAGCGCGCCCGTCTCCATTGAGATCAGCCATGACGCGGGGGTGTTTGCTGATAACCCACCCATTGCTGGTACCGAAGTTGTTGAGAACGGGTGTGGCGGGTTGGAAAGACCCGTTGCCATTGTTGAGTCCGACAGATACGACATCTCCGAAGCCGACGGCGTCCAAAAAACCATTCCCGGTGACGTCTGCGAGGAATCGCAGATGCTTGTCGAGCCTCCACCCACTGTTATAACCAAAGTCGGTGGATACACGTTGCTCATCATGAAACCCACCGCTCCCGTCGTTGAGCGACATCCATATCCCGTCCTCCCCGAAACCAACAACGTCAACGAACCCCTTGTTCCGCATATCAGCAACAAAACGAATGTGATTCTCGACGCGCCATCCATCGGTGTAGCCAAACGTGCTAAGAACACGTTTCTGGTCCTGGAATGTATTGTCGCCATTGTTGACGGAAACATACACACCGTCCTCGCCGAACCCAATAACGTCGGTCGTCTTGTCTCCTGTGATGTCCCCAAGAAGACGGACATGCCTGTCTACTTGCCAGTTTCCTGCGTTGAGGCCGTAGCTTTGGATGGCAAGTACAAGCTGGGGGTTGGCAGTGTTGCGCATAATGCTGACTCCGTCGAGCCCGAAGCCGATGATGTCTGCGATTCCGGGGCTTGCGGCAGGGACTGGACGGGGGAAAGGATAAGTGAAGTGCAAATGAAGCACAGAAATTTCATTACGGTACCTGGTAATGCCTGGCTGATAACTGCTGGTGAGCTCGCAGTGGCAGGAGCTAGACAGGTGAAGAGAAAAGCCAGGAAGGTATGAACGCGAATACAAGGATTTTTCTTGGGTTTCCAGGTCATCTTGCTTCGCTTTTAGCAGTTAGGTATGTGAGTTATTGTCTTTAATTTTTTGAATGCCTTACTTGAAGGCTACAACCTTTTATACTGTTCAAGGATCTCCATGCAAAGGGAGTTACCAGTTGTGGAATCGTGGACCAAACATACGGCACATGGTCCAAGTTCTAAATTTAACAGGAATCCAGCTAACGCCGATTTCCGACTCCGTGAACCTTTCAAGATATTTTTGTCACTAGTCTCCGTCAAGTTGAAATAAAGTTTCGCTCCCACACCTACAAAACGGTTGATCTGCGCTATTATCCTTCATGTTCGGAACAGCTTGAATTCAATGCAATAACAAGGGTGAATTGCGGATTAATTTCTAAATTAGTCGAAGCCTACTTTTGCTGGCGAACGAATAACGCTCAGCGCTCTACTCAATTTCAAGTCGTTCCTACAGTGGGAGAATAAATTTGGAACCATCTTTCGAAACACCCAGAAGCTGAATGACGACTAACGACGTTGAAGATGCTCGGTGGCGGGTGAGTTCGGGGTGTTGCCTAAAAAGGAAGCGGGGCGCAAACTCCGTTTGCGTAGTGGTTCGAGGGGATCCTAAGGATAGTGGGTGTAGTCAGTAGATAAAATGATAATAAATTTGTTCCAACAAATGAAACGAGAGCGGTACGACGGGGAGCGATCCTAGACGATGCCGAGCGACGTTTCTATCGTAGAAACCGAGCCGCAAGGCGCTAACGACGATGGGGGGAGAAGAATACTTGGATTCAACTGTCTATCTAGGATACAGGAGGGGCGTATTTATACAAAAATCCCTACCTAGAATGACTCAAATGGTGTAATTACAGTAACAATAAGGAAAAGGGAGTCACATTATAGAACAATAAAAACTAAAAATGTGAGAGGAAATATCTACTTGACTCGTTACATTTAATAGAGGCGGGATGTCATCTAATTAGCCGTGCGAACGTGCCAGTAATTAGACGCTGGTGACTCGGCGCGACGAACAATAGCGGTTTCTGTGCCTACACAGAGGGGCACCCTCACAACGTCCTAAGGCAGTTCTGTTCCCAGCTTAGCTTTTTTGATTGATTTATTTGTTCAAGGCGAAAGCAAGTCCCGGACGTGCATCGACTCGGATAAGATTGGCAAGCTTCTGAGTACATGCCTGCGATTCAGAACCTCACTATCGAAATGAACAACGGTCCAATGCCTAACATTTACCGAAGCAGAACTGCGTAGGTTGTGTCAATTATCTGACTATCTGTAGTACTAGGTAACAGTTCTATGATATCACTATTGCTTAGGTCAAGTCGTCATGCCACGCTTTAATGACTTCTGTATTCAGCCTTCTTTGATGTTTCGCTGTAAACTATAGCGAGGGGTAGAGGCAGTAAGATCCCGCAGATACAAGAAAGCCGGTGGGATGGGAAAGCATGAATCTAGTAGTTCAAAAACTCGATTCATTCCTAAAATTAGTAGCCTATGTAGTGAAGGGTCTGCGTGGGGAACGACATCCTCAAGTATGTCACCATATGCTTCAGTGGGTACTTGATGAGTCGTACTTCCTCCTTGCTCGACTTTCCAGACCTGTGGTATTTGCAAATTGAATTTCAAGTCCAAGTTAACGTTCTCTCTATGGTTTTGTCACGACAGAATTTCTATTGCGTAGTTGACGTTGCTTCGAACATAGATCACATTCTGTGACGTCTCTAACACGGGCTTAGAGAATTCGCGGTGCCCCCCGTAAGCTGAGAAGTTTACGAGAAGTCGGGTTTTATGTCGGAACTTAGAACATGGAGTCTGGAGTGGCTCTGTGCTACAGATAGAATTTGCTACAGATAGAATTTATCATGCATGTACCAGTCCTTTTGTCATCGACATGAATCTGTGTGAGTGAATTTTTTTCTTACTTTTACTGCGCCGAATGCCATGAAAAGCCAGAGGAATGGTGTTTGAACTAATCTACATGTTTTATACTGAGACCCACTCCCGTCCTATTCCTCAAACCGCTGTGATTCAAAGTGCATGCTGTCCCTTCAAGAGTTCAAATTTGAATTGACTTGGCTTAAGACGACACTTGCTCACACTAATACTTTCTAGTGACTTTAGTATCAGGGCTAATGTTCTGCTTAATCCAAACGTGCTGCACTTTACTCCCGGATAAGGGATCAAGTAAACTTGGCCTCTGAGACAAACTGAGGATTCTAGCCAAACCTTGCCTTGAATTATTTCGCCCTTGTAGGCTTGACAGCACCGGTGGGTCTTGGCTCTGATACTCGGGTTTAACAGCGTCAAATCACATAAAGTTTAATCCAAGTAATTTTGCAGTGGGGAGACGGGAAAAAGATGTTGAACTCCGCATCAGGACACGCCCCGAGAAGATCATGACAATTTTCAATGTCGGGACTATCTCTCAGCCACAGGTTTGTGAAATTTAGTTGTTTTATTTTCGTTTTTCCGGGATGATGATATTGCAGGCGCTAAATTTGGTACGAGGATCACAGGTAAAAGAACTGCACATGGATGCCCACCCGGGAGTTGCATTCTCCTTGAACAAACAAACCGAAGGTCACAGGATGTAGGAATAGAAGTCGGTGGTTTAGTGTACCGACCATCTATTTTAAGTTAAAAAAAGGAACATATACGCGCCTTTGAGCGCCAATCTGAAAGTGGCATACCATGGCAGGCTTTCTTCAGTATGATATAAATCCTCAATGTCGCCTGATTCATTCTCATGAAAATTTATGTACCTTCAATTTTTTTCACTACTTTACTTTGAGAAATAACTGAAATTTATCCGGCACTTTAGCGCTCGAAGCCGCGACCCCGAGAAGTATTGCCGGTCTTTTCGTACCCGGTGCCCCTTCATCACGGCCATGTCAGTCGCATGTCGATCGTTCACAGTTGACTGTTAACTTCACATGAGAACGTCAAGATAGACTATAATTACATCACGGTCGGCTTTACCAAATTTCCACTTCTAGGGAATCGCCTCGGTGATTGGCTGTCAGATGTTCAGAGTGAAGGCGCGAGTGAATTTATGGGCTGGAATGGATGGGTAATACTTTCGACATAAACTTATAGTTAAGACAGAATTCTCCTGCTGCTGAGCGGGTGTGGAGCGAGCCGGTGTGAATGACAATCTTTCTTCAGTATCCGATATGAGTCGTTATCCAGATAATACACTCTCTTCTAACATCCTCACAAAATGAAAGGCGTCATCGCATTTACATTTCAAAAACAATTTTAGGGGGTTGGGTATATGATTATAATTGGCTGTGTCTCTGAATGTTCACCTCGAAAATTTTTCTATGTTTCCACTCAAGAGTCAAGACATTTCGTGCACAATTTTGGGAAATGGTCTTGGGAAGCCGATTGCTCTTCTCGAGACTAATCCTTGGGTACATGAGTTCCTACAAAGGCTCGAAATAGCGACTAAACTGGAGTCCTTAAAGTTAAAGCCCGATAAGCACGAGTTGCCGACCGCGATGTGTGAGGACGTGTGCAATTGATCCGAGATCACATGATATGTTTGTTTATCCGTCAAAGAGATTCTCGTCACTCTTTCAACGTCACCTCGTATAGGTTGGCTCGTTTCTGGGGAGTTTCGACGCTGGTCGCCACAGCAGCGACCATTGCGGAGCAGCCGGTGTTGTATCTCCTCGAAGATGGATAACAGAGGCACTAGCTAGCCCTGGTCCTGCATCATCCCAGATGCCCCCCACCAGTGCTGTCTGCTAAAGCCTTACCTGTACAAAGCTCTGCTTGTGCGACTGCTTTACTTCGTCACAAGCATACGGGTAAGCTCCCTCTTGCCATTTTATGATATACTTTTGCTAGCTGTTCTCGGTAGGTCTCAACCCCTGCACTCATCGCATCGCGACTAGCAACCGACGAAACGACACCGTTTAGGTACAAAACACTCCCTCTTTTTCGCCCCACGCCCGCCTGGGCGTTCCGTCCTGCACTTACAGGCTACGTTCCTCCCACCCGCACCGGCCTCACAGCCCAACACACCGACGGTCGTTGCCATTGGTCAGCCCTTACGCTGCACCGTGGACTTATCGTCCGTTTTGGAGGGTCAAACCACAGCGCATCTTGTTGGCGCGCCGCTGGTGCTGCCAGCTGACCGGGAACGCAGGTCGATCGGTACGAAATGAAGGGCGGATGGGAAAGAAGGATTGAAGAAGACGAAGGCCTAGGGTTAGGCCTCCCTCCTATGAATAGAAAGGGAACGAACGAGATGCCAGCGGCGATGGAAGTTCGTCTGGGGTTGTGCTGTTCTTCTGCGCGTCCTCCATGCGGGTACTTAGTACAGCAGCTGTCTATGTTCTCAATGACCTCGGCGTGCATTTATGAGTCATTGATTGCTGTTTTTTCCTCTCTACTACCACGCGCTGATTCGATTCGCAGCTTCCGACACCTTTCTTCAAAGTCGTGCTTGAGTTCATGTGCTGTGAACAGTTTCAGTTTAGTGAAAGGTGCGTTTTTCCCTTTAATGCTTTTCCCCTACGCAGCGTCGTGCTAACTGCCTCGATTCATTCCTTAGGGCCCAAACCTTAACCGATATATACCCGACAAGCTTCAAATTCTGTTTGTTGATGCCGTCACAACCCCCCTTGGTCATTCTGCCCGCCACGCCTCTGCGCGAGCCTTCCACATCCAACACAACCCTAAGCCGTCGTGCCACATTTCACTTCAATTCGCCCCCCCGCGCCGCCCCTGCTCGTGAATTTGCACCAGCATTCCTCAGATGACCACCCTCCGCCCATCTATTTGATCCGGAGCCGGCGATGTTGTACCTCCTCCTTCTCCACTCCCCTCCTCTCTTCTCCGTCTTCACCTTGCCATCCGGCACAGCACACTGGTCCGACTTGCTGCAGCGTGAGGGCTTCGGTCCCTGCTTGCGCCGTGGTCCTACGCTTCGAAGGAAGTACGCCGCGTCGTCGTTGGGGGTTGAGTTAGGTCACCCCCGGTTGGATAGACACGATCGAAATACTGAGTGCCTAAGTGAAGTTGGAGTGGACGATTGCAAAAATATACAGTTAAGGCGCGGTGGACAAGGCGTGGGGGACCCCTCACAACCGACCCAGCATCCCGTTACCTGCTCACCTGGACTCTCGTGGGATGATGTTTAGTATATTTTGGGTATAATTCAAGGCCATGGGTACTTTCTTGTAATCTATTAGATTCTCTCCTTCGATAAACTATTTTGCTCGTTGTGTTCTCACTGAAATAAAAAAATAAGATGAGCCACAGGTCGTGTTTGGGTCGTGTGTTTGATGGGTCCCCCTGGATATATGCCGGCCCTCACGCGGCTGAAGTTTTCACGTCTCGTTCTGAGTCGTTCATCTACTCTAGATACTGACTTCATAGTCGAAGCCTTCGAACTCGCATAGTAATGCAAAGTCTTAAAGCTACAACCTCTTTGAGTTTCCCCTCTCCTAGCCATCCTCTTTCTACGCAGAACCGCACGAGGATCACAAGCCCTAACTCACCCATTCTCAAGCTCCACGACGATATAATATGGCAGATTTTTTATATAAACGCAGATATGGAGGATGAAGCCGTGAACGAGAGAGCGATAGCGGCAATCAAGACGCTCCAATATAGCTCTCAGGTGTGTTCGAAGTGGCGACAAATCACCTTGACATCTTCACAGCTTTGGGGCCACGTCATCAACCTCAACCATCTCAAGGGCAAGGCCTGGAGGGAAGAAGTCGTAAAAAGGACTGGAAAGTCATCACTTTCAGTCCTGTGGTATCAACCGTATCATACAGATTCATCACCTCACTCCGAGGTCGCTGGCGAGGACGCTGCTGAGGATATTGCAATAGAAATAATTGGACACCATTGGAGTCGGATCCGATGTTTGGAGATCACTTGCGAATCCACTGGTGGAATGAATGAATCTAGCATCGCACAGTTCTGGGAGATTTTCCAACGCCCATCGGAGGTTCTTGAAATATTTCGGATCGCCTTCGCTCCTTTGGATTTTCGCAAAGAGGTATCCCTTTCTTCTCCCCACGGCTTCGTCATCTTCAATAACTTCGCACCTGTATTGCGTGAATTTTATGCACCCAACATCAGGTTCAAGTTGGACGCTCCATGGCTGACCAACATTCGATTTCTTTCCTTGAATGACAGGGTATCTGCCTACGATCTGATTCAAGCGATCCGACACATGCCCCTTCTTGAACGCTTGGTAGACGAAACTTCGAGTGCAATCATCAGCACAGGAGACGCACTCTCGTCTCTTCCACAAATCACAGCTCCGTCAATCAAGCGTATAGTACTCGACTCGCTTTCTGGTCTCGGGCCGTATATGGATTTCCTGGCTCAAATACAACCGACATTTGGATGCCATCTATCCCTAATTTGCACTAGCTTTCTTCCCTCCATGAACGCGTTGACCCTGGCCAGTCAAGTGCTGCATGATTACTCCAGGTGTTGCGATTTTACAATCGCAAAACACATAACCCTCGATTTTTCTCGTGCATATGACTTCGACTTTGAAGCTTACTTTCCGCACCAGTACAGCTTCTGTTTCAAAATCGGACACATCGTCCAGCCTCCCGATGAAGCCATTAATGCCATTTTTGCAGCTCTACCCTCAGTTATATTTCAGAACGCCGAAACCCTTTCGCTTGGACCATTTCCAGCAGTTTTTGAAGCCACCGACAGCAAGATTACCAGGTTCCTTTTGTCATTCCCCTCTGTTCATACTCTGAAAGTTATCCCAAGCGCTCTGGGATCTTTGCTCAGTCTCCCGGACGGTATCCCTGTCCACTCCTTTCCACTCCTCCACACGGTTTCAATAAAATATTATTTCCAAGGAGAAGACATTCCGATTATCAAACAATTTCTCACTTCACGCATCTCAAGTGGCCGACCCATAAATCGTCTTTCTTTGCCAATCGACCTCAATCACAGCACAGACCTGCGATCACTTGATGAGTGCACTGGTCTCTCCATAATTCTTCGTTTTGAACACGAAGAATCTCAACATACATGTGGGAGCGGGAACATCGAGGACCTTCTCCTTGGGCCCAAGCAACAATGTTCTGAATTTTCTGACACACCTTCTTCATTCAAAGGCGCGTGATACACTTTTCTTTTTTTTAAACTTTTTTCCACGACGACTGTGTATGTAGTATTTTGCGATTCAGTTGAAGTTGCAGTCGTTAATTTCTGTAATTCCTTTATAGCTTCACTTGAAAACTTATTAAACGAATATACTTTAAATTTTCACTGGTAATTCAACGGCAACCGTGCGACCAACATAAGTACTCCGGTGTCTATCGCACTGATCGTTTCTCAGAGCTCCCAATGCATATCAAATTAAATCAATGTCTGAATGGTTCGTAATTTGTCATGAGTCAGAAGGGGAAAGCATATGTGCCGCAGGGAATTGACTGTCGTAAGTAAAGATTTTTAACTACAGGTCCACCAGCGTCAGTAAAATAGCGCACCTGCCCCCGCCAGGTCGATCACTTCATTTGGTTAGCACGATCGGGTGGATTTCCAGTCAGGAAGATGTACGCCCCGAGGGCGTGCTTCAAAGGCTCGGCTCGATGCATGCAACGCAAAGCGAGCAGAGGCTTCGAGAAAGAGTTATACTCTACTCTAGAACGACGTTGACGTGTGCGTCCTATTTGGTGGTAACGAGAGGCCGTAACGCGCAAGTTCCTGCTGCCGCGGACGGTGCCAAACCATCTGCGGGTAAAGCATGAGCGGACAGGGATGGTGCGTGCACCGTGGTAGGTGTGGAGAGTCTTGTCCGAGTCCGTGGGTGGTTAGGATAGGCCGGACGACAATGTTAACGAAATGGGGTCATCGAAGAGGGTGTGTTTTTGAGTGGGTCCGAGAGAGATGGGGACGACGAGTACTCCCGTTCCGGTTGAGGGAGGGATTGGGGCGAGGGTGGTGTCGGCCTGGGTACCGGACCTGTGATATGAAAGGACAGGGGGGTTAGCAAGAGATGACGGGAATGTGGCGAATTCGGCGATGGAGATCAACGAAAGACCAGTAAATGTGCAGGACAACAAAACGACACATACCACCATCCCAAGCGTACTAGATATCGCGAGGTATGTCAGCGCCAATCCCAGAATAGCATTCTTATTATCTGCCTTAACCCCAAGATCCACCCCAGTATATCAACAATGACCATCAACGTGCTGGCAACTATTACGAACCAGATGGGAATAACCCATACTTCTTTTGGTTTCTCTGCGTTTCTTTAAGCGTTATTTTACTGGGTTCAATCTGGTGGTCACAACGAGATACTCACCTGGTGTCAGGTATAAGTAAAGCGACTTTCGAAAGAGCGAGGCAGGTGTAAAGAGAGATGTCGAGGTTTATTTACTGAAAGGAAAAAACGAGGAACTGTTACAAGGCTCGTCGGCTTCAGAGGCAGAGAGAGAATTTACCTTTTAGGTTTTTTTATCAAAAATTCTATTCAGTGCGAGGATATATCCAGCAGCGCATAGTAGTAAATCTGAAAGACCTCGAGAATGAACTGCACAAACCGCTCATGATAAGCCAACGATTGACTCGGATTGAGCTCGTGAAAAGGCTTCAGAGACTCACGTTGAAAATGACAACCAGCATGTCCGAATACGGTGTTGTAGAATCCAGGGTGGGGTCGTCCATGCCATACATGCGGCGGGATACAGGATGAAAGGTGTGGAAGGCGGTGGAGTTGTGGTTCTCTTATCTTATCTCGCCTTCCCGATATGGATTTTATTTGGATCCTACGCTTAAACCAAACAGTCTCTTAAAGTTACAATTGCCACTTCCTCAAATTCCTGCCCAGCTCAGAGCCTCAGACCCGTCGACGAGGCGGTTTATCGAGATCCCTACGTATACGCTACTGAAGGTCGCTAACTTCTCATAACATCATCCAAAATCAACGATGCTCGCTATCCTTAGTCTGAGTACTCGCACCGCGGTTCCGCCACTGGTCAGAGTTTGGCGGTGTTCATGGTATGGAGGAAAGGTGGAAGGTGCGTTCCACCGCTGGCTACGAGTTCGCGAATGCTGATAGGACCCTGGAAGAAATTCAGGAGCAACAGAGCCGACATCAATTATCCAGCTTCTCGACGTCAATTATCCAGCTCCTGACGCGCAGCGCTCAACGTTGGCTTTACGTCTTGGTGTCTACAGCGGTCCCTCTACGTCAACCAGGTAAGTTTATCTCTAGCCCCCGCCTGCTTTTCGATATTTTCTCTAGAGTTTTGGGATTGGATTCACTCGTTGGAGCACTGGAAAGTCAAGTCCTAGTGATTAGGCAGGATATATGCGGCCGAGAGTTCAGGGAAGGAAGCGTAGCAGCATAGTCGGCGTCTATGGTTTTCCTACGCCGAGCGCGCTCTCATGGAACTACATCCGCCACGCACTTCAAACTTACCGGTCACCCCACCCCGCCCAGTGAATGTCCTCGCCGTCGAGAACATTTGTGCCTGCATGCCCCCAGCTCCACGTCGTTCGTATTTACCCACATACTCCCACACCCTACATCCCCCCACGCCGCCTCGCTTCCCCCGTTCTCTCTCTTATACACTATCCCGCTCCACCGCCCATCGTACGGTTTCATCAAGTCCCAGACCGTTGACACCATCAATCGTTCCGCCCCCCGCCACGCTTCACGTCGTTTGCACGGCGGGCGACTCGCTTTCTCTGCTTTTCTGCTCGACGTGGCCTGGACTTTAGAACCAGCGACGGTGTTGTGCGTTGTTGGCGGTTCCTGCATCTGCACCACTGCGCCGAGTCGACGTGCCGCACCCCAGTCGAGTGCGCGTTCCCTGGACCCTGGGCCGCATGATCCTGCGTAGGAGTTAGGAGGGCGATACGGAGACAAAGCAGGCGGGGGCGGCGCGGCGCGGCGGAAGAGCAGGTGCTGGGACGTCAATACCCCGCCGACAACGATGCGCCCACGAGGTGCCGACGCATCTGCTTCTACTCCACCCGCCTGCCCGCCCGGCTGCCCTCAGAGACCTTCTAACCTACCACACAACACCCCGCCCTGCCCTTCCCTTCCGCCCCCGGCCTATCTGCTTCCCTAACGGCACGGATGTGGGCGTGGGCTCTGAGATCAGGACTGTTGCATGTGTACCTCTGTTGAGCGGCGTAGTGGGTATATGCGGTCTGATGTCAACGGGGAAGATGGCAGGGAGGGCGGGGAGGGCGGGTTGGGTGGGCTGCTGGATCGTCGGCTGGGGTGCTGGTGCTGGTGATGCGCGTCGGGGTGCGTTTTGGGTCGAAGAATTCACGATGTGCCGAGCGGGACGGGGTGTGACGAAGGGGGGTGGGGTGGGGTTGGGGCGAGACGGGAAGAGATCTGCTGTGGAGCGGACACCATCATCTGCGACGTCAACAAGTTTCTTAGCGCTGGGTTGCTCGGCTTGAATGATAGTTCCTTTCCTTCCCCCGACCTTACCTACGCATGGTTCTGCGAGCCGTAGCACCTTTTCGTGCTGCCTGTCCACCCCCTCCCCCTGCCTACCTGAGCTTTCCTAGCGGTTGCCCCCCTCCTACTCGTGGGCACGGCGCTCATTCATAGATTGACAGCCCCGCCCCCGCCCCCGCCTCCTGCGCTCCATGTCTGCTTGCGTGACGCCACCGATGGGGGATTTTGGAATGGATCGACTCTGCGTATGCGGCTCGGTTGGGTGTATGCGGGTATACTCGAGTAACGAAATACTCGGCGTGAGAGCGATAAGAGATGAAAAGGAGGACGGCGGTTGGTGATCACTGCGCTGGAGGCGGTGCCGGCATGGAGGGCGTCGTGCTGCGTTTTAGCTGCGAAAGGACTGAAGATACGCTGGGGGATCTGTATGAGGCAGACGGAGGAAATAGCGTGAACTTCAACTTCTTGGAGACGTTGTCTTTCATCTGCGACGGAGACGAAGACAGCGGGGATGGTACCCGCGGTCGTTGACATCCTGACGGCGGTGGAGGCGGGGGCAGAGGCGGGGGCGCGCCGGGAAGAACAGCATGGGTGGAGGGACTTCATTCCTACGTCGCAATAATGTCATTGAAACGGCCTCCGCGCCGTGGATGTGTTCTCGCCTCTGGTCTTCGAAGTTTTGGATTCAGCGATGCCTCGACGCCTCGAAGATGATGAGCCTCGTGGAATACTGCGAGTTAACAGCGCGGACGTCCTTCGCAACGATGATCCTGAACTATGACGCCGTAGTTGGACGTTGGGCAGGTCGAGTACGACGGATAGAAGGGGGGGGAGTAGGAGCAGGAGGGGATGCGTAGAGGCTCTTACCTGCAACTTGCATAACATCGTCTCCTTGCCGGTCCCTCTTCTGAACGTTGGACGCTGTACAGCTGCGCTTGTGGTCGTTGGCCCAGCATATTGGACAACGTAGCGGCAATGACGCAGGGGCTGGGCATGAAGACGCGCACGGCCGGGAACGACGCCGCGATGCAGGGACACCACGATGGTTACCTGCTGCGAATAGCCCGAAGTCGGCGATGAAAAAAACAACGAACAGGAAGACGGTGGAAGCGCTCAAGTTTCCTCAACGCTTCTCCTCGACGTTCTTCTTTTGGACTCGCTCCACTTCACGTCGGGTCTAATCCTCTCTTCTCCTTGGATTGGGCTCCCGGCTCAGTAATTTTGTGGCGGTTCTCCCTCTGTCGTAAAACCTTCGGTGTATTTCAGCGTAAGAGCACCGAGCTCGATTACTGTATTGTAGTACACCTGTAAAGATAATATAAATTTTTTTATCCGTCCACTGAAATCCGGAGTGTACTAAAAAGGTAAGAGGGCTCTGCCGAGCTGCCGTAGATTTGAAATTTTTGTGAAATCTTGGTTTATCATATCTCTGCCACAACATTGCCTCGACGAACGGTTCGTCGTCTATGTTGCAACCGAAAATGGTGGAGCCGCCAGGTCTACTGTCTCCTTATCCCCTTCTTCCTCGACAAAATGGTCAAAATAGCGGCAATGTCTCTCATCCCGAATCACCAATTGCCTGCCTCCACGATGATGTACTATGGAGGATATTTTGGTTAAATGCCACGATGGAGGAAGAAACTGCGAGACAAAATGGCGTAGGAGCAATCAACACCCTCCGATATAGCTCTCAGGTAAGTTCGAAGTGGCGAAAAATCACTCTGTCATCTTCATCGCTCTGGGGCCAAGTCATGAACCTTGACTATCTCAAGCATGATGAATGGAGAGCTGAAGTTATCCGAAGGACAGGAAGGTCGTATCTTTCAGTTTTTTGGTTCTATTCAAACCTGTCGAGTATCTCCGAGGACGTTGCTGTCGAAATAGTTGGACAACATTGGGGTAGGATCCGATGTCTGGAAATCGATTGCCAAACCACTCGTCAGATGAATCGTTCCAGCCTCGTGCAGTTCTGAGAGATTTTTCAGCGTCCATCAGAGGTTCTGGAAACCTTCCAGGTCACCCTTGACCGCTTGGACCCAGAACAAGTACCGATTCTTTCTCCACCCGACTTCGTCATCTTCAACAACCGTGCACCTGCATTGCGTGTATTTTTCGCGCCCAACATCAAATTCAAACTGGACGCTCCGTGGCTAGGAAACATTCGTTTCCTTGCCCTAAATGGCCGGGTATCTGTTTACGATCTGATTCAAGCAATCCCACATATGCCGGTCCTAGAATGTTTAACAGACGAAACTTCCAACGCGATTGCTACGACTGGAGATTCGCTCCATTCGCCCCCTCAAATCACAGCTCCATCCATCAAGAAGATTATCCTCGTCTCGTTTCTCGACATGGGGCCACATATGGAGTTCCTCGCTCAGATAAAACCAGTCTTCGGATGCCATCTGTCGTTTAGCCACACGAGCCACGCACTCTACGCGGAAACTTTAACCCTGGCGAATCAAGTTCTATATGATTTCACCCGATGTTGTGATTTTTGGAACGCAAAACACATTTCCTTCGACTTATACTCATATCACTTCAACTTCGAAGCCGATTTCGTGCACGATTTGGTCTTCCGTTTCAAGATTAGGCACTTTGGACACCTTCCATACGAAACACTCGACGCCCTTTTTGCAGCGTTGCCTTCGGTAATATTTCAGAACGCTGAAACCCTTGCTCTAGGGATCTCTCCAGTTGTTTTCCATCCTTTGGAAACGAAATTTACTCCATTCGTTTTATCGTTTCCCTCCCTCGAGATCTTGATGGTCGTCCCTGACACCCTGGGCTTTTTGCTCGGTCTACCCGCTGACGTCCTCGCCCACTCGTTCCCACTCCTCCACACTGTTACGATCTATTTTTAGGGAAATGCACGGGTAACCCGCGGGTGTCTGGGCGCCTACCCGTACCCGTACCCGCCAGTACCCGTACCCGTGACCCGCGCGGGTTTACCCGTCAAAACGGCTCCAAGAACGTCGAAATCGGTGGAGAAATGATGGAGATAGACCCAATTTCGCCGATTTTCACGAAATGAGCTCTAACTCAGTCAGTTCTCCACCAAAAAACGAGTTCTTGGGCTTGTTTTCAACGTCGCGGGTATGCGAGTCGCTACCCGTACCCGTACCCGCGAGTACCCTTACCCGTGACCCGCACGGGTTTGCGAACCCTTGCATTTCCCTATCTATTTTCCTCTCAAAGGAGAAGAATTGTCAACCATCAAAAGATTTCTCAGCTCTCGAATTTCAATAGACCGTCCAATTTATCTTCTTTCCCTGCCTATCAACCTTGATTATCACACAGACTTGCAATCCTTGAACGAGTTTACTGGTCTCTCTCTAATTTTTCGACTCGAAGACAAAGAAATCCAATATTTATGTGGGAGTGGCAATATTGACGACCTTCTTTTCCTTACTCGTCCTGGTCCATCTTCGCCTGGGAGTCCATCCGAAGGCGAATAGTGCACCATTCTGAGCAACAACGACCTTAAATTAGCCTGTCAGCAAAGTGATCGAGTGGTATAGAACAGTTTGTATCACTCTACCTCTTCAAATAGACTGTGGTTTGCGCGTGGTGGGGTAATGACCTCACATCAAAAAAAAAAACAAATAAATTAGTATTTTACCATCAATTCACGCGCAGAGGGACCCGCCGTGGTGATTTAAATCGCGATTTGGTCGAAGAATAAAGGTTAATGAACCCAACTGTGCTAGCTCGTGGTCGAATCAGGCTAGTAGGTACACGAAAACGAAGTTGGAGTTAAATTCTCGAGCTGACCTAAAAACAACCATGGCGAGGCTGGAAATATGAAGGGAAATGTCAGGCTTCCTGTTGTTTACGCTTAGATTTATGCCAGTGGATAGAGATACTGTACACCCAGCCTCCTCAGGAAGAATAGTCCCTCTTCTTACTTGCACAAATTTGAAGCGGATGTGCATTTTGAATGCGATAAAAGGGGGACGGTCAGAAAGTGATTTACGCTATTTACAATAAACTTAGAGTTTCAAGTCTGGATTTGTCATGAAAATTAACGATACAAATGGCCATGGTTCGTTCTCGAACACTTGCAAGGTCTGGAAATGAGATGGAGATATCGATCTTATCTGATATGCCTCATCAGGGTTTATTTGGTCTAAAGAAAACACCTGATTTTGGACAGCGTATCCTCCGGCGTGTTGGCTTTCGTGTCTGCCTTTTCTCGTCATCGTGCACGCTATCGTATCCTCCGGAGCGCTTTTTCCGATCCTATGGTGGCAAAGATATATATTCTTGTTTGTGAACTCATGCCAAACCGGCCATGATCTCTATGCCCAGCCTTCACTCTCAACCCGGGTTTGGTTGGCTCTGTCTTTCTTCACAGTTTTGCTCAGCTGCAGGTACGTGTTAAGTACCAGCTTTGGGACACGCGAATGTCGATTTTGATTTTTTTTTTTCTTGTAGCATCCCTGTGCGTGAAAGAGTGCGATTATGACCACAATCCTTCTACGGCGTCCTGACTTTATGCGAATTGCGACCGCTTCCTCGACTTCCGACTCAATGACTTCAAGTTCAGTACAAGAGTTGGCCATATCGCGGCATTTTTATTATATAAGCCCTTCCGCTTACTCCATCGCGCCGTGGCACCCTCAGGCAACGCGAGTTTCCAATCTTACCCTCCTCCGTTGTCCACATGCAGTCTTATCCGCTAATCTGTGTTCCGGCGAAGACTCGTTGATCAGTCCGATACTTCGACGCTTGGAGGTATCCCCGCTCCTATTGGATTGATTTTACTCCTTTGAGCTCGAGATAAGCGAATATTTCGTTGAGCAGGAGGTATGCAGGCGAGAGATGATAGAGAAGCGTCTCTGTCGACGTCTATACTTCATATATGCGGATCTGTGGTGAGTAATTACAGCTTATAAGTCTCATTCCTTTGGCTGTGCTAAGCCTCATTCACAAGACATCCCTTCCTGCCTTCAAGCCCTTAGCGTCAACTCCATATCACAGCCTCATGCACAAACTACTTCCTCATCTACTGTCTTCTGGTATGCTTTAGGAGGCACTCAACGGGGATCTCTTCCCTTGGACTTCATCGGACGGACAACCCCTGCACTCGTGTTATCGTGGTCCCCATCACGCGACGCGCCGTGCCGGCGAAGTTACTTCGGCTCGAACTTCGCTGCCCCTTCTTCTGCTGGACGAGACCCACCCAGGGAACACCGACACCATCCAAATACCGTCAGGACCACCGCCCCGACTCAACGCGTCATTTGAACTGTGAATTTGTTTTCTTGATGAATGACGTGGTCCTATGCAACGCAACAGAGAGAGAAAGAGAGGCGGGGAAGGCTTACAAAGCGTGTACCAAAGTTCTGTCATAGGAGTAAGGCATTTGCATACCATAAGATAGTAAACTCATTATGAATAATAATCATATTTTTCCCTATTGCTCATGAGCGGTAGCATCCATCTTGAAACTGAGTACTTAGTATTAAGTCGCCTGCCCGGTTGTGTAAGGACTAAAAAGGACGGGGGCTGTGCAGTCCGATCAATTTTCACCATTTTTTTTGGTTCATATTGCTCACCACGACATTCTCTTCATATACGAGCCATTCTTCAAGTTCATAGTATTCTCTATGACAGAACCGAAAGCTACCATGTCCTTACGTTCTTCCTCTCCTAGTCGCGCTCTTTCTCTGCAACACGGCCGCAAGCACGAAAATATCTCCAAACCACCGATTTCCAAGCTCCACGACGACATCCTGTGGTGGATATTCTGGATGAATGCCGATATGGATGAGGAAGCTATGGAAAAAAACGGTATAACTGCGATCGATACGCTCCGGCATAGTTCCCAAGTCTGTGAAACTTGGCGGAGGATCATCCTTTCGTTTTCATCGCTCTGGGGCCAGGTCATCAATTTCTGGCGCCTTGAGAACGACGAGTGGAGGGAAGAAGTCCTACGAAGGACCGGCAAGTCGTTGCTTTCGGTACTGTGGGGATATTCAGATAGGCCATGTCTCTTAGAAGATGTTGCTGCGGAACTTCTCAATCGGGACTGGGATAGGATACGATGGCTAGAACTCGATTTCAGTGCGAATGGCTGGACGGAGGAATTCAACATTACCCAATTCTGGGAGATTTTTGGGCGTCCTACAAAGGTTCTCGAGACCTTCCGAATCACCTTCGACCTCCTAAAACGAGAAAAAGCACCCATTCTTTCTCCCCCAGACATTGTCGTGTTCAACAACCACGCTCCCGCGCTGCGCATTTTTTTCGCTCCAAACATCAAGTTTAATTTGGACGCGCCTTGGTTATCCCGTCTTCGATTTCTTTCCTTAAGCTGCGACGTGTCCACCTACGATTTAATTCAGGCACTGTCCCACATGCCACTCCTCGAATTTCTGGAGGACGCCACTTCTAGCTCCATTGCCTCCACCGGAGAATCACTCTCTTCGCTGCCACAGATCATTCTTCCTTCCATTAAAGAAATCACACTCGACTCGAGAGCGGAAATAGACCCATATATCAAGTTCCTCGCTCAAATCAAACCGCCTGTTGGGTGTTACCTGGATTTTTGTCATGAAAGTTTTGCTTGGTCTGGGGAAATGGTTGACGGGATTCTGTCCACCTATGCCAAGTGTTGCGATCTTCCCAGTGCGAACGACATTTCCCTCCATGTACAACCATTTTACTTCAATTTCGAAGCCCAGGTCCCTTGTCAAGGACAGTTTCGTATCAAAACTCGATACTATTCAAATTTTCCATGCGATTTAATTGACGCCATGTTCGCAGCTTTACCGTCAGTCACATATCAGGCAGTTGAATCCCTGTCACTCTCGATCTCGCCATTGATCTTTAAACCTACGGACACCAGGATTTCTCAATTTATTTTGTCGACCCCCTCGGTTGAAATGTTGACCGCCAGTCCAGACACTTTGGACGTCCTCCTTCAACTCCCCAGCGACATCCTGGCTCGTTCCTTTCCCCTCCTACAAACTTTGGAGATCGATCGTTGCATACTACAAGAAGAACTGACGACCATCAAGCAATTTCTCGATACACGAAATTCGACAGGCCGGTCAGTCGAGGTCATTATTATCCCGGTTGATCAATCTGGTGCAAACCTACGATCCCTAGACGAATGCACCGGTCTCACGGTAATTCTTCGATGTGGAAGTCTAGAATATGAACACACGTGCGGGAGCGATCCCATTGATAACCTTTTCATCCGGCCTAGACGACCACGAGCTTATGACTCCTCGTCCTCAGAACTTTCCGATGAAGACGAATAACGCCCGCTTTAATATGTCTGAACTCTCTGTTAACTTCTTAATACGACGACGTTCTTGGAACTAGCAATTTAGTTTATTGATTTTCGGATATCGTAGCTTTCTGTAGCGTAGCAAATCTGACAAGCTTGCTGTATTAGTGAAAAAGAATGTCCCTCATACCTACTCTATGCGAAGAAGCCCACCTAATGTGTTGTTCTCGTCCCGCTCTTCCTGTTCATCCTCGTCCATCCTCGTCCCGCTCCTCTAGTCAAGATCCTGGTTGAGAGTGCGGGTCCAGATCTTTCTCTTAGGCTTTCGATCATTTGTCGTCATCTTTACTACCACAACAACCAATCCGACTCGGGCTCAAATGCGCCTTCGGTTGAACCTTCTTACCAGCCCATCTCATACCTGACCTTCGTTCTTTGGATAGGCTTCGAGAGTGTGCTTTTATGTTCAACATTGCTCTTCAAGTTTCAATCCCGAACTCAGGTGCTAATATCTGCCTGTAGGGTGAAGACACAAATGTACCTTACGATATGATTTTCATCGGCTTCACTCTCGTCTTCAGACGCCTAAGTTCGCAAATAATGCAGCGCGAGTGAGAAAGCAGTCGAGGCCCGACTCGAGGGCACTGAACTGGGCTCCTACAGTTAATTCAGGACTCGTAGCCGTCGCCATTGAATCCAGCCAATGTATCACTCGACAAAACACATCGTTAGAGTGCAGCGTGCACAAAAATTATTTATGCATTCACTCTCAATTCCTTCGAAATGACGATAAGTAGAGCCGCTTCTAGTTGAGAACAGACACTTTGGTAAATGTGAGGATTGAATATTCAATATTGAATATTGAGGCACTTACGTAAAGTATTGGTTGGACCTGGGCAAGATAAACGATGATAAGCTTCCAGATGATCCTCTAGTCCTATTTCGTAACCTCACCGTTCTTAACCTCCCCCCTAACACGGTCTGAGATGAACACCTTTCATCAACCTCAATTACGACTCCTCTCCGTCTTCCACTTCAAATCCACCCCCTCCCGCGAGCCCTATACATCGGCCAATTCGCTCAACGCGCCCGCACTATCTTCACCGCTGCTCTTTCCGCGAAACGGGTTCGTCGACGCGTAAGCCCGCCTGGCCTTATCGACGCAGAGACGACCGGAAGGCAGCTGCGATGCAGGTGCAGTTGGAGAGCGGGACTCAGGCTGATAGAGGCATAGGTTGTGCGCGTTAGCAGCACAGGTCGTCGATGCTACGCACGAGGCGTGAGCGAGAGGAACAGCACGGTCGAAGAGACGCGGAAGCACGTGGAAGAAAGCACAGGCTCAAGGAGCGGGTGTTTCTTCAACTTGTTCATTAGTTTCCCTCCAACTTTCTTCCCTTTGGCGTTTCGGACTTCGGTGGCGATGCCTGACCTCGACCTCGACTTCGACCTCGACGCGGTGGATGCCGTTCGAATCGTAGGCGACGAACTGCGCTGTTGGAAGTGTTGGAGCCGGGGACGCCGCCGACTGGCACGGAGAACAGAACGAGGAGGGGAAGAGGGGGCGATGGAGGGAGTGTTCGTTTCTGCCCGGCGACCTCGATTCTGACGAGCTCGTAAACCTGCAGTACCCGTCTTGTCATCCGAACCTACGCCCGACTTCGACCACGTCGCTCACTCAGGCCCCTCGTCATCAACGCCGCTACCTCGAATCGAACCCAAACACAAAGACGAAGATAAATTCCGGCTTGAACACTCGACGCGGCGTCACACCCTGTCTGAACCACGGCTACTCTCCACGCCTCCAAACTCTGTGTTCCAATCGCCCGCAAACCCTCAAGCTTCTGCATCCTGAACCATACCAATCCCGCTTCGGAGACAGGGGCGATCATCGCGGCGGTAGGACTGGTTCGGGTCCTGGTTCAGGGTGCTCGTGCTCGTACTCCTCCCTCTAGGAACGTTGGCGCAGAGGGGAGAAGAGTTGGATTGGGGATGTCTAAGAGGCAGGGGGGAGGGGGTAAGAAAGGGAAGAGGGGCAGTGGAGGGGGCATGAAATGAGCGAGAAGGAAAGGGACGAGAAGCAAAGCACGCGCGAGCAGAGGTCGGAAGGAGACGGGTGAGGAGGACAGGTCGGGCGTGGAAAGCCTACGCAGAAGCACGCGCGAAAGAGACATTCCTAGATGGAGTCAGCTGGAAGTGGGTGGGATAAGGCAGCGGCAACGGCGCAGGCAGAGTCGGGTTGTACGCGGAAGGCTGGTGCGAGAGTGGCATGGGGTGGAACAGCGAAGGGGGACGCCGACGGCGGGGGGTACGATGGATGCTTGCATTCCTGCGGCGCTGGCGCTGGCGCAGACGCGGATACGCACGTGGAAGGCATTGAAGGGGAGGGTGGGGAGAGGACGGGCTAGAGTAAGGGAAGTGGGTGGGGGACGCCGGTGCAGCAGAACGAGTGGGGAAGGTGAGCTGGGGTAGAGCCAGCGGAGGGCGGCGGGTTTGAGGCTGGGACGATGTGCACGATGGCGCAGGGCGTCCTTAAGGGCTGTCCGCCCGTCTTGCTGCGTCTGCTCCTGCAGACGACTTTGACCCCTGGGCCTCGTTGGGCGACGCCGCGTAGTCGCATCCCGTTATTTTGCTATGCATCGACAACGCCCGAGCAGGGACAGGGTGGACGAGCACAGATGGGATAGAGGATGGCGTTGGGGGAGGAGACGGGGCGGGAGGTACAACACGACAGCGCCCGAAGGCCGGCGGGAAATGACGTTGAAGAGAAGAGGCGGGAGAGCTGGCGCAGAAGCAGGGGGAATAGCGGCGCGCTGAGGGTAGAGCCTGCAAGAGGGATGAGCGGGAGAGGGGGCCGACAGCACAGGTGGGGGTTCGACGGGGAAGGGTGGAGAGGCGGAGAGAGGCGGAAGGGCAGGGGAGGCAGCGACAACAGAGTGGGAGAAGGAGGAGGGGGGATTGATGCATGCATGGCCCCTGGTGCAGGAGGTTTTCCCCCCACTGAGCGTAAACGGCCGCCCTGCGCGAGCCCTATCCGAAGAAAAGAAGGGAGTCTGGCTGCATGATCAATGAGCACGCGTTACAGAGAAGAAGAAAACAGTGTGAACTCACAGAACAGAAAGACACGGAGGTCTTCAGCAGCCTAGGCAGGTCGGGTGCGACCTCCCCGCGGTACAGACGCGCCGAACGATAGCGCAGACCTGAATCTTAACCCCAGAACGTCCTTCGTTGCCCTCAGTCTATCCTCACCCTTCCGTACTCAGACAAACCGTAAGACCGCGGGAGGGGAGGGGTTGGATAGGAGGGTTGGCGCGGAAGCAGGACGAGGCAGAGCGGCGGGGGGTGTAGCGGCTGCGAGGCTGCGAGGCTCCCGTAGCGTTGGCGCAGGGGCGGCAGCGGACAGCATGGACGCCACGAAGAGTTGATGGCAGATACACCGAGGCTTGGGCATCTCCAAACGGGCTCATGCGTTCGATTGGTCCGCAGGGTGGAGCGACGGCGGACGTGTGTGGGTGGGTAGCGAGGAGCGGGTGTTTTGTGTGCTTTTTGGGAGCCAATTCATTTCTCCTGTAGCTAACGCTGGTCGACATGGCCGTGTTGAGACGAGTGCGTGAGTCGAGGGCTACGAAGGGCGAGGCGACGTGAGTAGGTAAACAACAGCAGTGGGAAGTAGCTCACCTATGGCCCAATGCACTTGAGACAGTAAAAGCATCGTGCGGGAGCAGGCTTTCGTGCAAGGGCAGTAGAAAAATAGACTGGCGGGGAGGCATCTGGGTTGATGCGAACCCTGCTCCAGTCAACGCCTCTGTTGACGATCTTCAAGGAGAGACGACGCCGGCTGCTCCGCAATGGTCGCTGCTGTGGCGACCAGCGTCGAGACTCCACAGAGATTGGCTGACGCTGGATGGTTCGGATCGCGTCGACAGGATCAACGAACATGTCATGTGATCCGAGGGAAAATATGACCTGACCATGAATTGCCGGTTCAGCCGACCCATTTCGAATTTATCGTAGCGTGCAACGCGCTCTATGTGGGCCCAGAAAAGATATCGGGAAGTGAGTACAACCGATACTAAATCCATACATTTGAGTCACATCGCCCATTCCCCCTGGTTCGTGCGCTACAGGAGGCTCTTAGTGGTTCTTACGCAACATCAACGTTTCAACCCCAACGCCACTGGCAACCCTCTAAATATCAAGATACGCCTCCTGATTATAGTGAATGCATACCGTCTTTCTTCCTCCAGGTTCCCGACGTAAATGGTAAGGCCTTGATGTTTAAAGGCCGGTGTGATCCTAAAAATGGACGCCAACTACGTTGGATCATCTTCAAACGGCGTTTACAGGACGAAGGTGGGCTTTCAGGTTGAATACGGGTAACTGTATATTGGATGAGAAAAAATATGGAATGACAGCGGCTACAATCGTCTACACTACTGACCGGTCTATACCACTCCGCAGTGCTGATTTTACTCGGAACTCATTCTTCGGTGTTGGGCTGCTGCTGAAAGAAGCGTCGGTTGAAACTAAATCCCGAGCACCCATCTAACGAGTTGATTGAGTTGCTACACACAGGAGACTAAGGTGTTTTACTCAGCGGCCAATCATTCTGCAAGGCAGATATTCTTGTGGTATCCATGCATCAAAGTGTGCTACTATGGGCCCTACTTCTTTATTATCAATTGTACGTCTACTAGAACTCTTTTGGCACTCGAGTTAACGCCTACGTTGAACACCTTAACTTTCCATTCCCACAATTCACGACGTTCTTCTGACACTGACGTGAGATACGCGTGAAAGAAATGTGCAGGCGGGATACCAAACGCCGTTGCATACCCCGTTTGTGGAAGTGACCCCAAGTTTCAACTTAGCGAGGCCACGCGTATCCATTAGTAGAGTTACAATTAGAAGAGTGGCATTTGATTTCGTATGTGTGTTCACATCCGAGGAGAGGTCACGACAGTGGTTCTTAAAACATGGATAGACGACGGGAATCCTAAGAATTAGAAAATGGGTGGAGATCTGGCGATGGTGGTACAATGCGCGTGCCCAAAAGGATGACTGCAATATCATCGACTCCGGTCTTTTAGACACGCACAGCAATGCGCAGGCTGCAAGCTGGTCTAAGGCAAGGTTGAGGACCTGTGTAAACTGACATTCAAAGTTGAGGATTGACAGATAAAGATTGCCATTCACTGTGCGTCTATTCGTCGTCTGCCTCAAGGTCCCGGTGAGCCTTAGTGCCCGCCTTCAAATGCATTCACCTCCATCGAGATCAAGGTCAGATGAGTATTACGATCGGATGGGGACAAGTGGGTCGTCTGAATAGAAGAAGCGAGATAGATTGAGGGTCATGGAGTCGATTGAGGAAACTCGTCGAAAGCGGCGCTTTCCATTGCCAGAGAGAAAAACAAGTACTAGAAGAATATACAACGCTAAAGCACCCGAGGTCGGGAAAATGGGGGTGAAGAAGGGGAAACCGAGTCGTTGTTCAATTTTCTGTGGTGATCACTTAAGGGTTGGCGCTGCAACTAAGAGACGAGGCCGCATTTCAGTACCAGCAAGGCGGATTCCGGGGTTTGGAGTGAAAATGTATTGAACAAAAGAATAGATAGCACCGCACTCTTGAAAAGAGCGGCCTCTGATAACGGATGATACGGCGGGTTAACATCGACATGTTCTTTTTGAGATTCACGTCGTACAATCAGAGATTGGGAATGGCCATGAAAGCGCACGACTAACCGGGAGCCAGACAAAGAGCCTGAAATAGCAAGAGCTCGAATCCTTTCCACCAGCCGCAGTGTTCAAACGTCAGCCGGTCCATCAAAAACTGCAGAGATTGTTAAGTCAAGCCAAAGCGACTAACTACATGGACAGGCCTCGAATGCAAATAAAACATATGGGATGACGTGCAGGGATCCAGTACAGTTTGGCGACATGAGGGAGGAAGAAAAAATTTGATCGAGATCAAGTGATTTTCGAACGATGGCACTAATTTCAATTTCCGCGATTCTCTTCCAAGAAAAATTTTAAACTCAATATTTCCATCTCCTCACGACCTCCTTGAATTTCAAGCACCCAGATCCCAAACGGTATACTTATTAATTACTCAAGAAGGCAATTATCCACGCTATCTTTACAATTTTATACCTTTCTTCTGTCCTCGCCGTGACTACCGTGACGTTCGTCCTTCCTACTGGACGAAGTCTCCGCCATGAACATGATGTTCGACACTGAAAATACAAAACAGTCATGGCTTGGAAACTTACTTTTTCGTGTGAGTGACGACTTTGGATAAGACAGAAACAAGCAAGATACATATTCTGACCAACGAACGCGTTCTCCAGTAACTCGCATATGCTGTCTATTCGTACCCTTTCAAGCTGCGGGTCCGGGAAGCTTACGAGTGTTCCCATAAAAGTCCATCGGTCCAAACTCCCAGGCCTCCTTATACTTCCTCGAGAACCAGTACCGTGTCGCCCACTTCAGAGGCAACGGAAGTGGAGGAAACCTGAAAATATTATTCAGCCTTCCGTAGTTAATACTTTAAACGTTGCCTACCATGGCGTCGCCGGGTTCCCACAGCAGGTCGACAGAGGCAAAGTCGTGTAGAAGTTCACACTGCTCAGTGCGCGTTTCATGAACTCGGCGTCAATCGCTTTCAGTTCCTTTTCCGTGAATACCGCGCGTATTTTCTTCCTGTCCAAAGTAGGAATCTCCTAAGGATATTTGAGTGCCGTCATGCCGCGAACGTCAACGAAAATATAATACGTACGTGCATGAGGTGCTCAATCATAATGTCGGCAAAAGAATCGATTTTCTTCAAGCAAACGTCGCTATCATATTTCTCCTCCCCGGATTGAACCGCTTTCAGCCATCTTTCTGTTTCTTCGAGCTTCGGAACGAACTGCGCGTGCTCATCTATATTTCTCGAAAGCGATCCTTTACCTAGTTTTTCCTCAATTGCAGGAAAGTAGAACGATTCTTCCAGATTATGGTGGTGATGGATAATGTCCAGCTGAAGGAATGGGTATAAATTCGATCAAGAAGCATGAAATGAAACTTAACAACGTACCAAAGTCAGACAAAATATCATGAACGGCTGCACTTTTTCTTCCGTGACGTGAGGCGCATGTGCTACTATCGCGTTCACTCCTTGAATAAAGGTATTGTGCGCTGCGGCCATATTTCTAGATAATGATCAGTCAATGTACGTGCTTCTAGTCAAGGATCCCCACATAGCTTGATAGTCAAACATGTTAGAGAACGTCCCCGGTGGCATATCTGTAGAGAATCTGAGTGCATAGACCTTGAAATCCGAGATGAAAACGATATACCAAGCAGCGCATATGGGGCGGGCATCCTGGATATTGGTTTAATCGACCGGTGGATATCGCTAAACGAGAATCAAGCGTCCAGGTTGGATGTAAGACGTAGAGATATGACCGGGGGCTGCGGGATGGATCGAAGTATCACCGACGAAGTCGAAATCGAAACGGTTGAATATGTATACCTCCTGTCGGTCCGCATGCTGATTTGGTTGCTTCCTGTTATCGTAAACGGATACAGCTCAGAGCCGAGGAACCGGGGCTCAATGATGGGAGGTTTTAGGTGAAGTTCCGTGGTGGGCGTGTTCTCGATCTAAGGCCAAATGCTGTTCGCTCTACCAAGATAGCCTTTCGTCTGCCAGGGTTGACATTCCCGATTGATTGCATGTGGAAAAATTGCTTGACACTAGCTGAGATGAATACGTACGAATTTACGGGGAGTCACGAAGAAGCGTACAATCGCGGGGTCAAGGTGGCGACCGAATGTTTCGATGGACGCTTCAGTACAAAAAAGGCTCAGAAAAAGACTTGATACCTGAGAGACCTAGCCTCGTAAGGTTCAGTCACTCAATTTGGTGACTACTATTTCTTGTCGGGCGCTTCATTGGGTCGGACACGTTGGTATCAGTTTCAAAAAATAACAGCACCTCGGGGATTCTCTGCCGATCAAACCGGAGAATTAAATCCCATTTACACATGAGAATCCGAAGCCGAGGGATGGCACAGCAGTGTGCAAATTGACGTTGACCAAAATTGACGAAGCACTAACCATTCTTTCACTTCAATTGATAATAATTTAATAAATGACCTCTTAATAAATCGTAGCAGGGAACAAGACAGTATTTGATATTTTATCTCAGAGATACTCTAGTTCACGCTGAAAACCATTTGATACTATACATTTGTGGAATGGAGATCATCTGCCTTCCTAGCGCACCGAGTCAAATCACGTCAACATTGGCAGTCATCTCTCATACCTTACATATTGATAGTTCCCATAGGAAATAAAGAAGCCTCAAACCCGTGTTATTCTCCTCTTCGAGGCAAATTACTTTTTTTGAGCCTTGGGGTTTTCTCTGACAGTACCAGATATGGATGCAAACTTGATGCGAACACTCAATCAGCATGCGTCCATTGCTTTTTTTTTTGGAACAGCATTTCGCATCGAACTGATCATGATTGTTTCAAAGTTGGACTTGAGTTTTGCTTAACTCTGGGACTTACTACCGAGTTGACTTCTGTATTGCAGGTACTACGACGTATATAAGTTCTCCATACCGTTGACTCCCTAAGCACCTCCCGCCTTCTCCTTTTCATCGATGTCTGCACCGGTCATTCCGATCCCTCCAAACATTGCGGCACTGTGAGCATTCAGACTGGTTTTTTAACTACCTGTTCCGTTATCCAGGCCCTGATCAATTTTTTTCTCTCTCAGCACGGCACCCCTTGTGAGTATATTGAAAAGCGATGTTCGCAAGACCTCGAAACTCATCCGCTTCCCGTGGGCATTAGATTTTCGGAGAAGCTGCCAACATATATCTCTTCGGTGTTCTGAGTGTTCAAGTTTGTAAGCCTTGACCTATTATTTTCTTCCGTTGAACTTTATTTATTTTGCAGACCTCTATTACCTCACTTTCCTGAGAGACGCTTTTTTTATCAAGGGTTTTGGTGGGTTACATTCAAAATTGATTGTTTGTCCGTGAACAGCCTAAAATCTCGAATAATCGCATCGCCTTTCCTTTGTTTAGTCTACGGCATCTTCTTTTTAGATACTCTTGCAACCTCTATGACTCTCGCGGACATGTACCACTGGTTTTCCGCAGGTTTCGGCAATATGGTAACACTCAACGACGTCTATTTATCTGGAATAGATACGCCGTTGCTTGGGGTATTCATCGGAGCACTCGTTCAAGGGTTCTACTGCTATCGCATCTGGAAGCTTAATGACAGGGCTTGGCCCATTGCTCTCTTCATAATTTTGGTGGGTTGCTCTGCTTTTCTCTCGCTCTTTCGGGATTCCTAACGCATCTTGAAAGGTTGCCATAATGGAAGTGTCTGCCGCGCTTTACTCAGTCGTCAAGGTAAAGTAGCTTTTCTACAAATTCTATTTCTAATCTGGATTGTGATAGAGTGCCCATCCCGGTAGCCTGTTTTCGGTTGCGAGCACAGAAAGAGCCACCGATATTTCTGCAGACGTGTGTTCATCCGATAAATCCCTAATATCTTTTATTCATTGAGACCAAAGATACTCTTCATTAGCTCAGCCGTTGCTGACTCGGTGATCGTCCTTACCATGTCTTGTATTGTAAGTGGAATGTTGGCTCGGTCAGCGGCCGTTTCAATCAATTTAATTACAGCTACGGCGTTCCAATTCCAAGGTACACCAGCAGTCGAATTTCGTACTCACGAAGGTTGTCAATTTGATCACCGAAACGAATATGCTGTCTAGTATGTGGATCCATCCCTCAGTATCAAGTTTTATATTAACTAGTCTGTGTTTTTTTGAAAGCCTTTTTCGCTCTTTTGACGGTGATTCTCCGTGGTGCATTGCCGGTACTCCTTGCGTTTTTCTTCTCTTATTTTTTTTAATCTTGTTTCCAGGGAACGAATTATTTTGTCGCCCCGTAAGCGCTCAAATACTCTGGGTTATGTCCATGAAAATATTTACATCACCTTTCAAAGTTCATACGTTCTAGGAAAAATGTGGGTGAACTTCCGGAAGCATCATATATTTGAATTAACATTATTTATCCAGCTACTCGAACAGTCTTCTTATTCTTCTTAATAATCGCCACTACCTCGCTTCAACAGCACACTCGCACAAAAATGCCAGGGAAACTCACAAGTTGTCAAACCTTCGATCTGCACACGGAAATGACTCCACAGCTGTTGATAATGACAGTCGTGGCATTCGAATCGACACGACCACCACCATCTCAGATAACTTGAAAGGCGTGTATAACGTAAGTCAAGGTTTGACTATTCGCATTCAAACATTTATATTAAATAGGTTTCCCTGGACAAAGTCTGATGGGTATAGGTAAATATGAAGGACATCAATTATTCATGACAGGGATACCATCTACGGTACTTTTGAGAGAGATCTTACGTTCAACCAATTTATCCATGGAATTTCTGAACCAAAACCCAACGCGTGACTTACATACTAGCACGGTAGAATTGACGAATGCAAGAGAAAGTTCAGGGAATGATATATTATTAATGATTGGCGGCACGACTCCAAGGCGTGATGATCGATATCACAGTTCATTCCAAATTCAATCCTAAGCTAAGCATCGCAACCGCGGCTGCTCTTGTCCCTGTCAAATATCGAGGTTCCGATTAGTGACCAACTCGGCAACTACATGGCAATAGTCTCGAATCCATCAGTTTCGGAATGTCCCGTGAGAACAGCGGCAGATCATAGTGCTCGCGATCAGAGCACGTCCAGACGGTGATGCCCAATACGGAATGGGCACAAGACTAGGCAGTGCATTTTTGGACGAAAAGGGTTCAGAATACTGATATCAATTTACGAATTGAAGACAGATGTTCTACTGTAAATGGTCCAACTGAAGAAAGGAGGAAAGATAATCAAGAACGAAACCTAAAAAGACCACTGGTCCTATTGCGAACCCATTCCGTTCAAACTAGATGCAGTGACTTTAAGTTTTTGCAAATTTCACTGTGAAATAACACTCACAGCCCACAAGCAACTCTTTGGATCATCTAAATCCACTGTCCACAGATCATGGGCCAAGATATATCCGCCTCCTAAGACAACAACGACAAAATAAATAACTCCGCCGTTTCCAATGATTCCACAAGCAGCCCAACAGGAAACCAGGACGATAGCAAAGCAAGATAGAGCAAATCGGACATTTTTTCCAAGTAGGAGAACGATGGACTTGACGCCTGCCTTTTCGTCGTCGTTTTTATCCTGGCATGCGTATATGGTATCTCCAGGGTTATTTGTTAAAAAGTTACTTCGTTTAAGACCTGGAAAGTGTGAAAGAAAACTTACCATACCACATTGTCCAGCTAAGCCGGTTTGGAATCAGAAATACACGACTCATTTATTGACGATAATGACTCACGTCCAGCCACCCACCGCTAACACCGTCGACGATAGGGAAATATGATCTGCAAAGATCACCGAGGCCAACAAGACTGGCATGTTTAAAACAACGCCTCCGTCACAATACCATGTCAGATGATAGATTGTCTTTACAGAGTAGACGAACTATACCTAACCATGCTTGGGGCCAATATGTAATGCGTTTCATGAATGGATAGAGGCCAGTAAGGGGAATGATTGTAGTGAATGCCAAACCCCAGCTTTAAAGCGAGAAAAAGGCAGTTAGTATGGAGAATAACGCCAGTGACTAGGTAAACGATTTGACACCTACGCTATGGGTTTGAGCGCACTACTGATTGCAAAGAGAGCTGCGACGTGTACAGAGAGAAAAATCAATGCTTCTCGAACGGTTATCCGTCCATCTGGTAGGGGTCTGTGCTTTGTCCGTTCTGTGATAATTCAGGTCTAATTCTCTCCCTTCGAAAAACTCACTCAAAACTGACCAACTTGAGCATCGAGGTCCTTGTCAATAATGTCGTTCCATATACACCCGCCACCTGTAAAAATAATTTTGTTTGACGTTTCGATGTAATTTTCACAACAAGCGTACTACAACGCAATAGGTTAGTAATTTAACCGCCTCATAAAAACATAGTAAGACGACCTATGCAATAGACAAGCCCCCAGGAATCCCAGCAGGAGGGCCTGAAAGTAGCTATCGACTGAAACACCAGATCTCCGTGCAGACATGGTCAACGACCAGGCTAAAAGTTGCAGGACATTAATTTATGAGGCTTTTACGCTAAATTTTCCTTTAAGGTATACACACCGAATGGCCAAAACAGAATCATTGTTCCAGAAAACTTGTTGACGCGACTGAGTTCGACCTAGGAAAAGAATATGAGAATATCCGTTCATAGAGATAATGTCGACGCCATTATGATACCGACCAGAGTCCAAAAGGTAGGCATTGCGTGGATTTCTGTTGATAAATCTCAATAAGAACGCATCGAGGGTCCTTTATCCTCCGAAAGGCTCTCTTCCATCACTGCCAGCAAGAGTATATTTCTCACGCACTTTGGATACCATCCCAAACAGGAAGCCAATGGACTTTTCCAAGTATGGGAACCCCTCGGACATCGGCAGATGTTCAACGAAAGCTCTCGAACTGGAAGTCCTGGGTGCTTGGAGTGGATTTTAAACTTTGGAACGATATTGGAATCTCAAACGCCGCTGTCCCTTATGCGACACGAAAAAGGTCAACAATGTGGTCAATGGTTCAATTTTCTATGGTGCGCATTTTTGATTGATCACAATTAAGGCGGCTCTATTTGCGAATTCTCTTCGTGAAGCATGCGGTGCCTCCAGTTTGAATGACGCCTCGTTTCCAATAATTTAATCCGCTGATCTAACAATTGCAGCGCACGAAATCGTGCAGGTTCTCAACAGTATACACAATGCGACAGGACCTCCGACAGAGTCGGTCAGAAACAGTCAATTATTAATATATTTGTATCGACCAGGGGTATCAATGCGCGGTTTTTGATTTTCAGACCCCCTGGTAAATTCATCATTACAAGTAACTAATTTGGGATTCGGTCTGCCCTCCATATATAATTGGATTTCGCCCTGCAAATTTAAGGTCGACGGACAACTTCGGATCTTCGGAATGGGTTCAAAGCTCTACGATGATGTGAAACACGCCCAATAAAAACTTGAAGCAAATCTTGTCTAACGGACAACATGGAAGAAGATCGCCCCATTCAGACGTCTTTGCAATCTGAAATTCGTTATTTCCGGAAAGGAGCATTCTTCGCGGCCAGTTCAGGTCCCCGCATTGCGAAGCTACCTGGTGCTGGACAACGGTTTATTCACCTGGGAAAACGGAATGTCCGAAGAGGACGGTCGCGGGATGCTATCATCAGGAAGTACTCGTTCAAACCGACTCGTCCTTTTAATGGTTCCCTGACCAGTCTGACAACAAACAACTTCATCTACCTTCATGACGACCCTCTCTCACATTCTCGGGATTGCGGTCCTTGTGGTGCTATACGCGTCAGTGTCCCGTTTATGGAATAGTACCAAATTGCCACCAGGTCCTCGCGGATGGCCCATTATTGGAAGTCTATTTGATATTCCCAAACACTTCGAGTGGATTTATTGGGGTAGTTTTAAGGAGCTTTATGGTGGGTTACAAGTCGCACTTAGTGTCCTTCAAATTCGTGGTTTAATTGCTTTCAAGGTCCTGTTAGCTCAATTAAAGTCTTAGGGGAGACTATCGTCATTCTCAACACAGTACAATCATGCAACGATATCCTAGAGAAAAATTCCAGCGCTTCATCCGAACGGCCCCAGCTGACCTTTGCGGGAGAAATGTGAGATTTTGTCAATTAATTTCAAACGATTGCTCCAAACAATATCCAGGGTGGGGTGGAACACGCAAATAGTTCTGTCCCCGTACAACCAGCACTTCCGTGCAATGCGTAAGTTGGCTCAAAGGCAGATCGGTACGAAATCTGGGGTAGCGCAATATGCCGGAGTTCAAGAAAACGAATCCAAGCGTCTTATATTAACACTGCATGAAAACCCTTATGGAAAGCCGCACTGTCAAGCTCGTGTCAAAGTCCCAAAATAGCAACGGCATCACTGCCGATCCAGACTCCGCCGTTTGTAAGCAACTAGGACTTCGGATACCCTGTCCCTTATATTCTCGTTGCTATTGAGAACGAGATAACCACGAGTATGTAGCATCAGGCGCTCCTGCCCATGAGCGCCTCGCTTATTTACTAGTCATATGAGCTAGTTTTGCCATGCTTAATAGGGACAATTAGAAATGTGTGTGGCATTCGCGTGCTGCGCGTGTTGGTGCGCACCATTTTGCACACACAAGGTGCAGATATCATGCAATTGTATCTACATTTTGAGCTTGAAGGTAGACCGACCTTGCATTCATTGGTATCCCACAACATTTGACCGAGTAAAAGTCCGCTGAAGCTGTTCACAACGCCTGAAAAGTTTGCGCGAAAACTGCATGGATTATTCAAACGACATAGAATCAAAATATACAGACTTTAGACGTTTATTGGAGCCCCCAAAAATTGTTTTTTAAGGTTACCGCCCAAAAGGTTTCAAGAATTATCAGTCCCGACGATTAGTGCTATGAGTGGAGGCGTACAGCGTTGGAGCCAGGCTAGGTAATGAGCTATAGAGTTGCGGCAGTTATTTATCTCATTACCATTCATCGAGAGCTTCCTTGTCAACGTTTTCTTCATCCGAAAATTGAGCTTCAATCTCAAATTCATCACCGTCATCCAATGCTTCCAATTGCACGATATGCAATGCATCTTGTTGGAGGAAAAATGTCTCGGATAAGCAGCCGACACTTACCAATAGAATGGAAAAACCTACCAAGCCCATTATTCACACCACCCATATAATACTGTCCCTCTGCATTTACTGCGTCAATCCCTCCTTCAAGTTCCCTCCCAGCAACAAGCTCCAAGTTTCTCCCATGATCCGTATCCGTGAGATGCTTCTCCCATTCACTGACATACTCAACCGCTTCATCCAGTCACTCAACCCGAAATAGAAGACCTTTATAAATGTCCCAGATATTATCCCCAGTGACAACAGGATTACCCATACTCGCATACAATATTTTCGCAAATTTGTTGAACATTGGAGGCACCAGTTCGAACAATGGATCGTCTGGTGGTGCGTAAAGACTGCGGACATAGTCGAGAGCGTCCTTTTCCACCTTGACCTATTAAATAATTTAAATTGGCTTAAATTAAATTACTAGTCCAAGATAATACTCGTACCTTCAAGTCTAGGCGTCCATTACGCTCTCGTCCTCGTTTGCACTTCATTTCCAGCCGCTTTCGTCTTTTGCGGTGATACACCTACGATGCACAGACACACAACAAGCACGCGATCGCAATGAGAGGCTCTGAGGTGCGATTTGGGGTTCCGGGGATCCAACGGCGGAACTGAACGAGGTACGAGGGTCGAGCGACGAGAGCGATGACAAAACGCGCAGCCGCGATGACGAAGGCGGCTGAAAAACGAAGTGCGAAGCGAAGACGAGGTGTTGCGACGACGAATTCAACCGAAAACGAAACGAAGTGCGAAACGAACGATATTCGAGGGGGGAACTGCGAGTCGATTCGCTGACTGTAGACTACAGTACATGCGTGTTTTTATAGTGTACAGACATCGTAAAAATTGCGAACTGAGAGGAGGTGAAGGATGAGAGAACAAAAATCAAATAAGGAAGTAAAAAACAAGAAACTGATAAGAGAATCGAGATGTAAAAAAAGAGCAAAGAATGATGAAATAAAAGAGTTCGTGATGGCGAAGGGGCTGTCTAGACTCCGAGAAATAAATTGAGGTGTGAGGTCGACGCGATTTGTCGAGGCGACGTGCGATGCGATTGGCGAGATGACATAGTAGAAATAAAATGTCGGACGAGTTGGAAAACGAAAAAATGCGAAAAATGGATGTCGGCATATAGGGGGAGTGATCGAACTGAGTGTCGGCTTAGTAGAGTCGGTTTCTGAGTGGCCTCCGATAGTGTGCGGTTCGCTTTGTGAGCGTGACATGCATGAGACGCGCGCCTAGTGCGTGTGGAAAAGTCCAAAGTTCAGTGCGCAGGGAGTCGCGGTGCGTATCGGCGGCTTCGCTTGCATCACTCGACCCTCGTAACTCCATCGTTTCGTTGTGGTCTCTAGAACCCCGACACGCGCCTCAGAGCCACTCGTTGTGATCACGTAATTGCTGGTGTTTGTGCCTGGCATAGCAATTCGTAGGCGTATCACCGCGGTCCGCTTTGTGAACGCGTGCCTAGCGCTTGCGGTCGCAAAAGTTCGAGGTTCGAGGGCGCAGAGAGTCGCATTGCGTATCACCGCCTGTTGTAACTGTTGTTTAGTCTGTCCAACTAGGAATAGAGTTCTTCTCACTGATGTTCAGAGACCCATCCAGCACTTGGTGGAAAGGGCTCGTATTCGCAATAGTACTGTTAGTAGTACGGGCGCTTAGTACTTAGTAATCAATTTAAAGACCTCGCGACATAGCTATAGCCTATAAAATATTTTAGATACGTACTTGATATGTATATAGAGACTCTGTAGGATCCAGTAATCAATATCTCATAATTCTGCATTAATTCCGACCAATAGTTACAAACTTGTAAAATTCAAGGGTGGAATATATTATTGGCATTATCCTAAACGAGAACAACAACTTGCTTTGAGGTATCTGAGGTCTTGCTTGCTTACAAACGTCGGAGATTGTTTTGGGATTGATGCGTATACTATTTTGGGAGCTTGACAGTGCGGCTTTCCATAAACCCTCGTTGGCTCACGAAGACAATACGCACGTAAGCACAGCGTTTATAATTACCCTTGTTCCGAGTTCTGACTACTGGGATGGAAGGTCTGTCGGGGCCATTTTCTTGAGGATGTCTCATGGATATATCACTCGAAAGGATGGACTCGATCCTTTAGTCGCTTTGAATGAACAAGCAACGAAGGAGTTTTATATCGCTACGAAGCCAGGAAACTGGCTGGTGGACAGTATTCCGTGGTGTATGTCTTTCAAAAAACTTAAAAGTAGAACGATGTTCTAAACACCCCCTACAAGTGAAATATATTCCTAGCTGGTTCCCCGGTGCTGAATTCAAAAGGGTAGCAAAAAAATACCGAAAAACAAATATAGATCAAACTGATATTGCGTACAACTTCGTTCTTCGGTCCATGGTCTGTGACACTTTGCTTCTATCAAGTGAGAATTAATGCTGATTAATGTAGGAAAGCAAAGCGGCCCTACCATCATTCGTGACAGCTTCACTGCAGAGCGAAAACCTAACCGTCGATGAGCGTTATGGCATAAAGTTCTGTGCAGCAGCACTGTACGGAGGGGGGATTGATCCAGTCGAGTGCTCTCTTCTTCTTCGCAGCATGATTTTTATATATCGAACTAGACGACTTCCGCTGTTTGCATTTTCATTCTAATGATGATTCGTCACCCAAAAATTCAACAAAAAGCGCAGGAGGAGCTTCAGCGGGTGGTCGGAATCCATCGTCTTCCTGCCATTCGCGATCAACCATACCTTCCGTACATCAATGCAATTCAGAAGGAAATATACAGATATGGCCCCATTATTCCGCTCGGTCAGAAACGTCAATCCGATTTTCTGAACAGAGCTAAGACCGAATTTTTCCGCCTTCTAGGAATTCCCCATCTCGCTTCAGAAGAAATTCTATGGGACAAATATTGTATTCCGAAAGGTAGCATAATTATCAGTAACATTTGGTTCGTAATCCCCTTCTATAAATACCAAACTTTCCAAGGCTCAATCCTGTCCAGGAAAATAACCCGTGATCCAGAAATTTATCAAGACCCAACAACGTTTAATCCAGAGCGGTTCATTGGGGAAAATTCCGAAAGGGACCCAGAAACATTCATTTTTGGATCTGGACGGAGACGCTGTCCCGGAGTTGCTCTTGCGGATACCACCGCTTTTATTTTGATCGCAACGTGCCTTGCTGTATTCAAGTTTGGGAGCCCAAAGGACAAGGACGAAAATGTGAATACGCCTGGAGAGTATTTCGAATCCGGGGTCGTCATGTAAGCGCGTTTTATATGCCCCATGCTCATATCGCCAACCTGGTGCATCGAACAGTCACCCAAAGCCGTTTCAATACACCATAGAGCCTCGTTCTAAGGAAGTGCTGGACTTAATAGAGTCGTTGCAAGGTGAATCGCATGTATTTGATAAAGCACCCTCAGTGCTTTAGCAGTTGGTTCAACTACATATTCTCCTTATGCTTCAAGTTAGCCTGGGATTTTAACTGGACCTTTTCTTTTCTGCCAGGATTGCGTAGTCTTTCCAATCGAGTTTTCCTAGGACAGGCGGCTTAGTCGATGTATTACACCGTATTAGGATTCGTTTTAAACACTCCAAACTTGGCTTGACTGCATGTGTCGTTAAGTCTGCAATCTACACGCATTCTGATCCGGAGGTGCTCTTGCTGTTGGTTCAAGCATCACAATCTCATTTACATAGATTTCTACATGAGTCACGCATCAAAAGATAGGACCTGCATGTACGTGCTTAATCTATAAAGCGTATGCTCAGCTGCAGGTGTTGGTAAGAATTACGGGCAGCCCTCTTCGAACCATTACTGGAGGAACCAGGTTTTGTTCAATAGGGTCCTGGACAACCCATACAGGTGAGGAACCAATCTTGACGGACGCGGAATTTTGAGAATTGAGATTTTGAGATGCACAGCCTATTTTGGCGAATATAATTTCCTGGCCACGTCCTTTGTGAGGTTCGCTGACGTGGTTCCTCTCGTGAGCTCAGTCTCTCATGAGTAAACAAGGGTTTAATATTGCGGTTTGATCGGCAAGTAATTCTCAAACTGCTGCTAATTGATACATGCTGCAAATTTGATTCTATCAAACCGTTGTAGCGACGTAGTTCAAAGAAATTCGGCAGGCTTTCGCCGTTTTATGGCTCACACCACCCCGCGATTATGTAGTTCTGCGTAATTCATGCTCTAAATTTGGACGAGGATTCAGTTTAATGTGTTCCTAATCGCTATCAGGCCTTCTTATCACCCTCATCCTCAAAGATCAAGGGTTAAGATTCGAATTAATTTCTAGAAACGCCCATTCTGATGTTTACAGGCTCGCTTAACCGGGTCAACTGACAGTCAGACTCATGCGAGCGTAGTCCTCGGATCGAGAAGACACCCGCCATGGAATTTTATCTAAAGGTTCTCAACTGAATCATCAAGCCTCAGTCCCAGTGCGACGCAGAGTTGATTTCTGGATAACATAATGACTCAGAGAGCTGGGCACTGAGTTTTTGGAGGTGGTATTAAATCCTAGTAATGACGCTTTCAATGCAGCGATGCCATTTGTGCAGATCACAGCAAGAAAGCGGAAATTAAAATTTGATCGCCGTGTGAAAAAAATTCGGGTTCAACCAATTTTCTTTCTTCCCCCGTCCACTCATGTCGCCAGACAGTAAAATCCCTCCGCCCGTCCGCACCTCGACCCAGGCTCTTCTAACGCTGATGAGCTCGTCAAGCTCTGACACGTATCGATCCCATCACAATCCCAGCCCCGCACAATCTGAATAACATGATGTATACGACGACGAACTCCGTTCTTCCTCTGAGTTCGTATCTCATGCACCTTTTGTCCTAGACGTCAGCCTGTCCATGAACCATGACTACTTCTGAAGAAAAGAATTTTTTATCGAATATCAATACTCCCCCGCCGGCTTTTTCCCAGCCTCGACGGTGATCAACCCTGTGCTTTTTCGAGGAACCCCGCTGGTAGGTGTTGCATTTTCAATGTATTCGCAGGCTTTAATTATTGCTAGCAGATCAATCCTGCCCTATATCTGGGTCTAGGTCAGTCGAGCATGCTGCTCTTGCTGAACCGAGGCCAGCCCTGTGACGCACTGGGCTTGATGGAAACAAGGCCGCGGGCGAGAGGTTGGGTATAGGAAGCTGGCCCAGAGGCACGGTGCGCTTGGGTTGAACCAGCTGGGGCGGATGGTATGGGTCCTCTTCTCCTCGGCGCTTCCTCTTTCTCAGTACCGCCTCCTGCCCACGAATTTTGAAACTTTAGATACTCAACGTCATATCCGCTTCTTCATCGCCGTTGTCCTCTTTTCTGTGAATCGGCGACGTCAAATACAAGTCATGAGGTGAGTATGGGTACTTACCGCAGGGGCAGCGCTGGCTAACATACCTTCTGGTCTTAGGCCTGCTCGTCTCTGACCACTCTGGAGCGAGAGTGATTTTCTGTCCTTTATGAGCTCATGCGATGGATGAATGCACACGATGCTTTGCCAGTTAGGCCATCGTATTTTCGACGTGTTTGTTGGCTAAAACCGTTGCTAGAAGATCAACCGTGCCTCGACAGGTTTCTTGGTACATCGAGCGCTTTTCCTCGTCAACTCTTCTTGTTTATTCGAGGCAGAAGTCGCAGAACGTGCGAGTCTGGTTTGGTCGAACGCTTCCGCCTGCCCCAACCCGTCGCGCCAATTCGCTCTCCTAATTCATAACCTCGTCATTCTCAACACCCACACGGTCCGGGTCAATTTCCTTCTTCCTTCGCTGATTGTGCGCGGGATGTGTGACCCCCATCTCAGTAACTCCATGCACCAACATTAACGACAGAATCTTGAAGCACGATTCTTCCTCGCTCTACCTCTGCCTTACACCACCTCCTACCCGCGAGCTTCATCCCTCATTTGCTTGTCGTCATACGCCGCCTTGGTCTTTTACTCTCGCTATTTTTAAGAAACTGGGCCGTCGACGCGTCTGCCTGCCTACCTAATCGACACACAGATATGGGTGCCTGCACGATGGGAGGGTGAGGGACGAATGTGGCGTACATCGTACTGATTTTCGGCAAAGATCGTCGATGCTACAGACGATGGAGGCGTGGGCGGGAGGAAAAATGTGCATGAACTTGCGCTGGGAGGACTCGGGTCTCGGGGAAACCCGGAAGACCGCCTAGCTCGAGGATCATCCCGGAGCTCCCTTTCCCCCCTCCCTCAACCTCGACCTCAACCTCAACGGAGCAGACGTTGTGGATTTTTGGCTCAGAATGAAGCGCCAGAGCCAACACGAAGACGAAAACGAGGACGACGTAGCCTAGGTTGGATATTCAACGCGCCGTCGTACCCCACCGCGATCGCGCTTCCTCGCCTCCAACTCCGTATTCGGAGCGTCCTTGGACTCTCAAACTTCCGGATCCCTCGATCCTCGAACTTCAAACCTCCAACGTCGCATCCGTCGTCGTGTTCGGTATCATGCCCCCGACATTCCTCCCGCCTCGGCGGCTGGGGAGGATCGTCGTGCTGGTCCTACTGACCGGCGTCGGCCCTGCTGTGGCGATGCTGGTACATGTTTACCCGTTGCAACGGAGACTGGATATAGGAGATGATCGTGTGGGCGGGCAGGGCGGACGTGGGAGGTAGAGCACGCGGCGCGCCGGGGGGAAACTCGGTCGCGGGGGAGAGGTTTAATGGAGAGCTGATGCAGGAGGGGAGGGGCCGGGACGGGCAAGAGCTAGTAGCAGGAGGGGAGGATGGGGCCGGCAGGAGGGAGGGGGGAAGTTGGCAGCAGGAGCGGGAGGGAGGGAGCGGGACGTGGGTAATGGCGCTGGAAAGATTGGATAAGAATAGCTGGCGCAGGGACGTGACGGGGCGGGGCGGGTCGGGTCAGGACGGCGGAGGCAGGGCGGGACGGTGACAGCACGGGGCGCTATGCTGAATGTGGGTTCCCTGCGGCGTTGATACAGGCGTGGACGCAGCGGTTCACCGACTTCATTCGTTTCCGAGGTAAGGAGCCGTACGCTCGAATTTTGACGTGTTCGCTGATAACACCTATGCTAGAAGATCATCGATCAGGATTGAACTTCGTCATATCTGGCTCTTGCATCGTCGACGCTTGAAGACGATGGAGGGGTTGCGATCTCGGTCTCGCCGTGATTCTCGTGCATGCTAGTAGGTCGTCTTGCTTACACCCCTGCCCCATTCTCATTCCTTCAAGTTCGCCAAATTTAAAGGGGTCAACTATAGTTCTTCATCTACATACATCGTGTTCTCGATGACTGGGGCATCCGCTCCTGCCTGCCCACTGCCCGTCCCCTTAACGCGTCCCGCCAGTGGTCAACCTTGTTATTCTTGACGCTGGTAACATCATCAATGGAACCTCGAACAACGGCCGAACACCGAGCTCGAGGAGCATCACCCTTGGAAGACAACTACAACCTCCGTCTTCTTGCTTGTTTTTTTCCCTTCAAAGCCCTCGCCTTCGCGAATGACGTTTCGTGGTCGATGCCTGCCCCTCCCTCTCCCCCAACGTCGACCTCAATGGAGCAGGCATCGTGGACTTTTTTTTTTTGGCCCGGAATGAAGCATCCAGAGGGATACCCCACCCAGAGCCAACACGAAGACGAGGACGAAGTTGACATACCCCAGGTGAGATACCAACGCGCCGTCGTACTCCATTCCGATCTCCCCTCCTCACCCCAAACTTCGTATTTGCAATGCCCTCAGACTCCCGACTCAACGGTCGAACCCTCAATCCTCAAAGCCTCCAACGCAGCCCCTGACGTCGTGTATGACTCGTACCCCTGCCCGTCCTGCCCGGACGTTGGGGTAAACCGTTGTGCTCGTCCGACTGACGGCGTTACTGGGGATAGTGCGTGTGCAAGCCGGGATCGTCGGGGTTGTTCCCCCGCCTTGTACCTGCACCTGCACCTGACCTCGATCCCGCTCCTCAATCAGGACGCTCGACATCAGTATCGCTGGCCCAAATTGTGCCAAAACGCGAACCCGAAGACGAAGACGTACTCCACTCTGGATTTCTAGAGCGTGATTTTCCATCTTGGTACCTCCTCCTTTACCCAACCCCGTATGCCCACCGCCCCTCCATCCTGAAGCCGGAATTCCAACTCCTCCACCGTCGCCGTGTAGGACTTACGTTCCTGCCCGTACTACCTCTGCAGTTGACGCATGATGTTGCGCAGCGCCGACCACGGCGCATGGCTGAAATTTCCTTCCAAATGCCCTACTCCGACACCGAGCTTCATCATTGTATGAGGAGGAACCCGAGGTGACCGACTCATAATTTTCTTAAGATTGTAATACGTATTTTTGGATCTACACAAAGTAGATTTTACTTCTCAATTGGCGTCACGGTATACCTTTTATTTTAGTTGTTAGTCGGTATTTTGGAAGGATTTTGAGGTTCACGTTCGGAGCTTGAACTTTGTCCAGCACATGATCATCTCAAACGTGGCTACAACGAGTCAACGACACAAGGACAGGAAACAAAGTATTCATCGTCTTACTACCATGACAGAATTGAACACCGCAGAGTCTCTGGAATCAACACTCTTTCATCATCGCCCATCTCAACAGATCGATCGGACTCGCAATGGAACCACCAGCGTAAAACCACCAAGTTCAAGCCTCCCCAACGATATTGTATGGAGGATTTGCGGGTTAAATGCCAGTATGGAGAGCGAAACCAGGGAAATAACAGCAATTGATACGCTGCGATTTAGCTCTCAGGTGTGTTCAAGCTGGCGTGAACTGATCCTGTTGTCTTCATCGCTCTGGGCTCGGGTCATCAACCTCTCCCGTCTTGTGGCCGCTGAATGGAGGGACGAGGTCCTTCAAAGGACGCACGGATCACTTCTTTCTGTTTTCTGGAACCAGTCGCATCGTGGCTCTTCCGAAAGAGTTGTAATGAACTTCCTTGAATGTCATTGGGGAAGAATTAGATCGCTTGAACTCCACCTCGCGAGTATCTGTTGGGTTGACATATTCAACTTCGGGGACTATTGGAAGATTTTCAAGTGCCAATCACAAGTTTTGGAGACATTTCGGATGAGCTTTAAGTCGAATGGAGAACAACCAATCGGAAGTACTCCCACCTCCTTTGTTATCTTCAACAACTTCGCACCTGCCTTGCGTGTATTTTCCGCGCCGAACATCAGGTTCAAGTTGGACGCTCCGTGGCTAGCAAACCTTCGATACCTTTCCTTGAGTGGTCCGGTATCTGCTTATGATCTGATCAGAGCAATACCACACATGCCACATCTCGAATGCCTGACAGACACTTCTAGCGCGATCGTCAACGCTGGAAATGCGTTTTCTTCCCTACCACAAATCACAGCTCCATCCATCAAGAGGATCATTCTCACCTCGCTTTTTGATTGGTGGGTGTATATGAATTTCCTCGCGCATATAAAGCCAGCGGTCGGATGCCACTTATCGTTCAGTCAAGCAACGGGGACACTCAACCTGGATGTGTTGCCCCTGGCTAATCAAGTTCTCTACGATTACTCCAGATATTGCGATTTCGCTGGTGCAAAACACATTTCCCTTACTTTGAATCCCGATCACTTCAACTACGAAGCAAAATTACCGCACGGGGGGGAGTTCCGCTTCGACATTAAGCACGATGGATGGCTTCTGTATGATACCCTCTTCACAGCTTTACGTTCGGTCATATTTCACAACGCTCAAACCCTTACACTTGAAATTGACCCCGTTGATTTTCCTTCTACCGAAAGCAAGATCACTCGATTCATTTTGTCCTTTCCCTCCCTCGAAACTTTGATCGTTGTCAACCCCGACACATTGCGATTTTTGCTCAACCTCCCGGTTAACGTCCTTGCCGTTTTCTTTCCACTCCTCCGCACCGTTAAAATCCCCCATTACATACAACAAGATTTGCCAGTCATCAAACAATTTCTTAAACTACGAACCTCAATAGGCCGTCCAGTTAGTGTTCTTTCTTTCAAAACCGGACCGGATGACCACATCGACCTACGATCTCTGGATGAGTTTACGGGTCTCACCCTGGTCATTCGAATCGGACACGACAAAATTCAACGTATATGCGGGAGCAGCCGCACTGAAGACCTTCTCAATCCTGAAGAATCGTCGGGTTCTGCTGATTCAGATTCAGAAATGTGGAGTTCATCGGATTGGGAATATTAAATATACATTGGTCAAGAATACCGTTTTTTTTTTTGCGACCAAGACAGTGGAACCGTAGATCAGGTACAGATTAGATTAGATTACAGAGCGGATCACGTAGGTACTGTACTCGAGTACAGTCCGATCGTCAGCCACCGAATCATCATAACACCTTGCTCCTGTCCTTCGTGTCGCGCCTAGCAGATCTGTCGTCTCCAACAGATTGGTATACGGTGAATCAAATTATTCTTCAAACTATGCCGCTGACCGACGAATGTGGATAGCTTGAAGGATCGATAGGAGAAGGCTGAAGGCAAGGTTTGATCAGAAGCGACAGCTCAGGAGATATCAGTCAGAGTTGGCAGTAAAAAGGGCACCTGGTTCTGTTCATCTGTGCTTTAGGAGAGCCCTTGATCATTATTTTCCGACGTCCAATCCTATACTTTCTTTCACTGAAATCACAGGAAACAAGCTGCTCAATTAATTAAGGTTTTGTATAACACGAAATACAGAAAGACTGCGTATCCAGAGCACTTTTCTAATGTCTTTCCTTCCTTTTTTTAAATAATTATACGGTGGGTCCAGACGCACTTCTGGGAATTTGGTACCTCAGACTTGGCGCGGAAAATAGAGAGCGGTGTGGTTAGAATAACAATAATGACAAAAATGACAGTGCTACAGATCTAGAGGTTCGACCTCTGATATGGCGTGGGTCAAGGTTGCTATATTAGATTTATCTAGGTTCTAACTTAGTAACTCGCAACAAGTAGGTGGCTACATATCGTTGTTGCTTAACATTGAAAAGGACGGTGGTGGAGTGCGAGAGTCTCAATACCACACAGCGATCTGTTTCGAGGTAAATTAGGGGTCGGAGGAAGACGATCGTGCGAAAACCGGGACAGCAGTCCGTTCTCCGGGCGTTCTTGACGGGTACGACAAACTGATGAAAACGGGGACAGCCCGCTGTATTCGAGGGGGTGGTGGGCTGTTCTTTCTCACACTCAGTCAGTTACATAATAAATCACATTGCCGGGGAAGCGTGATAATCAGAATCGGTGGTCTCTGACCATTCAATATTAAAAAGTAGTGAACTGCTACCATTTCATTAGTCAGAATTGGTAAATTTGGAGTGTTTTACATTGAATTTAGCTGAGATCTACCATTTCTGGTGCTCAGATATGGTACCCCTGGACTTTTTCCCTTGAAATCTGGTTGGTTTCTACCATATCCAACTCCCAAGGCTCATTTTTAACCATTTCAAAGGCTCAGGAATGGTAAAATTCAACCATTTACTAGGATATTAGTCGCATTTTACCATTCCTGAGACTTGGAAAGAGTATTATTCAACCATTCACCAGAAGATCGGTTAAATTTTACCATTTCTGAGCCTCAGGAATGGTAAAATTCAACTATTCATGAGGAGATTAGTTGAATTTTACTATTTCAGAGCCTCAGGAACGGAAAATTCAATGATTCCAAGCGAATAGTTGAATTTTACTGTTCCTGAGGCTCGGAAATAGTAAAATTCAACTATTCGCTCGGAAATCAGTTGAATTTTACCATTTCCGAGCCCCAGGAACAGTAAAATTCAACTATTCGCTCGAAAATCAGTTGAATTTTACCATTTCCAGGCCCCAGGAATGGTAAAATCCAACTATTCGCATGGAAATCAGTTGAATTTTACCATTTCCAAGCCTCAGGAACGGTAAAATTCAACTATCTGCTAGGAGATCAGTTGAATTTTACCATCTCCGAGCCCCAGGAACGGTAAAATTCAACCATTCACAAGAAGATCAGTTGAATTTCACCATTTCCGAGCCTCAGGAATGGTAAAATTCAACCATTCACTAGGAGATCAGTGGAATTCTACCTTTTTTCTCGTTCTCGAGGCGCTTGATGGCAATGCTATTTTTAGACGCTTTAGATCAGTCATGGTCGCATCCGGGTCGCATCCCCGGTCAAACATTGCACCAGATAAAAACCATCTTCCAGCAACACTCTTGTTATTTTAACAGTCAAAAATGGTTCTTTGTGCCACTGGACTTCAATATACCCCATTTTATGCGAAATATATGCCAGTAATGAGCCAGTAGGGGCCTATAAATCTGAGGGTAAATGTTCACATTATTCAGTATTCTGGGATTCCAGCCCTGATATTTGTGAGTAATTAAGTCTCTCCTAGATATATATAAATACTTACCACAATCAACTGTAGTTGCTATCATGGGAACAGGGAGAAACAGGCATGAGTTGTTACCTTCCCTCATGTACCTAAAATCATAATGATGGGCCTTAGAGATCATTAAGCTAGGTCATAAATCTTTTGAGTATATTCTATCAATTGAATATACCCAACCCATGGGTCTATAACATTAAAATACGGTGCATAATTAAGGAAATAGCACTAGAGTCACAGAATTACTGTATTTCACAATTTTTGTAACGAGTAATGGCCTTAAAAATAATATAAAGACATGGATCGAGAGAGATTTGTATTCGGAACAAGAATCAAAAAACCGATTGAAATTTGGAGAACCTTGTGGAAAGATATGAAGAGATTACACACAAAAGACACGGAATTGATCGAGGTGTTTACAAGCCTGAATTAACATTAAATCGAACTCGTGTCCAGCTACAATTTTTGTTACAATTTTCCACAGTATGATTCAAATCGTACGAAACCTTTTGTAACCTCTTTCTAATGTAAATGCTCTGTCAATGGTGACCTCAAATAATTTTTATGACCATTACTCGTTGTACAAAATACAAAATATGTGGTTTTTCGCATATTTCAGCCATTTTTGCAATTAAGCATCCCATTGTAAAGATTTAGATCTACAAAGCAGGAATATATAAGCTACAACCATTTAAAACAAAATTACAGCTTAAAAAATCAAGTTCCACCATGCACTGGTCTTACTTTTGGCCGACCATCAGGAGCAGTGTTTGACCGGGATGCGACCCGGATGCGACCATGACTGATCTAAAGCGTCTAAAAATAGCATTGCCATCAAGCGCCTCGAGAACGAGAAAAAAGGTAGAATTCCACTGATCTCCTAGTGAATGGTTGAATTTTACCATTCCTGAGGCTCGGAAATGGTGAAATTCAACTGATCTTCTTGTGAATGGTTGAATTTTACCGTTCCTGGGGCTCGGAGATGGTAAAATTCAGCTGATCTCCTAGCAGATAGTTGAATTTTACCGTTCCTGGGGCTCGGAAATGGTAAAATTCAACTGATCTCCTAGCAGATAGTTGAATTTTACCGTTCCTGAGGCTTGGAAATGGTAAAATTCAACTGATCTCCTAGCAGATAGTTGAATTTTACCGTTCCTGAGGCTTGGAAATGGTAAAATTCAACTGATTTCCGAGCGAATAGTTGGATTTTACCATTCCTGGGGTTTGGAAATGGTAAAATTCAACTGATTTTCGAGTGAATAGTTGAATTTTACCGTTCCTGAGGCTCGGAAATAGTAAAATTCAACTAACCTCCTCATGAATAGTTGAATTTTACCATTCCTGAGGCTCAGAAATGGTAAAATTTAACTGATCTTCTGGTGAATGGTTGAATAAAACTCTTTCCAAGTCTCAGGAAAGGTAAAATACAACTAATATCCTAGTAAATGGTTGAATTTTACCATTCCTGAGCCTTTGAAATGGTTAAAAATGAGCCTTGGGAGTTGGATATGGTAGAAACCAACCAGATTTCAAGGGAAAAAGTCCAGGGGTACCATATCTGAGCACCAGAAATGGTAGATCTCAGCTAAATTCAATGTAAAACACTCCAAATTTACCAATTCTGACTAATGAAATGGTAGCAGTTCACTACTTTTTAATATTGAATGGTCAGAGACCACCGATTCTGATTATCACGCTTCCCCGGCAATGTGATTTATTATGTAACTGACTGAGTGTGAGAAAGAACAGCCCACCACCCCCTCGAATACAGCGGGCTGTCCCCGTTTTCATCAGTTTGTCGTACCCGTCAAGAACACCTGGTCACTTGCTGGCTATCCGCGAAAACCATTTCGTCGCCATCAAAAATTTTCCTTCCCTTTCCTTCGTTGTCCGCGACGTCTAGCACTACCGTTATGATGTCCTATGTATCCTTTCTGCCTAGGTTTAGGCCGTTTCAACTCTCTTCTCAACTCTCTCAGCCCCCTACCTAGCGCTTCAGTACGTGAATACCCAACCTGGTGTTAAGGTGCGGCGGCGGCAACTTCTTATCTCAGGGTTTGTCGTCGTTGGCTAACATGCATTCTGTTCTTAGACCTGTTCTTTCTTCTGATTACAATCGAAAGGAAGCGATGTCGAATGAGTTTTGTGTCCCTTTCCGAGGTGCGCAGCCGTTTTCTCAACGTGTTCGCAGGCTAAAACAGTTGTTAGCAGTTCAGTCGTACCGTATCCAGCGCTGGGTGCATCATGCGTTCTGCTAGCCTCCCTTCTTGTCATATCATCCCCGAAGACGAAGAAAGCCTGTATACCTGTGGTAACGTGACCGACTTCCACCTTTCCTTCAAGTTCAAGTTTGAGGTATTCCTCACACATTGTCGATGACTGGTAGCATCTTGCCACCTTAACCCGTCGCATCTATACCCCCCGTTGTCGAAAACGCCGACGCCTTGCAGCCACACGTTCCTATCGACTTCCATGCTTCGTAAATTCGTCGTTCTGAACACCCTCAAGGTCCCAGGCAACGCCTCCTCGAACATCGAAACGACTCTCCTTCCTCAAACTTGCTCCACTTCCATCCCCTTCCCGCGAGCTTCATCATTCACCCATAATCTGCTCCTCGTCATCGTACGCCCGCTTCTTCCTCTCCCTCTTACTCCTTCTTCGAAACGGAGTCGTCAATGTGTCAACCTGCCGAGTCTATTCGACATACAGAAGGTGGGCGCGGGCTCTTGAAGGAAGGGCGGGCGACGGACGGATGTTGCGTATGTCTCACTGATTGACGGCGAAGAGCGGCGATGCTACAGACGATGGATGCGTGGGCGGGGGAGGACTCGGGCCTCGGGGATTCCCGGGAGAACGCCGAGCTCGAGGAACGTCACCCTCGGAAGACCACTACGACTTCCGTCGTCTTGGTCGTTCTATCCATCAACACTCTCACCTTCGGGTTCGCGTTCCGTGGTAGACGAACCCTTCCCCCTTCCCCTTCCCCAACCTCGAACTCGACGGAGCAGACATCATGGATTTTTTGCTCCGACCGAAGCACCTGGAGTCAACACGACGACGAAAACGAGGTGGACGTACCCTAGGTTGGATATTCAACGCGCCGTTGTACCCCATCACGATCGTGCCTCCACACCTCCAACTCCGTATCCGGAACGCCCTTGAACTGCCAAACTGCCAGATCCCGATACCTCGATACTCGAACTTCAAACCTCCAACGACGCCCTCCGTCGTCATGTACGACTCAGGCCCTTGCTCTCTTCCCACTGCGGCGGCTGAGGCGAACCGTCGCGCCGACCGCGCTCTCGGTCGTACGTTTTCGATGCTCTCTTGGGCAATTGGGACAGGGCGGGGAGCTGATATTGGACATGGAAGATAGCGGTGAGGGAAGGCGCGGCGGAGACGAGAGGCAGGGGTGGGACATGATGCCCGAGACGGGGTCGAGGAGTGGAGGGGTTGGGTGTAACATTGGCGCGGAGGTACAAGCATGAGCACCAGTGGGAGGCGGGGGTAGGGGCAGGACTACCCTCAGAAACACGGTGGGAGGTGGGGGGCGACGGAGTGGGGGGAGTGGGGAGGACAGCAGGAAGGAGGTTCATGCGGTGGCGGCGGCGCCGCACCATTGACGCACATGAATGTGGACGGCGGAGCGGGAAACGGTGTTATCGTCGTGCTAGCCCTCCCGCCTATTCGAAACACAGGAAGCTGGAACGGGTGCCTACATGACAGGCGGGCGGAGTGCACATCATCTGGGTTCGCAGTCGCAGTTGCAGTCGTTGGCGCTGCAGACGGGGTGGCGCAGGCGGGGAAACGCAAGCACGAAACCCCGAACCTCCTAGCCTTCATCGCCGCCCCCGTCGTCACGTCCGACTCATGCCCCTGCCCTTCTTCCCACCTCGGCGGCTGGGCATACTGTCGCCCTGGTCCGGCTGACCGGTTGCGGTTGTACAGGCGGCGGTATGTGTACACATTCGGGCATGGTGACGGGACGGGGGTGGAGGCGGGGCAGGGGCGAGGCGAGAGGTGGGAGGTGGGAGGTAAAGTCTGAGGGCAGGTGGGGTTGAGGCGTGGAGGGGCTAGATGTGGAGGGGAGACGGGCGTGATGGCGGCAGGAGTATGGCGGCAGGAGTGGCTCTGCGGGAGCAAAGTTCTTGCACCGCCGACGCCGCATACATGGATGCAGACGCGAATGCAGATAGCGCAGCTAGGATTGGGGTCACCGTCGTGCAAGCCTTCCAACATACTCGTCAACAAGAAGTCGGAACGCGTGCGTGTGGGAATGGGTGGCGCGCTCGCGGTCGTTGGCGCTGCATATGACGGCGACGAGGGCGCAGTGGTCGGGACTGGAAGTGCGGATGACGTGGGTCTAGAAGCAGGAGCGCAGACGGGTCAAGCTGGCAGGGGGGCCTGATGGGATCGACAGAAGAGAATTGGCGCGGGAGGGGGGAATGACGCCGGGAAGGTTGAATGTGAATGTGAAACGCTGGCGCGGAGGCGGGACGGGGCAGGACTCTAGTGTTGACGCAGACGTGCACGCAGTGTTTCTGTTGAAAGTCATGATCTTTCCAGGTACGGAGTCGTGCTCTCTATTTCGATGTGTTCTCCGACTAATTTTGTTGCCGGCAGGCCATCAATCAAATATTTTTTGGTTGCACTACTGGTCTGTTGGATGCTGGATGGTCCAACCTTACTACTAACCCCCTCCTCGTTCTCGTTCCTTCAAGTTCAGAAAACGAGCCAACTCACCTACATTGCGTTATTGATGACGGAGGCATCCGCCCCTGCTCAGCGCTCACTGCCCATCCCCTTAACGCGCTCCGCCAGTGTCCGTACCCCGTCAACGCTTCCCAGCGCCGGCATCATTATCAACCAAAGATCAAACAACGACTTATTTGTTTGATTCCTTTGCCTCTATCCTTCGCGTTCCGTGCTCCGAGCGATGCTTCTCTTGGTTTCACCATCAAGAGAGTGGACGGCGTGAATTTTTGGCGCAGAACCCAACGCGCAGAACCCAACACAAAAACGAGCACAACTGGTCCTCTTCACTTACAACTCTATATCCATACGCCTCAAACACCCGAATTCTTAGATCTCTCACCTTCTCTACTTCGGACTCTATCCCCCCAACGTCGTCATTCACCTCTGCTCATCCCATCCAAACATTGGGGAGAATCGTCGTGCCGATAGTGGTGGTTCTAGTCGTGCGGCTGCGTTGCTCTCCAACGGGGGCGGGGGGTTAAACACGCGACGCGCCGTGGCTGGAGGGAAACGTTCATTCATGGGAGAGCTTGGGTGAGGAGAGCTTCCCCCTGAGCAGGGGAATGGGGAGTACAGCGGGTTCGAAGTTCGTGCGCCGCCGCCGACGTCGCATACGTGGATGCAGACGCAATGCCTACGATGCGGCGGGAACGGGGTCGTCGTTGCGCCTGCCCTCCTGCCTATTCCACGCACAGAAGACTGGTAGGGGTACGGGTACGGGTACAGGGTGCCTACTCGGGGGGCGGAGGCTGGACGGATGGAGGAGAAGCGTACGTCATACGGGTTCGCAGTCGCAGTCGCAGGCGCTGCAGACGGAGCCGGCTCGCTTCAAGCGTTAGCTTGCGTGCTGGGATGATCGCGACGCCGGCCCAATTCGAACCTCGACGCGCAGACGTCGTTCAAGTGGTGTGAAGTATACCGCGTTCCCGAAAGTGGAGCTGCTGGGCGAAAGACGAGGAGGAGGGGGAATATGGAGAATAGTCGCGGAAAACGCGTTCCCTGCGCCGTCGGTTATATGCGTGTGCAGTAGGCAGGCGTCGATGGGTTGACAGCGCGCCTAGGGTACAGTACAGGTCGGGATCGTTCACCTGCCTTGCACCTGCACCAACACCTGACCTAGATCCCGCTCGTCAATATCCCCAGCCGAAACGCGAACGCGAACACGTAGAAGTACTCCGCTCTAGATTCCTTGAGCGTCGTCATACCAATCCTGGTCGCATTTCCTCCTCTTCTGCACCCGTCTCCATATCCAACCTTCCAACCTTCCAACCTTGACCCCATTTCCCTCCCGCGCCGTCTCAGCGGGAACCGTGCCTTACTTCTCGCCCTCAACGCAGGCGCGGATGCTGATACAGGCGGTGAGGAGGAGGAAGTGAACGTTTACATCTTGAGCTGAGGCGGGACTGAGCCAGTGGAATTGGACTGTGTGACGGGCTCGTGTTGGTGTGAGGAGACCGCCAAATGTCCTAAGAAAATACATCCCCATTCAGTCGTACTAATATTAATAATATCACCACACGAATACGGCGTCGAACTGAGAAATTAGGGCGAATATCGTGGTTGGGTGGAATTTGTATTTGTATTCAGCACACCAGAGGCTGGATAGCCTTACAGAGACAGAAAGCGTCAAGAGTTCGAATAAGCCACCAGAAAATATGACAGACATTTACAGCGACACGACAATTTTTTTGATTTACATGGACCTGGTATGTAAGTAAAGATATCATTATAACGGCACATCATCGTATAAAGTCTTTGAAAATGTAGGGTGTACTTGTGGGCTTCTCAGTTTCAGGAGCAGTCTACCTTAACGAGTGATACTAATAGAGCTGCGACTTTTTTGGATTGCGGGACGTTGAGGCTGAAAAACGCCTTATTATTCTCTTATCCTCTTCGCCCATAATGCACCTGAATTTCTTGGTCTCTGAATCTTCAAGGGCGACCGCAGTATTAAACCGTCTGAAGCAAAATGTCCGGTCAGTTCTCTTTCAAGAATGTAACAGTAAGTCGCACTTCACGCCAGGATTCAGCCATTTCGCCTTTGCCTTCCAATTGCCAACGTCACTCCGAAGCCGATTAACCTCTACCTTACAAAGATCTTGCGGATACACGCCCTGAGAGGCGATGTGGAGAATTGTCGTACGAAAGTAGAAACAAACGATTATCGGATGACTGTCGAAGCAACGAGCCTTGTCCAATGTCTCTCTAGATTGGCGCCACATCGCAAGTGCTCGCTCATCGAGAGGCACATTATCGTCTGTCATGTCTTTGCACATGACCATTGTGGGACGGGCCAGCATCGGTTTGGATAGTAATTGCTCGATAGGAATGTCAGGTGAGGTCAATTTATCGAGGTTATCGCCGTGAGGAACAAGCTGCAGATGCAAGCCGGCAATCCTCATTTTCTGGGTATTTTTCTCCTTGGTTAGAACTTCGTAAAACTCTTCAGCAACGGCCTCTTTTAGGTAGGAAACAAACTCCTTCCTGTCGCTTAGACGGTGTAGGAATTTTGAAGCGAAATCAATTTGCTTATCGCTGTCCCTGCACATCGGCTTATGGCTAGGCCTAAGAATTTCCGCATGAGTATCTTTCAGTCTAGCTACGCACTTCTCGAAACTTACCAGTCTTTCTTTTGACACTGTATATTGATCCTTTAGTTTGTGGCAGGCAAACGGTCAAGGAAGTTGAAGGAACATACCTCGCGAGAGCAGTATACGGTCGATCTGCACTGTGTGTATCACGATAGTCACCAAAAACCCTTAATTTCAGTTATAGGGCAATTTGCTTACCCGAGCGCATTCTGAGAAACGTTTATCAGTTGGTGGTGGTTTTCCGCAGTGCGTGCAACGAGGGTTGCGAAGATCCCGCAAAGGCGCAGCCTTCAAGTGTTCCGAGAACTCTTTGGAAGACTCTTCCGGATAGAGAGCGTTGGCTGGAGTAAGCTGTATCGATCCCATTCAGAGTGGTTTGGGGAAGAGAACGAAATCCACAAGATCAGATAAGGATATTCTGAATCAAGCACACGCAAATCATCCAAATCTATATTTGTCCTTCCAGCGACACAGCCTTTCTGGGAATCAGTATCTAGACCTCGTTACCCCAGGACCATACTATTTGACACTGGGTGATGCAGCTTCGAGCTCCTGGAGATTTTCGTTATTTTTCCCACTCTACGCAAGATGGGAGGTAAAAAAACTTCTAAGTTTTTATCTACTCGAATAGGACTTTTTCTTCAGGACAAATCGCAACATTCAAGCCCATATTGGGCGTGTACCCGCTCCCGAATTGAATCTAACTGAGCACATTCTCCAGCTACGATGCTCACTGCCCAATATCAGCGCACAATATCGGCGCACCTCCTCATCACCCCCCCTCCGTAACCGTATCTCTCAGTCCACACTGCCGCTCCGAATCCCCGAATCTCAAACTCTCAACCACAACTTCTGCCTCAGTATCTTTCCTTGGTTCGTGAGGCGATCGGTTTGCTGGTGGCGCCGGAGGAACCACGCGGGGCGCGCCGGGGCCAGGAGATATGGAGCCAAGGAAAGGAGCCAGACGTGGAACGTTGGCGCAGAAGGACGAGCAGGGGCGGAGCGCGTGCAGACGGCGCGACACGGAGGGGGGCAGGGACGAGGGTGTGGAAGGGGATGGTACTGCAGTGCCGGTCATGGGGCAGGGAAATACGTGGCGGAAACGGGGCGGCAAGGATGTGGGAGGCTGGCGGACGTGAGCGCTGTACAGCATGTATCTCCTGCAACCAAGCCGCTGCTGTAAACCAACGCAGACCCAGATCCACAACTGGTTTCGTCCTGGTTTGGGGTGCTCGTGCTTGTCCACTTCTACGAACGGGGACACGGAGGGGAGAGAAGTTGGATGGGGGATATCAAAGAGGCAGACGGCAGTGAATGGGGAGGGGGAGGGAGTGAAGAAGGGGAGAGGGACGAGGAAGGGGCGAGAAGCAAACAGAACGAGAAGCAAAGCACGCGGCGAGCGAAGGTCGGAAGGAGACGGTTGAGGAGAAGAGGTAAGATGGCGCAGAAGCACGTGCGCAAGCGGCCCCCCGAGGATAGGGTCAGTGAGAAGCGGGTGACTGAGGCAATGACAGCGGCGCAGAATGCGGAAGGCTGGTACGAGGGTAGGGTGAGGCAGAGCGGCGGAGGGGGACGCTGACGGCGGGGGTACGTTGGGTGCAAGATCCCTCTGGCGCTAGCGCAGACGTGGATGCGGACATGGAGGGCGTTGAAGGGGACGAGTGGAGGGGGGGACGGGGATGGGCTGGAGGAAGGGGCGGGGCTGGGGGTGGATGCGGTTCAGTGGAGCAAAAGCACAAGCAGGGACGGCGCGCTGGGGTAGAGCTAGTGGCGGACGGCGGGTTTGAGGCGGGGACGATCATGAGGGAGGATTGGGTGCATCCCTACGTCGCGGGTTTGGAGCGTCTGGCCGCCTTGTTGCGCCTACTCCTGCGCCCAAGCTCGGCCCCAGGCTGGGCGACGACGCGCCGTCGCCCTGTTCGCCCTCACTCCGTACCCTCAACGGCCTCTAACTCTCCGCTCCCAAAGCTCAACGCCGCCGCCAGCGCCGTGTGCGGTCTGCGTTGTTATCCATCCAACCTGAGCGTCGGGGTAAACGACGCGCCGGCATCGCTGGTGCTGGTGCCCATCATTGTCAACAATTAATAATGGTGATATGGCAGTGGGGAGCTGGATGTGTGCTCCAGTAGCGCGGGGAGCAGGTCAAGGTCGATGATCTGGGGGAAGGGCATCGCAGAGTAGAGACTCGTATGTGAAATGCTGGTGCAGAAGCATGAGCGAAGGCGGCGCGCCGGAGGAACAGCCTGCGCGCGGGGAGGGTGGGAGAAAGAGGCGACGGCGTGGGGGATGTTCGATGTGGAAGGCTGGCGCCGAGGCGGGATGAGGCAGAAAGACAGGGGAGAGAAGGGATGCCGCGGGGGGAGGATTCTGGATGCAAGGTTCGCGTAAAGTCGACGCAGACATAGGCGGACGATGGGAGAGTTGAAGAGGTGACGACGAATGAGGCCCAGTGAAAGTCGACTCTGACTCTAGCTGCGAATATCTGAAAAATATCCGCAGATACCAGAGAGTATCTGCAATGCGGAAAGTCGCAGATGAGATGGGATTTTGTCCCTTTTGCGGATTTCGTTCCGCAAATATCCGCGCTTCTGGGTTTCTTCATTATTGCGCAGTACAGATTTTTCCGACAAGGTCCGCACTCCTCTGCGAACTGCCGCTAGGAGCCTAGATTTGCAGATATTTTGTACTTACGATATGGTGGCATGTTTCCGCTCTAATCTGCAATGATCCGATGAAATCTGTAATATTGTCCGCGTCCGTCTGAGCCTATCTGAACCTATCTGCGTTTACCGGAGTCTATCTGCGTCTATCTACACCTACTGGAATCCATTTCCCGTCCATTTACACGAATCTGCTGGTACCAAAATTGTCCCTGGCAGTCACCTGCGCAATCTACAGTCCTTTAATATCATGCGCTCGGCTCGACAACCTGTACAGTTCAGTGAACGCGACTCGAAGCATCAAAGAGATACCGTCGGACTCACCACTTGTGAAGACTGCACTGCTTTTGCTGCCGCTTTGAGAGCCTTGCTGCGGGTTTCATAAGCCTGAATTTGCATGCACAATGAGTGACGTTACAAAGAAAGAAACGAAGCTACATACCTGAAGAGCTTCTGGGTCAAGCTTCGGAAGATCCGCCCAGGCTCTACGAAAATCGTCAAGAGATGCATCGGGGTATTCCTTGACATAATCGCGCATGTATAAGTTGCTGCAACGGTCGTGTTAGCAACCAAAGATATTCAGGTAATAAAACCACCTACCGAGACGTCAAAAGCGTCTTCGAGGGTACAAGAGTCTTCTTAACCGGCCCTGACTTGACCATGGCTCCGCTTGCCTGAGGGATGGCGGCAGTTGCGGGGAGTTCAATGGCGGGGCTTGGCACGACGAGATCAGCTCTTCAAGCAACCGTTAGCAATAATCAATAAAAGAACAAAACTAAGCTGATCTTCATACAAGGGGTTCATCTGAAGGAAAAAATGAACATCGTATGAAGAAAAGTGAAAAGGTAACACACTCTTTGCTTACGGACCGGACGTACGGGCTGTTGGACATCTGACCGTGCAATTTCAGCGGAGTTGGAGGACGTCGATGGCGCTGGCTGGTTAGATACTTGGACGGGTGGCAGAGCAGGAAGTCCAGGTGGAGTGGTCAACTGAGTTGTTGCCGCTGGGGAGAAATCAACCTGAGATCGAGCGGTCTCTTCTGGGGCCGGAACTTGATGTTCTTGTTGGCGAGAAACCAATGTGCCTGGGGTCGTGGACTGAAGGAGAGTCGAAGGGGACAAGGACGGAGTAGAAACTGTGACACTTGTCTCTGAATCTGCACGCACGGGTTCGTGAAGCTGGAAGATGGTTTTAGTAAGTAGAATTCCTAAGATCGAGGACTTACTGGCGAGGCCTGGGTGTTATTGTCCGGAACATCACCTTTATTCGAGACGCGGGACTCCATGGGAGAAGTGGCCACTGTCCTTGGGACGTAAATGCTTTCTTCGTCCGATTCATCGTCAATTGTGATTGGATCCTGCCGCTGCGTCGAGGCCTTCGTCACTGGAGGCTGAACACAAGGTGCGTCATGTTGGTTATTGGTTTTACTGACAGCGCGAGGTTTCTTTGATGACTTTGTATCAGACTGCAAAGGCGGTCCTGGCCGCTTTTGCCCAACCGTGACGATTGACGGAACGGCACCTGAACCAAAAAAATCAATTCGGAAAAACAGTGCAGTAAACGAACATACGTTTTAATCCCCCAGGCTTCCTGACATTCTTGGCCCAATCTGGATAGCGTTCCGTGGCCCAATGTTGAATCTTCCAGTTTCCTTCGCAAAGCTGAAATTCTGGGTACTTGGCGGTCATCGTATTGTAGAAATAAGCCGCGGCTACGTCAGTTTTCTTACTCCAGGATGTAGGGTCGACACGACGATAATACAAGGAGTTAAAGGCGAGCTTTGCGTCCGCCCATATTTCATTGTACCGGTTCTTCGATAGGACATTACCTTCTTCGTCCGTTAAGAAAGCATTCCAAGATAGGGCTTTGTTGGCCAGCTTCTTACGTTCCACGAGCGCGTCCCATTCTGCTTTGGTCCAAAATACAACGTCAGGGTAATCTTCTCGTCGAAGAACCGGAGGCGTCGGCGGGATAACAAGGTCCCCTGATGTAGGCTTGGTCCGAGACTGAAAGTCGCTTTTTGAATGCTCCTCACGGAACGTGGTGGCTTGTCCTAAAGCCTGCTGCCTTACTGTCGTTAACTCTCCTTTTAACTCAGATAAGAGCTCCCTGGCAAGAAGATCGTAAAATATATGCGCATATATAACCTCATGTAGCATAAAAGACTCACGTTTGGACTTCGTAGCGATTCTTTAGTCCGACATACGACTCATAGAGGCTACAATAAGCCTGATTTCCGGAACCGAGGAGCTTGTGATGGGTTGCCGTCGCCAGAATGTTTTCAGTACCATGTGAGCCGGCTGCGCTGTTTCTCGGGTATGAGACCCCAGAAGTCGCTGGGCCGTAATGGACCTAATATTTAGGCATGTTAGATTGCAAGAAAATTAGAGATTTGATGAAGCATACCGATGCTGAATTCCCTGAAGGAAGCTGGGTCCGATCGGCGCTGCTATTCCCGTTGAGATTTCCAAAGGGAAGGCTGATGTTCTGGTTATTGTCGACACTTTCGTGGAAGGTGTACATATGAGAGAAATCCATGGAACTAGCCAGGTATGCAGAGGAGGGAGTGGGAGGGAAGAGCAGAAGACAAGTAGAACCGCCATCGACGCGACGTTCCGTTCTGTTTACCTCTGTTTAATAAAATGTCCAAAACCGTCCTCCGACTCCTTCCTCCTGTATTTGAACGCATGGGTTACAATTCTTCTAGCCTCTATGCAGACCTTACTTTACATTATTCGCTTAACTATTTTGTTCTTTCTATACACCTGAGTTCATTAGACATTACATTTTAGTAGCAACTTCAACCAATCACGAAACTGAGGCAAGAATTCCATTGGTAAGGTATCCCTACAGCTCGTCTACATAACCAGTTATTTCTATATCATCTAGCCCCGATTTTTCAACTACAAACCATAGGTTTTCTGGGTCTCCAGGCTTTGAAGGTAGCGGCTGCATTGAAACAAGGGATATAATGGCAGAGATAGGTATAACTTCGAGGTTGTCGTCTCCGCCATAGGTACATGCCCACAAAGTGTGGTAGGAATCTTCGAGTATGTCGGCATCTGGAGGGTTATAAATCGATACCAATGCATACGCATCAAGTTTTTCTTCAGCGTTGTTCTCAACCAAGAAGTAGAACTGTACTTCGGCAAACGCAATCTTCCCGTCAAAGTTAATCTAGGTTTGGTAAACGGCATAAGTCTATAGAAATGACAAATGAATTCAAAATACCTTAACATTGCGAGTGTTACGTTTGTTAGGAGCAGTGCGTCGTGATTCTGAATACATGCTTCGTGCCACTTGGCCGTTTGGTAGCCGAAGACGCCCCCATTTCCGCAAAGCTGACTGATTGACTGCGGTGGTGATGGCCAGCTTTTGAGCTCCTTGAAGGTTCTTGGCATAGCGATCCCTTGGCCGCAACAAAACTGACCCGTTACCAAGATCAAGAGAAAGATGAGGTATAGACGGCGTTGATGACTTGTTCAACTCTGGGCACATGGTTTTGAGTGCATTTGCCTGAGCCTGTAGAAGAGCGATTTGGGCGAGATTTGCATATGGTGTCGCCGGCTGTCGAATGCTTTTACCAAGGTCGCCAATGGCGCGTTCAAGTGGGAACTGGGTAATGTAAGCGCCAGGTCCAGTGCGAATTATTTCCGGACCGATATGTATGAGAGTATGGACACATGGACGACAGTAATGGATGCGGTCCATGCGGCGTTGGTAATAAAGAAGTTCGTATTCTTCCACAAACTGTATAAAAAAAGAATGGGATTCACGAACTTGCTTTCCCGTTATGCGTCGCTGAATTATTCCACGAAAGGCATGCACCAATTTGCAGAAGTTTCGCCAATACTGCCTCGGTAGGACCGCTCTGAAGAATCCCGGGCCTAATCCGAAGACGTACAAATACCATTCTGTTGCCTTGTATCCGCTTGAAATTTTCTCAGCAGGGTTACGAGGTGGGCGATGGAAGGACGCAGGGAAGTATTTTGTTGCCGCGGCGACAAGTTTGCCATGCTGAATCCAAGTGTTTCCGGTGAGGGTGGCCCAGCCCCATGTCGATTTGCTGTCTGTTGCGGCATCAAATTTCATTGATCCTCGCCAGAGGGAAAGGAGTAAGTCGGAAATATTCAAAATAAGGTGCATCAAGTCAAGAGAAAAGCAAAGAGGGACTGGGATCGTTAAAGTCTTTTCGAGGCCTAAGATGATCGACGGCTTGCTCAGGCCAGTAGCTTTTCGAGTTTGTTCATAGTCATTCTGGTCACGAGAAGCGATCAGCCTTGCCAATTTTTCTGCATAAATCTGCGGTGAGTCTCGCTTTGAGCCGACTGAAGGACTTCGGAAGTCAAAATCGTGACGAATTGGGGTATCCAGATTGGCGCCATTGGGAGAGAGATGGACGGCGTAATAATGACCGCTGTTTGGCTTGTGCATACCTGCCATTTCGCAGCCAATCCTGCAGCCCTGAGCGCCATGGTGCCCAACACGTCCATCCAGCTCAACAAGTCCCATGGCATCTGCGAGTCCACCAAGCAAGGAAATACGCGACGTGACCACACATTCCTTCTCCGCATCCCAAACAGACAAGCCAGCACCGTTATTTTCCTTCTGTAGAGCCGATAGGTGATGGAAGCTTCGGAACAAATATGAATCCAGGAATTTTGGCTTATGAGGTCCAGGAATGATGAGCGCAGGAAGAAAGTATCTCTTCTTGTAACGAGTTGTAGGGTCGTAGTCCATGAGAATCCAAATGGCGATCCAGGTATCAGATTTTTTGTCTTGGTAGAGCTGAGCACCATCAATAGAAAATACAACCGTCATATCGTCCTCGGTCAGGTTTTCGCAGTGGTTCAAGATGTCGTCCCCGCAGAAAATGTCATCGTAGATGAGTTCATCAGTCGGATTTTCTGCATTAAATGCCTCTATAATTTCAGCAACCTTTCGATCTCGGTACTTTATTGCATGGGATTCGAGCGGAGATCGACGACGCGCTTGCACCTGTGGTCCTAGCAGTATGGTCGAGGCCTGTTGCCGCGGGACCTTCTTGCCAGAGGAAGCGAAATCTTCCGCGTTATATCGTGGCTCAAAACACACACGGCATTCCTCGAGATCAGCAAATGGGCCTGTGAATGCATGGCAGCCATTTATGCACATATCGTCATTGACAGAGCGGACCCCAGTGATTTTTGCAACCAAGTCTTTGACCCTGTGATAGGACAGAATATTCGAATCCGGGTAGCATGTCAGGATTGCATCACGGACGTCAGTATAAGTCTGCTCAGAAGCATTTTTGCAGGCCAAAAAACAATCCAACGACAAACGCGTATGAGGATCAGAAATGTCGATTGGACCTTCTTCTGGGTGCCTGAGACCGTCGATGATCGAGTCGTCGAGTCCACCATTATCAAGGGTTGCACGAGACACTTCGTCAATAAATTGCTGAGAAAAACGAAGGTGATCAATTCGAGAAAAGACGGGATCTTCTTGGTTGTGTGCTTCTGGGTCATCGCCCATGATATCAGGCTCTGGCGTCCTTGCCAGTCCGGGCCCCGGCTGTCCTGGACGAACTTCTTCGCCATCTTCAGAACCACCAAGAGAAATAGGACGATCTTCATCTTCTTCATCGACATCTGAATCATACTGAGGTTCAATCGGAGGTTCCTACATGCTTTCAGGTTAAGTTTTTTTTTGGATACTTGTAGTACACACGTCGTGCTCGTTCTCGTGCATTTCTCTCTCGGTATCCTGCGGCAATCCGTGGACTTGATCATCAGTGACATTCAGTGACGATGGGCTAGTGAACAAGGTTTCGTTTGAGAAGGCCTACATTTTTTTATTGGGTAAGTTGAGCATAATTGAAAGAGTTCTATCTATAATAATAAGAACATGCTAGACATACTGGAGGAGTGTCGTCAATTCGGCGACGTTTCCTCGGTCCGAGAGACTCTTCACGGTTTTCCTCCCCCTCTTCATCATCCTCGTCCTCATCAACATCAGATCGACCACTAAGTTCTCTTTCTTCGGATCCCAATCCACCCCTCTGTGCCATCCACTCATCAAACGTCGCGATTTTGGTCGTCGATGCCTCAGCAATTCGATGGCGGGAGATAGCTTTGGTGCTCATAAGTGCACCATTGCACTTGGCGCAATAGCATGGCTGCTTCGGTGGAGGCATTGACACAGCGCGATTGAGAAAGGAGAACGGAAAGAGGCTCCAGCGCAAAGAAGGGATCGAATGTGCTTTGAACTGGATTGAACGTGGAATTAGTTCATTTTGCGAAATTCGGATTTGTGCGGACCGACGCCGATTTTGTCCCGACTTGCGGATCTTCGCGGGCATCCTCGGCACAGTGCGGAGCGGTTCAGAGTCGCTTTTCACTGGGAATGAGGATTTGCTGGATCTATATCAGCATAAGCGCACGAAATGGAAAAGGAGAAAATAACGATTGCTCACAGGAGTGTGTTAGGGTCTTAAACAGCGTCGGCAGGTTAGGCGCGACGTGCCTGCGGGGCAAACACGCCGTCAAATAAAACAAGCTGCAGGGTCGTGTCGAGTCCCCCCACCTCCATTTTTCTCGAATCGACTCACATTCTCCAGCTGCCGAAAACGCAGAGGGACGCACAGAGGCGCGCCCGTGAGATACACTGGGGCTCCATGGGCTCCACGCGTTTGATTGCTCCGCGAGGTAGCTCGGGGACGGAACGACGTCGGAGGTGGGATGAGCTGCGACGTCGGGTGGCGGGCGGCGGGTTGGTCCTTGTATGTATGACAGTAAGCGCCCCAGCTGACCATCTTCAGGGAAAGACGACGCGGCTGCTTCGCAATGGTCGCTGCTGTGGAGACCGGCGTCGGAACTCCCCAAAGATAGGCCTACGGACGAGATTGAGGGAAAGAGTCGGATGGGAATCGCGTTGACAGATAAATGTAGTTATCATGTGATCCCTGTCAAAACGTGACCATGAAGTCCTGGACGAAGTCGATATCAACGAAGGAGTGCGGTCGGCGATGTGGCGGTAAGGACGATGTAGCAGGGAAGCGGGGACAGGGGTAAGGCTGGGGGTGGAAAATGGGCAAGGGTATAGGAGAAGGGGAGCACGGAGCACGGTAAGTCGACGAGTGCGACGTTTGTTGGCGTCCAATCCTATACAAGGATGGGCGCGAACGCATACATGGTAGGGACCTATTTGAGACCAATCAGGGCCGCAGACGAGCGGGAGGTCTGCGAAGTGGGGCCATAGGCAGGATGAGGGAGGGGAAAGAAATGATAGAATGGTTGAATCTTCTGTTTACACTCCGGCGCGATCTGAAGTATGTAGCCATGGCGTGGTCTAGAAAGGCAGCGGTTCATGCTCTAGGGTATGATGAGATCTGGCTCGGCGATGGAAACGACCCGGCGGTCATCTAAGAATGGGAAGCCAGATTTGGAGCTGAAAATGATATAAATATGAGCATCGCGATAAAAGATTGTAAGAGAAAGACTAACGAACTGGATTATTTTCGGCGCTGGTCGACTCGCTCTCAACTCGTAACAGGGCTTGATCCTCCTCATACTCATTCTCATCACCGTTCCCATCTCCGTTCTGAGAAGGAGCCTGATGGAGGGTACTCGGCGTGTGTCCATGTCGCCGAATCCACGAAAGTGAACTAAGTTGAGCAGAAATATTCCTGGGATGTGAGACCTTCTTTTGATGAGTGGTCCATCGTGTGGTGACGCGTCGCATGCCACTTGCAACGGGGAGAGATTGACTTCACGCCAACGCCGATGTTGAGTGAGATAGAGGGCGGGTGATGCGCAGATCAACCATGAAGTGGAGGGATGGTGCAGGTGGAGCGGCAGGTGGTGATGCAACAAAAGGGTGAGGGGATGAGAGGATACAGGACAGGCGGAGAAGGACCGCTGCGAATATTGGATCCGCGTCCATGGGATCATGGTCGAGTCCCAGCTTCGACGCCGACATCAGCTTCAGACTCGGAGTCGACAAGATACGGGTCGAGAGGGACTGCGTTTGACAAAGCAGGACCGGCGGATGCGGGTGGGCGGGCAAGTGTCTCGCGCCATGGGTTACAACGTGTTGGTGCGACGGCTAGCGCGCCGTTCGCCTCACACTCACTCGTCACTGGCGAGTACAGCTTGGGGCCGGTTCTCTGATAAAGAGAGTATGTTTAGAGCCGAGCATCGAGAAGAAGAGAGAAAGGGTAAGGGCTTACTTTGTTTCAGGAGGTAACAAACCCTAAACCGACCCTCCTTCCGTACTTCGCGTGGCAGCGAGGAGTCGGCGCGACTAGATACTAATCAAAGATGCCGAATGCGAACAACGTCGAGTGAGGTTTGAAGAACTGCGGGACGTGTCGAAGTGCCACGGGAGGGGTTGAAGAGCCGCAGAAGACATGAACGAATACCTACTGGCAGCTTCCATCCCTCACATGAGGACGTCAGCACAGACACAGACCTCACATGAGCCTGTGCTGCTCGCCAGCAAGCACGTCGTTGACGCCATCCAGCACCATACAAGGCATCGAAGCACACACCGCTGGCAGCTTCTGTCCCTCACATGAGGACGTCGGCACAGCACGAGCCTCACATGAGCCCGTACTGCTCGCCAGGAAGTACGATATCGATGCCTGCAGGGGCCGCGCGAGGCATTGATGCGGATCCGCCGGCCGCTGCAGCCCCTCACATGAGGGCCCCAGCACAAGCACTAGCCTCACTTGAGCTAGTGATGCTTGCCAGCGGACGCGACAATGCCTGTAAGCGCTCTACGAGGTGTAGAAACACGCCCGAAACCCCATCCCCGAGGGCTGTTCTCCTATGCGAAATGAAAATCCATTCCAACGGCGGTATGTAACGAATGAGCGGTCGGTGAGCGGGGTAGGAGCCACGTTTGACAAGAAGTATCGCGGGGATTGTAGACTGTAAACCTAGGTATAAGGGGTAGACAAAAAAAAAAAGAAATTTGTAACGTACAAAAGACAGCGGAAGTAGACGAGAATCCAGACGAGCCGACATGCAAACGTGTGGAAGGATTAATCGCATTGGTAACGAATCCCAGTGAATAGGCGTGAGTGGGTTGGCGCATCGAACAGGCGACGAAACGAGGACGTGACGAGGCCGCGGGAGGTTCAACGCACAGGCGTCGGGTCTCCGAGAGCAGGTGCGAGGCTCGCCGTCAAATGTTGAGAGGTCGAGTATGACGGCGTCGGCGAGGAACGAAGACACAGCACGGTATCGAGATGACGTGGCAAAAATTGTGAGCTATGCAGGGAAGATTAGCTTCCCGCGGTACTGACGGTCAGAGGAATAGGAATTGGACTTACCTCTAAAGCTACGAGTATTGGTTGATGCGGTTTCTTGTGAGGAACGTGTATCGGTGGTGTGGTCCCTATGCTGGGCGCTCTTCTCCGGAATGAGGTATTGCGACGCTATGCGCTGGCACCATCATATGTGGGCCAGCACGGCACGAGCTTCACATGATCTCGTGCTGCTTGCCGGAGGTAGAGGAGGTAAGTATATGGGTTGGAGCAGCTTCAAGCCTTGGCTAGGAAGGAAAGACAACAGACAGAAATTTGCTAAAAAAAAAAACGACGGGAATTTGAACATATGTCACATGACGAGAAGGACGTATTTGGACCGTGCGATCAAACCGACTGGAATCAATCTAAAGGCAACCCCAACGCTGTCGTTGCTGTCCTCTTCCGCCCCCCGACGGGATTCACACCCATACCAGAAGAAATCACCGCAATCTGCGCCATGGTGCTGCCGTACTTCCAGAACTACCTCAAAACCTAACGGTTATCGGACTGTTCGATCCGCTTTTCAGTTCCCATTCATTCGTCACGACTTTCTTTTCTGACACTAACCTGCGTCACTTCCTCTCCTTCGAGGACGAAGAGTTGCCCTTCACCACGCCCCATATGCTTCTATTTTTACTCGACCTTCGGAACGGGGACGATGCATCAGTTCTACCCCGACAACAGAGACTCGTTCTCCAAGTCGATTCGAGAGACTGGGTAATCTATTTCAACGATATTTTCCCATTTCTCGAATTGAGGTGGGAAACAGGGCTGCGGCTTGACAGTCTTAAATTTCACATGCCGTCGGGTGGGCATTCGTTATAACTTTTCCGACCTTGATAAGTTCACGGGGCTTGTGGTTGAGTGGGAACTTGAAGGTATACTGGTCGATGGGGCGGGGATGCAGAGGTACTTGTGTGGGAGTGGTAACCCGGAGCGAATTGTTTTTTCTATGTCGATTCGTTTGTGAAAACTGAGATAACAAGTTCTGTGTACCGCTTACTCGTCGACGTTGAAAAGTTTTTAGTTACATCGACGTTGTATTTGTGGACTGTGGCCCGAGCAGCCCGAGAGTCGATTAGATTAGATAGTTGAGTAGTATCGCAGTCTGTCCGCATCATACAGCGGGCAACTAAATGCCCAATAGGTCTTACAATCTCTATTTGGGTTTGTGACGAGACGAATGAATGACTGCGAAACAAAAAAGACGATGTCCGAGTCGCGTTAGGGGGAAAGACGAGCCATGACTCAGGTTCATCGATCATCGAGGTTGAACAACGGCAGGTGTTACCCGGAGCTCGCCTGTTCGAATGAGCATAAGCATTAGGAAAGGAGTGAGAAGGATGGGAGACGCACATTGTATTAGCGGCACCAATATCGTTTCCGTGAGCATACACCTCCTGCGAACCCAATACCTCCCCAGGCTTTGGACAATCATTTCAAATAATACCGTCATGTATTATGTAAATGATTGCAGACCTATAGTCAAAGTATGCATCAGTTAATAACGAAAGGAAGATAAAGTAAGGAAGGACGCACACATTCGACTTCCCCCCATCCCGGCTTTGCAGACAGCTTCTCCTTCTCCGCTGCACGGCTCACCCACTCGGCAAGGATGCCCTAGTTTCGACCACCGAATCCCGTGTGTCGGAGCTTCTCTTCTGCGTGGCCTTTTTTGGGGTTAACGTCTTTTTTTCTTCTCGGCGAAGAGTTACAGAAAATACGATAAGTCAGAGATTATACCCCTAGCAAGAACATATAAAACCTACCTCACCCGCCGTCACGCTACAACCCACTCTTCTCGCTCTCTTCGCGAATCCCAAAGAACCGCAAGCTTCCCGTCGATGTACTACAACTATTTCCCGACGGAATTGTGGCGAGAGACCCCAAGGATGCCGTGATTTGAGTTGCGGGTGACGAGTTTCAGGGTATGAACTTGCACTTGAAAGTCAGGGACTCATATCGTGGATGAGTCGTCTTCGACACGAGCTCGACAGTGGCCTTAAAAGACGACAAAGAATGAGTACTCGAAATTGAAAGTAAAGCCAAAAAATAATGGCGTACCGTCAAACCTTCACGGTCTCAAACGATGCGCAATCCCTGAATTCCGCAACTTGATCGCAGCCATCTTCCTATATTTAAACGCCACGTCACGCAGTCCACCTGCGCCTGCTTGAGCTTCAGGCGGACCTTGTACTTATCCTGCGAATGAGTTACTCGTTCGCTGCTAGGGAGAAAACTAAAATCGAAAACGTGAGTGTATGCGTCTAAAATCAACGAAATTCTGAAAACATACCCGCGTTTGCTTCATCTTCCCCTTCATGCCCTTCTTCTTCGCCTCCACTTCATCAAAATTGACTTGTTGATATCCTGCGCCTGATACTCTCCCTGCCCAATAACACTTTCCACCATCGCCTGCGCCGGCTCTCCCACTTGTGACTTGTCTGACCTGCGTATACGTTCCACCGCCTCATCTGTCACTTCGCCCACAGCCTTCTGAAGTCTGTTCTTCAACAAAGGCTACGTGTCCCTCCTCGGATGGTGTTCGATGACCGTATTTGCTCCAGATAAATGTATTTCCGCAACCGGTGTCTCGTTCGGGCCCGCCACGTGTCCTGCTTCGGTGATGAGCTGGTCATTCGGCGCGCTCTGGTCGACGGCGGCGAGGGCGACTTTGAAGGAGGCGATGGCAGAGGCGGCTTTTGTGACGTCGAAGGAGAGCATGTCGCGGCCGATGGAGAAGAAGCAAAAAGGAGTTCCAAACTTTGTAGTGGGAGAGGATTAGTGTGAGATGGGTGCAGAGGTTCTTTACAGCTTGGTCACGAATTTCAGTATCGTTGTACTAGCAGAAGAAAACAAATTAACGCACCTTTGTTTCCGTCGTCTTGATCCTTCAATGAGTCCACGGTCAACTTCTCGTTCAGAGTTCGTCGTCGTTCTTGTCCAATACGATGATTCCTGCGAAACCAAAGATTTGCGAGTCGTCCTAAACCTGCTTTAGGCTCTCGGATGGCAGGTCGTTGAAGCCTACTCGTGAGTGTCCGAGAAGGTGATGGGTGCGGTCGATCAGGCCATTGGACGGCAGTTCTCCGGTTTGAAATGCGTCTACTCTATAACGCAATATAAGTGCATCTAATACCTTAATGGGACTTCCACACGTCCAAATGATAACGAAGAACAAACCTTTCTGTCAACATTGTCTTTGCTGACGTCCTCGATGATAGAGCCCTTTGCTGGGTGGGCACTGACACCTTCGGTGGTAGGTGGAAAGTACATGAGAAATTTGTAGCATAGCAAGAAAAATAACCCTCAACTTCATGTTGGAGCGCCAAAAATAATAATTGCTCGACGTCAAGGGGAGGAAGCCAAGGAAGGAAACAAAACATGGTGTGACGTCACATACTTCTTTTCGTGGATTTAAGCTCCGCTTTCAAAGCCAACCTTCACGACGACGAGGTCCTCAAAGGCCTCCGTTGACATGCGTGCCGCCAATGGTGCTTAGTTTATTTTGTTCTCGCTGGAATGGGGGAATTCTGAAGTCGAGATTTGGATCTATTTCTTGACGTGGAGGCCCACTTGAAGTCACTTTCTAGGCGAATAATGGAGCCGTCATTTATCGGCTCTTACTCTTCAAATACAGTAAGTGTTTTATGTATCATTTTGATTCTGTTCTTCTCAACTCTCAAGCGTATACACGGGTCCGTCGCCGAGGTAACCTCTACTAACAATACTTTCTTGCGTCGTTATGTACCCAAACTACCGTGCTCAATACATACATCGTAAGTAGATTGTCATTTCTTTCTCAACTGATTTTCTATTTAATTCAAAATATACAGGAAAACCAGTGTTAGAGCCTCTGCCCTGCGATTAGGCTATGTATATGAACACTCCCCTTTGGGCCATAAAATGTCAGCGGGTCATCGAAGTTCGACACAACACCGGCCATCTTTTTCAATTTATGTCCTAATGAGATACGGAGTGTTCGTTGGCTCGCCAGCGAGACTGGGCCGGGCTTGTGGGGCGGGAATTGCGTGGCAGGCACTGGACGTAGGGAACAGCGCTTTAAGTTTGAAATTCCATGAACATCGTCGAAACTAGGATCTAGAATAAACGCGTTCAGAGTACTGGATCAAAGATTTTCTTTAATGCGCCGAGTTCAGTTCACCCTTGATATCTTTCGCGCATTCCTCGTCGCATCCGAAATCAATTCTTGTGTCAAGGTAAAGAAAGCCCTTCGCAAAAGAAAACCAAATCCTGTTCGAGTTCTTGCCTCCAGCTTCTCTACATCTATAATTTCCTCTTCACTATGTAGCAGACCGCCAGCACTGAGTCATGTACTCGGTATGTGAATACTCTGTTGACCTAGCTTAATTCTACGCATTCAATGAGCTCTTAATAGAAATTTTCAATAGAAAGAGGTCGAGCGGAAGGGACAAACTCGTAATAAACTTCAACAGATTCAATCAGAATCAACTTTAGACATCATATTTAGTGTTATTTCAGCTGAGTATTCAGCTTGAGTGGAAAATGAAACCAAAGTATTTCCGCTGAGAAAAAAGCATAAAAAAATGGATAACAGTTGGCTTCGACTTGAAGGGAGCGTATCATATATTCAGACGTATTTATCCAACTAATTCAACGGCTACATGACCGACAGACCCCCTGTGTTGGTAGTGCCTTCGATGACATCCCTGTCTTTAGCCATCAGCTCATCCCGCTCCTTTAAAGCTGTGGGCAAGCACTCCAAAGCCCAAGAGTGATTAGGATCTTCGACAGAGCAGTCATGAAGTCTCTCGTACAATGAAATTTCTTCGGTGAGATCCTCGAGAAGGTGACTTTGACTAAACCGAATTTGAAGGATGTCAGCAAGGGATCTGAGTCGTCTGGAATACCATGGATGATTTTCTGGGCACAGATGAAGCGCCTCTCGGCACAAGGATATTGCTTCATCGAGATCACTTGAACTGCCCTGCTGTTTGAAACGAGAAAAAAGGGCATTAGCAAGGTTATGGAGGGATGCAGATCGAAGTGGATGAGGTGCTGGGCGAAGAAGAAGTGCCTCTCTGTTCAAGGAAATTGCTTCATTGAGGTCGCTCGAACTGCCTTTCTCTTCAAAACGAGCTTGAAGGGCAATAGCAAGGTTATTGAGCGATGAAGAGCGATCTGGATGAGGTGCTGGGCGAAGAAGAAGGGCCTCTCGGTGCAGGGAAATTGCTTCATCAAGGTCGTTCAAATTGCCCTTCTGTTTGTAACGAACTTGAAGGGCAAAAGCGAGGTTATTGAGTGACATTGAGCGATCTGGATGAGGTGCTGGGCGAAGAAGAAGTGCCTCTTGGTTCAAGGAAATTGCTTCATTGAGGTCATTCAAACTGCCCTTCTGTTCAAATCGAGTTTTAAGGGCACTAGCAAGGTTATTGAGTGCTGAAGAGCGATCTGGATGAGGTGCTAGTTGCAGGCCCTGACGAGATGCCCTGATTTGCTTGTCCAAGTCTCTTTTTGATAGACTTTGTTCATATAATTTGTTATAGGCAATCCCTAATGCCTTCCATACCTCAAAATCAAGTGGCTGGAGTTGTGTAGCAACCTCAAGGCAATGGATGTGATATGACAGTGTGGTGGGATCTTCATCTCCAATCAGACAGGCCACCTCGTAAGGCAGTGTGGAGCCCTGAATGATGTCCAGAAAATCATGACCCTCCTGGAATCTGGCTGAGATAGAAGGAAGAAACAGTGTAGCCCACCGACACATTGCCTCTGAGTCCTCAGATATATAACCCATATCAACTATACCATCTGGTGGCGCTCCACTTGAAAGGTGCAGAGGCCAAAATTTGATTGCATACGGTTCCACACCATGAAGATTGGTGTAAGTGCAGGTTTTTCCATGAAAAGATGGCAGTAACTTGACAAATACAATTTTGAGACATTGTTTTGCCAGCAGAGAGTGTGCTTCAGTAGAATTGATAGCCCTGAAAGTCTGGTCATTAAACCCTGTGATAAATTCGATAAAAGAAGCGTGGAATCGTTGTGCTGCTGGTGTTATGAGATCGGTCTTAGGATCGCCCTGTGTTTGTAATGTTGCCAACCGCTTATGAATCTCCGTCACAGTGCGCTCGTGTATGCCTGAGAGATGTGAAAAATCACGAATTGATAGAGACTCCTGAAGGACTATTGTTGCTGCTAGGAAGTTTCGGAATGTCCCTTGAATATCTGCTGGGAAAAGGGTTGATATCGCGTCGCAATACAGACGCTCAAGCTGCCCATTTTTTAGACCGTCTTTCTGGCCAACTACCTTCTCTTCCGATGAGAGTATTTGATCAAGTATTTCGTGCGGAAATCTATTGTCGAATTCGTTCATTACCATTAATCGAGCTGTTGCTGCCCAGATCAGGAGGCCGTCCGCACGAGTAGCCAATTGATGGATCTTGCCATTGTCAGGTATTCGCCCCTTCCAATCAATTTTGTCTGATGAGAAGTGATGATGAAAGTAATGCTCGATAACTGTCTGGGAGGCCGAGGGAAGTGAGTACTTGTGAGATAGCATTTTATCAACAGCTCGTTCAATTGAGTAGTTGAAGCGACTTGTCAGGACAAATTTTAAAGGAGAGACTGAAGGGATATGGACAAGTTCTGCCAGAAATGATTCATAGTTTTGCCATTCATCTAAACCATCGACGACAACGACAAGCTGATATGGATACTGCAATGCACGGGTTGGATCAATAATATATGCCGTGAAATAATCCCTAAGAGAGTCGTGTGCGCTATCAAGTTTCCTTGCCGCCTCAGTAATGTTTGCAATAGCTCGTGGATTTCCCATCCCGAGATCTCTGGAGATCATTTGGATGACCCTCGCAGGCAGCTCCATAGTGAGCTTTGAAAGAAATACAGCCCCAGCAAGGCAGTCCTCAGATTTAAGAAAGCGGACTAGTTCCTGAGAGATGGTGGATTTACCTAGGCCAGCGGCGCCGTGTACCCAGAGGACAGACTCAGAACCGTTAGATATCCAGTCAAAAATATACTCCATAACGTCTTCTCGACTTTTTTCGAGATATTCGTTGGGCGTATATCGTGGATGGCTTGGTAGGCTGTTTAGTGATGCGAAATCTGGTTTATGTCGGTTCACGCCTCCGCTCTGCAAGGATTCAGAATCCTAGACTTACCCATTTTTCTGTTGAGGGTCTCGGTATCCAACTTTATATTTAGCAGAGTTTCGGTCTAAATTCAAGTAAGTAAAAGTCAGACGTCCTGGATCACTTGGACATAAGAAAACAAACCTGAAACAGTTTAATCGCCTTATCCAAATCTGTTTTGAGGGATTGGATGTCACGCATGTGTACGCTTTGTTGCAAGTAGCGTGAAAATAATCGCAGTTGACTAAGTTTGTTGCATTCTTCAGCTACGCTTCTCAGCGTCCTATATGATTTCTGATCAATACTTTATAGTTTCTAATGGAGGTTACCAACTTCGAAAATTTGTTCAGAGCTCCTGCGAGTGATGGCTCCACTGCCTTGACCGAGAAAATCACAGCGCAGGACACAACAAAATCTCCGGACATGGCTGTAATTTGTCTTATGTCATTGTAATTCGAGCGAGTTTGCTAGTTTCAATAAGAATGACAGCGGGCGGAAGGCATTTTGGGGACCTACAGAGGCCGCCTGTAACATACTAACAACCGTTCCGATTAAGGGTTGAACCCATGGGACTGGTATCAAAGAGCTAGCCTCTTTTACGATGCTGAGAACCGTAGTGGTTGTACCGATGGTTATATCAAGTACTCTGGACAACCCCTCCGAAGTACCGACGTTGCCATCGCCATTGAATGAAGGCTGAAGGGTGTGAGATTGGTTAAATTTGAGAGGTTGAAACTGACCTTGATCCTATCAATATCTTTGTTTATCGTAGTCGTCAATTCATCCAAGGAATTTCCATTGCCATTATCTTGGAAGGTCTTGAGCTTTTCAACGGACCTAAAAGATGGATAGAGATGTTCAGAACGAACACGTCTGCAGAATATTGAACCCAAATTCATACTCTTTGAAAGCTAGAATCGCCGGTGTAGTTGATGCGCGCTGGGCGGCGGTAGCAGATGCCAATTGAACACTGAAACGAGCGCAGGTTTCGAGAACCGCGGTGAGCTGAAGGATAGGACTGTCAGGGATCGATATGATTAATACGTCGCAGTTATTACCTGGCCTTCCGAGTCCTTGTCGCGGACTGCAACGATAAGTTGGATAAGCGCATTGAGCTCGGGCCAGTTTTTGAGGATATGTGCGGTATAAAGAATAGCCATATCTTTTTTGAAAGATTCGCCCTTCGTGAAAGCCTTCATTGCCTCGATAGACGGGATTTCCACAGCCTGGGGATTGGGAACGCTTGCCGAACGTGGTACCGATTGAACGCTTGTAGGTGCCAAGTTGGTGGAAGACTCGTGGGGTTTGGGGGTGCGAGGTCGCAAACCAATTTTTTCCAAGAATTTATCACGTTTACGAACTGATTTCTGTTCAGACGGCATGACTTGGAGAGTGGAGTTCGGTGTGAAGAGGAAAGATTGTCGACAAGGTGCGAATCGTCCTCGAGGCACAACTATCCCTGTAATATGATTTGACAGGTTCAACGATAATCACGCACTGCATCTTGTTCCAAAAAAAAAATTGTTCAAAAACAAGTGTACCCAGAACGCATAGCAGAGTGACTCGCGGCGAAAGGCAAAGTGCTGTGTTCCCACGTGATATTTGCCCCAAACGGGTGGATTTGGGGTATACTTATACCCGAAAATATCGAACGTTCAGTCGCACCAGCATTACAGGTGACTTTTGACCACCGATCCCGATCAGCTCCCACTGTTCAACGTTCAACGTTCACCATTCTAATGCTGTCCATCTACCAGTTTTACCCACAAGGAGGTCGCTGGTGAGCTCTCCACACAAGTTGGGGTCTGATGGTTAGAGTATGGAAGAGGCCTTGAGTATGACAGCCGGGATTATGGAGGAAGCGGCAGGACGGGCTGGTTGGGAGTGCACGATTTGCGGTGCATTTTTGTTTGTGTTCGTATCGACTCTCCTCCCCCCCCCTTTACAATCTCGCGCACCTGATTCCACACCCGAATGCAGTCGTTTCGCAACGAGGATCAGTGTCCATGCATTATGGCTCCAGCGCGCTACCATCAACTCGCACCCCTCCGCCATTGTGAAACTTTCGATGCCAACCCCAACTCTGCATCGGGACTTGAGCGCTTGAGCTTCACTGGTTTAATTTTCCTTCATCTTGCATCCACTGCGGTTGAACCCTACGCAGTCGCTTTCGGGGACACGTTGTCCGTGCGTTCAACTTCTCTCGGTCTTACCCCATTCTCATTTGCTCCCGCGACCTCCATGTACGACCGCCTTACCTGTAATGGACCCCCTCCCGCCGTCTTACAGTGACTACTTGGGGATTTGTACTCTTACACGACCTCCAACTGTTATACAGACAAAAACCATCTGTGATCCAGAACAGCTCGCTATTTTTTCGCAAAAGTGACCTACATTCATGCGATTGGCTTCTTATTGTTTAGAAGCGCCTATCCACCTCTGTTTTGTTTAATCACCCCAGAGCAGGCTCTAAGCCCGAGTATCTTTGATTTCCCCCTCCTCCCCGCTGTCCCTCTGCTTTCCCTTTCTGTCGATGAAGTCATCACATGTCCCCTCTCCCAAGAGACAAACCATGCGGCGCAGTTGGCGGCTTCTGGCTTGCAAAACTACTCAGGTAGGATTCATTCCTTTTTTTATGGATTGTGTCTTCCTTGTCGTTTCAGATATGTATCTGAGGACTCCACAGCTGCGCCGATTGATCCTACACGTCCAGATTCGGAAAGTCGTGCGTCAATATAGTGCGTACCTAAAATGCGAAAGCATTCGAGAAGAACGAACTGACAGGGTTATCCATATCGATGAAAACATGTATCACTTGGGGTGATCTTCAGACCGAAACCCGTCAGGACTAAGAACGAACTAGTGAATGGGGGTCGAGAGTTCATTTTTGTCATTGGGAATTTAAAGCACCGCCGTACAGGGCCGGTTGATAAACGTTTACCAGATCTGAAGAATTCTTGAGTGTGTAGAACGAAATAAGAATAGGAATTGAAACACCTTAGATTTCGGGTAGCCTTCTATATTGAAAATTGAACGCGCTGAAAGATGAAAGATAGGCCGAAGTCTGTGCAACAGAGATGAGCGCACCAGACTGACGATCGGATAGCGACCTCACTTCCACGCCATGGAATTAATTAACATAGAAAAGGGCGACCAGAACTTCCATTCTGGACGCGAGGATTGGCCAATGAACCAATAGCATACAGCCCGCTCGTATAGACGAGGTTCGTTATGCGGCATTATATGCGAGCAATTCAGAGACACGCAACAGACGGAAGACTGAAAAAGAGCAAGCAGTAGACTAGCAGGACAAGGGGAAATCTTAGTAAGATCTCAGAGGAATGCACCAAGGGCAACGCGAAGTATTGAACTTCGGAGTGAGAGACGTATCATCACAAAGACCGAGTCTCGCCCATTCAGTGCATGCAATCAGAGTGAACTAGAGTCATGAACGATACCTGAAGCCTCATAGAGCGCCGCGTCGCTGTAGAGTGGGATGCTTTTGATGGATATCGTGATAGGCGGACGAAATTGGGCTGCTTGAGCGATGACGATTCGTGAAAGGTAAACGGAGTGTATGGAATAGAGAAGCGAAACTGGTTGTGCATCGGTTAAACAAGCGTCGACGGAGCAGAGACCAGGGCTAGTACACAAAAGCACCGTTAGGAGGTCGAGGAGAGCTGGATTCGCAACACGTAACAAGCAGTCGAACATTGGACGTGAGAGAACTACGGTTCTCAGCATTGCGGTGCAGAGGGCGCGGTCTACCAAGAGGTAAGTGGGATTATTTGAACTGAGCGTTAAAACTCGTAGATGAGTGATGGTCAAGAGATATGCCAGATAGCACAAATCTATTTCCCAGCTGGTACGGCGGTTTCTTTGCGGCAGGATCAGGGTGTTTCAGTTTCAGTAATAAATACAAGGTGGCTGAAAACCAGTCAATAAGTTTTTTGGGATGATGAAGGTAGGTAACTCACAAGATGGTTTCATTGGCAAGAACAGACGGCATTTGATACGCACGTATGAGGCGATCTCGAGATGGAAGGAAAGAAATGATCGCAGTGATCCCACGGGCTCTGAAAATTTTGGGTCGAGCCGGAATCCCACGATTCCTTTTCTCTTTTCTTTCCCGTCAACGACAATCGCCCACGAACCACGATCCGCTCTCTGCCCTCCCTTGGATCTTAGGTGTACCCGCTTTTCCTCTCACCGTTAATGCTTTAGACTCTGTGCGCGTACTCTATCTTCAGCCTAGTCTATCGATGTCAACGACTCGACCTGGACTCGACTGTCCATTCTGTCAGCAACGCGTCCGGCTATGCGGGAGGGGTAACGCAGAGGGTGCAGGGACGCCGTACATCCATCACCTCAACGATAAGCGCAAAGATACCGATGCGACTATCGAGGTGAATGGTAAATTGGAAGCGCACTGTCTCTGCATGCTCTGCGTCCCTCCCGCCCGCTTTCGAGATTGCAACAGACTTTCCTGCTTCGCTGGCGATTACTTGATCCCTTCCTCATCTTATTCGACCTGTATATGCGTTACATATCCACCTAAATTTTCTACCCCACCGCGTGTATCGTCTTCCATACGGTAGCCTTCATCCATCCGTTCTCCGACTTCCCCATTTCACCGCAGAAGAGGAAACAATTATGACCTCTCCTCGTCTCCTTCCTTTCTCCTTCCCTATTCTCTTTCTCTCACTTCATGTGACCCACGCTCTTCTGCTCTAAATAACTCCACAACTCATCATAATCATCAAACGCGAGCTCCCACAGCCTGGAAGTTCAGTTAGCCAACGCTGTCGAAGATCACTGTGGCTTTCGTGTTTGACGGACCTCCACCGGGTGACTCAGACGCGATGCCCACGCTAAAGGTGGTTGCGGAATGATACACCGAAAACGCATCGGAGAAGGAGCGCGGGTCTGGCGCTGTTGTTCACGCATAGAATTGGAGCTCGTAAGTGGTCATTTTTGATATTCATCATATCATGCCCACACATTGCGACTCCAGCAGTCAAGCACCTCTTCGACACGCAGCACCAGAGGCAGGAGAGCGTGTGTATGCGGATCTACGTTGAACACATCAATTGCAGCTACAGACGAATGGTCTGCGGCTCTGACCGTATTCTTCACCTCTCCGCGCATGCGAGGACGCCGTATCGTACCGCTAGGGCAGCAAGGGCAGCAGCAGTGTGCGTTCCTTCCTAACTTCTCCTCCCAATTCTTTCCACTCCCAACTAACGCCTCCTCCTCTCTCTCCCTTCCACCCTCCCCTCGTCACAACACAAACAGCCCTTCAACGCCGACCAGGAAGATTGCGTGGGGGAAATGTAGTTCGCTGTCACCGCCATCTCCGTGCGGCGCGATACGTGAGCAGAAAGGGAGCTCACGTATGCGCTTTTTAGGAAGCCGGTTCTGTGGGCTTTCTGAAACGAGTTGGCGGTTGGGATTTTGGGTACGTTGTACTGTTCCTTGAAAATCCGCTGAAAGTGCTGATTTTGATGCTAGGACTATGGTTAAGGAATTGGAAAAATCACGCTGAAGTGCGACAGAAGACATAAAGCGGAGTCATACCCCGACGTCGAGCTGTACCACGAAAGCGAGTCGTAGCTTGGACGCGTGCGTCATACGCTGCCTGTCCACTTCGTATGGAGGGAGGATAAGGGATAATTCGTGCGTTTAGCTTTTGTTTGTGTATTTTTTTTTTTTTCATTCGCATTCGCATTTGCACTTGTTTTCTTTTGTTTCGGTGCTGATTCCTCTTTTTTCTACCCTTCTAATCCTCCTGTCCTGCAATCAACCTCTGATCCCAATCCATCAGACGCAAGTTCATGCAAAATTTGCATCGCCATGACGAAAGTCAAGTGTGCAGGGCACAAGGTACGCATATACCCCGCTCGTTCCTCCCATTATATGCCTGACATTGCTATTTTCCCAGTTTTCTTTTCTTCTCCTCTTATGCCCACCTACCTATCTATTTGAATACGAATCCCAACTCCACCCCCTCACCCACCCGCTCGCTCGTAAGTCGTCCAAGAGCAGCCTTCCCTCCTCGCATCGGCCATCGGGTGTCCGCATTGGTGTTGACGACAACGAGGAGGTGCAATTTTGGGTTCCGGTCTGGTACGAAGCGAATTCAAATGCAGAAGGCAAAGCCGTAGCAGGTGCGTGGTTGGTATGAAGTAGCTATCTATGAATGACGACGAATGAACTTAAAGGACCGTCGTTATCTGCATTATAAACCATGCAAGAGCACGCGAAACGAATGACTAGCGGGGTGGAAGTAAGAGTAGCTGGCTTGAAACAGGTGAGCTGCGCTTGGACTTAGGCTTATCTCGAATCTGCCGATCCCGAAATTTATATTTAAAGCCAGAGGTTGGGAATAAAAATTGAATACGTTGAGACTTCTATTATCCGTCTGCGTATCTCCGAGCTTGACGTTGGCACCTACAGGAACACATATATCTTAATCGGCCAGGTTTACGCCCGGTGGCGAAGATGACGTTCTTTTTTCTTATTTGCGCCCCTCGTTTCTACCTATTCACCCGCATAAAGCTCGTTAATGCGTACGAGTACATTTAAGCCAGAATGTCAGAGCTTGACGGGGTTAGGCGTGGAATAAAAATTTACTGGATGGCTACGTATGTTTCAAGGCGAGATGAGAGGAATATAACCAGAATTGAATGAAAAAATAAATTATGACGAGAAAAGAGTCGCGCTTACAATGTTACATGTCCCAGACCGCGACGCGACAGGGCGCGTGCAATTGATCCGAGATCACATGATAGGTTTGTTTATAGTTGACGCCATTATATATATATATATATATATTCTCTTCCCACTCTTCCAATACGACCTCGATGCTGGCTGATTTTTGGGGAGTCAAGACGCTGGTCGCCACAGCAGCGACCATTGCGGAGCAGCCGGCGTCGCATCTCCTCGAAGATGGCTAACAGAGGCACCAACTGGACCGGGGTTCGCATCAGCCCAGATGCCTCCCCGCCAGCGTAGCATGCTAAAGCCTTTCTTGAACGAAGTTCTGCTTGTGCAGGCGCCTTCTACTTTCTCTCAAACTCATTTGTAAGCTTTTCTGACCGTTTCTTTGACGTACCTTTTGTTAACCTGTCCCTTGTAGCCCCGACTCTTGCATTCATCCTAATGCGACTGTGCCGACGAATTTTCGTAGAAGCAACAGATGAAACAAAGCCGCTCGCGTCCAAAAGCGCTCTCTTCTCGTTCCATTTCATTTTGTGCATGCGAGCTACCTTGCAGTTCCGCTGAATACGAGCCCACTTAACGACGTCAAAGCCCCAACGAGTCTCGTCGGCGCACCGTTGGGTGTCTTTCGGGCTCCCAACTGGTGCTGAAAGCGTTTCGATTCGTGCAAGTGAGGTGGAGGGCTCGATGCATCCCTGCGTCTTGTTTCGAGCACGCGAGCGCGGAAGGGGGATTCCAAGAAGATGAAGGCCTGGCATTAGTTAGACCTTGCTCCTCCGAATTAAGAGGGTGCGAACGTGGTGCCAACAGCGATGGAAGTTTGTCTGGGGATGCGCCGTCTTTCTGCGCGTCCCCCATGCGGGTGCGTCGTACAGCAATCGACGATGTCAGCGCGCTTCGGTGAGTCACTGATTGTCGTTTTCTCCTCTCCTACCTCGCGCTGATTCTACAGGCAGGGTCCGACGCCTTCCTTCGGAGTGGTACTTGAAGTCTTGCGATGTGAATCGTTTCAAATTAGTGAAGGGTGCGTTTTTCCCCTCATTTCTCTTATAAAATCCTTCGCCTGGTAACATTTTGCGCTGCTTGATCGACGACACATACAGAGGCTTGGAAAAATAGTCTCAAAGCTGTAGTATCAATAAGGTACATTGGCGTTTGTTTCATTTGATTTTTTATGCTAACTTACTCTTTTATCCTGCTCCTCCTCGAATCAGGTATGTGCTTAATACCGATTGTAATGACTACAATCGTTTTATGCGATGACGGAAAGCGGTTTGACAAACCGCTTCGACAGCGTCGCGACTCTGTTCAAAGCGACTGGCGACGACCCTGTGAGTATTTTATTTCCTTGTTCTCCATGTAATTGAACTTAATTCATACTTTCTCCTTCGTTATCAGCCCAATAGGCAGGTCGGTGAACGCTGAGCTCGTCTTACGAGGGGCTTGCTCGATAGCAAAGGCAGTCTCAATTTCAATATCAAACGAGTAAGCACTATTCTATCCACTTGTGCCGGATATAACCAACCTTTCTATCCTTTTACCAGGCGGCTATGCTCCCATCCTGCGTGTGGAGGCCTATGACTCGCTCCTCGTCGAGAACAACTTGTTGTCGAGAACCTCACGCTCCAAGCCCGTAATCTAGTCCCGAAACATAGAATGCCCAACGTCGGCATCTCTCGCTTGCCCTAGATCGCCGTCGCAGACTACCACCACTTGACCCGCCTGATTCCCGAGCAGGTGCAAGTGAATGTGCGTGACATGTCGCTCTATTAGTATCAATAGGAAGCAAGCTGGCGCGATTGAGCTACGTGATTCGGGGATCGCGGACGTTATGCAGGGCGGCGATGGCTCGGCGGTGTGTTATTTTTTGGTACTTTCTCCCATGACTCTACTCATCATCGCACCTACTCAATGTTTTGATTCAGGTGACCCCCAATCCTCGCGCAAAACCCGATATAAATCATTAACTGTTTTACTCACATCAAGTTGCAGCAGTTCGGTTTTGTCCCCTAGTTAGTGTAGGAGGAGGACAGATTTGAGAATAGTTTGCCTTCCTTTAGTTGACTTTTCACCGAGTGAGAAACCAACCAACAATAGTCTAAGAGCTTCTCGAAACAAACAACCGTTAATTGAATGGTGACCTAAATTTACTTCAAACTACACGACTCATACATTCCCAGCTCCACGAATGCGTCGATGAAGTGAAAATACATGATATCCAGGCGAATGTTCCATACACTGGCGCATAAACGAACGAGCAAAGGAAGGAAATGCTGACAATTGACACTTTACAACCTTCATTTCCTTGAAAGCAATGGTCTGCTCTCGTAAAGACACACCATCTGTCGTCTCAGCTCATGTATATGTAATACTTGCTTATAGTAATTTTAACTACGTGGGTACTCGGGCAGGAGCAGCGGGTTGTCCTCTGCCCGCAAAGAAGGACTGTAATTCATCCGAAAGAACGACCGAAGGGTATCACGGTGAGTCAACTTTAGCTTCAGAGAAGCATGTTTAATGACGCGGTGATCTACCTGAATACCGGCATCTCTGAGCAGATACATGTTTTTTACCACAGCATTTTATTCATGGTATACATATCGGTCAGACTCAGGCTTTTGCTCTGGTGGTGAGGTGAGGACCGTGAGGTTCAACCGTAATTATCCCGGCGTTGCGGCTTACGCCAACGTTTCAGGACCATAGGGCAAGTAATTACAGACATTAATAACCAGTAATAATTACCGGGATGAATCATGGTTTCCCATATTTTGCTTCCACTCCACCGTAGAAGAATGCCCAATCTCAGGGAAAAATCGGAGCTTTACGCATATGGTTGGGTAAAATGGATGTTCCAATATCTAGTCAACTGACGATAATTTTCATTGGCATAAGTACATTCAAAAAGTAAGAAAGGTTTTTTTGCTCCTAAATTCGTAAACACAACCAACTCCTTCTAGATTTCGGTGATAAGGCTGATTTAATCCATTAGTATTGAAATATATATATTTATATATACGTACAAAGAGCCAATAGCACAGCTTTGAAAGGGCTTTTTCAGTGTTGTCCAGAACAGTCAATAAAACCAGAGAATACCCGGGAACAGGGACGAAGCAGAAAGTACCCCTCTGTCCTGAACTCACACCGCCTTCGCAGTTGATGTTGCAGAAAGTCACAAGCTCCACTACAAAATGGCTTTTCAATCAATTTCAAAAAGGAAAATTTATAAACTGACACAATCCGGTGTTAAGGTCATTATCGACTTCAAGTCTATTCCAGTTGACACCAGTGGGTGCAGAGAGACACTGGTCCGAGCTTCCCGACAAGCTTTAGAAAGACTGATTTAAATAGTGGATATAGGAAATTTTACTAGACACGTACGGAGGGAGGCTGTTGAGAGGGAAAGTATCCTGAGCAGGAGAGCTATGGTCACACCCGCCATTGTCATCTTGACAGAAGTGAATGTTCGTTTTATTCAGCAGAAATTTCTCAACGACTCACAGAAGCGATAATCAAAGGTTATTGCATTTGCAGCGTTGCTGACACCGACAACCACAGCAACAAGGGAGGTAAGATGTTTGAGGGTGGCTGCCATTGAGAGTGGGCTGTCTAGTATATCTTCAATCCACGAAGGTTTATATGCAATTTGGCCCGGCTGAAATACTATTTTTGTCGTCATATCCTTAGGGTCTGGAAATAGAGTAAACAGAGCACAAACCTGTGGGGAATATCACATCGTAAATAATCATGGCATCCAACACTCCAACGACCAAAGATTAGATGTAGAAAATAATTTTACACCTCCAAACAGTACTAGTGTCTTTGTGGGCCGAGCGGCATCAAGTCTCAGCGGGGTTAGCTGACTTCCACGGCGCTTGTGCGCCCCATCTTTTTTCGAAGCAGGGTATTTTTGAATTATCCTCCGTGTCTGCAGGATTTCTATTGCTGTCCGGCAACACTTCTCAAGTACTTGGGAGCTAAAGTCATTGAAGAGGACTCACTCAACGAAGACGTTTGCAGAACCAAAAGGTTAATGCCACCACTTAATTTCGTTTCGAATTACTGGCTTCTCGACTCGCATCCAGCATTGCAAGTTATCAAAGGATTTACAAATAAAATTTGCACTGAAGATGTTGTTTGCCGGTGAAATCACCACTTGCCCAGCATTTAATTGTTGTGACGTTTCCTTGAACTTCATTGGCGAAGTCTGGAGATTCTTGATTTCATTCGAGCTAACATGGGAAAGGACTAATGAACCAAAGATTCTAATTAAGGTATCCACATTCGTATGTATCTTCTGATCATCATATCTCCCTTGTCCTTGGGTAGTCTACTTGGGGCGCACAAAAGTAACCAGACAAAAATGCGCTCCAGCGGTGACGTAGTATCGGGTTACTTTTGTACACCCCGTGTACAGAGTTTTATCTCACGGCGTTCATGTGAGGATCCAAATATTCAAGCGAGCGACTTCACACTGCGATAATACTGCATTCACAGCACCAAATTTATGTCATCGTTGGATGTCCCCATTTGAAATAAAAGCCTCAAAGGCCTTACAAGGAATGCCTCAAGAGGCAAGATCAGCCGACTGAGTAAGTCAACATTTGAAGTCCCTATTACGCCTAGTTTCTAACCCCATTTCTAATCTTTCTGAATCGTTTTTTAACATCTTATATAGACACTACAGGAAGGGGGGGGTTTATTCCAGGAAAACAGTCATGGACTACGCAATGTGACCCTCGATCCGTACCTCCTTAACAGTGTGTACATTTCCCACCTCAGCCTAGCCAACGCCGAACATGTCTCTAACTGACTCCGCTGATCTCCAGGGGCCAGGACCGCCATACATAACCAAGAAACACCTTGTCGGATGAAAACTTCAGCGAGACAATTGTACTCGACAGCCAACTCGCGAGTATGAAGTCCGAAGGTTTGCATGTGCTCGTCTTCAAGCAGATGAGCTGCGTATAGGATTTTTTAAGCTTTTTGTTCGTTGAGGCAGTATGGTACGTATCGTTCTTTCTGTCTCTCTTGCATTCTTTCCATGTTCCTACTGGCCATTTTTTCCGCTCCATTCCTTTATGTTCATTTCAACTATGCTTGCATACGCCAACCCTATTTCTTTAGAGGGCCAAAGGCAGTAAAACCCACCCATCGACGACCACAACAAACATAGTAGTGCTTGACCACTATGGGATTGGGTTTTCTCGGACTTGATTCGACGATGGCGAATATCGTGGTACTGCTTGGTTGTGATCGGTACGCGTAATACACTAGATTCGTTTCTATCCGCCGGAGCATTGGGGATATTCCCTTTATTCCTTCCTTTTTCGTCGCATGATGTTCCGTAGACTGAAAAATCCGGTTTATCACAGCGCATCATATCGGAAAGACGAACTAAGTTTACGTCTTCCAACTCATCAAAAAAAGACAGGAGCAAGGAACAGATGGTCAAGCGGTAATGGGTGGGCGTGGACCTTTATAATTAAATATGTTCTTTACTTCTTGCTCTACTCGAGCTCATTATCAGTCTGTCCTTAAAACACCCGACGCCGTTGAATAGAGTGACAAATTATTCCGCCGTTTTGTTCATAGCCATTTCCTTCCTTAAATGTCAAAGGTGACAGACAACTGACATGTTCGGCGCTGGTCAGCTGTCGCTAATTTTTATCGACTGTGAAAAATATCACGAGGAAATTGACGACCATGAGGACGAGCGGAGACATTGGCATTTGGGGCCATCACTATTTGTTCTTCTCGATTATTTGGTGTGCAATGCTTCGAATGAAGTCCCAACTAGCACGTAGACTTCGTTAACTCGGCGCGTGATTTCTATATACCCACTTCACTTTTAACACAAATGTTCATGAGCCGACTGGGAAGAGAAGAATATAGACAGGATAGCGACATCTCCGAGGAATGCAGGCGTTGTGAGGAATCGAGGAAGATTTTTCAGCCAGAGACCAGAGACGGAGCATTTGAGGGGGAAGCAACCATCCTCGCCGTCGTACTGTGGACACAGCTATGGAAGAAAGACGACTTTCCTTTTTCTTTTGCACCCATCATATGGTGGGTGGTACTCGGCGATGAAGGAATGGAGTTGGGAACTGGGGCATGGAAGAAGTAGATAGGTCGCTCTTGGGTGTTCAGGGCGTGGTACGTACCCGGTACCGTATTGAGAAGCAATCTGCATGAAAAGGAGGGGGCAGGAGGAATCGTTGGAAGGATTAGTCGGGTGAGGGGGTATTGAGATCGTATGTAGCTACTATTAAAGGAACAAGCGAAATCAGCACGGCAGTGTACTTAGAACTTAGAACTTAGGGTTCACACGAAGTAGGGGGAAAGGAAGAATGAACTATTAAATAATAACCAGGATTTCGCGCTCCTTATATACATGTAACTACAATGAGAGAATATACCTGAACTTATGAGCAGTGAGGAAAGCTCTCTTATGCGAGTCAATGCGAGTCATCGGGGATGCCCCGGAGAATACTGACTCGGGCTTCGGGCTTGCACAGCTCGTCTCAATAGGGGGTGCCGGAACAGAAGTCGTATGTGGGAGAGACGTTTATTGATTATCGTCAAGATTTGTTTGGACTACAAAGTGCTTGGTCTTCGATCGCGAATTTGGTCAAACTTCAGTGTGAACACATGTGTGTGCTGCTTAGGTTCAAGAATCCAAAGGTTCATTCCGTCCCCCTTAGATTCTTACGCTGTCCAGGTCAATTTGCATGTCACCTTTTTCATTATTGTATTTATATTTAAATTCTGAGCTACTGTCGCCTCTTAATGTTAACCTAGCTGATATATCGTCATTTTATCGACACATATCGTCCATAGAGCGGTCAATGTGCAAATGTTTGGCTCAATCCTATCGTTGAAAAGGTCAACGGTATTTTTTCCGCAGTTTCAACCACTAATTGTGCTAATGCAGCTGCCATGTATCCCCCTCAGAAAGGAGAAAATTAATATTCGAATACCCAAACGATGAACGAGGTTTTTCTGTCCGTAACAAATTGCAACATCGTGGATCCAGCTCTGAGGTCCAATTGCGGTACCAGTGGTGACCGCGTTGCCGAGGCACCGGCAATGCCCAAATTAGGCAGCCTCCCAAGCAAGCATGTAGACATTGTAGTATCCGCTCTTGGTTTGTAAATGAATAAATTCTGTTTGAACTGGGGCATTTTAAAGCACTTATAGTCATGTTCTGCCGGTTTATAATATATATTGAAGCGTTTGCACGGTCATAATCGAGTCGACAATGTTTGTCTCGCCGATGAGAAATTTGATCCGAACGTGCACGTGACTGCGGATTTTCAAACTGGTGTCTCCATCCCTCCTTGGTTGTCTTTCCTCCATTGCCCTGCTCGTGCTATCCGTCGGCTGTCCTACGTCGTCGACGCGTCACCGCATCACCATTCAGTCCTGTGTTAATCGATGACTTTTGTGGACTGTCTTCTTTTATGCTTTATGTAGGGCGCCTCACTTTCGATGCGGTTGCTCTTTGATCGACTGTATGTCCTCCTCCCTCTGTTCAACAGTTCGAACTATCGATGACTCACTTGAGTTTAGAGGGCTAGGGATTTTCCTACACAAGCTGTATGCATCGGAGCACCATACCTCGTTCGTACCAGCATCAGGTGGCTTTAGCATCGCCTTTAATCCACTTGCCACTGTTCGCCTTCCACTGTTCTCATGCTGCCCATCTGGTTTCACCTGCGAGGAGGTCGCAGGTGAGTACGTGGATGACACACACACACGTTGGGTCGGAGGGTCGGAGGATACGGGGTCGAAGGCGTCGAAGAGGCCTCGAGGAAGACAATTGCTTGGTGCGTGCTTACTAACGACAGTTCTAGTGTCAAGTTCTAACTTCAACGCCGTCGTCGCTCTGAATCAAGAAGCTGTTTGGATGCGTTTGCATTTGTGTTCGTACCGACTTTCCTCACCCCCTTTACAATCTCCCACACCTGAGTGCCTACCTGAATGCAGTTGGTTCGAACCAGGATCAACGCCCGTGCATCGTAACTTTATTGACAGTTCTTTTCCCCTCGAGTCTCGAGTTGGAGAGCGAGCTTGAAACCAGATCAAACAGGGGCTTTGTAAGCACGATGCGAAGAGGCCCGAAAAACCGTGAAACGTGGTTTTGACAGACTTCTGGGGTCTGTGCGCCGCACTCCGAGGATAAAACCTTCCGGGAAGGCGAGTGGATTCTCGCCTTCCTTACTTCGACCCCCCATCTCCTCTGCAAAGTTCTTTCGACTCACCCTCCTCAATCCCCTACGAACGAGCTTCTGGTTTGTTTTATCCTGAGTCGTCGATGAACCCGAGGGATGACGGTTGTTCCCCTCACGCCTCTGTGCGCGTGCTCTGTCTCCAGCTTGGTCTATCAATGTCGACCGCTCTCTTTTGATTGTTCATTCTCAGTCTGTCCAGCATTGTGTTTGATTGCGTGGGCAGGGAAATCCGGAGGGTGCAGGGCGCAGTGCATCCATCACCGTCACGAGGAGCGCATCGATACTGATGCAATTTTCCGGGTGAATGGCCTCGGTGTGTTAATTGCTCTTCTGCAATCTCCGCGTTTCTCTGCCTGCTTTCGAGAGTGCGATGTATTTTCTAAACTGCATCTGAAAGTTGAAACCTTCCAACCTCAAAACGCTATCTCTTATTCGATCGTAACCTTATTACACACTTCTCCGATCCCCCTCTCAACTTGCCCAGCTCTGATATGCGGTGGAACACATCACCGTCTGCTTCCCCATGTGCATTTCCCTTTAGACGAGAGTGGTGCGACAGAGGGTCTCTAAACCATCTCTATCATGATGCATCATGTTCGATACCTTGAAGGCCTCGACGATTTGATCCGGAAGGTTTGCGAAGACCCAAAATTTGTGTCCTCCCTCTCTTCGATGTGGTTATTCCAAGCGAATTTTTTCTTCCCTCCCGACACCTTGCTAATTGCGTTCCTGTTTGTCCATTTTCTGGTCGATTTATCTTACAGCACACCTGTTGATCGACGAGGTTTTGAATGTCGGTCTTCTCTCTTGCCTTTGTTGTCCCCCTTGGTATGTTGAATATCGCATACGCCGCCTTATTCCTTTTGTCTTTCTATCCGTTCGTCGGATAGATAATTTAAACGTAGTGTGTTACTTTTTTATACCTCTACACCTTGTCCGCCTAGAAATAGGTTTTCACCTGCTTCTTCCGATTTGTGGAGAAGAAGTACATCCTCACCGCTTCGACGAAATTCGTTAGGTCAAGTCTGTTCGCCTGCGACACCCTTCGGATCAGATGGATCAAATTTCATTGATCCGGATATAAAGTTCGGCTTTGTGCTAGTAAGACACAGTCGCCTCAGATATATATATTGAGTGCACATTTAGCTACTAGAAACGCCTGTAAAGCTGACTGTCTATTAAAATTTCATTCATTTACCAACCGAGGGGAGTTATTTCGTGGTTAGTCTCCAGCACCATCCACATTTGGAAAGTGGTCCTGACTGTGCGAAATTTATTGGGTAAGCTGATGGGAGCATCCCGCAATTTTCTCCTCTTCCGCACACTGCGGCGGCCTGACTATTTTGACGGGGGTGCAAAATCTAAAGGAAGTTGTTTGAATTTTGCCTACCACGATTTTGCCTCTCCAATGGGTGGGAACACGTGACTTGGCAAAATCCAAACTACCTACTTCGTCTTTTGCATCCCCCACAAAATAATCCGGCCGCAGCAGTGCCACTGACTACCACCGTGATTGCACCTATCGAGAACTGCCCACCGATTGCGTTCTGGCTCTTTTTTTCCTGGACCGAAGGTTTCTTCAGAACCTGAAGCGTGTGCAGCTTACGCCTCAGGTGCACTCCTTAGCTCTGAATATCAAGATCAATTCACCGTCGTTCTTTTTCTTCCCTTTCCCCACGTTTCAAGCTTCGGGATATTTTCTGTGTGTCTTTCGTGATGCCTGCTTCGCCCTAATGGGTTCTGGGCTCTCTGGATACAGCGCACTCTGTATCTTAAACTATCGACCGGCCGTCATTGTCAGCACTTTCGTATGCCTGGCTCAGCGCTCAACCTTTGAGCACGAATTTCGCTCTTCACATCTCAGTGAATACGTGGCAAAAATACTATCTCGAAAGTCTCTGTTCTACGGGCGTGGTTTTTCTCTCGTCATCGAAGCTGCCCTCATGATGATATCAACCGCGTGCGCCAGCCGTTTACCTTCATTTTCTTCTCTCAAACTAAATGTTCCAATCCATGAGCCATGCCGACCTTATATCATTGTTAAGCACGACAATATACCTGGGAAACCTCGATTTTAATGTCATGGGCATCTTTGATAGATGACCCACAGTCCGTAGTTTAGGTGAGGACAAACTCTCTCATTCTCATCATCGCTTCCTCGAACACTCAGCTTAATTCGTAGAGTCCATTTCGTGGAGTGGGCATATTAGGACGCACCTTGAAGTACGTGTTCCAAAGACGCATATATTTGAGTGTGTACAATAGATGCAAGTTTTCCGTTTCTCTACCCCATTTTGTCATCGTCATCCTTCCAGCTGCTTTAACGGCAACGTATTCCCCTTCTTTTGAATCCCCTGCACTCGTATCTCGCAATACTGACGCATTGCATCGAAAAAACAGTTACATTTACCCATTGGTTCGTTGTCCGAAAAATCTGTTCTACGGTACATAGCTCGTTTCGCCTGCTTTTATCAAGGACTTTATCGCACTTAACGCGCGGCTGGACAGAGCATCCAGTGATGTCAAACGAAGCGGGGAAAGAGGCGCGGGCGGCGAGTCATGGGGATGATCCAACCGAAGACGATGACGGGAAGGTAACCGCTGCCTAGCACTGCGCAGGCGTGGCGTCTCGGTTGAGCCGATAACGCACGACATGTGGTAGGTGGAATGCAGGTATAATATCGACCTTAACACATGATGACAGGATTATCCTTTGTGAAAGGCGCGACCGATGGATTGGATGGGCTTTGAATGAGTCGGGGTGTTCGCTATCCAACGGACAGGCGTCGATAGAGTAAAATTTGAGGCATCCTGTACAGTATAATCAGACAGGCAATGACCCTATATTTGTGCATAATTTGACTCTCATTAGAATAGATTCATTATGCACAATAACTTCTAGGTCAGAGTTGTGTATGACGATGCAAAATGCGAGAATTGGCGGCTGTGCAGTCTGTGCAGATGAAAGCCGCCCCAAAGATTATGCATAATGCTACAAGAAAACCTTAACGGGACAACAATCATTGGTCCCGCTGTCCAAAAGGACCATCCCGACCGTCGTTTGACGCGGTACTCATGTCAATTTGGAGGACAGCTGTGTCAGCATTACAGGTACTTAATCTATCAACTTTGGCAATTAAATATTATGGCGAATACAAGTGTTCAAACATTTGTAGGACACTGCGATATGAAGTCGTGTGGTTCCGGTCGTAACTTATACTATGTGCCGAGAGTATAGTCACTCAATAAGTTGGGCCTAAATTATAGATAAGAACTGACAAAGTGAATAAAAGAAAAATTACTTTGACTCTTAACGATTTGATATGATGAGCCCCGCTGCGCTTTTGCGCGCTGCAATGCTAAATTTCAGCGCATTCGATGGATGATGTAATTAGCGCCCGCTGCCCGACCTCTTCTTTTAGATTGTATCTTGTGCCGACTCATCTCATCTCCAGGCAACGGCCTAAGGTCTTTGCAAATTTTCCACCTCTCAATCGCTCTTTAAACTTTTCTGGAGCTGCTTTCATTGCCTAAGGTTTTGATCCCACTAGTACTTTCACAGTCAGCCCTCGAGCCCTGCACTGCGTTTTGAAATTTCCAAACCCGAATCGCAGGTCAGAGCTTCTCCGTAGCTCATCATATTGCGACAGGGAGCAAGAAACGTATACAAATAAGTAAGCGCGCGACTTTCACTGGTACAGAGGGCGGGACCGCGGGTAGAGCCGCCTTTCATTGACAAATTTGGCCAAGGCGTCGGGAGTTAACTTGGCGCATACTAATAATAACCTACCTTGGATCTAGCCCACGCGGACTACGACGGCAGTATTGCCATTTCATATTCTGAGGGTGTCTAATAAAGGCAGGCCTCTAACCTAGAGCCCAGTGTGCATAATGGATTTACTCTCATTAGAGACAAATTATGCACAATGGTGGTAGCATTAGGTGAATCAGAGATACGCAGAATTACAGATAATGCGTTGTGGCCGTAAATTGGACTCAAATTAGGTAGAGAGTGCGTAACACTGCGTTCTCCACCGCTGTAGAAGAGAGAGATGGTCGACCGAATGGCGAATGATCGGTGAGAGCGTCGCATGGTCATTCAAAGAAGCGAGGGTGTTCGGGGTAACGTTTCATACCCGTTAATCTCGTCCACGAGTTTCAGAAAAGACGTCTGGTGTTTAGCCAAGAATAACCTGAAGACTTCGGTGATGATTGAATGGAATGAAAAAAAAAAGCATCATAGTAGTAGGAGCTGGAACAAGCTATCCAAGGGATAGTTGTCAAAACGAGGGTTGTAAGCAACTTGGACACACCGCATTCGAAGTTTATAACTCGCATCAGAGACTCTGCTAGCCTACGGAACCCAATACGCGTCGCGATTACATGTCGCAGAATACGCGACGCGCGTCACGCGAATAATTCGGGGATCACATGATATCTTTGTTTATTAGTCGCGGCGGGTTCCTTAAATCCTTTGGCTCTTTCAACACAACGTCGTACATGGCTGTTTTCTGGGGCGTATCGACGCTGTTCGCCACAGCAGCGACCATTGCGGAGAAGCCGGCGTCGTACCTCTCGAAGATAGCCAACAGAGACGCTAACTGGCCCGGGGTCGCATCAGCTCAGATGCCTTCGCCGTCCTGGTCTACAATACCTTCTTTGCACGGTGTTCTGGTTGTGCAGGACGCGTTTAGTAGCGTTCTTTGTCTAGAGCTCGCAGGTCAGCCACTTTCCTCGCTTTTCTAGACCTACTGACGCCACCTTGCCCACACCAGGGGGACTCTTAGGATCCTGCACTCGTCTCGGCTCCTTCGTAACTCGCCGCTTTGTCATGACCTACCGTCCTTCCTCTGGTCGGCTCTGATGGCGCATACTTCCATGTTGCATATGTTCGTTCACCGCCTCCGTCTCTTGCTTACGCTGACCCATGTTCATCTTAGGTAATTGCGAGATGTCCCCCTCAAACGTACAAATCTCTTGTCCCACACGCCGCTCGCATGCTCCTACCTCTCAGTTGCTCCAATTATTTCCTTCATCTATCGATCCTCGAGCGACCCTGCGGATCCACATACTGCGCGAGCCTGTTGGCAATGTCATAGACCCATAGGAGCACCACTGCGCGTTTCTCTGAGCTCTCACCAGCTGGATAACACGGTCCCGCCAATCGTTTTGATTACGCACGCGGGGGCTGGGGAGGATTTGAAGACGACGGGTCTTGATTTCGCTCGCCATCCAAATGGAGAAGCGAGGAGACGAGAAGTCAGCGACAACGGCGACTCGTTTTGGTCTGCACCGTCGTTCTGCGTGTCTATACGGCGGAAACATTGTAGAAGAACCGCCTGCGCTATTAAACGCCTTGGTGTACTTCTGTGAGTTGTCCTTGCTCCCTCGTTACTGTTTCACGCGCTCACTCACAACGCCGCGCCTGCTCCTCTTCTTCCAGCTTACTCTAAATTCGGACATCTGCGTGGTGAACCGGTTAAGTTCAGCGAAGTGCTTCTTCTAATCATCTCACACCCGAGTTTCTACGGAAGTACTACCCCTAAAAACCAAAGCAGCACGCTGGAACCAGCACAACGCGTGCGTCCCAGGGCGTTGGGGTTCGATAACCGGGATTTGCGGGCAATGAGCTTACATAGTAAAAGACGGGGGGACATGGCGAATGTCGGCGCGCCAGGAGCTCAACGGGGGGGTATCGCCATCGACAACCGAGGCGCCAAAGGGAAGAGCATTGGAGGAAGCAAACAAACCGGACGATGAAAGCTGTAACGCACTACTCAAGAAGCTTTCTTCCCTCGCAGCTTTGTCGCGTGTCCAACAATGCACGAGTTCTCGTCAGGGCTATTTGGGGGAGGGGTGCTAATATCTGCCTGTGGCCTTTGGATGGCATTTCGAGGTGCGGGTCGGGTACTGCGGTGGTTAGCGGAGCGTATGTCTGAGTGCGGATCATGAGGTACGCTTTTTTCGAGTCGTTTTCTCGTTTTTGTTGATTTTTTTCGGTTCACGGTTTTGTTAACTTGTAGTATACGAAACTCGGCGACAATTCTAATCTTTTACTGAGAGCCCTAGAGGTGCTCGACCAGATATTCCGGACCCATTCGTTTGCTTTAGCAAACTGATTCGTCCTAGCGACCACAGCAAGGCGGAGTGGTAACGAGGGAGGGATAAAATCATTTCTTTCCGTCTCAAAGTAAGCCATTTCCGCTTGTGCAAACCTCGTCTTATATCCGCCCTTTTCTCCTCATGTTTCTTTCCTACCCATGATCACCCCGCTCATCTCTAGAACGCGGTTTTTGTGCATCAATCTTACCCAAATCTTCCTTCGGCTTACTAACGTTCCTCACGTATATACGACTTTCTGTTTAGTAATGCTTAAATCGGCACGGTGGTGTTCTTATACTTTTTCTTTTACCCTTCGACTTACTCAGTATTCTAGCTTATTCGAACTACCAATCTAGTGGCGTGATCTTGAACCGTGATGCACATTCAACATAACGGAGCGTGCACGAATACCGCATTGCCACCGAATAGCATGCCCTTGATAACCCTTTTCCTAGGCGCATTGGAGTTGCTTTGGCTGGGCAGATGTATCAGACTAACGTTTCCTATCAAAAAATTTCGGAGATGCTCGGAGAGCGTTTGAAACCTGCTTTTGAGTACTCGAACGAGTTTTGTGCTTACGGGTTTCTGTTTTTCGTGTTGCCTTTAACTCCCTCCGCCTGTTTGGCCAGTTTACCTGTTGTTCGCTTCGATATTCATTCAAGTGGATTCGTTCTCCGTCAATCGAAGTAGTGGAACAAACTCGTCTCGATGTTATTGCTGTTTGCGGAAATGTTGGCGAAGTGGGAAATTTGATGCGAAATCAAAAATTCGAGAAATCCTGACCTCGGGTGCCGCGCGGCCTCTAGAACAATGAATTCTTGAGCTATGAGTACAATTTTAAGTGATTCGGAATCGTAAGAAGCTACGCTGTCAGAATATGTAAAAATATTTGAAAATTACGAGGTTTCAATGAAAATGGTCAAACCTTGAGCTGAAACAGTATTTGCCTCACTGATGAATAAAAACGGCAGATTTCGCCACAAATTTTTACATTTCTGATATCAGGTAAACGTTGCGAAGGTGCTCAGAAAAATTCAAGGCAAAATCTTTATTTTTGACGAAGTTAGGAAATCTGGATCTCGCAGATGATGACCTGGCACGGATTTTGACCTCCCGAAGCTTCGCTTTTGTCCAGAGACTTATATAATGCGTTTAATCTTGATAACAATTGGTTTTCACCCTTTCCGCCACCCTGAAACAGAGACAGTGCAACATATGAGGGCACATAAGGATGTCATAATTGGGGTAAGTTGCATCGTATCAGGCCTTGCAAATTTTCAAAGACAAAAGCCCAAAATGCTAGTGTGACTCTGTGTGAAGTATATGTAATGATTTTTACAAGTTTTGGGAGGTAACTTAAGTCCCAGAGCACTGAACTCCGTGCCAGGTCATCATCTGCGAGACCCAGATTTCCTAACTTCGTCAAAAATAAAGATTTTGCCTTGAATTTTTCTGAGCACCTTCGTAACGTTTACCTGATATCAGAAATGTAAAAATTTGTGGCGAAATCTGCCGTTTTTATTCATCAGTGAGGCAAATACTGTGTCAGCTCAAGGTTTGACCATTTTCATTGAAACCTTGTAATTTTCAAATATTTTTACATATTTTGACAGCGTAGCTTCTTACGATTCCGAATCACTTAAAATTGTACTCATAGCTCAAGAATTCATTGTTCTAGAGGCCGCGCGGCACCCGAGGTCAGGATTTCTCGAATTTTTGATTTCGCATCAAATTTCCCACTTCGCCAACATTTCCGCAAACAGCAATAAGCACCTCCCATGCTCCTCCGTTTGGCTTACCGTTGCGAACGCGTCTTTTAAATCTTCTGTCCTTCTCGTGCATCAGGGTCTCTCTTCGTTTCGACGACTCCTTAGTATCTCCTTACTCATGTCGCTTTGTCCGGGCGTCTGACCTCCTAAATGGTCTCAACTTACAATGTGCGCTCATCGCAGCCTAGCCGACTCCGAGATCAAAGACATTGGAAGTTTCACCCACAACCGTGACGGTAGGATTAAAAGTACGAATCACTTGGCGCAGCGCCCAAATTTGAAGCCACCATGCCAGTTATCCTATCCAAGGATTACAACGAGCAAGTTTCCTCTCTTACAGCGCACTTCAAAACACTTTTCACTTACCCACCCGCAGAGGTCGCCTCAACGATCAGGGACAATCCTCTAGGCGCGTGTTCCGACGCCCTTGCCGCTTCTCTCCTCTCAGCTGCTCAGACAAATCCCACATCCATCGACACATTAGTGCAACCTCTTGTACGAGAACTTACGTCCACGGAAGACCTTCGATTCACCGACAAAGATGCTGGATACACAAATATCCAGTTTAATACCGTCTTTCGCGTAGATCTCGCTGAAATGCTCAGTGATTTTCTGCACGAAATACATCCTGAGCCGAAACAGACGGATATTTTGCCTAGCAATACCGTCCTTTCCTCTGCTCTCTTCTCTGCGAGTGCCATTCGTAACGGCTTGTTGAGCTCAACTGCCATCTACGTCTTCACAGAAAAGGGGTTGCAGTTTCACGGAACTACTATCAAAACGGAGAGCCAAGAGGTTAGGGCAATCGGAGCGTGCTTGCTCTTGCTCGTTGCCGGTCGGGTGCTTATCGATAAATGGATGGTAGACGAAGGCCGGTTTGACAATGTCACCAAAGCGCTGGAAGGTTTGAAAATAAATGCCGTGATGCAGCATCCAACGGCTGCGACCTTGCTTGAGGTTAGTTTGAAAACTTTACATCGGTCAGATCTGAATACTGATCGCCGCGCTTTGGAGGACCATAGAGGCGGCGGGAGGTGGGTTTGCAGGGGTTATACCTGCTGCGGATGCCTGGAAGCTGTTGTTCCCTTGAGTCGGGTTATTGATGCCTAGGAGTTGTGGGCATTCTGCTGTATGGAGGAACCTTTCTGATTTAGTATTAGGTTGGGTCCGAATTTTGCTTACTATAAGGCTGTATCCTTACCGGTGATAGAGATTCTGATTGATACGGGACATAGCACGCTGCGTGACGCCTACTGACGCAAAGGTTCGGCGCTCACATTCGACGAAGACAAACTCGGACTTCGAGTACCTGCCGCATCCTGACAATGAACTCCAACGAATTAAATGAAAGTATACCGTAAACCATCTAATGTCAGTATATCTAAGGTAGTCCTAGATGTCCCGTAATCATGAATCTTAATGCAAAATCCCGACTCAGTTACAAGCGAAGCTGCTTTCAGTGTTTTGACAATTGCTGATTACAATTCGTTGTTTGATTAAGCTGTCCACTTAGCTACCATAACGGGTCAACTCGTCCACAGTGATGACAAAAATTATCCACAATACACGACAACCCTCCTTTTATCGCAGAAAAGCCTTTGCCGGCGTTTCCGTGTATTGAACTGTGCGCATCTTGGTCATATTACACTTTCCTCACTCGCGCCTGCTTTCCCTGAGAAACCAAAGAAACGTCATTATTAGCGATATGCATTTAACTCACACATTTTTCGGCTACTCATTTGTGATTTTACCAAGTCGTACAGCTATGGAGACAAGCTAAATTTGGCAGCTAACCAGACTAACGTGAATTTTCGACAAATGATCGCAGATAAGCGCTGTATATCCCCTAGACGAATGCTAAAACACGGCCGCAAAATTATCAAGAAATCACTGATGACACGTCCGTCAACGAAGATTCGCAATCCAAACCGCAAGAGTCAACAATTGGATGTATCAACATGGAAAAGAGGAAAGTAGGAAGGTACACAACAATGGGAGGAGATTCGAGGATGTTAGCCGTAGTCGTTTCCCCTTCTTGGGTCAATAATTTCGGTGCCAACATCGAATTGGTTAGCCGCGGAGACCGAGCGGGCTGTATGCCTTTGAAGGATGTCAACGTCGATGACAGTAAGCTAGAAGATGAAGCGAGGAAGTAGAGACAAGAACTGATATTGTACATATAATACCATGTCGAATGGTATGGTTATGACATACATGTCGGTGATGCGGGTATGTAGCACTGATTCCCAAAACCGAAGTCGATGAGTTTCTCGGTTAGTGCCAACAGGCTAGTCTTATGAATAAGACCCAGAAAAAAAATAAGAATATATGGTCAGATTAATCCAAGTCCGAGCGGCGAATACCCGCAGACCAAAGTAGATCCCCAAGTCAGTAGTTCCAGCTAGCAACAAACCACAGGATACCGAACAAAAGAAACCAGAGGCGTCAAAGGACAATCAGATCGTCACTGGAACCCTCAGATTATAGGCGCAACCAGCCCAGAGCCGAGGGTCAAACGTTGACGTCAACGAAGCAATGAGCAGAAATCAGATAAGAGAAGGAAGCGTGACGGATACGGTCTAGCAAGAATCCTTGGTTAACGTCGGTGAACGTGACAAGGAAACCAACGATGCACGGATGAAGACAACTGGCATGGTGGTTGGAAACAACGTCGATCGTGGGACTCTGTGAGTCTGGTTTCGGCCCGTAAAATCTAAGCAAATGGGGTCCGTGCGAATGCCGCCAACCCCTCCCTTCTCCTTGCCCTCCTATTGGCGACATCTCGTGCTGTTATGCCCCCGACGGTCGCCCACCGACTTCTTAACATCGTCACGCTGACGCGTGTTCAATACAGAAAGCTACAAGACCCTCCGTCAATTGCACAAAACCCACTCTCTGTCCCTACGCGCCACCCGCACACTCCGACCTCCCTGCCAACTCCATTCTCGAGCTACCGTGTAGACCAACCACGTGAGCCCATTTTGGAACGTCGAACACCTAGCAAATTTTATAGGGGCGTCGCTCTTGATTCCCAACAGGTGGAACGCACATGTAACGGTGAAGGCATGTGAAGGCAGAGGCGCGAGTGAGGTGTCAGCTACGCGGTGGTGTATTTCGCTTGGATGTGTCCAGAGAGTGTATGCGCGCCGCCTGAGTTTTTGGTGGGAATAGAAGGAACGGAGGAACGAGGCGTACACACAGAGGGGTGACGCTTTCCAGGTCAATATCAGCAAAGGAGAGCGTTAGGAGGAGGGGCAGTGCGGATAGTGGAAAGCGGGAAAGGATGGATAAGGACGGTGGGGAGAGGAGAAAGGCAGGGAATGGTAAATGAATCGGAGTATGGGGAACGGGGGAAAGGAGCACGGTAGGTCGACAACTGCGAGCTTGGCTGGGATCCGGGGAGGACAACATTCGTCGACGAAGGTAGGTGCGATATCCAAGGGTTAAGGTGAGTTCAAAACCACAAGGGTTGCAGACGAGAGGAAGACATATGCAATGTTGGGTGAAGAGAGGACGGATGAAATGGACAAATTAGCTACATAGACTTCGTCGCGTGTGAAGCCACGGCGCGGTTTAGAGAGGCAGCGGTTCGTGCTCAAGTGTATGACAAGGTCGGGTTGTGCGTTGCAAATGACCAGACGACCATCTCAGGCTGGGGAAGTCAGATTTAGAGCTGAAAAATGATATAAATATGAGCATCGCGACAATGGATTGTAAGAGAAAGAACGACGAACCAGCTATTCTCGACGCTGGTCAACTTTGCCCTCAACTCGTAGCAGGGCTTGGTTCTCCCCACTCCCGTTCCCGTTCCTCCTACTCTGCTTCTGACCTAACCGCAGAGCCTTAATGAGGGTACTCGGCGCGTCAATGTCGCCGAATCCACAAAAGTGAACCAGGACAACGATGTATCTGGCGTAATAAGACTGCTTGGGCGCCGAACTCTGAAAATCAGGCCGAACTGGTGGGCTGAATATAGAAGCACAGCCACGATGCCGAACGAGAGGGATCCGTCGATATCGCAATCTAATCTCTGCTTCTCTGCTCGTCCTTCGTTAATCGACGAGCCGTCCGTGGTGTGCTGACGCGTCGCATGCCGTGCAGGATTGAGAGGCTGATTTGAAGCAAATTCCGACGTCAATTGAGATAGGAGGGCGGGTGATACGTGGCTCAAGCATGAAGCGGAGAGATTATAGTAGGTGGAGTAGTAGACGGTGATGCAAGGAAAGTGGACAAAAGAGTGAGGAGATGGGCTGTAAGGAGACAGCTGCGAACGTCGGATCAACGTTCATGGGACTCTACGCCAACACCAGCTTCAGACTTGATAAAGGATGAACGTTGAACACCGCTTTCACAGAGTCCGAGGAGGGACCGCGATTGACGAAGCGAGCAGTGTGTGGTGGTATGAGGCAGGCGGTGACAGGTAGCGCGTCCGTCGTGTCATTCTCCGCATATTCGTCACTAGCTGGGATGTACGGGTAAAGAAATGCATCAATTACCTGATAGAAAGAACACGATTAGAGCTGAGCGTCAAAAAGAACAGAGAAAGTGCAACAACTCACTTTGTTCTTGCGAGAACAAGATTTAGGCTGACCCTCGTCACCTACTTCGACTCGAGAAAGGGATGGGGGCGGTGTTCGGGTCAGCAATTGTGTTATCAGGAGGCGGGATTCGGTTTAGGATACAGGAGGGTGGTAAAAACGCCGTCCCTTGCGGGCAGAAGGCTATACAATGTGTTGGTGTGACGGCTAGCGCGCCGCGCCCATCGACTCTCGATTCATTGTTTATCTGAAGAACACGATTAGAGTCGAGCGTCGAGAAGAAGAGAGAAAGTGTAAAGACTCACTTTGTTCCTGGAGGTAACAAAACCTAAAACGACCCCCTTCGCATACTGTACGTGGCGTCTAGGAATACGCGCGACCATAAACCAAGCAACAATAGCGAATAGCGAACGATCTTTGGAACACAATGTTACCACCGGAGCCGTCGAAGTGCCGCGGGATGGGTTCGTCGAAGTGCCTCAGAAGACGTCAATGAATATCCACCGGCAGCTGCAGCCCCTCACATGAGGACGTCAGCACATACATGAGCCTCACTTGAGCCCATGCTGCTCGCCAGCAAATACGTTGTTAACGCCTTCGAGCACCGTACAAGGCATCAAAACACACAACCCTGGCAGCTTCCATCCCTCACATGAGGACGTCGGCACAGCACGAGCCACACATGAGCCCGTGCTGCTCGCCAGGGAGTACGGTGACGCTTGCAGGCGCCGCGCGAGGTATTGAAGCAGATCCACCGGCCGCTGCAGCCCCTCACATGAGGGCTCCAGCACAACCACCAGCACAACCACCAGCCTCACATGAGCTCGTGTTGCTCGCCAGTGGACACGTCAATGCCTGTAAGCGCTCTACAAGGCGTAAAAACACGCCCAAACCTCATCCGAGGGCTGTTCTCCCATGCGAAATGCCGAAAGATTTTCCTGGATCGACATCGAAATAAGTCCGCGAAATGGAAGAAGAGAAAACAAAGATCACTTACAGGAGTGCGTCGCGGTCTTGAACAGCGTGGACAGGTTGGGTGAGACGTGCCCGAAGGGCAGACGCGCCAAACGACAAACGCAAACTCGGATCCTGACCCTAGAGCCACGTCGTCGAGAGTCCTCGGAGAGGGGGCAATGTATGAGCTTGAGTTGAAAGTGTAGGATGGGAAGGGAAATCGCGTCGACTGACGAACAAATTTATCATGTGATCTCAGAGAACATGTGACTGTGAAAGGTTGGTCCTGGCGACGTTCTCGAAGTCGATATCGACGAAGAAGAATGGTGGCGATGGGAAAGTGCCATGGAGGGTGTAGAGGGTAGGCGGGGAGAGGAGTAGGGCATGGGGTGGAAAATAGGCAGGGGTACGAAGGATGGGGAGCACGATAGGTCGACAACTGCAAGCTTGGCTGGGATCCGCGAGTGCGACGCTCGTCGGCGTCCAATCCTATACGAGAAGTGCGAGCACGCAAATATTAGAGATGTATTTGAGACCAAAAAGGTGGGCGGACGAGGGGTATGGGGGTGGTGGGCAGATGAGGAGAGGAAATGAAACGATTAGGATTGTCGAATCTTCTGTTTGGACTCCGACGGCCGAGTCGGTCTGACGCGACCTGGACTGTGGAGCCTAGGCGCGCTGTAGAGAGACGACGGTTCGTGCTCTCGAGTATGACATCGGGTTTGTCGATGGAAATGACCAGACGGCCATCTGAGAATGGGGAAGTTAGATCAAGAGCTGAAAAATGAAATATGAGCATCACGACAAGGGAATGTATGAGAAAGAATGACGAACTGGATCATTTTCGACGCTGGTCAAGCTCATCTTCAATTTGTAGCAGGGCTTGGCTTGCCTCATTCCCATTCTCATTCCATTCTTCCTCCTCCGCTTCTAAGCTAACCGAGGAGCCTGACGGAGGGTACTCGACGTGTCCAAGTCGTCGAACCCACGAAAATGAACCAGCATCACGGGCTATCTTGCAGGGCAATATTCTTCGGACGCCAAACTCCGAAAATCAAGGGAAACTGGCGAGTTAGAGGCAGAGGCGCGATCGTAAATATTGAAAGTCGATATTTTATTGATAAAGCGTCGGACACCACGCGTAACGAGGAGAGGTTGGCTTGAGAAGGAGGAGAGTGGCTGATGCGCAGATCAACCATGAAGTGGAGGGACGGTGCAGGTGGAGCAGCAGGTAGTGACGCAGACAAACGAGAAGGAGAGAAGAGAAGATGGTGGATAGGCGGGTAAGGTGATGGGTACGAGCGTAGAATCCGCATCCGTGGAATGATGGTCTAGTCCGAGCTCCGAGCTCCGATGCCAAATCAACTTGAGAGTCGATAAGGCATGGCTCGAGTCAGGGACAGCGTTTGAGGAAGCAGGGCTGGCGGGTGCGGGTGGGCGGGCAAGGGACTGCTCGTGGCGCGTCATGTATTATAACAAGTTAGTGCGACAGCTAGTGTGCCGGTCGCCTCGCATGCGCTCGTCACCAGCGAGTACAGCTTCGCGATGGTTATCTGATAAAGGGAATAAAAGAGAATACGGTTAGAGTCGAGCGCCGAGAAGAAGAGAGAAAGGGTAAGGACTTACTTTGCTTCAGGAGGTAACAAAACCTAAACCAACCTTCTATGCGTACTTTGCGTGGCAGCTAGGTGTCTGCGCGACCGTAATCAACGACGCCAAATAGCAAATAACGTCATGAGGGTTTGAAGAACCAGGGGAGGGGTCAAAGGGCCGCAGAAGACACCAACGAATACCTACTGGCAGCTGCCATCCCTCACATGAGGACGTCAGCACAAACACAGGCCTCACATGAGCCTGTGCTGCTCGCCAGCAAATACGTCGCTAACGCCTTCCAGCACCATACAAGGCATCAAAGCACACACCGCTGGCAGCTTCCGTCCCTCACATGAGGACGTCGGCACAGTACGAGCCTCACATGAGCCCGTACTGTTCGCCAGGAGGTACAATGACGCCTGCAGGCGCCGCGCGAGGCATTGACTCGGATCCGCCGGCCGCTGCAGCCCCTCGCATGAGAGCCCCAGCACAAGCACTAGCCTCACTTGAGCTAGTGTTGCTCACCAGCGGACGCGTCAATGCCTGTAAATGCTCAACGGGGCGTAGAAACACGCCCGAAACCCCATCCCCGAGGCCTGTTCTCCTATGCGAAATGAAAATCCATTCCGATGGCGGTAGGAAACGACTGAACGGTCGGTGAGCGGGGTAGTAACCACGTTTGGCAAGAAGTATCGCGGGGATTGTAGACTGTGAACCTAGGTATAAGCGGTAGACAAAAAAAAGGAGTTTGTAACGTACAAAATACAGCGGAAGGAGACGAGAAGACAGACGAGAACTCGCGCGGACGCGTGGAAGGTTTAACTGCATGGGTAACGAGTCCGAAAATACGAGTGGATAGGCGTGGTTCGGTCGGCGCATCGAACAGGCGACAAAACGAGGAGGAAGTGACGAGGCCGCGGGAGGTTCGACGCACAGGCGTCGGGTCTCCGAGAGCAGGTGCAATGCTCGCCGTAAAATGTTGAGAGGCCAAGTATAACGGCGTCGACGAGGAACGATGGCAGCAACGGTATCAAGATGACGTGGCAAAAATGGTGAGCTACTGAGGGAAGATTAGCGTCCCGCGGTACTGCCGTTCAATAGGATTAGACTTACCTCTGAAGCTACTAGGATTGGTTGATGCGGTTTCTTGTGAGGAAAACGCGTCGGCGGTGTCGTTCCTATGCTGGGCACGCTTTGTTGGAATGAGGTATTACGACGCTATGCGCTGGCACCATCATATGTGGGTTAGCACAGTACGAGCTTCACATGGGCTTGTGCTGCTTGCCGGAGGTAGAGGAGGTAGATACATGGGTTGGAGCTTCTTCAAGCGTTGGCCAGACACGCTGGAGGATGCCCATTTGGATGGGAGGAAGGAAGGAAACACGGACAAAAATTTGCTGAGAAATTGAAAATGAACAGATGTCACATGACGACAATGACATCACGTCCTTCCCTTCCTGGTTTTCCATTTCAAATCCATTTCGCTGAGCCTCCAACGGTAGCTAATTTCTATCAGCAACATCCATCCCTCTGAGGCATGACAATTACCAACTGTCCTAACTCTTGCATAACTCTGCACCTTTTGACTGCTTCCCTTGGACGTGGACTTGTTTATTTGATCCCCAAGAGCAATTTCGGCGTAGAAATAAGTCATTTTTGTTGATATTTCGAGCCTGTGTAGGAACTCAGAGGATCATTCTTGAGGCCGGAAACATGTTTCGCAAAAAGCTGATTCGAGGTCTTTGTCGGCCCTACAAAAGTCGTGAACCGAAAACACTCTATTAATTAATAGATGCATTATCAGACAGCCCCTCCGAGGGACTATCTTTGAATTAGTCCGTCGCATCTTTAGTCTCAGATTCGCCTGTAATATGACCACGGGCGCTCTGCACAATGTAGCCGACTCCGAGAAAGCGCTCTACCGACAAATGGCTAGCTTTTCAAATATGATTGACGTACAAAAATATCTCCAGCTATGTTCTAGAGGATGAACCAAGTGGGCAAGCGCACCAGTGTTGATCTCTCAGTCAGTCGTTACTTGCCCAGGAGAATCAGAGAGCCCGACCAAAGCGCTGCATTTGGGGGGCGTGAAATAGACCTTGATCTCCTGGGCGACAAAAAGCATCTGAAGGCCGTGCTCAGATACGTCGCGGATACAGGGAGATTCGAAGCAACATATAGAGATCTGACACGACCAAAGAAAAGGGTAAGGGAGATATCAGAAGACCAAGGCTCTGCTGAGCGGGGAGGGCACCGTCCCTCCTCGAAGGTCATGATTAGTAACACAGCCTGCCACATCATAGGGCGGACAACTAAATCTCCAATTCGTCGTACAATCTCTGTATGACGTTCGAATGAGATCGATAAATGACTGCGAGACAAAAAAGAAGACTTACGAGTCGTGTTAGGGCAAATACCAGCCATGGGAATAACATTCGGGTTCATCGATCATCAACGTTGAAACAAGGCAATTGTTATTTGAGCTCGCCCTGTTCGAAGAGGCGGGCAAAGGCATAAGAAAGGAGGAGGTAGAGGTGAAGTAAAGGAGAGGAAGAGAGACGCGCGTAATATTGGCAGGCTGGGATTCAGGTCCAAGGCGGTTCACCGTATAGTCCGTACCAATATCGTTTCCGTATGCACACACCTCCTGCACATATCAACGGCTTTGTTCAATCATTTTATATAAAACCGACATGTATTGAGTAGATTTATAGCAGAACTATCACATCGGGGGTTCCAGGATATAAAGACCATTTTAATGTATTTCCTACAGCGAATTCAATATTTAAAATACAGAACGACCTACAGAAAGTTATTATATTTAAAATCTTCAATAGGCTACAAAAGCCGTTTTTATTTTGACTGTTGAATTACCTACAAACGACGTTTATATCTTGGTCAATAGTTTAAATACCGAGCGTCTCTGTAGGGTATTCGGCAGTTAAAATGCCGAATTTCCTACCGAGGACGTTTCTATTTTAAGTGCCAAAGGCTTTCCAAGGGAGTTCGGCATTTCAAAAGTAAAATACTTTCGTAGTTCAAATATAAACGGCGTTTTAATTTTTTTATTGGCGGAGAAAACAAAATTAAAACGCCGTTTATATTTGAACTGCCAAAGTTTTCAGTATTTTGAGTGCCGAACATGCTGGGAGAAACTTCGGTAGTCAAAATATAAATGTGCTTTGTACGGAGTTCAATCCTTTATCTGCTGGTTCACCTACAAAGGAGCCCGGCATTTAAAATATTCATCAAGATATAAAAGTCTTCTGTAGCGAATTCAGTATTTAAAATATGAGAGGGTCCAGTAGCCTATCGAAAATTTTATGTGTAAAACCTTTTTGTATCGAAAACTATATTTTAAATGTTGAACTCGCTACAGTAAATACATATAAAAGACTCTTATATTTTGCGACCCCCGATGTGTATAGTTAAAACACGCCTTAATAACGAATGGAAGATAAAGTAAAAACGTACACACTCGACTTCCACCCGCCGCAGGCTGCCGACAAATTTTCTGCGGCACGGTTCACTCAGTCAGCGGGTTTCCTCTAGTTCGCGAGAAACATGTCCTGTTTGTCAGGGCTTCTCTTCTGCGGTGTCTTTGGTGGGTTAACTTATTTTTTTCTTCTTGGCGAAGAGCTACAGAAAATAAGGTTAAGTCAAATACTATATCAGAAGTAGCAGGAACGTATCGAACCTAACCCACTCACTTTCATTTTGCGACCCACCCTTCTCACTCTCTGCGCGAATACAAGCCCAAGCACCCACAAGGTGCTTGTCGATGTGCTCCAACAAGACCATAACAAGCATTTCTCAAACAGTTTTCAGGTTCCATTTCTCGACGAGATCGTGGTAAGAGACCGCCTGAATGTCGTGGTTTAAGTTGTGAGTGCCAAACTTGAGGGTATCAGCTTTCACTTGAACATCAGTCACTTGAATCGTGGATGAGTCGTCTTCGACACGAGCTCGACAGCGGCCTGAAAGGACGACAAGAAATGAGTACTCGTAAGTGAAAGTAAAACCAAAAAATAATGGCAGACCATCAATCCTTCACCGTCTCGAATGACATCCGCGATCCCCGAATCTCGCAACTTGACCGTGGTCGTCTTCTTCCTATATATCTTAAAACGCCACGTCACGCAGTTCGCCTGCATCTGCTCGAGCTTCAGGTGGACCTCATACTAATCATCATCGGCGATCACGCCATACGGCGAGAACTCGACAAAGTTACGTGCCACGAGCTCGACGAGTGTGGGGGAAAGGTTGTCGGCTTGAAGCATGATGTTCCAGACGACTCGTTCGACCTCATCGCTGGTGTATTCGATGTGTGGGATGGGGATAAAGTCGACCTGAGAGGAGGACTTGAGGGCCTGTTTGGATGTAAAATACGGCGTTTTGACGTCGTAAGGCAGAGGAGACACATGATTTACTACAGTCAGGTTCAAGACCGCGTCCGGGTCGGAGGATGTCCCAAGAGAAAGGATACAGGTTAACAGGCTCACTCAAATCAAAAGATAATGATGAACTTACCTCGCGAATATACAAATCCACGGCCTCAAACCAAGGTATTCCATCGACCGATCATTCATAAACCGGTTGAGGAGGCTCGAAGCTCGGTGGTGAACTCCAGGCTCGAGTTAGTTATCTGCTCGTAAGCGGTGAGTAATCAAACGAAAAAATGAGAAAAGCAAGATATGAACCTCGTGTGCAGAAGGTGGGAGCCGTGCGTCCTCCTTAGCGTGGACTACGTTCGTTGTCGTGTTTGTGGCTTCCAGTATCACTTATATAAATCACGATGAGATTTCGAAAAAATGCAATGAATAGTTGCTTAAACCTACCGTTTTCGAGCGGAATATAAATAGGTGGCGACGTTTTTGGAGAAGTACTCCGCAGAGAAGAAGCACATCCAGCGACTGCGTAGACTACTAGTTCGCATTTTATTGTGCTGCTAGGGAGCAAAACCCCCACGAACACTATCCTCAAGTCGAGAACGTGAGTATATGCACCTTAAATCAACAAAATTCTGAAAACATACCCGCATTTGCTTCATCTTCCCCATCATACCCTTCTTCTTCACCTCCACCTCATCGGAATCGGAGTCGTTGATATACTGCTCCAGATAGTACACCTATCCAATAGCACTTTCCACCATCGGCTGCGCCTACTCTCCAATTGTTGTCTAACCTTTCCCCATACTGTTCCATCGCCTGATCTCTTGCCTTGCGAACCGGCTTCTGAGTTCCATCCGCATTCTCCAACATTGGCAGCAAACCCTCCTTCTGATCGCAGTTGAGAGTCGTATCCATTCAGGTACTCTAGACGCGTCTCCAGAACCGACGTCTCGTTCGGGGCCGCCATGTGTTAGCCTCCGATGATGAATTGGTCGTTCGGCGCGCTCTGGTCGACGGCGGCAAGGGCGACTTTGAAGGAGGCGATAACGGAGGCAGCTTTGGCGACTTCGAAGGAGAGGCGGTCGTAGCCGACGAGGAAGAAGTCGGAGAGAAATTTCAGGACTTCGGGGTTGGAGAGGACATGGGTGAGTTGAGTGCGAAAGTCCTTTACAGCCACTTAGTTCACGCCTTTCAGCATCATTGTACCAGCAGAAGAAAAAGATTTAGCTTACCTTTGTTCCCGTCGTCCCGATCCTGAGATGAACTCATGGAAAACTTCTTGTTAAGGTAGCCTGACGCCAACTTGAAGCAGTCGATGTGCCACGTCACTCAAATGCCAGATGAAGCTTGGAGGAGTTCGTCGTCGTTCTTGTCCAATACATTGACTCCTGCAAAACCAAAGATTTGTGAGTTGTCCTCAATCTGCTTTAGGCTCTCGGACAGCAGGTCGTTGAGGCCTACTCGTGAGTGGTCGAGAAGGTGATGGGTGCAGCCGATTAGACCATTGGACGGCAGTTCTCCGGTTTGAAATGGGTCTATAACGCAGTATAGGCGAATCTAGGACCCTAATGAGACCTCCACACTTCCAAGTGACAGCGAAGAACAAACCTTTCTGCCAACGCTGTTTTTGCTGACGTCCTCGATAACGGAGCCCTTTGCTGGGTGCGCATCGACATCTTCGGAGGTAGGTGGAAAATGCATGAGAAATTTGTCGCATAGCAAGGAAATTACTCTCACCTCCATGTTGGAGCAGCAATAATAATAATTGCTCGACGCCAGGGGAGGAAGCTCGAGGAAGCCTCGGGAGGAAACAAAACGTGTGATGACGTCACCCACTTCTTTTCGCGGATTTAAGCTCCGCAACGCCTGCTTTCAAAGCCAACCTTCACGACGACGAGGTCCTCAATGGCCTCCGTTGACATGCGTGTCCGTCAATGGTGCTTGGTTTATTTTGTTCTCGCTCGAAAGGAGGAATCCCGAAGTTGGGATTTGGCCCTATTTCCCGATGTGGAGGTCTTCAATGCACAACCCACTCGAAGCCACTTTCAAAAATCGACTACATGCCTACTACGAGGCTTGCGTCAATAACCAGGAAGGTGAACAATAGAGCCGTCATTTATTGACTCAGATTTCTCAAATATAATAAGTTTTATTTCGATTCTTTTCTGCTCGTCGTTCTAAACTCTTAAGTACATACATGCGTCCTCTTTCTTTTGTCGTCCTGTACCAAAACCAGAGTGCTCCATGCCAACATCGTAAGCAGATTAACTTTTTTTTCTTGCCTGAATAATTTTAATTCAGAATCTACAATAAATCCATTGCTAGAGGCACCGCCTGTGATCAGGCTATGAACACTCCCCCCACGCGCCAAGAAATGTCAGCAGGTCATCAAAGTTCAACGCGACACCGACCGTCTTTTTCATTCCGAGTCCCTGAGAGATAGAGCGTGGGAGTTGGCTCGGCGGCCAGACTGGAGAGCGGGGCGTGTGGGCCTTGGTGAGATTCCAAGAATTAGAAATACCAGTTTGTTGCTTTTGCACTCTACGTATATGCTTTAAATTCAAGGAGCGGTGTAGAAATGCGTGTCGGCTAGCTGTGCTGAAGGACTATGGACCGGACGAACGCGTTCGGAGACCTGGTTCAACAAAATTCTTCAATGCGCCGAGTGTGGCTCACCCTAAATATCTTTTGCGCATTCCCCATCGTGTCCGAAATCGGTTTTCGTGTCAAGATAAAACAAGCCTTCGCAAACGAAACTTCAAATGCGTCCAACCTCTCCACTTCTATATTCCTCCTCTCTACTGGAAGATCACCGGCACCCAATCCTGCGCCCGGTATGTGATTATTCTATCGACGTAGCCACAATTTCTGTGATTTCTTGGTGGAATTTTTTAACAAGTCGAGCAGAAGAATGAAACCGTAATAAATTTCAACAGATTCAATCCGAATCAACTTTAGACATCGTATTTAGTGTTATTTCAGCTTGAGAATAAAATGAAACTGAAATATCTCCGCTATGAAAAAACAAAATATGTTTAAATATGACTTGAAAGGAGCGTCTCATATATTCAGATGCCGTTACCCAGTCCCGACTAATTAAACGGCTACATGACCGACTGACGCTTTGTATTAGTTCCTTCAACGTCCTCCCTGTGACCACCTAACAACTCATTCCGCTCCTTTAAAGCGGCGGGCAAGCGCTCCAAAGCCCAAGAGCGATTGGGATCTTCGACAGAACAGTCACAAAGTCGATCGTACAGTGAAATTTCTTCCGTGAGATCCTCGAGAAGGTGACCTTGACTAAACCGAATTCGAAGGATGTCAGCAAGGGATCTGAGTCGCCTGGAATACCATGGATGATTTTCTGGGCACAGATGAAGCGCCTCTCGGCGCAAGGATATTGCTTCATCCAGATCACTTGAACCACCCTGCTGTTCAAAACGAGCTTCAAGGGCATTAGCAAGGTTATTGAGTGACATTGACCGATATCGATGAGGTGCTTGGCGAAGAAGAAGTGCCTCTTGGTGCAAGGAAATTGCTTCATCAAGGTCATTTGAACTGCCCTTCTGTTCAAAACGAGTTTCAAGGACATTAGCAAGGTTATTGAGCGACAAAGAGCGAAGTGGATGAGGTGCTGGGTGAAGAAGAAGTGCCTCTCGGTGCAAGGAAATTGCTTCATCAAGGTCATTTGAACTGCCCTTCTGTTCAAAACGAGCTTCAATGGCATTAGCAAGGTTATTGAGCGACGAAGAGCGAAGTGGATGAGGTGCTGGGCGAAGAAGAAGCGCCTCTTGGTGCAATAAAATTGCTTCATCGAGGTCATTCAAACTGCCCTTCTGTTCAAATCGAGCTCGAAGGGCATTAGCGAGGTTATTGAGTAACATTGAGCGATCTGGATGAGGTGCTGGGCGAAGAAGAAGCGCCTCTCGGTGCAAGGAAATTGCTTCATCAAGGTCGTTTGAACTGCCCTTCTGTTCAAAACGAGCTCGAAGGGCACTAGCAAGGTTATTGAGTGACATTGAGCGATTAGGATGAGGTGCTGGGCGAAGAAGAAGTGCCTCTTGGTGCAAGGAAATTGCTTCATTGAGGTCGTTCAAACTGCCCTTCTGTTCAAATCGAGCTCGAAGGGCACTAGCGAGGTTATTGAGTGACATTGAGTGATCTGGATGAGGTGCTGGGAAAAGAAGAAGCGCCTCTCGGTGCAAGGAAATTGCTTCATCGAGGTCATTCAAACTGCCCTTCTGTTTAAAACAAGCTTGAAGGCCATTAGCAAGGTTATTGAGTGACATTGAGCGATCTGGATGAGGTGCTGGGCGAAGAAGAAGCGCCTCTCGGTTCAAGGAAATCGCCTCATCAAGGTCATCCAAACTGCCCTGCTGTTCAAAACGAGTTATAAGGGCTAGAGCAACATTATAGAGTGTGTCAGAGCGATGTGCATGAGGTGCTAGTTGCAGGCCATGATGAAAGGCCCCAATTTGCTTGTCCAAGTCGCTTTTTGATAGACTTTGTTGATATAATTTGCTATAGGCAAAACCTAACGCCTCCCATACCTCAAAATCAAGTGGCTGGAGTTGTGTAGCAACCTCGAGGCAATGGATGTGATATGACAGTGTGGTGGGATTAGTGTTTTGAAGTCCGGTCAGGTCCGGTTTTTTGACCTTCCGAGCTCAGGACCGGGACCAGGACCGGTCCCTCCTCCCTCAAATTCTGCAAAAAACCGGACTGGACCGACCAGGACCGGTCCTGAGCGGTCTTGTGCAGTCTTTTGCGGTTGCGCGACCGGTCTGAACCGGTTGCGGTTGCAACCAGTTGGCGACCGGTTCAAGACCGGTCTTTGTAGGTGGTTCTCGTACTTTACGCACTGGACAGTACATTTTTTAAATTATATGTGTCATAATTTCATAAATCAAAAGAATGTCAGCTGAAATATGTTCATCCATTATTTTTACACTAAGTTCTGCCATTTCCCAATCTATCTAGCTCCATCCAACCTTTGCAAACGAAGGTTTTCTTACCAGAGGCATTTTTAAAAATGCCTCCGGTAAGCAAACTTTCGTTTGGAACTCACGTTGGCGTCAAATTTCAATTAAGCGCCGAGTTTGAGCTCGGCGCCTTGGTCTCGAGGGCAGTGGAAAGACCGGTTGCAACCGGTTGCAACCGGTCTTTCATCGGTCTGAAGGTTTTTGAGATTGCGGAGGACCAAGGACCGGACTGCAGTTGCGGTCTTGACCGGTCCTAATAATCTGCGGTCCCAATCGGTTTTGGTCCGGTCTGGTCCCGGTCTTTTTCCAGTCTTGCAACCGGACTTCAAAACACTAGGTGGGATCTTCATTTCCAATCAGATTGGCCACCTCATAAGGCAGTGCAGAGCCTTGAATGAAGTCCAGAAAATCATGACCATCCTGGAATCTGGCTGAGATAGAGGGAAGAAACAAAGTAGCCCACCGACACATTGCCTCTGAGTTCTCAGATATGAGACCCATATCAACTATACCACCTGGTGGAGCTCCACTTGAAAGGTGCAGAGGCCAAAATTTGATTGCATATGGTTCTGCACCATGAAGATTAGTGTAAGTGCAGGTTTTTCCATGAGAAGACGGCAGTAACTTGACAAAGACAATTTTGAGACATTGTTTTGCCAGCAGAGAGTGTGCTTCTGAAGAATTAATAGCCTTGAAAGTCTGGTCATTAAAATCCGTGATAAATTCGATAAAAGAGGCATGGAATCGTTGTGCTGCTGGTGATACGAGATCGGTTTTAGGATCGCCCTGTGTTTGTAATGTTGCTAAACGCTTATGAATCTCCATCACAGTGCGCTCATGTATGCCTGAAAGGCATGAAAAATCATGAATTGATAGAGGCTCCTGAAGGACTAATGTTGCTGCTAGGAAGTTTCGGAGTGTCCCTTGAATATCTGCTGGGAAAAGGGTTGATATGGCGCCAAGATATAGACGCTGAAGCTGCCCATCTTTTGGACTGTCTTTCTGACTGACCACCTTCTCTTCTGATGAGAGGATTTGGTCAAGTATTTCGTGTGGAAATCTGCTGTCAAATTCGTTCATTACTATTAATCGAGCCGTTGCTGCCCAGATAAGAAGGCCGTCTGCACGAGCCGCCAACTGATGGAGCCTGCCGTCATCAGGTTTTCGCCCTCTCCAATCGATTTTGTTTGATGAGAAGTGATGACAAAAGTAATCCTCAATAACAGCCTGGGAGGCCAAAGGAAGGGGGTGCTTTCGAGATAGCATTTTATCAACAGCGCGTTCGATGGAGTAATTGAAGCGACTTGTCAGAACAAATTTCAAAGGAGACGGCGATGGCATATGCACAAGTTCCGCCAGGAATGATTCATAATTTTGCCATTCGTCTAAACCATCGACGACGACAACGAGCTGATAAGGGTACCGAAGTGCACTGATTGGATCGAAGATATATGCTGTGAAATAATCCCTAAGCAAGTCGTGTGGACCATCGAGTTTTCTTGCCGCCTCGGCAATGTGAGCGATGGCTCGTGGATAACCCGCCCCAAGCTGCCTAGAAATCATCTGAACAACCCTCTCAGGGGGCTCCATAGTAAGATTTGTGAGAAATACACCCCCAGCAAGGCGGTCCTCAGATTTAAGAAAGCGGACCAGTTCCTGAGAGACGGTGGATTTACCGAGGCCAGCGGCGCCGTGTACCCAGAGGACAGACTCGGGACCGTTAGATATCCAGTTGGAAATATATTCCATAACATCTTCTCGACTTTTCTCGAGATATTCATTGGGTGTATAACGTGGATGGCTCGGTAGAGCATTCAGAGATGCGAAATCTGGTTTATGTTGGTTCGCTTCACCGCTCAGCTGGAAATCTCAGACTCACCAATTTTTCTGTCGAGGCCATCAATATCCAGCTTTATCTCAAGCTGAATTTCGGTCTAAATCAGGTCGGTAAAATATCTTGCGATTATTAAGACGTAAAAAAACAAACCTGAAATAGTTTAATCGCATTATTGAGATCTGTTCGTAGAGATTGGAGGTCGTCCTTGTGCCCGCTTTGTTGCAAGTAACGTGAAAATAGTCGGAGTTGACTAAGTTTGTCACATTCGTCAGCTATGCCTCTAAGTGTCCTACACAATTCTCTGTTCAATATTTTATAATCTCGGATATGCGGTTTGTTACTAACTTTGAAAATTTGTTCAAAGCGCCTTCGAGTGATGGCTCCACTGCCCTGACCGAGCAAATTACAGCACAGGAGACAACGAAATCTCCGGCGGTAGCCGCAATTTGTCTCATGTCATTGTAATTCGAACGAGTTTGCTAACACTGATGAGAATTATGGAGAGTGGAAGGCGTTTCAGGAACACACCGAGACGGCCTTTAACATAATCACAACCGTTCCGATCAATGGTTGAACCCATGGCACTGGAATTAAGGAGCTGGCGTCTTTTGCGATGCTGAGGAACGCGGTGGTGGTACTGATGGTCATATCTAGCACTTTGGATAATCCTTCCGAAGTGCCGATGTTACCCTCATTGATGAATGAAGGCTGAACGATGTGAGATTGGGTAGGATGAATCGGGACTTTGAGACTGACCTTAATCCTATCAATATCTTCGCTTATCTTACTCATTAATTCGTCCAAGGAACTTCCATCGCCATTATCTTGGAAAGACTTGAGTTTTGCAACGGATCTAAAAGATGGATGGAAATATTCAGGACGAATACGTCTGCAGAATATTAAAGCCAAATTCGTACTCTTTGAAGGCTAGAATTGCCTGTGTGGTTGATGCGCGCTGGGCGGCGGTAGCAGATGCCAGTTGAACACTGAACCGAACGCAGGTTTCAAGAACCGCGGCGAGCTGGAGGATAGGACTGTCAGGTATCGATATGTATAATATGTTGCAGTTATTACCTGGCCTTCCGAGTCCTTGTCGCGGACTACAACAATAAGTTGGATAAGCGCATTGAGCTCGGGCCAGTCTTTGAGGATATGTGCGGTGTAAAGAATGGCCATATCCTTTTTGAAAGATTCGCCCTTCGTGAAACCCTTCATGGTCTTGATAGACGAGATTTCCATATCCTGGAGATTGGAAATACTTGCCGAACTTCGTACCGATTGAACGCTTGTAGGTGCCAAGTTGGCGGAAGACTCGTCGGGTTTGAGGGTGCGAGGTCGCAGACCAATTTTTTCCAAGAATTTATCACGTTTACGAACTGATTTCTGTTCAGACGGCATGACTGGAGGTGAGGTGAGGTTTTAACCGGTATGGCCCATTGCTGAACACCGGTGCCCGAGATTATCCCGGTGCCGCGGCTGACACCATCGTCTCGGACCCATAGTCCACTCTTCGACGAGCTATCCATGTTTCAGAACGTCTATCTCGGAGCAGATTTCTGGGTAATTTTTGTGTTTAGATCACAGACTACAGCTATTTTAGTTATGTGTATAGGAAGCTAGAGCCTAGAGAACCGGATTTGCTATTGGGTACTTGTTATATACCTCCAAGACATCAAAGGCGTGCTGTGCTACGCGGCCAATTGCCGCCCGAGAGCTGATCAGATCTTTGAGGGACTCGACATAACCCTTTTCATCCCAATTCGGTAGGGACTCATCCAGGTCATTTATGTCCCTCCTGAACGTCTCCCGGAGACATTTAAGTTCCTCGAGCCCTTCGCATTCCAACATGGCATGCTCCGGAGACTCAATTTTGATTCCGCAGAATCTACAGAGTCGTTGCTCCCGAGGGATCCTTGGGCGGCGCCACCTTAGTCTTTCAATAGCCAGACAGTGTGCAGATAGTATAAGCTTCGTTATTGCCTTCCGATGATTGTGGTTTGATACCTCAAGGTAATGACGAAACCACAGAGTTTTCTGCACCATTTTTTCGTCTTTTTCCGGTTCTTTTCTTCCTATGAGGAGATACGCTTTTGGAGAACTATTTATGGCGGTCTGTAGCATCTGTAACATCCCTCTTCGAAGCGATTTCACCGTTTTTAGGACATTTTCCTGTGAGAGCGCTTCCAAATTAAGCATATGAACTGGGAACGGGATTTTGTTTAGCACAAATAGTATATCCATGATCCAGCAAGCTTTTCCTTGTTGTGCCAGCAAGATAGAGTCTTGTAGGGCACGAGCTGCATACATTTCAGGAGGGAGTTGTAGCAAATGCATCAAGTATTTAAGTGCCATTAAAATTCTCCGGTATCTCAGCGGGATTATAGCTGTTTCTGTGAATAGGAACGCGGATAGGGATTTTTCACCAATACTCAACAGCCTGTAGATGAAGTGCTCTTGAATTTCTTCCAACTGCTCTAGCAGTGGAAGATTGATGTCAAGGCTAATCTCGGCACCATGCGTGAGGTGTGGGTCTACCAATGCCATGTATAATTTCTTCATCTCACGAGGTGGAATTTTTCCAACCACAGACTGGAGAGCCATTATCATATTCCCAATTTTCCGCGCTTTTGCCGCCTTCATTGAATAGTGTTGATTAAAAATATTACGACTGGTTGACTGGAATGTGAACCCAACATATGTCTGCTCTGCTTCAATTGATACTCTAGTCCCTCCGAAATTAAAAGCTGGAAGTACATTTGGGATTGGTCCAAAAATCATTATTGCAGACTTTATGGCATTGAGTATCATGAAGTTATTCGAGCACCATTTGTAGAGCTCATTCATTCTTTCCTGCAGACCCTCCGGAGAAGTAGCAATTAAGACGATGTCATCTGCTTGCTCAAGGTTAGATATGGCACAGTTGTTGAGGGTGATATCATAATATGCCCTGACGAACTTCAAGCTGGCCATAAATATGTTCCAAAGGAGAGGTGAGCAGGTGTCCCCAATCAATATTCCAATAATCGACTTGAAAACTTCACTCCATTCTGAATTGTGACGCACAATATAGCTCATCCGTTTGTATATCATTCTGAGCCAATCAAAGATCATTCCGCCGGCACCCAGTTCTCTCAGCCTAACCCACAGGGTGGACTGTTCGGTTGAAGGAAACGCATTGCTGATATCTGCAAAGCACACAAAGAGTGTTTTTCCCTCGCTACGTGCCTTATCAATCGCACAGCGCAAGATAAAAGCATTGTTATTTGTGCGGTAACCAGCGCGGAACCCGTTTTGCGACTGCGGAAGGAGGTTATTTATTTTACACCACGTAAGTCGCATATGAATTAAAAGCGTCATCAATTTCAGAAGGCAGCTCTCCAGCCCAATTGCACGGTAACTGCTCGGGTCATCTTTTGGTTTACCCCGTTTAATTATGGCCACGATAACTGTTGTGAGCCAAGTCGTCGGAGCACTGCAATCCTGGAGACAGGTATTTAATAGATCACAAAGCGCCGCATTATCAATGTCAATTATCTCTTTGTATCCAACCCGATCAATTCCAGTTGCGGCAGACTGCCTTTGCTGTAGGTGCTGTTTTGCAGTTGCAATTTCAGCTTCAGTGAAAGGCCTTGAAAATAATTGTTCATCTGTATTATCCGATGTGCGTTCTGGGATAGCATTTGCAAGGGCTTGATTCATCTCCAGCAGGGCTAGGTTAAACGACTCTGGAATTGGGACAGTTGGGTTCATTCGAAGTTGAAACACTTCCTTAAGATCCACTGCTGACATGTGCGACACAGGAGATTTTCCTGTCATAATTTCCTTAGCGGTTTTCCAGAACGCCGCTTCATTGTCAGTGCAGAGTAATTTTTTTCTGAGTTCCTTTTGCACTTCTCTTAATTTTTCCCTTCCTCGGTGAGGCGGTAATGCGGATTCCATTTCGCTTTCCATTCCATTATCTCTTTCTATGGGTTTTTTTGGCAGATAAACGGCTGCGACTTTAGGAATATTTAACGGCGGCCCGACTGACAGATGACTCTGTCTTGCACGTCGTGGTAATGCGTCTAGTAGTGAGAGCTCAACGCCTGGCAACCGAGCCCCCTCGTTTGCGAGCCGATCAGCCTCGTTATTGTGCTTGTTCCCGCTGTGACCCTCCACTTGAATAAATATTATAGGGCCAGTCCGGGCCTTTATGGCATTGACTATTTCGTTCATTATGTCGCCGTTCTCACAATTCCAGTTAAGGTCAGCATTTTTTATAGCCCAGTCCGTAACTGATTTTATTGCATACACTGAGTCCGAATAAATTTTCAGAAGTGCATATTGTTTAGCTTGACAGATTGCCACCAGGATCGCGAACAGTTCACTGCGATTATTAGTTTGTTTACCAGGGACGCGGATAGCGCAGTTAGACATTGAATTAACTCCCCAGAACACACCTGCGCCTGCTCTAGCTCTGTCAGTTCCGTTTTCGTGACATGAACCATCCGTGTAAATCTCAATGGCCTGAGAGGTGGTAGTCACTGTGCCGAAAAGCTTCTGTAATTTAACTTCCGGTGAGGCAGACATATTTAGCATATTTTCTTGGAGTATATCGAGCGGGTTATTGATCGCATTAAACGTTGGCTGGATAGTTTTGACTGTATTCCTCTTCTCTGCCGTTTGGTTTGGTTGATTTTCGTCAAAATTTGCCTCTATTGCAAGTCTCGAGTGATCAGACCATTCATTCTTAGGCAGGACGGAGAACTTTGATACTCGAGCCCTACAATCCCTGCAACCGATTGCATAATCGACGACAGCATCACCCCGCGGCTGATAGGACGTCATTGCTCCGCTCCCGGGACCATATATTTCTAGTCCATTAAATATTATGAGGCCCAGTTCCACACACTTATCGAGCAGGGCTCGACCGCGCGTTGACACTGTGCTATCGGAGCTGGTTCTCACATCCGAGCATGAGCTTCGCGATCCTGTCCTTGCATTCAAATCCCCCAGTAGTAAAATTGGTCTTGTGTCTTCCATAAGGGCAGTAAGAGTTTCTTCCAGCCTGACAAAAGGATCTGTCTCAGTGAAAGCATCCCATGTCTGATATTCAGGCAGGATATAGGCATTAACTATGACAAGGTAAGGTAACTCGAGAACCATAATGTCCGAGCCAGAAAAGCATTTATTGATTTTTACATTTAGATCAGCCCGGTACATGACAAGGACACCACCAAATTGTTTTCGGAATATCTGTTTATAATTTCGCGGCATGGACACGATTTCAATATTTTCTACTTGGTATATGGTCTCGTGTTCATCCGGGTAGAGTGGAGTTCGGTGTGAAGAGGAAAGATTGTCGACGGGGTGCGAATCGTCCTCGAGGCACAGCTATCCCTGTCATATGATTTGACAGGTTCAACGATAATCACGCACTCTCATCTTGTTCCAAAAACAAATTGTCCAAAAACAGATGTGCCCAGAACGCATAGCCGAGTCGCGACGAAAGGCAATGCAAAGTGCCGTGTTCCCACGTGATATTTTCCCAAAACGAATGGATTTGTGCCTCGGCAGCATCCCACTGTTCAACCATCACCATTCTAATGCTGTCCATCTAGTTTTACCCACAAGGATGTCGCGGGTGAGCTCTCCACACAGGTTGGGGTCTGATGGTTAGAGGATGGAAGAGGCCTCGAGCATGACCGCCGGGATTATGGAGGAAGCGGGACGGGTGGAACTGTTGGTGGGTTGGGAGTGCACGATTCGCGGTGCATTCGTGATTGAGTTTGTATCGACTCCCCTGTCCCCTTTACAATCTCGTACACCGATTAGCAGTATTAGTGTCGATGCATCACGGCTCCAGCGCTCTGCCATCGACTTGCACCCCTCCGCCATTGTGAAACTCTCGATGCCGACCCCAACACTGCATCGGGACTTGAGCGCTTGAACTTCACTGGTTTAATTTTCCTTCATCTCGTGTCTGCTAAGGTTAAACGTTAAACCTCTATGCAGTCGCTTTCGGGGAGACGTTGTCCGTGCGTTCAACCTCTCCCGGTCTTACCCCATTCTCACTTGCTCCCGCGGCCTCAATGCACGACCGCCTTACCTGTGATGGACCCCCTCCCGCCGTCTTACAGTGACTACTTGGGCATTTGTACTCTTACACGCTACTATGGCACTGGAGCCCACGTATACCCACATCCCTCACCTTCCAACCCTGTACCTCCAACCGTTATACTCGAGTACAGACAAAAACCATCTGTTATCCTTATTGATTCAGATATGTATTTGAGGACTCCACAGCTGCGCCGATTGATCCTATCTCGGGCTTCTTTCGTGCTTTTTTTAATTTCTTCGCATCTTCGCTTTGAATTCCAGATCATTTCTCGCTAATGATAGTCTAAACGTGTATATTCGGTGGTGCAAGTGTTAGCATACCTGCCTGAGGTATGCGTCCCGATCCGGAAAGTCGTGCGTCACCTAAAATGCGAAAGCAATCGAGGAGAACGAACTGACAGGGTTATCCATATCGATTGATTCAATCCAAACATGTATTGTTTAGGGTGACCTTCAGACGGGAACCCGTCAGCACGGACTAAGAACGAACTAGTGAATGGGGGTCGAGAGTTCATTTGTGTCCTTGGGAATTTAAAGCAGCGCCATACAGGACCGGTTTATAAAGGGTTACCAGATCTGAAGAATACTTGAGTATGTAGAACGAAATAAGAATAGGAATTGAAACGCCTTATATTTTGGGTAGCCATTTATATCGAAAATTGAACGCGCCGAGGGATGAGAGATAGGTTGAAGTCTGAAAGCAGTTGTCGCGTCAGCGAAGTCTGTACAACAGGGATTAACATACCGGTCCACCGGATGGACGAGCGAATAATGAATTCACCTTCACGACAGGTGATTAGCGGAGAAAAGGGTGAACAGAACTTCCGTTCTGGACACTAGGGTTGGCTGATGAACTAATAGTATATACTCGTGCTCCGCAAAAGTATCGCAACAACATGACCAAACAACGCGTCGCGTCTCTTTAAATTAACAAAGTTCACTAAATTCCGAGCTGAGAAGTGCACCGTTTGAAATGATTTATTAAAATAATGTAACTATACATACAATAAACCGTATTATGCTGTCAGAATCGGGTATGCCCGCTTTTTGCCTCGAGGACCGCCTGTACTCTTTTGGGCATGGTTCTGAGGTGCTTGTGGGTGTCCTCGTGCAATAGCTCGTCCCCGGCCTGGATAATTACTAAAAATTATTGTGAAATAGACGAGGGAATATATAACTGAGCTCTGATATTTTTTTTGAGTTTGTGCCAGACGGTTTGATGGGAGTAAGGTCAAGAGAGTTTAGTGGTGTGGATACAGGATTTTAGTCTTGTCGGCAAGCCACCGTTTTGTACTTTTAGGGCTATGACTGGCTGCTAACTGATTTCTAGTGGAATTACATACTCATGGTGTGTGATTTAAGCGGTATATATTTGACATCGTTGTAAGTAAGAACTCGCGCAATAATTACAACACTCGATGTGTGTTTGGCCATGTTGTTGCGATACTTTTGCGGAGCACGAGTAGATACCCCACTCGAATAGTCGGCGTTCGGTATGCGGGAAATTCAGCGACACAAAACGGACGGACGACTGAAAAAGAAAGAAGTAAACCAAAAGGACAGGTGGCAATTTTCGTGAAACTTCACAGGAATACGCTGAGGGCAACGCGAAGAATTGAGCATCGGGATGAAAGGGGCATCATCACAGTACACGATCTGGGTAAAATTGGACCAAGGAAAATGCTTAAAGCTTCATGGGGCGCCCGCAGATATGCGCCGCGTCACTGCAGAGTGGAATTCTTTGGATCCGGACCTGGATATTACGACGGGAGACGAAATTGGGCTGCTGGAGCGATTTTGACTCGTGAAAGATCGACGGAGTAAATTGAATATGGAGGCGAGACCAGAATATAGAACATTGGATACGAGGAAACAGCGGAGCTCCTCGGCGTCATGGTGTAGATGTCATGGTCTAACAAGAGGAAGGTGAGGTTGCTCGTTCAAACTGAGCGTACAAATCAAAGATCGATATGAACGGGTATATACCTAGTCCCCAGCTTGTACGTTCAAGTAGGCGGTCTCTTCTCGGCAGGATCAGAGGTGTTTCAAGTCAAGTCATAGATACAAGGTGGTTGAAAACCAGTCGATGTGATGAAGTTAGGTAACTCACAAGACGGTTTCATTGGCGTCGCACGGGCCCTGAAAATTTTGAGTCAAGCCGATTCCCACGATTGCTTTTCTTCCCCGTCAACGCGTCAACCACAACTGCAGGTATCGACAATCGCCCATCAACCATGGCCCGTTTTTTGGCTTCTCTTTTCCTGGATATTAGATGCACCCAACGGCTGAAGCGCTGAAGCTTCTTCCCCTTACGCGTTAGACTCTGTGCAGGTACTCCGTCCCCAGCCTGCCCTATCGATGTCGACGACTCAACTTGGACCCGACTGTCCATTCTGTCAGAAACGCGTCTGGCTATACGGGCGGGGTAGCGCAGAGGGTGCAGGGACGCCGTACATCCATCACCTCAACGATAAGCGCAACGATACCGATGCGGGTATCGGGGTGAATGGTAAATCGGAAGCGCCCTGTCTCTGCATGCTCTGCGTTCCCCCCGCCCGCTTTCGAGCTCGCAAGAGACTTTCCTGCTTCGCTGGCGATTACTTGATCCCTTCCCGATCTTATTAGGCCTGTATATGCGTTACATATCCACCTAAATTTTCTACCCCACCGCGTGTATCGTCTTCCATACGGTAGCCTTCATCCATCCGTTCTCCGACTTCCCCATTTCACTGCAGAAGAGGGAACAATTATGACCTCTCCCCGTCTCCTTCCCTTCTCCTTCTCTGTCGCTTTCTCCCCCTTCAGCCAACCCACGTCCTTCAGCGCTAAATAAATCCCCAAGTCATCATCGCCATCACCAAACCAGAGGGCCTAAAGCCTGGGGATTCAGCCAGCCCAAAATCGGATCGCAGGAGGAGCACGGGGTCTGGTGCTGTTGTTCACGCACAGAATTGAATCTCGTAAGTGGCTGTTCTCGATATTCATCGTATCATGCCCCCTGTCTTGCGATTCCAACAGTCGTTGCGTTTGTCACAGACAAAGTGCAACTGGACCCAGTCATCGAGCACCTCTTCGATGCGCCACCGGAAGCAGGAGAGCTTGTGCATACGCGAAGCGTAGTTGGATCCACGGGGACTCCATGGATGCGATCTACGTTGAACACATCGATTGCAGCTTTGTACGAATGGTCGGCGGTTCTGACCGCATTCGTCACCTCTCCTCTCATGCGAGGATGCCGTGTCGTGCCGCTAGGGCAGCAGTGTGCGTTTCTTACTCCCCGTCCTTCCAACTCCCAGCCTCCTTTCTCTCTCCTTTCTCTCCCAACCACAACCACAAACACACCCACAGCCTACTAGCAACCGACCATCTCTACCTGCCCTCTTTAATTACCCCGTGCTCACTAATATCAAGCCCGCCCTCGCCATCACAGGATTGGCATTTATGCCCCCTTACATGTAAGCCAGAAGGTCAGAATTTGACAAGGTTAGACATAGAATAAAAATTTACTGGATGGCTTTGCAGATTTCGAGACGGGATGAGAAAAATGTAATCAAAATTGAATGATGAAAGAAGACGCGACGAGAAAAAAGCCAAAGCAAACCCTCCGAGAGGTTACAGAATCGCAGACACATCTGGTTCCTATCCTAGGCCGCGGCGAGTCTGGGCGCGTGCAATTGATCCGGGATCACATGACAAGTTTGTTTATAGTTCTCTTCCGACTCTTTTTATACAACCTCGATGTTGGCCGATTTCGGGGGAGTCTCGACGCTGGTCGCCACAGCAGCGACCATTGCGGAGCAGCCGGCGTCGCGCCTCCTCGATGATAGCCCAGAGAGGTGGAACTGGATCGGGGTTCGCATCATCCCAGACACCTCCCCGCTAGCCAGTCTCTCTCAGCCTGTGCAGGCCGCCATATTCCGTCTTAAGCGCACGATATGCTGGTGAGTCTCTTCTCACCAATTTTATCCCCTCACACATGCAACCTCGCCGTTGGGCCTCGGCCGCATGTTCTCTTCTGAACGCCATGAAGCCGACGCAAGCTCGTTGCAGGCCACGACAGACGACCCACAGGATGCTCGCCTTCTGCCTCCGCTCCCGCCTGAGTGCGCCATTTCGGACACGCAGCCCATGCGCCTCCGGCATGTCCCAACGTCGTAGCTCATCGTCGCTGTCACCTCCAGCATCGCTCCATCCGACTTCTCGGCGCCATCCTGCAGCCACCGGACGGATCTGCGCTGAAGAATTCGGACGGAGCTCAACAGTAGACCAGCGAGGTGAAAGATCAGAAGAGGGGTCACAGCTATTCCGAGAAGGAGGCGAAGAGGATCTATTTCACGAGGGTTATGGTGCGGAAGCAAACGCAGGTACGTTCTCGACTCTTTTGTCGTTTTGAGACGCATACTTCCATCTCTCATTCATGTAGGATGCAGTTCGGGATGGCTTGAACGAACTGCGTAAGCAAGTAAAACACCTATCTGAAAGATGTTTCGAAGAACGGTGCGATTGCCTCATCCTTTCGTGATGCTCTTTCCAACGTTCACAGCGATTGCTACTAGCCATCCCGAGGTGTTAGAAACACGATAACCACCGAACACCAATGTGCTAGGCCCTCGGCTACACCAAACCACACCCTAAGAACGCTGCCGCCGTCGGGAAAGATCGCGCTAGCGGGATCGTGAGGTTCGTAGTTCTCAGGTCTCATTATTTCGTTCCTTCATTGACTCCTCGACGACCAAAGATCCATCCTCATCCACCGATCTGCGGAGTTTAGCTCAAAACGCTTCTCAAACGGGTACTCGACGGACGTTGCTACAGGCGCCGTCGATGCCTTCATCGTCAACGCTTGCAGAGATAAGCCTTTGAATGATTGGCTCGAAGGTATAAGTCTGCGTAGCAGCAAGGTTCGTTGGCGTTTGTTTCATTTGACTTCCAATGTTTACTTGCCAATTCTTTCAGGTCCTCTTCGAACCAGGAGACATTCTCAAGCTCGCTCGTGAAGATCCGCGAACAAGTAGGGTGATAGCGGAAGGCTGTTATACGAGGCGTCTCGACCGCGTTGAGAGTTGGCTCAAAGAGATGGACGGTGATTCTGTAAGTCTGTCAAAATCCCATCCTCCTTTTAATTGGGCTTTGGCTTATGCTTTCTTACGTTCGTTACCAGCGCAATAAGCAAATTAAATGACGACTGGGCTTGTCTTGCGAGCGATATGCTCCTCGACAGCGAAGGCAGCCTCAGTCCAGCCGGACATGCGGAACGACGTCCGTGAAATAATTATGCCCAATCCTACAGATCCAGTAAGCAGCTTCACTATCCATTCTTGTTGCATTTAACCGACTTCCCTAGCCCTCTTATCCGCTCCGCCCTATCCTCATACTGTGTATCGAACTCACGACTACTCGCTCAATCTTTTCAAGAAGCTCATACTCGATGGCCGTAACACTCTCCCGACATCGTCCAAGCCGAGGCGCTCAACCTCTCAATCTCTTACTGTGCATCGCCATCGCCTACCACCGTGATGTGGCGTTTTGCTACAGGGAAAAAGAACAGACGCGATTAGGATGTCGTTCTCGGCGGTAAAGGGATGACGGTTGTGCTCTCAAACCCGTTTCGACTACTCATCCGCGTTCCGATTCGCAGATATCGCCTTCGAGTAAGCTGACGGGCAATTGGTTGGTTCCAGTGACCGTCTTCGCGCAGAGACTGAAAAAACCGGCTGCATGGCAGGCAGGAGGGGTAAGTCACTCTGTTCTCGAGCCCTAGCACGCAGAAAGAAGATGACTCTGCGAAATACACTGTATGGGTGAGATGGATGGGCTTTTGGTCGAGGGTATGGATACCCGATGCGTACGCCATTTCTTCGTTTTTCATTTGTGAAGTTCTTGACCGCTTTGTGTGGGACCTTATAATTAGTTTTGCCATCGTCTAATCAGCTCGGAACATTGGAAGTTCTTTTTTACCAACCGCCGCCTCATATGTTCCAAGAGGACGTCTGGGAGCTCCTCATTCCATCATTCCCTGCATCCATATTCGTATTTGGAGTCACGGAAATACTGCACCAGTAGCTAGCCTCTCTAAGACACAATTGTCCAATAAATTATCCGATCCAGATTTCAAGAATCAGCTTCGCTCGTTAGCTGATCCTTCAATAATAACTTATCACACAGATATCGCGACACCGCATATGCTACTCTACAGATACACAGGCCCATGTTCTGTTCCCGAGCCAACGTCAGCCTGTTGCTCGATCCGATTCTGAGCTTTTGTGCTTTCCTGCGATAAGACTTTCATACTAAATTGGAAGCTTATTTCTCCCGTTGGGAAGGTCCAATTCAGAGGCGCTTTCCGAATTCTAGTCCAAAATCTTGTCTTGAGGATTGCGACGCATTGGAGCACCAAAAGGGTGATGTACAAAATTCTGTTTGACCCAGGGGTAAGTATCGTATTCTTAATATGGGTTCTTAAGTGGCAGGATTGAAAAGGAGGACGCACCCAATAATCGCCCCAAACGCAACCGCAACAGTTGACAATATTGTTACAACCGACTTCCGATATCCACATTTTGGATCTATTTGTTCACCAGTTCTCCACGCAGTACACCAATCAGACTTCGGGAAATTGTCAACTAAGCGGAATACTTGGGAGATAGTACCTCCAACAATCACGCTGTCAGTTGGAATTCTAAGCAAGATTGGGAGTCGGACTAGAAGGTTGATGATGGAGAGAGAGAGGGAAATAAAGACCTGTGTAGTTGAGTTTAATAAGCTGGATGAATAGCATAGGCAAAAATGGGGTAGGTGAATAGAAAAACATACAAATATTCCAAGGACCTTAGAAGCTTCTTTGGCATCCCATGTATATCCAGAGAAGGGTCCACGGTTGATAATTATAGAATCTGCTATTGAGATGGCCAGGGTAACGCCAGATAATATGAGCACAATAATGCGAAGGATTCGAATATTTGGAACCCGTCGAGCGGAGAATTTGGGGCACTCTTCAAATTCCTCATTGCCACGGGCAATGCTGTCAATGAGCGGTGCGGTCATTAGCAATCAAGATATTAACAGGGATAATGTCGTATAATTATTCCTGAGTGAAATTCCGGAGCGAGTGTTAGTAGAGGGTGAAGAGACGCAGTGCGATGAAATTCACCGTAGCTTTTGAGGGTGCCTTCGATATGAATATGAAACAGGGCTCAGGACAGCCATGAACAAATTTGATAGATTTAAAGGACACGACAACGTTGGCGCTGATCCCATTGAAAGCGATAGATGCGATGGTACGCCTGGTTTTCAAGGTTTTCACTACCTTTTGACCACCGTTGCTGCGGTATCAGTCAGACAGAAAGTAGAGATTCCATCGTGCTTTGGTCGTAAAGGTATAGATTCACTTATTATTATTTGCAGTGCTCGCTATTTCTATCTTCATCCCATCGCTGAGTGTAATCAGTTAATTCAATGACAGAACAGCAACGCATTGGCTGTAGAACATTGCCATTGATGAGCACCATTCAACGACGCAAGCGGGGGGTCAAATCTGTTGAGGAGTATAGCCAATTCCCGTTGCCATAATAAACCCAAGTAATCTAAAAAAATAGATGCGAACATGATGGCGCTTTTGGCTATGCTGCTCAGACTGATGCTTTGTCTCTTCAATGTCGATGGGATAGACCATGCAGATAATTGAATTCAAAAAAGAAAAACTGGAGAAGATTTTATGACGAGGAGCCCGCAATGTGTCCGTAAAGGGTTACACAACCGCAACGTTAACGCGTTCGGAGAGAGGCTAAATTTCAACAATTATTCAACGGCTCGTTCACGATATATTCACGGCGCGTTGCCTGCCTACTAGCAGCAATGAAGATGAGACTACGAGGACTATCGAGAGCGGAGTACTAACCGGGTTATCACTAACACGGATTGAATCACAAACTGAAAGAATAGTGATGATCCAGGCGAAGAGCATAGAAGTGTGGATTCTGCCATCGCGATAGCACAACTTGGGGGGAAAGGGAAGAAACGACGCAAAATCAGAACGATTCGCTTTGATCCTGGCAGGATTAATTATTAAAGATTAAACAATACAGTCAAGTATGGGGATAAAGAACAGGGCACAGTACAGCGGTTGGTGCAAGACACGAATGCAAGGAGGGATCTGCACGGTGGCGTGACGACTTCATGATGATAGATTCTGAGGAAGGATCATCAGAGACGAAAGTCGGTTTCAGGATGAAACTTACTAGGGGGATCGAACAAGGATGCACCGCCTATAGCTTCTAGCCCAAATTTAGGACAGATAATGCAGGTGCTGCACGTCAGAAGAGATAGACAACGTTTCCGCCCTCCGGAAGAGACTAGAGTACAAACTTCAACAATGAGCTTCAAATTGCGCACGAGTTGGGCAAACCAGAATCTGGGGAAATCCTTTTTTTGAAATTGGTGCGGTCGTCGTTCGTTCGTTCTATGTAGGGTCTCTAGATTGTTAAAAAGTGTAAGGTCAAGTCAGGAAAAGACACGAGTGTTGGAAATGTAAAACTGGTAGGACATAATGATGCTGGAGTTTGGCGATGGCGTGAAATAGCAATCGATTAAGAAAGAGCAAATAGCTTCTGAATATGTGAAGAGGCCTCATATATGCATCAACACCGAATTTAGGACGCAGAAAATAGGTAATGCGGATTGAACGAATGATCAGACCGAAGAAAACGAACCCTGACAAAACGCAAAGCCACTACGCTGAGCTGAAGCAACGAATCATCTCATTGATCGATCCTGGGGATGGCGTTAAGAATAGAGTCTACGTTGAAGAGGAAAGTTACAGAACGAAGGTATGGGACGGGAACCAGAACTCACAAGTCAGCCAGGATCTTAGCAGCAGAACGAACGATCATCCTAGCTCCACATGACCGCGTCACGGGCTGCGCAACACTGTGTACAGTGAGAAAGAGTGCACAAACGCGCCCGAGGCCGCAGTACTTGCCAAAGCGTGCTGAGCGCTGAGCAGCCATTCAACGCGTGCAAGGACGCTGGAAGACTTCTTACCTTCAGGCCTCTGACTCAGGAGCGAGATGAATTGGTCGATGTGGAACGAGCATGTTCGCGACAAAGTTAAGGGGGAGCGGCAGGTCTGGCGTCGGCATAGATAATAGGCTCAAATTGTGACGTGGCGCGATACCCGCTCCATAGTTTCTACATAGAAGATGTTAAGGGCGTTATGGGCAGGCATGACCACGTACATTACGGCCATCTTATCCGACGTGTCCAACCTGCACTTCCAACGTCGTGTTGTCCAAACCACCTTGGGATTCCCTTCCTCGTTAGGTTTGTAGTTTCGTTCGTGTTGTACCTTATTTTGTCGTTGTCTTCTTCGCGTATCTTGTTCTTGACCGACGGATTGAAAAAATCAGGTGCTCAGTGCACCAACAAACAGGGAGCAGGGACAGGGAGAGCAAAGCGAAGAATGTTTCGCGTAAATCGGGTCGCACTGTGCTGTGATGCAGGGCTTAGTTTCAACTCCGCTTAGTGTTCGGCTGCATCGGCTTTTTTTGATCAGATCAGTCACGGCTGCTCGGCAAACCTCAAATCCCATGACGGTGTATTCCTCACTGGCACCTCTGAGTTTACAGGTCTCATGATGTGTGCCTTTGGGCCGGTTGTCGCCTATATTGGGACCACGCCGGTTAACCAACCAACTAACCAACCTCTGCGTTTCGACCTGTCCGCTTCTCAGGTTTCCAATCCCCAAGCTCTGTCGCTGAAAACTTGATGGACCTTTCCACGACTCTGATCATACGGTTTTGGGAGGTCGATTTCGGGAAGGAGTTGGGAAGAAGCATCTAATCTAATCTAAGACGGAAGCACTCGACACTCCCGACCTGAATGGCAACTTCGGAGAAAGGTCGTTCATGATACACTCGCTTCTCAGCCCACCTGAAGCGCATTTCGAGATTTATGGAAATCCGCAACCGAGAAGCTTTCGTTTGCGTCAATTCACAATAGTCCGCCGTTCTCCTCAGCACGTTTCGGAGGTACTTGAGTTCTGGGTTTATGGCGGGTTGAATCACTAAAGACATTTCGCGAACAGAGTGGAGTATTACAGCTTCCAAAGCTTCTCTTGACATACAACTTATTACAAGTCACATGTCTGGACCATGAGATCAAAGGTGTGTCACCGATGAAGTGCCGTACTCGTCAAAGTTGATTGACTTATAGATTTCTAAAGCCTTACAAGTCTCAAAGTCGACAGATTAGACTTGGCTGTGTATATCAGTGTACACTTGGCCTTGGTCCCAGCGAATATTAAAAAAGACGAACGATTTTCTGATTCCCTGCATATAAAACAGCTGTACTCTGACGTGGTTCGTTTCCCACTATAGCATCTGACAGACAAGTAGAAGATGTTCAGCCTTCCAACCTTCATAATCACAATTGCGGCCCTCAGCTCAGCGAGGGTAGTTATCCCAGTCGATCCGCCAACTAGCACCACTAATCCACCAACCGCAACGTTCCCGTGGTACGATCCAGGAACACCAGCACCCACCACGACGGCTGATGTGGCCCAGCATTACAAACAGTGCGGAGGCATTGGATATACTGGGCCTATCGGTGCGTACATTATTACACTCTCTGAGACGACAGGACATGGTAATAATATCTACACCACTACGAACAGTGTGCGCCGATCCATATGTCTGCACTTACGATAACGAATATGTGAGTAGATTGTTTACTCTAAGCGACAGTGTTTCGAAGCGTTGGGTAACCTCCAATCTCCGATTGCAGTTCAGTCTGTGTCTGTAACGCAGTTAAATTGTTTCTTCCCTCGAGCTATTTATTATTGCAGTATATATTTGAGCCTAATATCTTCTCAAGATTTGACGAAGGAATCGTCGACATCCATAAGGTGAACTATCCAGACTGTTATAAATGAATTGACATAGGAAATATAAGTCGCTCTGGGCTACCGCTACCGCACAAGTACCTCCCTGCACCATTATCCCACTCGACCTCAAGCCCCGTGAATTTATCAAGGCTGGACAGATTGTAAAGAGCGTCCACCCTCGTCGATGGCATGGGAAATCGAAGACTGTCGAGAGCCAGCCCCGTTTCCCACCTCCATTTGACAAATTGAATCATGTCGTGGAATCCGATTACCTCATGCCTCAAATTGGCAGGGAGCACAAGTCTCCGGAGGCGCGGTAAAATTGGGGAATTTTCGTCGTCCCGAAGTCTTAATATAAAAGGAAGCAGGTGAGACGTGATCGTAAGAACCTCTTCGTTCTCGAGTAAGGAGAGGAATTGACGCAAGTTGGCGTCTGAAAAGAATGTCGTGACGAATACAGGCGGGCTGGCGAGGTCGATGCTGAATGAAAATTCGGCGTCGCAGCCGGCTTCGATGTTGAAAATACCGCGTCTGCCGTCGTCGTTGAAGTTAATTAAAAAGTTCGATAATGATTGGGTTTTGAGGTAGTTCTGGAAGTACTGCAGCACCAGGGCGTAGAACGCGGTTATTTCTTCTGGTGTGAGTCTAAAACCATCTGAGCGACGAAAGTCCACCTTAAAACTACATCCAGGAGCAGGGACAATGCGACTGAAGACGGCGACGAAGGTGTTGGGGTTGCCTTCGGATAGCAGGACAATTGATTTAAGTTGTGGGAGGACGACAATTGGAAGATGATCGCTGGGCGCGCGCAAGTCAAGGTTGCATTGATCCAACCCATGAACGACCTCCAAAGATGGCATACGGGAGAACGCGGCGAGAAGTTGATTGGGTGTCATCAAGCGCTCTGTCCTGTGTTGCGGCTTGGAAAAATACCGATAGAAGGAAGTTACATGCAATTTGCGCACGTCAGGCAGCCACGAAGCTTGAGTGTTATATGCGATGTGGGATAGTTCACACTCCTTCAAGGAAGGCGCGTCATTGGCGAAGAGAACGAAGGATGGATTCGGGTACGTCAGACTGACGCAAAAAACTTCGAGGTTTGGTGCTGGTTGTTGGAGGAGTTCTCTAAGAACGAGGTCCGTCCTGAGGTCTAGTCGTATTGAGGATAATCGAAGGCTCTTAATCCTCCCCCAGTGGTGCGTGCAAAGGTCAGCTAAAAGGGCGACAGCTGCATCGCGCCACGCGCCGTAAATCGGCAGTGCGTTTTTGAGAGGTGCTGTGATATAGAGTGGTGCCTTGCATGTTCTTCGTATCACCTCCTGCGTCCATTCAGGAGATGCGAGAGAAAGAGATGTGAGATCCACTGCTTTACCCCACAACGACGAAGATAATAGAATGAGGGCTCTCCAGGCGGTACAGACTTGCGAAGCGTGTCGAAGGGTTTCGATGCCGTCGCTGGTTCTGTATTCTTCGACGATGAGGGTGATGACCCTCCATAAGATATCGCGGTTGAGATTGCTAGCTCTTAGGCTGCTAATATGCCTTGGATTTGTCGAGACGACTCCGTGGGATGTTGGAGGCCCAAATATCTGACGCTTCACTGAAGGCTGATGATTTCTTCATTCAAATATTGAAAGGTCTGAATATTTCACAGTGACCGCCAATCCTACCCTATTTTACACGAGAATGACAGTTAACAACTATGAATCAAGCCAATATGTCTACAGTGCGCAATGAATCCCCTTTCCTCAAACGTCCCCTTGAAATTGTCTTCACCCGAATTCGGCCTTCGATATTTAAAAATGAGCTCGAAAATGTAAACTAGTTTGGTCCTCGTAGGAGGCGCTCTTGACCCAGGATTAAAGCGCTACAGACACTGGCTGAACTACGATCGGATATCGTGGGTTACATGCCGAACGCATCGAAGGACCGTGTCTCAATAATCTACTCACCCATTGGTTGTAGAAAGTGCAGACATAAGGGTCGACGCAAACTAATAGTAGCCGTGTCGATGTTAATAAGTAGTCTCCGAGATTCTAATAGTAATAAAATGAACTCGCCTGTAGGCCCGGTATATCCAAACCCACCGCACTGGTAGTAATGAAGGGCTACACCAGTATTGACAGGAACTGTCGTCCCAGGGTCATACCACTGGGACGTTGTTGTGACTGGTGGAGTGGTGGTGGTAGTTGGCGAATCTACTGGTACAAGCGCCCACGCTGAGTTGAAGGCCATGGCGACGATGAAGGTTTGAAGGCTGAACATTTTCACTCGACGATATGGCAGAAAGCAGTTGGGGATCTCCGTAATGGCAGCTGCTTTATACGCAAAGGATCGGTTAATCGTTAGTCTTGCCATCGTTCTCCGGGATGAAGACCAGACCGAGCGTAAGCTAATCTACCAAGCCGAGTCTAATATGTCGACCTTGACATTTGTAGGGCTTACGAGTTCTAAAAGTCAATAAACTTTAGCAACTCCGGCACTTAATCGGTAACTGACCTTTGGTCCCATGGTCAAGACATGTGGGATGTATTTTTGGAGGAGTGTTGGTTGTTGTAATACTCCACTCTGGTCGCAAAATGTCGTTGGCGATTCCCCGACCTCGGTTTACAGACATACATCCGAGACGTGATCGGAGAACCCCTCATTATAGCCACGTCCGAGTCCAAGGTTTGGTTCGGTGATGAGAGTTACTTCCTGTTGAAGTGTGTTCCCAAGTAAGCGTTGTTTCGCATGGGATATTTTTTACTCGATGATACGCTAGACAGCCGAATCGAAATATATTGCACGATTTCAAGTTTGCGTTACTCGAAGACCCAGAAGAGACGCGTGGTCCCTTGAATGTTAACCTCGAGTTAATATTGAACCGGGGATGGCGAATCATTAATCAAGCTCATTTTAAAATAACGATGGCCAAACTTTGGTTGTGGGCGATTTAAAGAAGGCGTTTGAGGAGAGGAAATTCGTTCCGTACTGTAGACATGTTGATCAGGGTGTGCGTGGGTCAGAAGTTTGGACCCGAACATCCGGGAAGCCGGTCCGTTGGCTGATCCGACGACTTTTTTTTGTGGTTGAATTCCATTCCTTCCGTTAGTCGTTTGCCTCCTCCCTTCGTAGTTCCTACAAAGGAAAACTTCATCGTGTATCTCAAGCTCCTAAGTACACCATGTCTGCACGAACCTTAGCCACCAATTCTTCCCGCGGAGGTGTCTTGACAAACCCAATGCCCAACTGCATCGCTGGCAGTCTCAACCGTGACATCCTATGGAGAATCATATCCCTCAACCTCGAAGAATACGGAAATGTTATCGCGGCTCTCCGACGTGATTCCCAAGTCTGTGCTTCCTGGAGAGAGCTCGTCACATCCTCTTCCTCGCTGTGGGGTCGAGCAGTGGACATCACGTCGCTGGCACACGCATCTACGGAGTGGGCACGGGAGGTGATACGCAGGACTGGAAAGGCACCTCTTCATATCACAGCCTCTTTCAAACACTCCATGCCGCTTCATGGCGAGCGGCGCGAAGCAGCTGTTACCATTCTAGAAGAACTTTTCACGCAACACTGGGGAAGGATCAAGAGCCTTATATTGGTCTCAATACGGCTTGACCTCAGCACGGACCTCGTTCTTGAAAGGCTGCTCCGACAGCCAGCCCCAACCCTCGAAGTCTTCCTCGTCAGTCTGATGAACCCCAGTCCATCGTTCACTCTCTTCGCGAACGACGCACCCTGCCTGAGGGAATGCGAACTATCCCACATCGCATACGACACCCAAGCTCGCTGGTTGCGGACCGTGCGCACGCTGAGCTCGCCGTCCTTCTTCCCGTATTTCTCTCGACCGCAGCTCAGGGCAAATCTAGAGCGCATGGTAACTCCCAGCCAGCTTTTGTCGGCGTTCTCCCATATGCCATCTTTAGAGGCCGTTTATGGATTGGACGACTACATCCTCAACACTCTAGCATCCATCACCCACCTTCCAACTGTCTTCCTCCCACGACTTAAAAAAATCCTACTGCAATCCGGAGGCAACCCCAGAGCTTTTGTCGCTGTGCTAAACCACATCACCCCGGCCCCGGGATGTACTTTCCACGTAGAGTTCCACCCCCCGAAAGGGTACTCGCCCAGCGCAGAAGAAATCACCTCAATCTACACCATGGTTCAGCAGTACTTCCGGAACTACCTCAAAACCCAACCATTGTCCGACTTTTTGATCCACTTCAACAAACGCAGATGCAATAACTTCACAATGCAAGCCGGTCCCAGGCCGGATTTTGTCTTCCGCATCAACCTCGCCAATATCCCTGAATTTGTCACAGAGTTCTTCTCCGAAACTAACCTGCGTCACTTCCTCGCCTTCTTCGAGAACGAGGAGGTACTCACTATCACGCCCCATATGCTTCCGTTTTTACTCAACCTTCGGAACGGGGACGATGCATCGATTCTACCACGGCTTCGCAGACTCGTTCTCCCCGTCGATTCGAGAGACCGGGTGATTGAATTCAACGACATCTTCCGTTTCCTTGAATGGAGGTGGGAAACTGGGCTACAGCTCGACAGTCTTCAATTACCTATGCCATCAACTCGGATGGACATCTACTACAACTTTTCCGGCCTTGATAAGTTCACGGGGCTTGTGGTTGAGTGGGAAGTTGAGGGCAGACCAGTCGATGGGGCGGGGGTGCAGAGATACTTGTGCGGGAGTGGTGACCCCCAGCGACTTATTTTTCCTATGTCAGTTCATTTGTGAAACTGGGATAACGAGTTCCAAGTAGCATATTCATGAAATGTTTTTAGTTCAACATACAGTACAAATTTACATTAGTACTTCAGGTCATCCGACGGTACGATCGTTTGTATTGGAACGGCGCAACGAAGAGCCACCAGAAACACAAATAAGTGGAGGGAAAATAGACCTAATAAACTGCTGATCCCGCAACCCTCCGAGATGTGCAAATAATTACGAGTAAGGCTCTGGCCCAAGCAGGCCGAGAGTCATTAGATTAGATAGTCAAGTACACGGCCTGTCTGCATTATACTGCAGGCAACTAAAGTCCAGTATCTCCTACAATCTCTGTATGGCGTTGGGATGAGACAAATGCACGCCCGCCCGCGAAAATAAAAAAGAAAAATTACGAGTCGCGTTATGGGGAAATACATGGGATTAAAATTCGGGTTCATCGAACATCGAAGTTGAACGAAGTCAGGTGTTACCCAGAGCTCGCCCCGTTTGAAAGGCGAGAATAAGTATAAGGAAAGGAGGAGGAAAGAGAAACTGAGGAAGGCAGACACACGCTGTATTGGTGGGCGAAGATTCTGGTTCAAGTGTTGAGTAAATGATAGCCACCCTATAGTCAAAACACGCCTCAGTCAATGATGAACAGAAGATAATGTAGAGACATACACATTTTGACTTCCACACATTCCGGGTTACTGACAGCTTCTCCTTCTCTGCCGCACGGTTCACCCAGTCGGCGGGAATACACAAGTTCACTAGCAACAAGTCCCGTTGGTCAGGGCTTCTCTTCTGGGGTGTCCTTTGTGGATTTAACGTCTATCTTTCTCCTTGGGAAGAAGCTGCAAAAAATATTGTAAATCAGATACAAGATCCGTAGCAAGAACATATCGAACCTACCTCACCCGCCGTCACTTTGCAACCCACCCTTCTCGCTCTCTGCGCAAATAAAATCCCAGATCTCAACACCAAAGAGCTGTGTCAACTTTCACTTAAAAGTCGGTGACTCGAACGACGGATGAGTCGTCATCGAAACGAGCTCGGCAGTGGCCTTAAAGGCGACACGAAAATGAGGTTCAAAATAGAATGAAAACTAAAAAATAATGGCGCACCGTGAGGCCTACACCGTCCTGAACGACAGCCGTGATCCCCGAATCTCGCAACTTGATGGCGGTCGTCATCTTCCTATCTTAAAACGCTATGCCATGTCACGCAGTCCGCCTGCATCTGTTCGAGCTTCAGGCGGACCTCGTACTGATCATCGTCTGCGATGACGTCGAACGGCGAGAACTTGACGAGGTTACGCGCCACGAGCTCGACTGGGGTGGGGAAGAGGTTGTCGTTTTGAAGCGTGGTGTTCCTGACGAGTCGTTCGACGTTGTTGCTGGTGTACTCAACGCGTGGGATGGGGATAAAGTCGACCTGAGAGGATGGGTAAGAAGCGAAGGTCAGACAAATATGATACGAATAAATAACACAATGACGCTTACCTGGTCGATACAGAATACGGCGTTTGGACGTCGGACTTTCGTAAGGCTGAGGAGATAAACGATCATTCATCAAAATACGGGCTATTACAAGCCTGATCTTTGCTGATTTGCTTGTTAAGTTGTTAAGCTACAGTACCAACAAACACTATAAATAAGTCGTTGTTCAAACTCAGGAGAATGAGTATGTGTGTCCTTACAGGATCATGGCCCGACACTGTTCAACGAGTTGTCGAAATGGCCGCATCTCGTTTGGGTGGTTAGATACGTCCAGGTTGGAGGAGGTCCTAGGAGAAAAGATACGGGTTAACAGGCAAACTCAAATCAAAAGATAACTATGAGTTTACCTTGGGAACATACAAATCCACGGTCACGAACCATTGCTCCAACAACTCGTCCCTATTCGCATCGCTGATCAGAGCATGAATTCCATCAGTGACGATGACCGTCGACCATCCGTTCGCGAACCGCTCGAAAAGGTTTGGAGCTTGGTGGTCCACTCCAGCCTCAAGTGGGATCACTGTCCGTCGGTAGTAAGTGATTGAATAAAAAAACGAGATCAGTAAAATACAAACCTAGTGTGCTCCCAGGGCAAGCTCCTTTTCGATGGTGGCAGATGTGCGACCATGTTTAGCGTACTCTTTGACGCTGAGGAGCCAGATTGAACTCTTTTACGTCGTGTTTTTGGTGTTCCGTGGTCACCTAACGACAATGACAATAAATTTTCGAAATGATGTACCGAAAAATACTTCAAAACTTACCTACTTCAAAGGAAGATCAACTGGATGTGACGTTCTTCGAGGAAATACTCCTCAGTGAGGACGTGTTCACCTCGCTCGATTTGCTCGTTTAAGTTGTCCTTGCGCTGCTGGGAGATACGGTCGTCGAACTCGACACTAACACTATCCTAAAGATAAGGAACGTGAGTATATGCGCCTAAGATCAGCGTAAATCCAAAAACATACACCTATTTGCTTCATATTTCCAATGACGCCCGTCTTCCTTGCCTCAACCTCCGGCGCCATTGATGTCCTGTGCGTTATCGTCCAACAGCGCTCTCTGCCATCAGCTAAGCCTGCTCTCTCGCTTGCTGTCCGATTCGCCCAAACTGACCCATCGCCTGCTATTTTGGCTTGCCACTGCTCCTTAGTTCCACGCTCCTATCCGTTCAGGTAGACGCGCCTCGAAAACCGAGGTTTCGTTCTGGGCTGCCACGTGTCCGCCTCCAGTAATGAATTGGTCGTTAGGCACACTCTGGTCGACGGCGGCAAGGACGACTTTGGATGGTGGAGGCAGCTTTGACGATGTCGATGGAGAGGAGGTCATGGTCGACGAGGGACAAGAGGAAGAGAAGTTAGCGAACATCGGGGATCGAGGATGAGGGTGAGTGGATGTGGATATCCCTTATGGCTAGTTTACGCATTTCAGTGCCATCATAACAGAGGGAGGAAAGACTTAAACTCACCTTCGTTCGTGTCGTCCCGATCCTTCAATGAATGCACCTAGAACTTCTTGTTCAGCTCCCCCCCACGACTATCTGATGCCACGTCACGCGCATGGCAGATGAGGTTCAGAAGAGTTCATCGTTGATTCTCTCCAATACGATGATTCGTGTGGAATTGACGACGATCGTTCGAGTGTCCTAAACGAGCTTTCGGCTCTAGAACTGCAGGTCGTTGATGCGTAGTGGTGAGTGATCGAGGGCGTGCTGCCGAGTGTGGGTCGTTCTGGTATCTTTGGTGGTGAGAGGAAGAAACTTGAATAAAGTAAGAAAATTGGGACTCACCTTCATGTAGGAACACCACCGATGATAATTGCTCGACATCGAGGTGGAGGGACAACCAAAAGTGGGCGTGAACGATGAGTCACTCGCTTCCTATTTTTGAATTAGAGCTCCGAGACACCTGCCTTCAACACCAATCACGACGAGGGGTTGGTCAATGACCGTCAAATGTCCGTAGTTTCTTTTGTTCTCGTTTGAATGGAGGAATTTTGAAGTTGTGATTTCGCCCTGGTTCCCGGTGTGGGGTCCTTCGATGGGCACACCTGAAGCCATTTTCAGAGATCAAGTACAGGCCTACTACGAGACTTGCGTCAATAACCAGGTAGGCGAATAACAAAGCCGTGATTTATTGGCTCTGATTTCTCAAATATAGCAAGTTTATTCGGATTCTTTTCCGCTCGTCTATCTAAACTCTTCGGTGAATACACGCGTCCTGTTTCTTTCGTCGTCATGTACCAAAACAGCGCGCTGGATGCTGACATCATAAGTAGATTATCATTTATTTCTCAACTGAATAGATATTTAATTCAAGGAAAACCAGTGTTTGAGCCTCTGTCCTGCGATCAAGCTATGAGCACCCCCCTATGGACCATAAAATGTCGGCAGGTCATCAAAGTTCGACACGACACCAACCGTCTTTTTTAGTTTGAGTCCCAGAGAAATACAATGCGGGCGTTGGCTCGCCGGCGAGTCGACGCAGTGAACAGCGCTTTAAGTTTGAGATTCCAGGAGCATCGTCGAAACGAGGACCAGGAATAAACGTGTTCGGAGTACTGGTTCCAAGAAATTCTTTAATGCGCCGAGTTCGGTTCACCTTAGATATGCGCATTCCTCGTCGCGTCCAAAATCGATTCTCGTGTTAAGGTAAAGCAAGCCTTCGCAAAAGAAACTTCAAGCAGTGTCTGAGCTAGGGGTACGGGTTTTACGAGGGTACAAAATCATCTACCCGTACCCGTACCCCAGTAAAACCCGCACCCCAACCCGCACGGGTCGTCGTACCCGTGACAATCCCTAGTCTGAGGTCCTGAGTCTAACTTCTCCACATCTGCATTTTTCCTCTCTACTGGAAGATCGCCACCCAATCCGCCTGGTACGTGATGGCTCTATCGACGTAATCACAACTTCCATGATTTCCTAGTGGAATTCTTTAACAAGTCAAGCGGAAGAATCAACGGAATCAATCCGAATTAACTCTAGACATCGTATTTAGTGTGATTTCAGTTTACATAGAAAATGAAACCAAAATATTTCCGCACCGAAAAAAAAAAACATATGGTTAAATATGACTTGAAAGGAGACTATCATATACTCAAACATAGAAACCCAGTCCTGACTAATTAAACGCCTACATGACCGACTGAATGAGTGCCTCTGACAGCCCCTCTCTGATCAATCAGCACATCCCACTCCTGTAAAGCTGCGGGCAAGCGCTCCAAAGCCCAAGTGCGATTGATATCCTCGACAGAACAATCAAGAAGTTGCTGACACATTGAAATTTCTTCAGTGAGATCCTCAAGGAGGTGACCTTGACTAAACCGAATATGAAGGGTTTCAGCAAGGGATCTGAGTCGCGTGGAATACCACAGATGTGTTTCTGGGCAAAGATGAAGCGCCTCTCGACGCAAGGAAATCACTTCATCAAGATTGCCTACACTGTCCAGCTTTTGAGCACGAATTTGAAGTGCATTAGCAAGATCATGGAGTGACATAGAGCGGTCTGGATGAGGTACTGGACGAAGAAGAAGAGCCTCTCGGTGCAAGTAAATAGCTTCATCAAGGTCTTTTGAACTGCCTTGCTGTTTAGAATGAGCGAGAAGGGCATTGGCGAGGTTATTGAGTGACTCAGAGCGGTCTGGATGAAATGCTGGGCGAAGAAGAAGGGCTTCTCGATTCAAGGAAATTGCTTCATCAAGCTCGTTTAAATTGTCCTCGTGTTTGAAATGAGTAAGAAGGGCCTCAGCAAGGTTGTTAAGTGAAAGTGAGCGATATAGATGAGGTGCTGGGCGAAGAAGAAGTGCCTCTCGGTTTAAGGAAATTACTTCATCAAGATCTTTCAAACTACCCTTCTGTTCAAAACGAGCTCGAAGGGCATAAGCAAGGTTATTGAGTGACATAGAGCGATCTGGATGTGGTGCTGGGCGAAGAAGAAGCACCTCTTGGTTCAAGGAAATTGCTTCATCAAGGTCGTTCAAACTACCCTTCTGTTCAAAACGAGCTCGAAGGGCATAAGCAAGGTTATTGAGTGACATTAAGTGATTTGGATGAGGTGCTGGGCAAAGAATAAGTGTGTCTCGGTACAAGGAAATTGCTTTATCAAGGTCATCTGAATCGCCCTTCTGTTGAAAACGGGTTTGAAAGGCATTAGCAAGGTTGTTGAGTGACAATGAGCGGCCTGGATGAGGGGCTGTGCAAAGAAGAAGTGCCTCTTGGTTCAAGGAAATTGCTTCATTGAGGTCATTCAAACTCCCCTTCTGTTCAAAACGAGCTTGAAGGCCAATAGCAAGGTTATTGAGTGACGTGAAGTGATTTGGATGAGGTGCTGGGCAAAGAAGAAGCCCCTCTCGGTTCAAGGAAATTGCTTCATCAAGGTCGTTCAAACTGCCCTGCTGTTTGAAACGAGTGCGAAGGGCAGTAGCAAGGTTATTGAGTGAAGAAAAATGATTGGGATGAGGTGCTGGGTGCAGACCATGACGAAATGCACCAATTTCCTTGTCCAAGTCTCTTTTTGAGAGACTTTGTTGATATAATCTGTGATAGCCAAGCCCTAAATCCCTCCATACACCAAAATCAAGTGGCTGCCATTGGGTAGCAATCTCAAGACAATGAATGTGATATGAAAGTGTGGTGAGATCTCCATTTCCAATCATTTTGGCTACCTTATAGGGCAGTGCAGAGGTTTGGATGCCGTCAAGAGAATCATGGCCAGCCTGGAATCTCACTGAGATACAAGGAAGAAACAGTAAGGCCCATCGACGCATTTCCTCCTCAGATATGAGATCCATGCCAACCATACCATTTGGGGATGCTCCGCTTGAAAGGTGCAGTGGCCAAAATTTGATAGCATATAGTTCCGCACTATGAAGATCAGCATAAGTGCAGGTCTTTCCTTGAGGAGAAGTGAGTAAGTTCTTGAACACAATCTCAAGGCATCTATTTCCCAGCATAGAGTGTGCTTCTGTAGTGTCTATAGCCTGAAAATTCTGGTCGTTAAACTCCGTGATAAATTTGATAAAAGAGGCATGAAATTGTTGTGTTGCTGGTGATATAAGATTGGTATTGGGATTTCCCTGTGTTTGTAATGCTGTCAGCTCCTTGTGAATATCTGTCACGGCAGGCTCAGGTATGCCTGAGAGACGTGCAAAATCACCAACTGGTAAAGACTCCTGAAGAACTATTGTTGCTGCAAGAAAGTTTTGGAGAGCCCCTTGAATTTCTGATGGGAAAAGGGTTGATATGGCGCCATGATATAGACGCTCAAGCTGTCCGCCTTTTAGACTGTCTTTCTGACTGACCACCTTCTCTTCCGACAAGAGGATTTGGTCAAGTATTTCATGTGGAAATCTATTGTCAAATTTCTTCATCACCAATAATCGGGCTGTTGCTGCCCAGATGAGGAGGCCATCTGCAAGGGCTGCCAATTGAGTGATCTTGCCATTGTCAGGTCTTCGCCCTCCCCAATTGATTTTATCTGACGAGAAGTGATGATGGAAGTAATTCTCAATAACAGTCTGTGGCGCCAAGGGAAGGGGGTACTTGTGGGATAGAGCTTTATCAACAGCGCGTTCAATGGAGTAATTGAAGCGACTTGTCAGGACAAATTTCAACAGAGATGGCGATGGCAAATGCACAAGTTCTGCCATGAATGATTCATAATTTTGCCATTCGTCTAAACCATCAATGACGACGATGAGCTGATAAGGATATGCCAATGCACAGATTGGATTAAAAATATATGCTGTGAAATAATCCCTGAGCGAGTCGTGTGGACCATCAAGTTTCCTTGCTGCCTCAGCGATGTGAGCGATGGCTTGTGGATAGCCCACCCCAAGCTGCCTAGAAATCATCTGAACAACCCTCTCAGGGGGCTCCGCAATAAGATTTGTGAGAAATACACCCCCGGCAAGGCGGTCTGCAGATTTAAGAAAGCGGACCAATTCCTGAGAGATGGTGGATTTACCAAGGCCAGCAGCACCATGTACCCAGAGGACGGACTCGGAACCATTCGATATCCAGTCGGAAATATACTCCATAACGTCTTCTCGACTTTTCTCGAGATATTCATTGGGCGTATAGCGTGGATGATTCGGTAGAGCATTCAAAAATGCCGAATCTGGTATGTGTTGGATCAGTTCACCACTCAGCTGGAAATCTCAGACTTACCAATTTTTCTGTTGAGAGTGTTGATATCCAGCTTCATCTGAAGCTGAATTTCGGTCTAAATTCAGGTTGGTAAGAGACTTTCTGGTCACTAGGAGGTAACAAAACGGACCTGGAATAGTTTAATAGCATTATCAAGATCCATTTGGAGAGATTGGAGGTCGGTCTTGTGCCCGCTTTGTTGTAGATAACGTGAAAATAATTGAAGTTGACTAAGTTTGTCACATTCATCAGCTATCCCTCTGAGTGTCCTACACAATCCTTTGTTCAATATGCTATAGTTTTGGATCTGGAGGTGGTTACCAACTTTGAAAATTTCTTCAGAGCTCCTTCGAGTGATGGCTCCACCACCCCAACTGAGCAAATAACAGCGCACGAGACAACAAAATCTCCGGCGGTGGCAGCAATTTGCCTCATGCCGTTATAATTTGAGCGAGTTTGCTAACATCAATGAGAATTACGGAGACCAGACGCGTTTCAGAAACGTACCGAGACGGCATCCAACATACCCACAACTGTTCCGATCAATGGCTGAACCCATGGCACTGGTATTAAAGAGCTGGCTTCTTTGGCGATGCTGAGGAATGCCGTGGTGGTACCAATGGTCATACTTAGAACTTTGGATAATCCCCCCAAAGTACCAATGTTTCCATCACCGATGAATGGGGGCTGAACGATGTGAGTTTGGTGAGAACGAATTGGAATATCGAGGCTGACCTTAATTCTATCAATATCTTTGCTTATCGTACTCATCAATTTGTCCAAGGAATTTCCATCGCCATTATCCTGGAAGGACTTGAGTTTTGCAACTGTCCTAAAAGACGGATGGAGATGTGAACATGTCTGCAGAATATTGAAGCCAAATTCGTACTTTTTAAAAGCTAGAATCGCCTGTGTGGTTGATGCGCGCTGGGCGTCGGTAGCAGATGCAAGTTGAACACTGAACCGAGTGCAGGTATCAAGAATTGTGTTGAGCTGGAGAACAAAACTGTCAGAGCACAATACACAGAATACGTTACAGATACTACCTTGCCCTCCAAGTCTTTTTCGCGGATGACAACGATGAGTTGGATGAGCGCCTTGAGTTCGGGCCAATCTTTAAGGATATATGCAGTGTAGAGAACGGCCATATCTTTTTTAAAAGATTCTCCCTTTGCGAATACGTTCCTCGACTTTGTAGACGGAGTTTCTATACCCAGGAAATTTGGAACGATAGGCTGCGCGTGGCTTCCCGACTGTGGGATTGATAGATGGCCGCTTGCTGCCAAGTTGACGGAAGACTCGCAGGGTTGTGGGGTGCGAGCTCGCAAACCAAAGAATTCCTTGACTTTATCGCGTTTGCGAACTGGTGTCTGTTCAGGCTGCATTACTGGGTGAGTTGGGTTGGGTGTGAAGAGGAAAGATGCTGGATGCGGTGCTGCTGATCCTCGAGCAGCATTTCTCAATTCGCAGGTGGGAGTGATCACGCAAACAGTACCAGATATCATCAAAAGTCATAGATGGTATCCATGTGGTCGGGTGTCCGTGCTTTTTGTCATTCTCCACCCTTCTACGTCTCAGGATAGAAAACATTACCAACTTCAATCGTCGAATTTCAACGCCTACTTAAGCGGAATCGCTGGCCTCCATACCGCATACCCGCTCAGTTGACAATTTCGTGCCACCGCGCAGATTACTCCGTTAGATCGCACCGTCATCGCTTACTGACCAAAATTAGCACAACTGCGCCCCTTCTTCCAGCTGCCCATTCAGCCTTCGATCTATTTTTTTCTGACCGTTTCAACAATAGCGAGATATTACCGTCCCACATCGATCTCGATCATGGAGAAATTGCTGATATTCCCAGAAAACCTATACCTTTCTTCTGTTTGCCCCGTCCTTCCGTTTTCCCTGTGGAAACTCGACTGTTGTTTACGGAGCCGATAGTGCACAAATTCAATAGCTGAGATGTCTGCCGGATTGGCCTGGTTGTCCGAGGTCGACTCCTCCACAACCGACAAAAAAGATGACCATCTTTGATGCAACAAAACTACTGTTCATCAAACGAATCAACTTACTTTTATCCAAAGACATCCCCTCACCAGGTGTCACGGGCTGATATGACAATCCGCTTCCCTCTTCGTCATCCCTTTCCAGCGTCCACAAGCTAGGATATTTCTATCAACCACAGCTGAGTGGCATCATACAACTACGCCTCAGCATGAAGTCTATTAAGAGCCGGTCCCAAACCTCGCCTCGCTCAACGCGCCCCGAAAACTCGCCCTCATCGTCGTCTGCGTCTCCGAGTTCCTCACGACGCGTTGTTCTCTGCGATTGCCCCGATACGCCAGGAACTGGGGATATCTAATACCGACTCGGTGTGGCTGTAGTGAGTGGGATTTGATTTTCATGTAACGGACTTCACCTGCTCCGAAGTTCCTCTCCTAGTCCTAGTCATCCGTTCGCCAATGGGAGTCGGTGCGTCGAATTTCCATTACCCATTGATTTGATTATAGCATTTCTACTAGGCGCCTTACTGACCTTCCTATCCACGATTCGCATGATTTCCCCGACCCAGTCAAAGCAGTAGGCGAAAACGGATGATAACCGGCGCTCTTCGACTCCCCAGCCATCGACTGCGCCGTTTTCACGAAAGACGGACATTTATTTTGATCAAAGCCGCTCGCACCTTCACCATCCCGTCCCACGCTGCCCGACCTACATCTAGCTTTCACGCAATCGCACCCCAACACTGTCCGACCCTCACTCTACCACCAGCTCAAGGCGCGTCTCACGCGTTCTTCGGATCCAGAATACCAGTACGAACCTCACGGAAACGAGCCAGGCCAGACAGCACGAATCCAATGGCTCCTTCATCTGGTTCTTCAGTTTGATAGGGTGGGGTAACACGTCGACAGCGGCCATTCGCGGATACGATTACAAGGGCGGGTGGGTGTGCGACGGGGTCCTGACGTCAGCGGGAGGAGGGTGGGGTAGAGATTGAGATACGAAATGGAGCCTTCCTACAACGCCGACTGCTGATAGCACATCAAGATCTTCGACAAAACAATGTGATAGACGTGATGAGAATGGCCGGGGAGGGGGTAGAACAGAGGTGCTATAAGTAACGTCTGGCGACATGAGGGACAGGTAGAAATTTGTACTTAGAAATATATACATACCAAATAATTGTCGCACGGAAAACGTGTCTCGCGATCACATGATCATGACACATCGTTTATCAGCCAAGCCCACTTTCTTTCTGCGCTTTCAACATAACCTTGTACGTCTGCTCATCTCCAGGGAGTCTCGACGCTGGTCGCCACAGCAGCGACCATTGCGGAGCAGCCGGCGTCGCGTCTCCAGTGAAGATCACCCACAAAGGCGTCGACTGGACTGGGGTTTGCATCCGCCCAGATACCTCCCCGCAGCCTTTCTTGCACGAGAACGAAACTCAAGCTCTGCATCGAGTCGCTTTTATCCCGTTTCAGGTGCACCGAATGCTCGTGAGTCCCATCTATGCCACCTCGCACCTGGTAAGCCTTGACCACTGTGCTCATCCTAGCAGCATCAAGTTCACGCAGGTTCAGTGCAGGAAGCGAGGAAGCGACCCGAAAGATGCCCTCCTCTCTCCTCGCGCACACCTGAGCGCACCGTCCTGCACATGCAGGTTACGCCCTACCAAAACATCTCGGCCTCGCAGCTCACCGTCACCGTCACCTCCGTCATCGCTTTATCTTTGGACCCACTGAATGCTCGAGCGCGTTTACAGGGACGGACGAGACTATTGAACGCAGCCACCGAGGAATTGGGCGCACCTGATGGCGGAGAGTCTCGTCGAGCGGGCGCAGAGAATCAATTCCAGTGGGATGCGGCGAAGACGAGCGGGACGACGAGGGGGAAAAAAGTGAAAACAGGTGCATTCTCTTATTTTCGTCGATTTGAGGCGCATATAGTCATCCTGATATCGTTTAGGACACTTTCCGTACGGTTTGAATGGTCCTATACATCAACACTAACAAGATCCCGCTCTTTCTCTTTGGACAACACCTCGAAGAAAACGCGATCAATTTATATTGTTTTTGGAAAAGGTTGGTTCAACTTTTTTTTCATAATCTTTCGAAGCCTCACTGCTATTTTTACTAGATTAGTGTGCTATTTCGGAGTCGCAACAGCCACCAAGCTTCGAACCCATCGCGAATGATGGTCGCCGTCACGTATACGCTCGACGACTTGGTCGACGTCGTAACGAGGACGAAGCATTGAGGAAGAGGTTTGAGCGTATGGATCTGCGTATCTACCAGGCTCGTTGATGCTGTTTTTTTTTGTTCGACCTCGTATGTTAACACGTCTTTTCATTCAGTCCCTCTCCGAACCACCAAACGTCTTCGAGCCCGATTTTAACGGCCGCGTGAACGTATTTCGTGATACCGGAAGGCAGTTCTACGACGTGAAATACCGCGACCATTCGTCAACCTCCTGTCAAAGCGTCGGGAGTTGGTTCGATGATATGGATCCTGAACCTGCAAGTCCGTCGCTGTCTTATTCTCCTTTTAATTGAACTTTGACTTATGCTTCCCTACCAGCTCAATAAGCACATTCAATGAGGACTAGGTTGGCCGGTCTCAATGACGACTGCAAAGGCATTCTGCCAACGCTCATAGATCAAGTAAGCAGCATCACTCCGTTCGTATTACATTCAACCAACTTCTCTACCCCCCTTATCAGCTCCGCCATGTCCTCATCCTGCGCAACGTACACAGGACGACTCGCTCAATCTCCTCGGGGATCTCATGTTCAATGGCTGTAAGTCCCTCCTGACATCTCACAAGTTAGCCAAACCCATGCTGCGCATCGCCGCCACCGCATTGACGACCAGCAGCACCACAGCATCCGCCTGATGCACGAGCAGATGCAATCCGATGACCGTGGCGTGGCGTTTTATTACAGGGAAAAAAAAGGGCGCGATCAGGATGTCGTTCTCGCTGTAAAGCGATGACGGTATGCTATTCTTTCAGTATCTCCTTCGATTCCGAGTACAGACTTCTCTTTTTTTGCGCTAATAAGCGCTATCCAACTCGCTTCGACTATTCATCTGTGTTCCGAATCGCGGATATCACCTTCGAGTTAGCTGACGGGCAATGGGTCATTACCAGGGACCGTATTTACGCAGAGACTTAGGGCAGCGGGTTGCATGGCACGCAGAGCGGGTAAGTCCGCTCTGTTCTCGAGTCCCGGTATCTTATTTCTCTCGGAAAAGGCCACGAAGAAAGAAGTTGACTCTGCGAAACATACCGTATGGCTGAAATGGAGATGCTGTCAGACGATGGGACGAGTGGGTATCCGATGCGTACGTCATTTCTTCGTTTTTCATCTGTAAAGCTATTGACTGATTTGTGTTGGACTTCAGTTTCGCCATCGTTTAATGAGTTCGGGACATTTTAACAGAAGTTGAGTACGTCTTTACGAAACGCCGCATCATACGTCCCACAGGGACGTCTGCGAGCTCCTTATTCCACCATTCCCTGCTTTCATATTCGTATTTTGTGTCACGGATATATCGAACCAGTAGCTACCCTATTTACGATACAATTGTCCAATAAGTTAACTAATCCAGGTTTCAAGAACTAGCTTCGCTCGTTACCCGATCCCTCAGTTTAACTACACAGTTATCGCGAGAGTGCATATACTAGAGATACACAGGCCCATGTTCCGTTCCAGAGCCAACGTCAGCCTGTTGCCCGATTCGATTCTGTGATTTTGTGCCTTCCTTCGATAAGACTTTCATACTAAATTGGAAACTTATTTCTCCCGTTGGGAAGGTCCAATTCAGAGGCGCTTTCCAAATTCTAGTCCAAAATCTTGTCTTGAGGAATGCTACGCATTGGAGCACCAAAAGAGTGATGTACAAAATTCTGTTTGACCCAGGGGTGAGTATCGTATTCTCAATATAGGTTTCTGCGTTGCAGGACTGAAAATGAGGACGCACACAATGGCCGCCCCAAAAGTAACCGCAATAATTGACAATATTGTTGCAATCGACCTCCGATGTTCACATTTTGGATCTATTTGTTGACCAGTTCCCCACGGAGTACACCAATTACTCGAGTAGACTTTGGGAAATTGTCAACTAGGCGGACTACTTGGGAGATAGTACCTCCAACAATCACGCTGTCAGTTGGAATTCTAAGCAAGATTGGAAGTCGGACTAGAAGATTGACGATGGAGAGAATGAGGGAAACAAAGACCTAGGTGCTTTTGATAAGCCGGATGCAGAGGATAGGCCAAAATGGAGTAGGTGAATAGTAAAACGTACGAATATTCCAAGGATCTTAGAAGCTTCTTTGGCATCCCATGTATATCCAATGCTAACGGCGCCTTTGCGCCAGTCCCCGACTCTTTTGTACTCTTTTTTTCGAAGCCACGACATTCAAAGTCATCGCCAAGCTCAGATACTTATATTTCGTTGAACAGGTTATAAAAATTTACACACGAGTCTTTCCAAGTCAACCATGTTCTAGATATTGCGGCTTCTTTAGTGGATGTGCGACGATTTTTACAGCCAATAAGCTGTGAATTGAGGTCATACTGGATCCTGGAAGTACAATCGGGGCATTGGAAACCGTTCAAGGTGTTCAGGATATGTAGATAGTGCATTATAAATTTTGGATATAGGTTTATGGATGACGCCGTGAGGCGGACGATCATCCTCGACAGAGACTTGTTGAGAAACATAATTTTGAGGCCATGGAAAAGGCTTCAGAAAAGAAGGGGGCAAGACTTCAAAGACTCACAAGATCTGAAGTTAGCGGTCATAAAGTATGTCTTTGACCTAGTATTTTTTTTTTTGCGAACATTGACGAAAAAAATCAAATTATCAATGTCCAGTCATGTCCAGTTAACTTGGTTACTTACGTGCAATTTTTTACCCGAAGGTTGTAGGGACAAAAACCTGCAAGCGATCCTAGACGGACAGAACTTGAATCCTATTTACTAGATTGAACAAGCAGTCGTAATAAAATACTGAAGAGTCTAAGATGATGCTAATAGAAGATAATTAAACAGCGTGGCTCACAAGAGTGGGCCAGCTGTTGGAGGACGGGGGAGAGGGCTGAAGTGATAAACACGATGATTGTGTAAGATAGAAGGCAGCGGTGAATTTCGGAACAAAGTAATCACGAACTTCGTTATATAATCTTTTTTCTCACGATTTGCAATCGTTTTGGCTGAGACGCGGCACGTTTGTGGATTACAGAACCCTCCCTATCCTTCGGATAGAGTCGGGGAAGAAGGGTTTATGGTTAATGATTATAAAATTCGCTATTGAGATAGCCAGGCTAACGCCAGATAGTATAATTGCAATAATGCGAAGAATTCGAATATTTGAAACCCGTCTAGCAGAGATCTTAGCATGCTCTTCAAATTCATCGTTGCCGCGTCAATGAGTGGTGTTATTTCTGCCATTAGGAATTAGGATTTAACAGGGATAATGTCGTATAAGTATTGCTGAGTGGGATTCCAGAGCGGGTGTTAATAGAGGGTGAAGAGACGCAGTGCAATGAGATTCACCGTACCTTTTGAGGGTGCCCTCAATATGAACATGAAACCGGGCTTAGGACAACCATGAACAGATTTTGATAAATTTAAAGAACATGGCAACGTTGGCGCTGATGCCATTGAAAACGATAGATATAATCATACATCTGGTTTTCAAAGGTTTTCTCATTACCTTTTGATGTGACCCCAGTTGCTGCGGTATCAGTCTGACAGAAAGTAGAGATTCCACCGTTCTTTGGTTGTATTCGTATAGCTCCACTTATTTGCAGCGATCAATATTGAACGTGGGCTTCACGGTTTTCCTACATTCATCGCAGCGCTGAATGTAACCAGTCAATCAAATGAAAGAGCAGCAACGCACTGGCTATAGAACATTACAGTCAATGAGCACTATTCAAAGGCGCAAGCGGGGGTTGAATCTGTCGAGAACTACGGCTCGAAATAGCCAATTTTTGCTGCCAAAACCAGGACCCGAAGACAAACGAAGTTAAGTGATCTACATATAATAGATGCCGACGTGGTGGGCGCTCTTGGCTATGCTGCTTAAAGCGATGTTTTTTCTCTCTGCAATGTTGATAGGTCAGGCCATGGAGGCAATTGAATTCAAACAAGAAAAACAGGACACACTTTTACGACCACGAGCCTGGAGTGCGAACATCTCCGAGGAATGCAGACGTTGTGACGGAGTCGAGGACGATTTTTCAGCCAGAGACAGAGCATTCGAGGGGGGAGTAACCATCCTCGCCGTCGTGCTCTGGACACAGCTATGGAAGAAAGACGCATTCCCTTTCCTTTTGTGCCAGCTCCTTCTTATTAAGGCGAGGAAGGGATGATTCACGAGACGGGGCGTGGAAGAAGTGGTTAGGTCGCTTTTGGGTGTTCAGGGTGTGGTACTTATCTATCGTATCATATGAAGAAGAAAAGGGCATGAAGTACTGTCCAGCTGAATTTTGACGTTGAATTTTTGTATCTCATCTTTCCAGAGTTGTATTTTTATTTTTATTCTAAGCTACTGTCGCTTTTTCTTGTTACCATGGCTGATATCTCATCACATTTATCGACACAACTCGTCCACAGAGCGGTCAGTGGGTAAATTTTTGTCTCAATCCTATCAGTTGAAAAGATCGATGGTATTCTTTCCGCAATGACAACCACTGATTGTGCTACTGTAGTCGCCATGCTTGTCGCCATGTATCCCTCTCAAAAAAGACAAATTTAGTATTTGATTACCCAAACGATGAACGAGGTTTTTCTGTGCGTAACAAATTGCTAAGAGCCTGTTCAGTACGGATCAGTTTCGGGTCCAGTTCGGATTTCAGATCAAGTTCAGTGTGATGTTCGCTGTGACTGGTTGGTCAGCCGTATCCCAGGTATATTTTGCGCCGCGTCGCGTCCGTCAGCCTTCTTCACTGCACAGTAGCAAGTTCATATACGTGTATTCACTTCTATGTCGTCTCAGGGACACTGTTTGTCTTGCCGATGAAAAATTTGATCCGAATGTGCACGTGGCCGCGTGTTTTCAGACTGATCCCTTCTTGTCTTTCCTCCCTTGCCTTGCTCGTGCTTTCTGTCGGCTGTCCTACGTTGTCGACGCGTCACCGCATCACAATTCAGTTCTTTGTTAATCGATAACTTTTGTGGATTGTTTTCTTTTGGAGGTCGCAGGCGAGTACGTGCTGGATGGCACACACACACGTTGGGTCGGAGGGTCGGTGGATGCGGGGTCGAAGGCGTCGAAGAGGCGTTGAGGAAGACAGTTGCTTGGTGCGTGATTACTAATAACAATTCTAGTGTCAAGTTCTAACTTCAACGTCGTCGTCGCTCCGAATCAAGAAGCTGTTAGGATGTGTTCGTGCCAACTTTCCTCACCCCCTTTACGATTTCCCGGATCCCACACCTGAGGGCCTACCTGAATGCAGTTGGTTCGAACCAGGATCAACGCCCGTGCATCGTGACTCTATTGACAATTCTTTTCCCCTCGAGTCTCGAGTTGGAGAGCGAGCTTAAAACCAGGCTTTGTAAGCACGATGCGAAGAGGCCCGAAAAACCGTGAAACGTGGTTTTGACAGACTTCTGGGGTCTGTGCGCCGCACTCCGAGGATAAAACATTCCTTACTTCGACCCCCCATCTCCTCTGCAAAGTTCTTTCGACCCACCCTCCTCAATCCCCCACGAACGAGCTTCTAGTTTGTTTTATCCTGGCGTCGATGAACCCGATGGATGACGGTTGTTCTCCTCACACCTTTGTGCGCTTTCTCTGTCCAAAGCTTGGTCTATCAATGTCGACCGCTCTCTTTTAATTGTTCATTCTCAGTCTGTCCAGCATTGTGTTCGATTGCGTGGGCAGGAAAATCCGGAGGGTGCAGGGCGCAGTGCATCCATCACCGTCACGAGAAGCGCATCGATACTGATGCAATTTTCCCGGTGAATGGTCTCGGTGTGCTAATGGCTCTTCTGCAAACTCCGCGTTTATCTGCCTGCATTCGAGTGTGCGATGTATTTTCTAAACTGCATCTAAAGCACGGTAAGTTGATCGCATCTCATTCCCGCGATCTCTTTCTCCTCCGATTACTTGTCATGTTCAGCACGCATGAAACCTTCTGACCTCAAAACTCCATCTCGTGTACGATCTTAATCTTATTACCCACATTTTCGATTTCCCCACAACTTGCCCAGCTCTGATGTTCGCTTCCCCAGGTTGCATTTCCCATCAGACGAGAGTGGCGCGACAGAGGTCCCCGAACCTTCTCTATCATAACGTTCGATGCCTTGAAGGCTTCAACCATTTGATCTGGGTTCGTAAAGATCCAAAACTCCCGTCCTCCCTCTCTTCGATGTGGTTATTCCAAGCGAACCTTTTCTTCCCGGCGCCTTGTTAATTTCGTTCCTCTTCGTCCTTTTTCTCGGCGAGTTTCCCTTAGCAGACCTGCTAATTGACGAGGTTTTGAACGTCGATTCTTCCTTCATGCTTCTCCTCCTAGAAGCGCACGTTCAATCTGCCTTCCTCTTCCGAATTGTTTCAATCGGGGTATTGTATCAAACATCCACCGTTTCAATGAATTTTGTTGAAATGAACGCGTGCGTAGAGTTTCTTCAAAGCTTTCCAGATGAAAACGAGACGCGTCAGGTCAAGTGTTTGCCTGTGACACTGTTCGGATCAGACGATCAAATATCTTTGATCCGGTTATGAAGTTCGGCTTTGTTCTAGTCTGGCACTGTCGCCTCAAATATATATTTTGACTGCACAATTTGCTACTAGAAACGCATATAAAACTGACTGCATATTCAGATTTCATTCATTTATCAACCGAGGGAAGTTACTTCATGGTTAGTTCCCAACACCATCCACATTTGGAAAGTGGTCCAGGCTGTGCGAAATTTATTGGGTAAGCTGATGGGAGTTAGAACCCCGCAATTTTCCCCACTGACCACCACGACTGCACCTATCGTCGAGAATTAGCCCCCAATTGCATTCTTGTTCTTCTTTCCCTGGATCGAAGGTTTTCACGCTTCAGTGCACTCCTTACCCATGATCCTGGGCTCGTGAAAGTATGGATCCATGGAACTTACACCGTCAAATCGCAGTCGTCCACTTTCTTTCCTTTATCCCACATATTCAAGCTTTGGGATGGTTTCTGTATGGCTTTCGTGACGCTTGCTTCGCCCTAATAAGCTCAGGGATCCCTTGCCACAATGCACACTGCGTCGTGAACTATCGACCGGCCGTCCCCGTTAGCACTTCCGCGTTTCTTCCTTGCTCAGCGCTCAACCTTCCAGAACGGATTTCGGCATTCGCATCTGGGCGAATGCGTCGAACAAATATCTTGTTAAACGTTCCTTTCCGACAGGCAGGGTTGGCGTCTTATAGGTGTCGGTGATATACCACCTTCCTCTTGTCATAGAGCTTACCTTCATGATAATACCCACCGCGAGTGCCAGCCGTTTCTCTTCCTTTTTGGTCTCTTCCTTTCAGCTACGCTCTGGCTAAAAGTTCCAATTTATGGGCCTCACCCACCCTCGAACCTCGTGAAGCAAGGAATCGACTTGGGAAGCATTAAGTTCAATCCGATAGTTGGGGTATGCGACGTTTTTAACGTGTTCATCTATGTAGTTCCAGATGTCCGATATCCGATTACATGATTCCGCATACGCAGAAAACTTCAGTCAATAACTTAGCATCGAGGCGGAATCCTTGTTTGACGGTTGGAAGTTATACCCTGTAATTTGGGGTTCGGGTAAGGTCGAATTTATTCTCGCTTTTTTGAGCACTCAGCTTGATTTCTGGTCTCCAATTCATGGCGTAGTCCTATGCAAACGCGTTTTTAAGGGGGATGTACGCATTCGGTTGTACACGATGTCTGTAAGCTTTCGTTTCTCTGACGTCGTGTCATAACTCCTCTAACTTCATTGAACGGGAGGTTCCTCCTTATCTTATAGTTTCCGGGGTTTATATCTCGCGATCCTGACATGTCTCTCTGATGCATTGAGCGTGAAGGGATAGGAACAAGCCAGGAAGGAGAGAGGTCATCACCGTCCAGTGAAACAGGTGCATTCCTTGGACATTAACTCGACGAGGCAATGCCGTAGAGCGGAATTATCTGTCAGAACGTCGTGTGGTAAATCTGAGTAGCGAACATGGTGGGTGAATATTTCTACCCGTTATTCTCGTCCATGAGCGTGTTTACGACAAAACGGTTGTAAGAGTGGTGACCCGAACACACCACATTCAAAGTTCGTACCCCGCTTCAGAGTCTCTGCGGCCTAATAAACCGGATATGCGTCACCCTCGCATTTCGCAAACTACGCGACGCGCGCGGCGCGTCACGCGTGCATTAATTCCGGGGTCACATGATTTTTCTTTGTTTATTGGTCGTGGTGGGTCCCTTCGGCTCTTTCAACACAACGTCGTACATGACTGTTTTCTGGAGTGTACCGACGCCGGTCGCCACAGCAGCGACCATTGCGGAGCAGCCGGCGTCGTGCCTCCTTGAAATTAGTCAACAGAGACGCTAACTGGCCCGGTGTTGGCATCAGCCCATATGCCTCCGCCGTGGTCTACTGTACTTTCTTTGCACGGTGTTCTCATTGTGCAGGGCGCGTTTAGTAGCGCGATGCTTTATCTAGAGCTCGAATGTAAGTCCTTTCTCCTTCTTTTCTAGACGTACTGGTTCTTACCTTGCCCACACCAGGAGAACTCCTGCACTCACCTCGGCTCCTTTGTAACTTCGCCGCTTTGTCACGACCGTCTGTACTTCCTCTGGTCGACTTTGATAGCGCATATTTCCATGCCGCCGATGTTTGTTCACCGCCTCTGTTCCTTGCTTACGCTGACCCACGTTCATCGTAGGGAATCGCGAGATGTCCACCTCAAACATACAAATCTCTCGTCCCACACGCCGCTCGCATGCTCCTACCTCTCAATTCACTGCTCCAGTTATCTCCTTAATCGACCCGTCCTCGAGCGACCCCGCGGACGCATAGAATGCGCGAGCCTGTTGGCGATGTCATAGAACCATGGGAGCACCACTGCACGTTGGTCTGGGTTATCACCAGGTGGACAACCTGGTCCCGCCGTTCGTTTGATTACGCGCGCGGGGCTGGGGAGGGTTTGAAGGCGACGGATCTTATTGATGTACTTCGCTCGCCATCCAAATGGAGAAGAGAGGAGACGAGAAGTCAGCGACAGCGGCGACTCGTTCCGCTCTGCACCGTCGTTCTGCGTGTCTACACGGCGGAAACATCGTAGAAGAACCGCCTGCGCTATTAAATGCCTCAGTGTACTTCCGTGAGCTGTCCTTGCTTCCTCATTTCTGTTTCACACGCTCACTCACAACGCAGCCCATGCTCCTCTCCTTCAAGCTCACGTTCGGACTTCTGCGCGGTGAACCGGTTACATAGTTTCAGCGAAAGGTGCATTTTCCTTTCTGGTCTTTTTCTCTTGATAAAACCTTTTGCTGACTGCTTTAATCCGTTGATTAGCCCACAGTCGTTGACGAACGTCGACAACAGGCTTCGCATCCAACTCTTTGACGCCGCCACTGCCCCCATTTCGCCTCCCTTTCTCCGTCTCCGGCTAACCCTTAGAGATCCTCTATCCAACCTCTAGTCCTCTTACATCTGGGTTTCTACGGGAGTACTAGCCCTCAAACCCAAAGCAGCTTGCTGGAATCAACACAACTCGTGCGAGGATTCCCCCCCTCCTCGGCGTTGGGGTTCGATAACCGGGATTTGCGGGCGATTTCCTTACGGAGTGGGAGACAAGGGTGATCAAGAAGGACCAGGATGGGGAAGAAAGTTGGAGGAAGGGAACAAACCAGACGATGAAAGCTGCAGCGTACGGCTCAAGCAGCTCTGTTCTCTCGCACCTTCGGAGCGCTTCTAAAAAAATCGTCCAAAATCCTCAAAAACAACGATCTCTTCCCTCGTACCGCGACACCTACAACCGTAAAACGCTAAAAACACGCGAGCAGCTCCACCACATTCAAAGTACCCTCAGGCACCCCACGCACGGTGAGCTCGCCTCGCTCTCTACCCTCGGCTCCCTTGAGGTAATAGACAAGGACAGTCAGGAGCTGCAAGATTCTCGTCAGGGCTGTTCGGCGGGTGTACTAATATCTGTCTGTGGCTTTTGGATGGCATTTCGAATAGCGGGTTTGGGTACTGCGGTGGTTAGCGGAGCGTATGTCAAGAGTCTGTGTGAATCATGAGGTACGCTTTTTCGAGTCGTTTTTCTCGTTTTTCGGTTCACGATGTTATTAACTTGTACTTGAAAGCTGTAGTTTACGAAACAAGGCGGCGGTTCAAATCCTTTACTGAGACCAATGGAGGTGCTCGACCAGATATTCCGGACCCATGCGTTCGCTTTGGCAGACTGATTCGTCTTAGCAACCACAGCAAGGCGGAGTGGTAACGAGGGAGGATAAAACCATTTCTTTCCGTCTCAAAGTAAGCCGTTTCCGCTCGCACAAACCTCGTCGTCTTCGCCGCTTCCCTCCACTCCGCACATGCACCAATATCCGCCCTTTTCTCCTTACATTTCCTTCCTACCCATGTTCACCGCGCTCATCTCTAGAACGCCCTTTTTGCGCATCAAGTTTACCTAAATCTTCCTTCGTAATACTAACGTCCCTCACGTAGATACGACTTTCTGTTTAGTAATGCTTAAATTGGTACGGTGGTGTTCTTATACTTTTTTTGCCCTTCCACTTACTCAGTATTCTAGCTTATTCAAACTACCAATCCAGTGACGTGAACTTGAACTGTGATCCGAATTCAACATAACAAAGTGTGCGCATATATCTGAGTGCCAACCAATAGCGTGCCCTTTTTAACCCTTTTCCTAGGCGCATTGGAGTTGCTTTGGCTGGGCAGAAGTATCAGACTAACGTTTCCTATCAAACATGTCGCAGATACCCGGAGAGCGTTCGAAGCCTGCTTTTGACTACGCGAACGAGTTTTGGGCTTACAGGTTGAGTTTAGCTGTTTTTCGCTTCGACATTCATTCGAGTGGATTCGTTCTCCGTCATTCGAAGTAGTGGAACAAACTCGTCTCGATATTAAGCACCTCCCATGCACCTCCGTTTGGCTTACCGTTGTGAACGCGTCTTTTAAACCTTCTGTCCTTCTCGTGCATCAGGGTCTCTCTTCGTTTCGACGTCTCCTTAGTAGCTCCTTACTCATATCGCTTTGTCTGGGCGTCTGACCTCCTAAATGGTCTCAACTTATCGCAGCCTAGCCGACTCCGAGATCAAAGACATTGGAAGTTTCACCCACAACCGTGAAGGTAGGATTAAAAGTACGAATCACTTGGCGCAGTGCCCAAATTTGAAGCCACCATGCCAGTTATCCTATCCAAGGATTACAACGCCCAAGTTTCCTCTCTTACAGCGCACTTCAAAACACTTTTCACTTACCCACCCGCAGAGGTCGCCTCAACGATCAGGGACAATCCTCTAGGCGCGTGTTCCGACGCCCTTGCCGCTTCACTCCTCTCAGCTGCTCAGACAAATCCCACATCCATCGACACCTTAGTGCAGCCTCTTGTAAGAGAACTTACGTCCACGGAAGACCTTCGATTCACCGACAAAGATGCTGGATACACAAATATCCAGTTCAATACCGTCTTTCGCATAGATCTCGCTGAAATGCTCAGCGATTCTCTGCACGAAATACATCCTGAGCCGAAACAAACGAATATTTCCCCTAGCAATTCCGTTCTTTCCTCCGCTCTCTTCTCTGCGAGTGCCATTCGTAACGGCTTGTTGAGCTCAACTGCCATCTACGTCTTCACAGAAAAGGGGTTGCAGTTTCCCGGAACTACTATCAAAACGGAGAGGCAAGAGGTTAGGGCAATCGGAGCGTGCTTGCTCTTGCTCGTTGCCGGTCGGGTGCTTATCGATAAATGGATGGTAGACCAAGGCCGGTTTGACAAGGTCTCCAAAGCGCTGGAAGGTTTGAAAAAAAATGCAGTGATGCAGCATCCAACGGCTGCGACCTTGCTTGAGGTTAGTTTGAAAACTTTACATCGGTCAGATTTGAACACTGATCGCCGCGCTTTAGAGGACCATAGAGGCGGCGGGAGGTGGGTTTGCAGCGGTTATACCTGCTGTGGATGCCTGGAAGCTGTTGTTCCCTTGAGCCGGGTCATTTTCATGGCTAGGAGTTGTGGGCATGCTGTTATATGGAGGAACTTTTCTGATTTAGTATTAGGTTTGGTCTGAATTTTACTTACTGGAGGGCTGTGTCCACACCGGTGATAGAGATTCTGTTGATACGCTACATAGCACGCTGCGCGACACCTGCTGTCCCAGAGGTTCGACACTTCCATTCGACGAAGACAAACTCGAACTTCGAGTACCTGCCGCATCCTGAAAATCAACTCAAACGATTTGAATACAAGTATATCCTAAACCACCTAATGTCAGTATATCTAGAAAGGTTTTAGATGTCCCGCAATCATAAATCTTTAAAATCCCAACTCAGTTGCAGGCGAAGCTGCTTTCAGTGTTTTGACAATTGCTGATTACAATTCGCCGTTTCGAAAGACCCGCATTAGACCCATTGTTTGATTAAGCTGTCTGCTTAGCTACCATAGCGGGTCAACTCGTCCACAGTGATGATAAAAATCATCCACAATACACGAAAAGCCCCCATTCTCACACCCTCCTTTTATCGCAGAAAAGCCGTTGCCGGCGTTTCCGTTGTATTGACCTTTGCGCATCTGGGTCATATTACACCCAGCACATTCTCAACTCGCGCCTGCCTTCCCTGAGGAATCAAAGAAATGTCATTAGTAGCGAAATGTGACACACATTTTTTCAGCTACTCATTCGTGATTTTACCAAGTTGTTACGGCTATGGAGACAAGCTAAATTTGACAGCTAACTAGACTGATGTGAATTTTAGGCAAATTATCACAGATAGGTGTTGTTTATCTTCTAGACGAATGCTCAAACACGCCCGCAAAATTATCAAGAAATCACTGACGACACGTCCCTCAACGAAGGCTCGCAATCGAAACTGCAAGAGTTAATGATTGGATTAATTGACATAGAAAAGAGGAAAGTAGGAAGGTACGCGGCAATGGGAGGAGATTCGAGTCGTTTCCCTTTCTTGGGTCAATAATTTCAGTGCCAACGTCTAATTGGTTTAGGGGTGGAGGCCGAGCGACAGTAATCCCTTTGAAGGATGTCAACGTCGATGACGATAAGCGTACCATCCTACAAGATGAAGGGAGGAAGTAGTGACCATGAACATGATTATTTAACGGCACCCACCGTGCGGAGCACGGGTACCCTGCTAGTACCTTGTCAAATGGTGTGGTGATGACATAGCACTGATTCCCAAAACCGAAGTCGATGAGTTTCTCGATTACATAGTCCCAACAGGCTGGTCAAATTGATAAGACCCAGAAGAATTTTAAGAACATGGTCAGATAAAACTAAGTTTCAGAGGCGTATTCCTCTTGAGAAGCAGACCAGAGTAAAGCATCGAGTCAGTTGTTCCAGCGGGCAACAAACGACAGGATACACAAAATAAACCAGGGGTGTAGAACAATGAGTACATCATCGGAACCCTCAAATTATAGGCGCGATTGTCTGGTTGCGAAACAACGTTACTCAATCAACCCAGAGCCCAGAGTCAAAGCCTGACATCAACAAAGCAACGAGCAGAAATCAAATAAAAGAAGGAAGTGTGAAAGATACGATCCAGCAAGGTTCCTTGTTGCTCTCGGGGACGGGACAAGGAGACCAAAGATGAATAGATGAAGTAAGACTGGTTTCGGCACGCAAAATCTCACTTGGGTCCGTGCGAATCCCGCCACCCCTGCCCTCCTATCGGCGTTGACAGTCGACGTCTCTGTACTGTTGTGCCGCCGACGGTCACCCACCGATTTCTTAACTTTGTCACGCTGACGCATGTTCGCTACAGAAAGCTAAAAAAGCGCCACCCGCACACTCCGACCTCTCTGCCTACTCCATCCTCGAGCGACCGTGCAGACCCACCGCGTGAGCCCATTTTGGACGGTCGAAGACCTAGCAAATTTTATGGAAACGCCGCTGCGCGTTGCTCTTGGTTCCCAACAGGTGGAACACACATGTGCGGCGAAGGCAAGGGCGCGAGTGAGGTGTGGTGGTGGTGGTGATGTGGTGTATTTCGATAGCGTCCAGAGGGTGTATGCGCGCCGCCTGACCCGAGTTGGTGGGATAGGAGGTCCTAGAAGAAATGGGGTAAGGGGGCGAGCTGCATACCCGAAGAGGTGACATTTTCAAGTCCATATCAACGAAGACGAGCGGTGGGCGACGGGGCAGTGCGGATAGTGGAGAAAGAGAAAGGATGGATAAAGACGGTGGGGAGAGGAGAAAGGCAGGGAATAGAAAACGAATTGGGGTATTGGGGACGGGAGTAAGAATCACGCTGGGTAGACCACTGCAAGCTTCGCTCGGATCCGTGGCTGCGACGTTCATCCACGTCCAATCCCAGACGAAGGTAGTTGCAAGTGCGCAGGTTTATAACAACAAGGGTCGCAGACGAGCGGGAGGTCTGCAACATGGGGTGGTGGTAAGATGAGAAGGAAGGACACGACGAATGGAATGGACAAAACTCCAACACAATCTGGAGCATGGAGCGTAGGCGCGGTACAGAGAGGCGGCGGTTCGTCCTTTATGATGACATCGGGCTCGGTGACCAGACGGTCATCTAATAGTGGGGAAAGTGAAATGTAGAGCTGAAGAATGATGAGCCCACGGGATTGTAAGGTGAGAGAAAAAATTACAAACCCAATCTCGTTTTCGGCGCTGGTCAACCTTGCCCTCAGCTCGACGCATAGTAGGGCTTGGTCCTTCCCGATCCTAATCCCGATCCTATTCACGTTCTTCCTCTTCTGCTTCTAACTTAACCGAGGAACCTGACAAAGAGTTGCGGTGTGCCCAGACGCCGGATCCACGAAAGAGGACTAGCGTCATGGCCTGTCTTGCGGAGAAAGATTCCCCAAACGTCGAACTCAGAATATAGGGGGAGTTGATGGGATGGACATAGAGGCCCAGACACAACGTCGAACTGATTCGTCGGCATAAATCTAATCTCCCAGTAACCTGCTTGACCTCCGTTTTTCGAACAGTCGTCCGTCGTGTGGTCGCGTCGCATGCCAGGCGCAACAGGGAAAGGTTGGCTTCACACCAATGACGATGTCGATTGAGATAGAGGAGGGCGGGTGATATATAGCTCGAGCGTGAAGTGGAGGAATGGGGTGGGTGGAGCAGCAGGTGGCGATGTAATCAAAGGAAGCAGAGTAGAGAAGGAGAAGGTATGGGCTTGGCGGATAAGGTGATAGCTACGAACATTGGATCGACGCTCATGGGACTAGATGCCAACACCAGCTTCAGATTTGATAAGGTATGCACACCGCTTTCGTGGGTTCGAGTCAGGGACCGTGTTTGACGAAGCCGTGCAGCGTGAAGCGGGCGGAGCAAGTGGCGACAGCTAGCACATCTGTAACGTCGTTTTCCACGTACTCGTCACCAGCTCAAGTGTGCGAGTAAAGAATCGTGTCAGTCATCTAATGTAGAGAACAGTCAGAGGTGAGCATTGAGAAAAGAAGAGGGAAAGAACTCACCTGGAGGTAACAAAATTTAGACCGACCCTCTTCGCCTAAGTATTTCGTGTGGCAGCCAGGAGTCTGCGCGACAAGGGACGAATCAACTATGCCGAATAGCGAATGACATCCTATGAGGTTTTGGAGAACAATAGGAGCTGTCGAAGTGCCGCGGGATGGGTTCAGCGAAGCGCCTCAGAAGACGTCAATGAATATCCACTGGCAGCTGCAGCCCCTCACATGAGGACGTCAGCACAGACATGAGCCTCACTTGAGCCCATGCTGCTCGCCAGCAAATACGTCGTTAATGGCTTCCAGCACCGCGCAACGCATCAAAGAGCACACCGCTGGCAGCTTCTGTCCCACACATGAGGACTTCAGCACAGCACGAGCCACACCTGAGCCCGTGCTGCTCACCAGGAGGTATGATGACGCCTGCAGGCGCCGCGCGAGGCATTGGTGCGTATCCGCCGGCCGCTGCAGCCCCTTACATGAGGGCTCCAGCACAAGCACTAGCCTCAAATGAGCTTGTGTTGCTCGCCAGCGGACGCGTCAATGCCTGTAAGCGCTCTACGAGGCGTATAAACACACCCGAGCACCATCCGAGGGCCGTTCTCCCATGCGAAATGTCGAAAGGTCTTCCTGGATCGACATCAGAATAAGCACGCGAAATAGAAAAGGAGAAAACAAAGATTACTCACAGGAGTGCGTCGGGGTCTTAGATAGCGTAGACAGGTTGGGTGCGACGTGCCCGTGGGGCAGACGCGCCAAACGACAAATGCAGACTCGGATCCTGACCCTAGAGCCACTTTGAGACTCCTCGGAGATGGGCCAACATACGAGCTTGTGTTGGAAGTGTCGGATGAGAGTGGGAATCGCGTCGACTGATAAACATAGTGATCATGTGATCCCTGTCAAAACGTGACCATGAAGTGTTGGTCCTGGACGAAGTCGATATCGACGAAGGAGTGCGGTCGGCGATGGGGCAGTAAGGACGATGTAGCAGGAAAGCGGGGAGAAGAGTAAGACTGGAGGTGGAAAATGGGCAGGGGTATAGGGGAAGGGGAGCAAGGACCACGGTAGGTCGACGAGTACGAGTTTGGCCGGGATCTGCGAGTGCGACGTTCGTCAACGTCCAATCCTATACGAGGATAGGTGCAACGTGCAAGGATCGAGGTTGGATTTCAGACCAACAAGGGGCGCACGAGCGGGAGACGTATGCAAATTTAGGTGGTGGGCAAGACGAGGAGGAAGAACAGTACGGATGGGATGTTCGAATTGGCTACTTGGACTCCGACATGCTCTGGACTGTGGAGCCTAGGCACGCTGCAGAGAGGCGGCGGTTCGCCCTTTATGATGAAATCGGGCTCGGTGATGGAATGACCAGACGGTCATCTAATAGTGGGAAAGTGGAATATATGGCTGGAGAATGCGATGAGCACCGCAAATATGTAAGGTGGGGAGAAAGACGTACGAACAAGACTCATTTTCGACGCTGTTCAAGCTTGCCATCAATTTGTAGTGGGGCTTGTTCCACCATATTCCCGTTCCGTTCACATTCCTGTTATTCGTCTTCCGTTTCTAACCTAACCCAATAACCGAGGAACCCAAAGCACTCGACGTGTCCATGTCAATGATAACACAAAGCTAACAAACCAACATGACAGTGTATCTCGTGGCGAAAGATTCTGTGTACGGCGAATGCGAATCGCGGCTTGAAAGGAGGCCCAGCCGTAGACATTGAATGTTGATTTGTCGATACCGCAACCTAATCTTCCGCTCATCTGCTTGACCTATTCTTCAACGAGTTCGTTGTGACGCGTCACAGGCCATGCACAATGGGGAGACGCCGGCTTGACGTCAATGCCGATGTCGATTGAGGTGGCGGAGAGTGTGTGATACGTAGCTCGATCATGAAGTGGAGGAATGGGGCGGGTGGAGCAGCAGGTAGCGACACAATCAAATGGCAGAGGAGAGCAGGAGAAGCTATCGGCTTGGTGGATAAGGCGATGGCTGCGAACGTTGGATCGATGTTCACGGTACTAGACGCCGACGCCAGCTTCAGGCTTGATAAAATACGAACACCGGTTTCGCGTGGTTCGAGTCAGCGACTGTGTTTGACCAAGCAGGGCAGCATGCGACGGGTCGGAGCAGGTGATGAGCTAGCGCGTTCGTCGCGTCGTTTTCTACGCGCTCGTCACTAGCTGAGATGTATGGGTGAAGAAACGCGTCCGTTATCTGATAGAGAGAATACAGTTAGAGCTGATCATCGAGCAGAAATGAGGGCAACGACTGACGTTGTTCTTGAGGTAACAGACCCTCGTCGCCTCCTCCGCGTGGCAGGTAGGAGTCTCTGCGACCAAAGACCAATCGACAAGGCCGAATAGCGAATAACATCTTGCAAAGTTTCGAAGGAGCTGTCGAAGCGCCGCGGGAGGAGTTGAAGATCCACAGAAGACGTCAACGAATATTCACTTGCAGCTGCCATCCCTCACATGAGGACGTCAGCACAGACACAGGCCTCACATGAGCCCATGCTGCTCGCCAGCAAATACGTCGCTAACGCCTTCCAGCACCGCGCAAGACGTCGAAGCACACACCACTGACAGCTTCCGTCCCTCACATGAGGACTTCAGCACAGTACGAGCCTCACATGAGCCCGTACTGCTCGCCAGGAGGTACGATATCGATGCCTGCAGGCGCCGCGCGAGGCATTGATGCGAATCCGCCGGCCGCTGCAGCCCCTCACATGAGGGCTCCAGCACAGACACTAGCCTCATATGAGCTAGTGTTGCTCGCCAGCGGACGCGACAATGCCTGTAAGTGCTCTACGAGACGTGGAAACACGCCCCGAACTCCATTCCCAATGACTGTTCTCCAATGCGAAAGGTCGAAATTCATTCCGATGGCGGCAGGCGGGAATTGAGCAGTCGGTGTAGCGGCCACGTTGGGCATGTAGCACCGTGAGCGTCGTAGGCCCAGAAACTATGATGTTGGCTGGCTTGGATGGAGTTAAGTCTAATTCAAACCTAGGCGTAAACGAAAGGCAAGAAAATAGGAGTTTGCAACGTACAAATGACAGGTGAACAGGACGAGAACATAGACGAGTAGACGCGCGAATGTTTGAAAGGATTCACTGTGTGGGTAATGCATCCCAAAGGCGATTGAATAAAGGTGGGTAGGTCGACCACCGAATAGGCGACGCAACGAGGAGGAATTGACGAGGCCGCGGGAGGTTAAAAGGACAGGCATCGGGTCTTCGAGAGCAGGTGCAAGGCTCGCCGAAAAATGTTGAGAGGTCAAGTACGACGGCGTCGACGAGGAACGAAGACGCAGAAGCAGTATCGAGGTGACGTGGCAAAAATGGCGAACTACGGAGGGAAAATTAGCTTCCCGCGGTACTGACATTCAGAGGAATAGGATTAGACTTACCTCTGAGGCTACTAGGATTGGTTGATACGGTTTCTTGTGAGGAACGCGCGTTGGTGGTGTGGTCCCTATGCTGGGCGCACTTCTCTGGAATGAGATTTTACGACACCATACGCTGGCATCATCACATGTGGCCAGCGCATGGGATTGTGCAGCTTGCTAGAGGTAGAGGAGGTAGGTTCTCGCGTTGGAGCTTCTTTAAGCATTGGCCAGACACGCTGGAGGACGCCCATTTGCATGGAAGGAAACACGGACAAAAATTTGCTGAGAAATTCGGGAAGTTCAACATATGTCACATGACAACAATGACATCACCTCCTTCCTTTCCTGGTTTCGATTTCAATTTCATTTCGCTGAGCCTCTAACGGTAGCTAATTTCAATCAGCAACATCCATCCCTCTGAAGCATGACGACTACGAACGGCCCTAACTCTGCTCCTTTTGACCGCTTCCCTTCGAAGTTGACTTGTTTATTTGATTCCCGAGAGCATTTTCGGTGTTGAGGTACGTCATTTTTGTTGACATTTCGAGCCTGTGTAGGACCTCAAGCTTTCTCGAAGCCGGAAGCATGTCTCGCAAAAAGCTGATTCGAGGTCTTTGTCGACCCTACAAAAGTCGTGAACTAAAAACATGCCATCAATTAATAGGAGTATTTCCAGTCAGCCCCTACGAGGGACTATCTTTGAATTTGTCCGTCGCATCATTAGTCTCAGATCCACCTGTAATCTGACCACGGGCGCCGCGCCCTGCACAATGTAGCCGACTCTAAGATAGCATTCTACCCACAAATGGGTAGTTTTTCACATATGATTGACGTACAAAATATCTCCAGCTACATACGTTTTGGAGGATGAACCAAGTGTGCAAGCATACCGGCGTTGATCTCTTATAATTAGTCAGTCGTTACTGGCCCAGGAAAATCAGCGAGCCCGACCAAAGCGCTGCATTTGAGAGGCGGGAAATAGACCTAGATTTGCTGGGAGACAAAAAGCGTCCGAGGGCCGTGCTCAGATATGTCGCGGATACAGGGAGATTCGAAGCAACATATAGAGATCTGACACGACCAAAGAAAAGGGAAAGGGAGATATCAGGAGACCAAGGCTCCACAGAGCGAGGAGGGCACGGTTCCACCTCGAAGGTCATGATTAGTAGCACAGCCTGCCGCATCATAGGGCGGACAACTAAATGTCCAGTTTGTCGTATTATCTCTGTATGACGTTGGGATGAGATGAATACATGCCCACTCGCGAAACAAAAAAGAAGGCTTACGAGTCGCATTAGGGGAAATACCAGCCATGGGAAAAACATTCGGGTTCATCGACCATCAGAGTTGAAATAAGGTAATTGTTATCTGAGTTCGCCCTGTTCGAAGAGGCAGGCAAAGGTATAAGAAAAGGAGGAGGTAAAGGCGAAGTAAAGGAGAGGAAGAGAGACGCGTTATATTGGCGGGCAGGGATTCAGGTCCAAGGTGGTTGACCTTATAATCCGCACCAATATCATTTCCGTATACACACCTCCTGCACATCCCAACGGCTTTGTTCAATCATTTTATATAAAACCGGCATGTATTGAGTATATTATAGCAGCCTATAGCTGAAACACGCTTCAGTCAATAGCGAATGGAAGATGAAGTAAAGACCTACGCATTCGACTTCCACACATCCCAGGTTGCCGACAAATTCTCCTTCTCTGCCGCACGGTTCACCCAGTCAGCGGGTTTCCTCTAGTTCGCGAGAAACGAGTCCTGTTTGTCAGGGCTTCTCTTCTGCGGTGTCTTTGGTGGGTTAACGTATTTTTTTCTTCCTGGCGAAGCTGCAGAAAATACGGTTAAATCAGATACTATCAGAAGTAGCAAGAACGTATCGAACCTAACCCACTCACTTTCATTTTGCGACCCACCCTTCTCACTCTCTGCGCGAATACAAGCCCAAACACCCACAAGGTGCCCGTCGATGTGCTCCAACAAGACCATAACGAGCATTTCTCAAACAGTTTTCAGGTTCTATTTATCGACGAGATCACGGCGAGAGACCGCCAGAATGTCCTGCTTTGAGTCGCGGGTGACCAACTTGAGGGTATCAGCTTTTGCTTGGCCATCAGTCACTTGAATCGTGGATGAGTCGTCTTCGACACGAGCTCGACAGCGGCCTGAAAGGACGACAAGAAATGAGTACTCGAAATTGAAAGTAAAAAACAAAAAATAATGGCAGACCGTCAATCCTTCACCGTCTCGAATGACATCCGCGATCCCCGAATCTCGCAACTTGACCGTGGTCGTCTTCTTCCTATATATCTTAAAACGCCACGTTACGCAGTCCGCCTGCGTCTGCTCGAGCTTCAGGCAGATCTTATAGTGATCATCGTCGGCGAGGGCGATGTATGTCAAGAACTTGACGAAGTTACGCGCCACGAAATCGACGAGGGTGGAAAGGTTGTAGGCTTGAAGCGTGATGTTCTCGACGGCTCGTTCAACCTCGGCACTGGTGGGTTCAACGACTCGAATGAAGTCGACCTGAGAGGAGGGGTAAGAAGCAATGGTCGGATGATTGTGATACGAATGAATAGAATAATGATACTTACCTTGTCGATAAGGGTAGACAGCCGACTTTAATTGAAGGCCTGTTTGGGTACAAAATACGGCGTTTGATTTTGCATTCCGAGGAGAGAGATGGTTTATTAGAGTCGGGTTCAGCAACACATCTACGTTGGACTCGGAGGAGGTCCTAAGAGAAAGGATACAGGTTAACAGGCAAACTTCAAATCAGAAGAAAATGCAGAACGTACCTCACGAATATATAAGGCATCAGACCACGGCTTCGACCCCTCGGCCTTATTTGTGTTGTCGGTCAAGGAATCAATGGCGCAAGCACTGGGTGCACGACAACATACCTCTTTCAAAAATATGTTAAAGGATATATTAAAAATAGTTCATATACCTTTGACCATATTTTTGACAAAGGTACGGTGAAGCGAATGTTCTACACACTTATCAGCCTTTTTCTTTGTGAAAATTACGCGAATAAATATACTCTTTGTTCGGCCGACATTCATCATACTTTTGCGACATATTTTTTCCTGAAAGATATATTAAAGAATCCTCTCAGTATAGCCTTTAGCTTCTTTTGGATGGCTAATATGGTAAAATTATATGGACTATTTTTTAGAATACTTTGAGCATATTTTAGAAGAAAATATATTAGGGTCGTTCAGAGTAGGCCGGTTGGACTTCATTTGAGATTCATTTGAGTCTCGGTTGGAATTTTAGTTGAGACTCGGCAGGGCGGCATGGGTGCGGTCAATTCCGAACTGGAGAGTTCAACTTTGATCGTGGTTGACCAACTGGAAAGTTCGGCTTGGGCAGGCAGCGGAGTTTCAACAGAACTAGGCAGGGGGTACTTTTTTATTCCTACTTTTATTTTTTTATTCCATTTTATTAGCCTATTTAAGTGTCTATGCCATATGTAGAATATATCTTATGCTTTGAGCGTGCTAGATGGAGGGGCCCGGCAACAATAATTAAATAATTCAAACGATCTCAATCGACGTTGAAGCTCCGACGGCTTCCCACACCGAACTTTTCAGTTGGTCAACCACGATCAAAGTTGAACTCTCCAGTTCGGAATTGACCGCACCCATGCCGCCCTGCCGAGTCTCAACTAAAATTCCAACCGAGACTCAAATGAATCTCAAATGAAGTCCAACCGGCCTACTCTGAACGACCCTATTGTCGTGCACCCAGTGAAGTGACGATGCTCATTGACCAACTACATGTGAACCGCTCGAGTAAGGTTCGAAGCTCGGTGGTGCACTTCAGGCTGGAGTTAGTTATCTGCTCTTAGGTGGTAAGTAATCAAACAAAAAAATGAAAAAAGCTGATATGATTCATATGAACCTCGTTTGCGCATTAGCACGATCCTTCCAGAAGGTGGGAGCTGTGCATCCTCCTTAGCGTGGACTACATTCGTCGTCGTCCTTCTGGCATCCAGTATCACCTGATATCAATCACGATGGGTTCTTGAAGAAATGCAATGAATAGTTACTTGAACTTACGATCTTCAAGCAGAATATAAACAGGTGGCGAGGTTCTTGGGGAAGTACTCCGCAGAGATGAGGCGCATCCGGCAAATGAGTTCCATCCGCATTCTCCAACACTGGCAGCGAACCCCCCTTCTGATTGCGGTTGAAAGTCGTATCTGCTCAGGTACTCTAGATGCGTCTCCAGAACCGACGGCTCATTCGGGGCCGCCACGTGTTAGCCTCCGATGATGAATTAGTTGTTCGGCGCTCTCTGGTCGACGGCGGCATGGGCGACTTTGAAGAAGGCAATGACGAAGGCTGCTTTGGCGACTTCGAAGGAGAGGAGGTTGTAGCCGATGAGGAAGAAGTCGGAGAGAAATTTCAGGACTAGGACGAGGGTGAGCTGAGTGCGAAAGTCCTTTACAGCTAGTTCACGCATTTCAGTATCATTGTACCAGTAGAGGAAAAAGATTTAACTCACCTTTGTTCTCGTCGTCCCTTCTTGCTGAGGTAGCCCGACGCCAACCTGAAGTGGTCGATGTGCCACGTCACAAGTATGCCGGATGAAATTTGGAGGAGTTCGTCGTCGTTCTTCTCCAATACGACAATTCCTGCGATACCAAAGGTTTACGAGCTGTCACAAATCTACTTTAGGTCCTTGGACAGCAGGTCGTTGAAGCCGATTCGTGAGCGGTTGAGAAGGTGATGGGTGCAGTTGATCAAACCATTGGACGGCAGTTCTCCGGTTTGAAATGCGTCTATAACGCAGTATAAGTGAATCTAGTACCCTAATGAGACCTCCACACTGCCAGATGAAAACGAAGAACAAACCTTTCTGTGGACGTTGTCTTCGTCGGCCTCGCTTGGGCGTCGCTGACGTCCTCGATGACGGTGCCCTGTCCTGGGTGCGCACCGACATCTTCGGTGGTAGGTGGAAAATACATGAGAAATTTGTCGCATAGCAAGAAAATAACTCTCACCTCCATGTTGGAGCAGCAATAATAATAATTGCTCGACGCCAGGGAAGGAAGCCTCAGGGAGGCAGTGTTGTACCTAACCCTTAAGCGTTAATAACGTTTAAGCCTTAAATACATTCTAAGGTTAAGACTTAGCATCAATTCAAGACGATATTAACCCTTATTTACATAAATATATATTATAAACGTATGAAACAGAACAGCGCAAAAAAAATCTACTCATTTACGAACAGAGAGCAGATTCTAGTCGGAAGGCCGTGATGCCGGACCCTCGGTGTTGATCCACTCACATCGGCATCGGTGTCGTGTTTCCCTTCCGTTGCGTGTCACTCGGCAATGCGTTCTGGGCACACTTGTTTTTGGACAACTTGTTTTTGGAATCAAGATGAAAGTGCGTGATTATCGCTGAACTTGGCTTGTGGGCCGATGCTGCGCACGGCAAAACTCGTCCCATTGATTTTTGTCTCTAGTATTTACTGTGTAGGAAATTAAAAGGCTCGACGTACTATACATTACGTACAGGCATTGCGTCCTCGAGAGTCGAAAGAAAGTAATCCTAAGTTTGGATATATATCTCTGTCGTCGAATACGTGTGCTTACATCTGATTTCTCTGTAGGTCGACTTCCTACGACAAATGCGATCAGCACGAGTGGGAAGGACGAGCAAACAGCGAGAGGTCGTACTCGTACCTGAGCGAGGCCCGCTGCCTTCGTTGTCTGCTGCACGATGTAACTGGGCGGGAAGGATGAGGGTCAAGGCTTCTCCCAAGTGCGTTGAAATTTTGAAACTTACCTGATCATTGATCAATATTTTTTCATCCATGAACCACATTGAATCAGTACTTCTTCGTCTTTTTGAGGTCATGATCGACGTTTGTGTTGTAATGGAGGGGGAGAGGGGAAGAACGAGTGGGCAGAGGAGCTGGGTTGTTGGCTGCAGCTTGGTGCCTGCGAGATGGGGGCAGCCGGACGCGGAGGGTAGGAGGGGCGGACGAGCGCGAAGGGGGATATATCCGCAAGTCAGAATTGTGGCCAGGGAGAAGTGACCCCGTCATTAAACCCCAGCTCCAAGTTCGGGCTCCACTTGCAGGGACCATGCCACTCATTCGTGGGGGCGGCAGGGGAGAGGAACGGTGTCAACGTCTTTGTCGTGCTGATGTTCGCGCCGATGCTGGTGTCTGCGTTTAGGTGGGGCGGGGATTCTGTTTGTGTTTGTGTTTGATGGTGGGGCAACCTCGCCACTGGTGTTGAATGTTGCACCCTAATCGGGTACGTGCAGACGTGGGGAACACGCAGTTCGCCGCGTCCATGCGCATGACAAAGGGGAAAAGGAGGAAGGTGGTGGGATGGTGGTGGATATGTGTAAGGTGCACTCGGACGTGTTTAGGCATGTAAGCTTTGTACGGGTCGTACAGTCGATGGAGTTGTCGAGGTTGAGATGGAGGTTGTCCCCAGACTGCTGATCCATCACCCATTGTCAGCACATGCCCAACGATAGAGTATAAAGCAAAGAAATCGACCAAGACCCGTCAAGAAACTCGCGTCTCTAAGGCGCCGGCGGCGATGACACCAGTGTTAATTAACAGTGTTATGTAATCAACTTGTGTTGCCGATATCGTACAGCCACCAACCATACCGTTTATAGCGTGTGTATTACGCCAGTTTTTAACCCTTCGAGTGCCTTTTTCATCATCATGCTTTTTTTTGGCAATGCATTAAAAATCCTATTTTGTGGATTATAATTACATAGTATATATCTGATGACTGTAGAATTGGAAGGAGTAACGGGTCTATGCTGTTTCCGCGCGCCAATATGTACCCACTTGGTAAAAATAGCTACTGATAGGAATGGGCAGGCGGCTCGACGCACAAGCATTTCCTCCCTGAACAAGTGAACACTGAATGGGCGTAGAGCCTGGTGGTACAAACTAGGGATTGTCACAGGTACGACGACCTGTGCGGGTTGGGGTGCGTGGGGTACGGGTATGGGTAGGCGATCTTGTATCCTCCAAAACCCATAACCCCCCCACGGGTTGGGGAGGCAGTCGCTGAGCTCAAACTCGGCGCCTATTAGGTGTTCCAAGCGAAAGTTTTGTTATCAGAGGCTCTTTTAAATAGTGCCTCCGGTAAGATTTGGTTCGTACAATAGGATGAAATAGGTCAAAAAGAAGGTTAAAGTAGCTCAGATATGATAAATAAATATATCTAGCACTCATTTACAATGTTTTTGATACGTAGGACTACATAAAATAGTTGTAGCCTCTACAAATACTGGTATTTGTGACGAGACATTGACTCCACCCACAAGGATATTTTTACCCACACAATTTGAACCTCAGGCCTTACTCAGGTTTTATTGAGGTTTTATCTCCTCAGTCTACCATACCCTGCTCTTTCTGTTCCTCCATATGAGTCACAGCGCGATGGGGATGTTCATTAATTAATATTCACACAAATTTGACTCCATGTTACATATACATACATCAATCGCGAGCATCGAAAAAATGCACCGACGGGTCATAATCAAAATAAAGTCGCAGCCCAACGCCCCAATTCATCGCACCAGAAACCTGAGCTCTTAGTCAGGGGAGGAATCCGGAATCGGAGCTTCAAAAGCACAGAGAAATACTCGAGCGATTCCTCAGTATATGGTGGATAGGGTGCTCCGAAGAACTTCTCTTCCTTGCAGAACAGACACGAACGGAGAGATTAGACATCGGAAGCAGGAAAATGAACTTATACGAACTTGTAGGGAACGTCGACTATGCCTCGTTCATACACGAAGTTGTCAAAGCTGAACTTGAGAACTTGACAGCCATCTGTAAAGCATTATGGTTCAATGACCCAGAATGGCAGCTTGATAAAGTTGCTCACAGCCGGATTCACCAACGCCACCCAATGGCATTTCGTTCACTGTAAGAGGACTGGATTCGATAAGTCAACGAAAGAGAAAAGATATGCGGAACACTTAAGTACTCGATACTTGTTGGAACGTGTCACCGATGGAAACACCGTCGCTGTTGGTATTTGCTACAACTGAGACATGGTTCTTTAAGAATAATCGTACTTGAAATACTGAAGACACCCACTTTTCTTCTTGTTGGCATCATTGCCAGAGAATATGTAAAGAACCAGGGGATAGTCACTGCTAGAAAGTCAGCCCGATTTCATAGGATCCGGCTGTTGCGTTTACGCACTCCTCAACATTCTCGACCGCAGAAATAGGCAAGATGAGGCCCAAATTGTTCTAGGTAAAATGTTAGCAAGGGGACAGATCTAGAGGAGACAATTTATACTCTTCGAGCATGCCGTCTCCCGGCTTGACAATTTACGACAATAGTTGGCTCGAAATCGCGCGCTTCCCATTTCCTTCTTCCCATTTCCCTCCTTGAATAACTTTGCCCTTTGTCCTACCTAGGACGGTCTTGAGCCTCTCGAAGCGGGCATCTGAATTCAGAAAGCACGCGGCTGTAAAAGCCAGAGCACAAAGCGCCCCGCGGATAGAACGTATTGCAGTGCCCTTTCAGCGCCTCTACAAGGGCTGGGACAATCGATTTCTCCGCAAGGATGTAGTCCAGAGCAACGCAAATCTAGCCGCAGTTGTTAAACTTACCCCAGATGACGCGTTTCGTGGATATGGATATGTCAGCTGTGGAGTCGACGACGACTGGTTACTTAACCCCGAGCTCGAGGGTGACCGGTGTGAGGTGTTTCGCGGCAGCGGCGGAGATGATGCGTGCGACACGTCCATTTCCAGTATAGAAAATGCGATCACCTGGTAGAGCGAGAACCAAATTCGAGCGAAAACAAGTGAGATGAATTTGATTGAAAAAACAATGACTGTCAGCTGGCGGAATATCGATGCAGAACAAGATTTCACGTACACTTCAATTCGAGAATCTTGGTTATTTCTGAAAGGCGCCCAGAGCGACGCAATACGCAGACAAATCAAGGTATTTGGGCAGGTTCTTGGCCAGGAAAGACAACTAATGGGGTACTTTCTCAGATGGTTTGAGCAGTGCACAGCAGCCAAGCGCAATTGCGCCGTAAAGAGATTGAAGACTCACTATCATTGGGTAATTCCAAGGACGGGAGTGGAAGTCGCCGTGTCGTAGAATGACGGTGGGCGGGATCACCCATTGCATGTCGTCGTCGACGTGACAAGCATGAGCAGCATGAGGAACTGAGGTGGTTGAAGAGGTGGTGCGCCATCGGGTGGTAGAGTGCTTACCTACCTGCCGGTAATACCTCTACATCGGGCAGCCTCTCCTTAGCTCCTACATCTCCTTCCTTGCCTTTACGATGACCGGGAGTCTTCAGTTGTTCCATTAACGACCCACATACCTCGAAGGCGGGGACACACAGCTCTGCATAGCACTAGCTATATTTGATCATTATCAGCAAGTAATCTGCAGTCAGACAAAGAAATAGAATCGAATACTTACCTCCTTGTCACGAGTTAAGAAAGAGGTGTAGAGGACAGTGAGCTTCAGTGAGGTGAATCAGAGAGGGACGCCGAAAGTCATTTCGGCAGGAGGTATTGAAGTTGTGCAGCTCGTCGGCGGCCTCTTCCGCTCCGGGGTTGTATAACACGAACTGTAATCAAAATTTGTCAAAGGGTACAATAAGTAAGCAGCATTACGATAACGGACCCTGAAATTTGAGAAACCCCCTGAGTTTTGCCTTTGAATGGCAGGAGGACCCTGAATTTATTGCCATATTTGGGGCGTGAATTTCCACGGTTCGAATTCCTGGTCTAAAGAACGACTTCCCCTAAAGGGGACTCGTAACCTTTCAGATCATATGACAGGGACATTTGCACCTCGAGGACGACTCGGGGACGCACTTCGTCCACATTCTTTCTTCTACACACCGAACTCGACTCTCCCAGTTATGCCATCTGAACAAACATCAGTTCGTAAACGTGATAAATTCTTGGGATTAATTGGTTTGCGACCCCGCACTCCACAACCCCACGAGTCTTCTGTCAACTTAGCGGCGATAAGCCATCCATCGATACCAGAGTTAGTAGACCACACACGTAAACGCGATAGAATCAGGGAATTCTTGGGATTGCGGTCTCGCACCCCCCAACCCCACGAGTCTTCTGCTAACTTGACACCTGCAAGCCTTCAATCGGTACCACGTTCGGCAAGCGTTCCGAATCTCCAAGCTATAGAAAGTCCATCTATCAAGGCAAGGAAGGGATTCACGAAGGGCGAATCTTTCAAAAAAGATATGGCCATTCTCTATACCGCACATATCCTCGAAGATTGGCCCGAACTCAATGCGCTTATCCAAATTATTGTTTCAATCCGCGACAAGGACTCGGAAGGCCAGGTGATTAGTGTCTATAACGTATCAAGGATATTAATCTCTGACGGACAGTCACGGACTTATCCTCCAGCTCACCGCAGTCCTCGAAACCTGCGCTCGGTTCAGTGTTCAACTTGCATCCGCTACCGACGCCCAGCGTGCATTGACCACAGAGGCGATTAAAGCGTTCAAAGAGTAAGAATTTAGCTTCAATATTCCGCAGATGTAATCGTTCTGAACGTCTTCATCAATTGTTTAGATCAGTTTTGAAGCTCAAGAATTTCCAAGATAACGGTGATGGAAAATTGGATGCATTGATAATTATGATAAACGAAGATATTGATAGGATTAAGGTCAGGCGCTCGCCGGCCCGATTCATCCTACCCAATCTCACATAGTTTAGCCTTCGTTTATCGGCGATGGAAACATCAGTACTTCGGAAGGATTATCCAAAGTTCTAGATATGACCATCGGTACTGCCACGGCGTTCCTCAGCATCGCAAAAGAAGCCAGCTCTTTGATTCCCGTGCCCTGGGTTCAGCCATTAATCGGAATAGCTGTGAGTCTTTTGAAGGCCGTCTCGGTACGTTCCTGAAACTCCTCCCGTTTTCGTAATTCTCATTGACGTTAGCAAACTCGCTCGAATTATAACGACATGGGACGGATTGCAGCTACCGCCGGAGATTTCGTTGTCTCCTGTGCTGTAATTTGCTCGGCCAGGGCAGTGGAGCCATCAGTCGAAGGCGCTCTGAATAAATTTTCAAAGTTGGTAACAAACCGCATATCTGAAATTATAACATATTGAACAATAAATTGTGTAGGACGCTCAGAAGCATAGCTGACGAATGCAACAAACTTAGTCAACTCCGATTATTTTCACGTTACTTGCAACAAAGCGGGCACAAGAGCGACCTCCAATCCCTCCAAATGGATCTCGATAAAGCAATCAAACTATTTCAGGTTTGTTTTTTTACGTCTTAATAATCGCAAGATATTTTACCGACCTGATTTAGACCGAAATTCAGCTTGAGATAAAGCTGGATACGGACGCCATCAACAGAAAAATTGGTAAGTCTAATATTCATAGCTGAATAGTGTTGGTGTTAACCGACATAAACCAGACTTTGGATCACTGCACGATCTACCGAGGCATCCAGATTATACACCCAACGAATATTTCGAGAAAAGTCGAGATGATGTTATAAGTGATATTTCTGACTGGATAACTAATTCTCCCAAGTCTGTCCTCTGGATACACGGCGCTGCTGGTCTTGGTAAATCTACTATCGCTCAGGAACTGGTCCACCTTCTTAAATCCGAGGGCCGCCTTGCTGGGGCTGTATTTCTTACAAATCTCACTATGGAGCCACCTGCGAGGATCATCCAGATAATCTCCAGAGATCTCGGGATGGGAAATCCACGAGCTATCGCAAACATTACCGAGGCAGCGAGGAAACTCGATAGCGCGCATGACTCTCTTAGCGATTATTTCAAGGCATATATTATTGATCCAACCCGTGCATTGCGGTGTCCATATCAGCTTGTCGTTGTCGTCGATGGTTTAGATGAATGGCGAAACTATGAATCATTTCTGGCAGAACTTGTCCATATTCCTTCAGCCTCTCCCTTAAAATTTGTCCTGACAAGTCGCTTCAACTACTCAATTGAACGAGCTGTCGATAAAATGCTATCTCACAAGTATCCACTTCCCTTGGCCTCCCAGGCTGTTATCAAGGATTACTTTCATCATCACTTCTCATCAAACAAAATTGATTGGAGAGGGCGAATACCTGACGATAGCAGGCTCCATCAGTTGGCGGCTCATGCGGACGGCCTACTCATCTGGGCGGCAACAGCTCGATTGTTAGTGATGAATGAGTTCGACAATAGATTTCCACACGAAATACTTGATCAAATACTCTCATCGGAAGAGAAGGTAGTTGGCCAGAAAGACGGTCTAAAAAATGGGCAGCTTGAGCGTCTGTATTGTGACGTGATATCAACCCTTTTCCCAGCAGATATTCAAGGGACACTCCGAAACTTCCTAGCAGCGACAATAGTCCTTCAGGAGTCTCTATCAATTCGTGATTTTTCACGCCTCTCAGGCATACACGAGCGCACTGTGACGGAGATTCATAAGCGGTTGGCAACATTACAAACACAGGGCAATCCTAAGACCGATCTCATAACACCAGCAGCACAACGATTCCATGCTTCTTTTATCGAATTTATCACAGGGTTTAATGACCAGACTTTCAAGGCTATTAATTCTACTGAAGCACACTCTCTGCTGGCAAAACAATGTCTCAAAATTGTATTTGTCGAGTTACTACCATCTTTTCATGGAAAAACCTGCACTTACACCAATCTTCATGGTGTAGAACCATATGCGATCAAATTTTGGCCTCTGCACCTTTCAAGTGGAGCGCCACCGGATGGTATAGTTGATATGGGTCTCATATCCGAGGACTCAGAGGCAATGTGTCGGTGGGCTATACTGTTTCTTCCTTCTATCTCAGCTAGATTTCAGGGTGGTCATGATTCTCTGGACTTCATTCAAGGCTCCACACTGACTTACAAGGTAGCCAGTATAATTGGAGATGAAGATCTCACCACACTGTCATATCACATTCATTGCCTTGAGGTTGCTACACAACTCCAGCCACTTGATTTCAAGGTCTGGAAAGCATTAGGTTTTGCCTATAGCAAATTATATCAACAAAGTCTATCAAAAAGAGACCTGGACAAAGAAATTGGGGCCTCTCGTCATAGCCTGCAACTAGCACCTCACGCAGATCGTTCCAACTCACTCTTGAAGCTTGCTTTGGCCCTTATAACTCGTTTTGAACAGCAGGGCAGCTTAGATGACCTTGACGAGGCAATTTCCCTAAACCGAGAGGCACTTCTTCGTCGCCCCTCACCACATCCAGAGCGCTCTTCTTCACTCAATAACCTTGCCAATACCCTTGAGACTCGTTTTCAACAGAAGGGTAGTTTGAATGACCTCGAGGAAGCGATTTATTATCACCGAGAGGCACTTCTTCTTTGCCCCTCACCACATCCAGAGCGCTCTTCTTCACTCAATAACCTTGCCATTGCCCTTGTGACTCGTTTTCAACAGAAGGGTAGTTTGAACGACCTCGAGGAAGCGATTTATTTTCACCGAGAGGCACTTCTTCTTTGCCCTGCACCTCATCCAGAGCACTCTTCTTCACTCAATAACCTCGCCAATTCCCTTTGGACTCGTTTTCAACAGAAGGACAGTTTGAACGATCTGGATGAAGCAATTTCCTTGAACCGAGAAGCACTTCATCTTCTCCCTGCACCTCATCCAGATCGCTCTATGTCACTCAATAACCTCGCCAATGCCCTTTCGACTTTTTTTCAACAGAAGGGCGATTTGAACAGCCTCGAGGAAGCAATTTCCTTGACCCGAGAAGCACTTCTTCTTTGCCCTGCACCTCATCCAGAGCGCTCTTCTTCACTCAATAACCTTGCCAATGCCCTTCTTACTCGTTTTAAACATCAGGGTGGTTCATATGACCTTGATGAAGCAATTTCCTTTCACCGAGAAGCGCTTCTTCTTTTCCCAGCACCTCATCCAGATCGCTCTTTGTCACTCAATAACCTCGCTAATGCCCTTCGAGCTCGTTTTGAACAGAAGGGCAGTTTGAGCGACCTTGATGAAACAATTTCCTTGAACCGAGAGGCGCTCCTTCTCCGCCCAGCACCTCATCCACTTCGCTCTTTGTCACTCAATAACCTTGCTAATGCCCTTCTAGCTCAATTTAAAGAGCAGGACAGTTTAGGTGATCTTGATGAAGCTATTTCATTGTGCCGAGAGGCGCTTCATCTTTGCCCAAGAAATAATCCAATGTATTCCAAGCAACTTAAATCATTTTCTACCACTCTTCGAATTCGGTTTGACCAAAGCCATCTTCTAGAGGATCTCACCGAAGAAATTTCACTGTATGAAAGACTTCTTGATTGCTCTGTTGAAGATCCCAACCGCTCTTGGGCTTTGGAGCGCTTGCCCGCAGCTTTAAAGGAGCGGAATGAGCTGATAGCTGAACACAGGGATGTCATCGAAGGCATTACTAACACAGAGGGTCAGTCGGTCATGTAGCCGTTTAATTAGTCGGATAAATACGTCTGAATATATGATACACTTCTTCAAGTCAAAATCAACCGTTTTCCATATTTGTTTGTCTTTCTTTCATAGTGGAAACATTTTGGTTTCATTGTCTACTCAAGCTGAAATAACACGATGTCTAAACTTGATTTGGATTGAATCTATTGAAATTTATTACGTCTTCATCCCTTCCGCTCGACTTGTTAAAGAATTTTACCAAGAAATCACAGAACTGGTGGCTACGTTGATAGAATAATCACATACCGGCCGCAGAATTGGGTGCCGGTGATCTTCCGGTAAAGAGGAAGAGTATAGAAGCGGAGAAGTTGGACGCAGGAGCTCGGACACTACTTGAAGTTTCTTTTGCAAAGGTTTATTCCACGTTGACACGAGAATCGACTTTGGACGCGACGAGGAATGCGCAAAAGATATCAAGGGTAATCCGAACGCGTTTCTTCTCCGTCCTAGTTTCAATGATGCTCATGGAATTTGAATTTCAAACTTAGTAAAGCATTGTTCCTTACGTCAACTGCCTGTGGCGCAATTCCTGGCCCACATGCTCGGCCCAGTCTCGCTGGCGAGCCAACGAACACTCCGTATCTCTCAGGGACTCGAAATGAAAAAGACGGTCAGTGTCGCATTAAACTTTGATGACCCGCTGATATTTCATGGCACATAGGGGGAGTGTTCGTAGCCTGATCGCAGGCGGCGGCTCTAACCTGGACTTATTGTAGATTCTGAATTAAATACTTGTTTATGCGAGAAAAAAAAGCTAATCTGCGTACGATGTCGGCATTGAGCACGCTGGTTTTGGTACAGGACAATGAAAGAAACAGGATGCGTGTATTTACTTACGAGTTTAGACAGACGACCAGAAAATAATCCGAAAAAAACTTGCTATATTTAGGAAATTAGAGCCAATAAATCATAGCTCTATTATTCGCCGACCTGATTATTGACGCAAGTCTCGCAGTTGGCATGTAGTTGACCTTCAAAAGTGGCTTCGAGTGGTTGTGCATTGAAGGCCCCCACACCGAGAAATAGGACCAAATCCCAACTTCAAATCTTCTCATTGCAAGCGAGACTAAAAGAAATCAAGCACCATCGGTGGAACGCATATCATCCAAGCTTAAGGTCATTCATGATCTCCTCGTCGTGAAGGTTGGCCTTGAAAGCAGGCGTTGCGGAGCTCAAATCCGCGAAAAGAAGAGAGTGACGTCATCCCACCTTTGGGATCTTATGCCTTACAGCTGTTTGCAATGATGATGGCACTCTGAGATCGTTTTTGATTGTATTCGATATAAATAACTTAGTCAAAATTTCGTGGAATTCCCTGTCACACGCTCCAAGGCTGTCTTCTCTCCTGCCCTCACAGATCGTTTGCATGTCTTTATGGCTCCTCCTCCTCTCAAGAAAGCTAGAACTGTGCCGTCTGGGATATCGGAGCCTGCATTAGGTGTAATCACAAACAGGGACACCCTCGTCCAGTCCAGTGACGTAGAACTGCAAACCGAAATGTCGCAGGACAACGACGAGAACAGCAATAAACCTTCTTCGGGTTCTGACGCTAGCAGCAGCAATTCGGATGAAATCAACATTCAAAGTGCTCCCTCCTCCCACTGTTTCAAAGCAAAAGCGCGCAAGGAAACCCAGCTTGAAGGAGGTTGAGGAAGAAGATGGGATAGGTTCGTGAGATTGGAACGTAATTTTTGACTAGGCATTGGGCAAATGTAAGTAGGTAGTTTATACACAAGGTAGGTAACTAAGCTACAAAAAAGAGGGCGGAATAGAGACGACGAGTGTATGTACAATACGTAGTGCGCCACATAGTGTATGAGCTGCATATGGTAGTAGAGGCGGGTGTTCGTCATAAAGAGGCTTATGCCTCGATACATACCGAGTATAATAAAATGTCGATATGTAAACGAATCAACTCCAGCAGATAGTCAAGGTCTTCTCTGTCCAGAGTTCGTACACGTCTTCGCGGGCTTTGGGATTCCGGTACAACATCGCCAGTTTCGCGCCAGAGCTTCCATACCCGGTACCAAATGCGACGAGCAAAGCAGTCCAGAATATCATCGAGATTAATGAGTCCACGTTCATATAGCCTGACGGCGGAAATTTTGACATCGCGGCTGATCTTGCGGTTGCCCATTGAAAGAAGAACGAAGAGTGATGTGTTTATTTGGTGACGCAACTCAAATTTTGGCCAAGTTATTTATATCGAATACAATCAAAAACGATCTTAGAGTGCCATCATCATTGCAAACAGCTGTAAGTGTTTGCGCGTTTGTTAAATTATAATCAAGTCAACTATGTGCCGAGGAAACATTTGATTCGAACGCGCACGTGACTGCGGGTTGTCAAACTGGAAAGTTTTCATTCCTCCTTCAGTGGTCACCCGGTCATTCCTCCCCACCTTCAATTGCATCAATGCGTCTCCGTCTCATCAGTCATTACTATCTTGATCCACTGCATTTGTGAACCGTTTTCGTCTATGCTTTAGGGTATCACATCATCTCTGATTCGTCCCGCTTTCGATGGTGGTCTTGTTTGTTGCTCGAAAGTCCGTTTCCTGTCCTCCGCCGTACAGTCAGAACTTATGATTGACTTGCGTTTAGAGCACTCGGGGTCTTTTCCTACACGACTCATACGCACCGGACCATCGAACAGCCTTGGTCGCATCCTCATCGTAGTCGACCTTGGACCTTGGTATCACCGATACTAATCAACACTCACAGTTCGACCTTCACCGTTCTCTTGCTGGACGCCTGGTTTTTCCCGAGATAAGGTCGCAGGTTAGCTCGCGCTGGTTGGTACGCACGGTTTGGATCCGATGGTCTGAGGGTCTGAGAATGTGGGGCCGAGGAAGAAAGTACGACTTGCGGTAATTGGTGCGTGCTTACGCATGAAAATCTCGGTGCCCAGTTCAAACTTTGACGTTGTTGTCGCTTTGAATCGCCAGGCCTGTTGGCGACTTTCCAGATTCATTCCCTTCCCAAGCTGCCCACCTCCTCAAGCCGACATGAAGCCAACATCTTTGACTATTCCTGTCATTCGTATCCTCTTGTCCAACCCATCCCCGTCTCGCCCTTTTCTCCGTACCCGCCGATGTCGGCGTTCCCACTAAGGAATGTGTCCGTTCCCGCACTGAGGAACTTATCCGCGTCCGGGTTGTCTACGTAGGGTGATGGTGCTGGTGTTGGTACCAGTCCTCTCGCTGGTTTTTCATCGCGGAGCTCGTGAATTTGTGCACTAGTCCTTCGTCAAACTAACACCCGCCACCCATTCCTGACGTGACAGCATTACTGCACAACATCGTCGAAACACCGCATTTGATACCCCGGCCGACTTGTGTGCTCGTCGCGGGCTGGTTTTGCCTTCCTTTTCCATGTTGTACCTGATACCCACTCCGTCGGCGCCCGTCTTGAACGTCAGTCCGCCGCCCCTTGCTGTCTTCTAGATGCCAGCTTCAGAGAAAGCGCAAGAGTGCGAGGTTAGAAGGAATCTATTCCAGAGGCGGGCGGCAGCAAGAGCGCGGATGGGATGGGGCCTTTCTTGGGTGATTGGGATACGGGACGCTGGGAAATAGCTGAATTTGCGGCGGCGCTGCGAGTTCTCACGCGCATCGCGATCGGCGATGCGGGCATGGGGGCTGGGGGTCGCAGGAGATACAGGCAATGAGAAATGGACGCTGAATAAGGGCCGGAAGAGGAGAGGGGGGAGGGAGGCGGCTACTGGACAGGAAGTGGACAGCATCGAGGCTGGGGTGGAAATTGTATGTTGACGATGAGTACGCGAATGCGGGCGGGACGCGCCTTCGGGTCGATTTGTATGATTGACCGCCTGCACATTTATTCTCACGACGCGCGCCGATTGATCCTGCGCGCCCCAAAGTCTGATTTCGTTAGTTAGGTACTAAACCTCTTCTGGGTTCACAGATATAATGTATTTGAAGGGTTAGAATAGATATCAAATGGATATAAAGGTTGAATCCGCAAAGAACTATGTCTAAAATGTTCTTATGACCCGTTGGGACGATATTTCTCAGGCATTCTATACGCCATTTTCAAGCTGGTTTGTACCCACAAGGTAATATCTATGTTATTTGACACAGGTAATATCTGACTGTCATTTTCACCGTTCACTCTGCTCTCAGAGTCACCTTCTGCCGCACCCGAGACGGTACTAATCTTAATGCAGTTAAGTAACACCGTCAAAAGCATCCAGTGTCAGCACTCTGGAAAGTATAATTCATTACCCGTGGTATTAACGTCGGTGAGGCCGTATTTGAGGGTAGAAATACATTACAGCGCTTTCAGAGTAGGATGAGAAAACGTTTTTTTTCATCAGGACGTGTGACGTACGTCATTTCCTTTTCGGGAGCTCCGTGTCAACCCCGTCCTGCTCGTTCTCCCGACACTCCCAACCTCTCCTTCCCTCTTACTTGTCCTGTAGTTATGCTATTCCTGAAGATAAGCTCAGATATGAAAGAATGCGCCTCAAAACTCTGTAATCAAGGCTGGGAGGTTGAAAATATAGCCAATGTCTTGGGGATCTCACAACCAGGTCTCTACCAATGCAAACTGGGGTATAAAAGGGGCTCGCACCCGCCTAAGCTACCCAAGTTGTATGTATCAAGTATATGCAGTGAAATAGTTCAAGGAATACAGAGCAGAATGCTGGGGAAGACGAAAAAACGCAATGCGCTACCAATTCCCAAAATGGAAGTGACGTACGTCACACCCGCTGAAGAAAATCACGTTTTCTCATCCTACTCTGAAAGCGCTGTAAATGAACGACAGAAAATTGACCACAAAAACTCGATGCTTGCCATCAATTGGGGCCGGACAGCCCGGACCGACTGACCGACAAGTCTTCCTTCGGCGAAGTCTGAAGCGACTTGAAGCTCCAAGCTTCAAACTTCGAGTTTAATGTCTAGAATGTAGACTACATTATGGAATTTCTATCTGTAAGACATCCCCTTTTTCGTGTAAACCCTAGAGAGGCTGTGTGCACAGTAATCCTCAGTAAATACAAAATTCAGACAGTAGTCAGTGAAAGTCATAAAACAGTCTAGAGAGGCGTTTTTGTTACGAAATGTCGACTGGGGTCTGACTATGAAATTCCCATGAAATCTCGCGAGGCGTCAAACAAAAGTCAGACACTAGTCGGACACCAGTCCACCATTGGTCAATCAATAGGGCATATATTCTCGCCGGTTTTTACCCTTAAAATGGTCATACAACTATCAGAAATAGTCATTCAAAAGTCAGGAAAAAGTTATTTTATATGCTAGGTATTACAGAGGCTTATAGTAAAACACCCTCTCATCCACGGTTCCCAACCTTCTCCATGCCCACCCAAAACCGAACACCCAAAGATAACTTGATTTGACGGCATTCAGCTCTGGCCCGCTGCCATTACTCTGAGAAAAGGATGGAGTGCGAAGGAAGTTCCTCACTCACCGAGTCTGGCCCACTGGTCTTCAGTCCTTGGAATTTGAACACAGAGAATTGAGACCGAATGCTAAGAACACCAAAAAAGATTAGTATCCTGGCACGGATTAGTGAGGAACTTCAAGTAGCTTACCTGTTTTCAAAACCAACCGACGCTCGTCTGTCCGAGACGCATCGCACGGTGCAAACAAGACTTCAGAAACGAGAAAGTCCGCATGCAGATTGAAGGGTGGGCCCTGTCGACCTTCGGCCCAGAGATGGACGCAGGAAGTTTCGTGTTGGACCTTGGTGGTAGAAGACAAGTTCAAGTTGTGAATTCACGCAAGTCGGAAATTTCAACATGTAGCCACGTGATACAGCCGCACTTCCTCGAAAATATACCTAAGTTCAAATTTGATATGAGCTTGTTGATCGAAAGGTCAGGCCGTTCAACTAGAGTACAACGAATGTACGACTAATGTACGACTGCGACGTGAGAGATTTCGCGTGCCAAGAAAACAGTTTTCGGAGTTCTGACAACGTCTGAATAAAACTGAATATTGACTGACTTTGACCGACTGACATATGACTTCGTCCGACTTTGCTTTTTACTGAGAGTAATCAAGCAGGCAGCTCAGATTAAGGCTCAAATATGGCTGGCATGTTGTGGAATAAATAAACCGAGAACTTATTTACGAAATTTGCCTCCCCGTAAATATACTTCTAGTGCCCGTAAATATATTCCCACCCCCGCAAACATTTGACATGCCTCCGCGGAAATTTAGCAGTGCGCGAATATTTTATATGAGGTGCGCGAGTGTTTTATGACTGCCCGATTATTTTATTGAGGGTCCCGCAGGTATTAACTTGCATCCCGCGCGAGTTTTTGCCGCCCGCGAAGAAACATTTGGTGCGCGGAAAAACATCTTGAGTGCGCGGATTTTAATTGACTGCGCGGATTTATTACGCTGTCCCCCAAATTTATGATATATCCTGCATGAATTTTTTTGTTTGAAGGCTTTCCGAGATGCCGTGATTACGTAATTGATCCGTTGATGGTCAATTCGGCACCAGGGTCTGGCTCTGCTGATGCTCACTAAGGCTCGTCTGCTGACGCCATGGGTGAAAACCGCCGTGTATCAGCTTGAATCCAGCGGTGAATATTGAAAGCGCCTCATAGCGGCTGTGAAACCTCAGACAATGTATCGATAGTCCCAAGTATCCTACATTTGCGTTTTCAATCCATTGGGCTTGCGAGAGCCGCCTTGAAGTTACTTTTTCAACGGGTTGAACGACACTCTTGCAACACGACGAGAAGTCACGTGATAGAATTACGACGGGAAATAGCCGGCGTCTGCGTCTGGTCTAAGCTTCTTGCTGGTTCTAAGCTGGTACGGCTCAGGCATTCGCACATGGTTTAGCTTAGTTAGGAAAATAAAGCATGGATTGCCATAACTGGCTTAGCCTTTGCAGGTTTAGCCAGTTGTTACCTTCAAAATTAGCCGTAGTGAGCAATGCCGACAGTGGTTTTCCCCATGGCCACAGGAGGCAAGCCTCAGCGAGGATTGAGCAGAGCCAGACCCTGGTGCCGAATTGACCATCAACGGATCAGTTACGTAATCACGGCATCTCGGAAAGGCTTCAAACAAAAAAATTCATGCAGAACATATCATAAATTCGGGGGACAACATAATAATTCCGTGCAGTCAATTAAAATTCGCGCACTCAAAGTGTTTTTTCGCGCACCGAATGTTTCTTCGCGGGCTGCAAAAATTCGCGCGGGATGCGAGTTAATATCCGCGGGACCCTCAATAGAATACTCGGACGGTCATAAAACATTTGCGCACCTCGTATAAAATATTCGCGCCCTAGTAGATTTCCGCGGACTCATGTTAAATGTTTGCGGGGATGGGAATATACTTACGGGCACGCAAAGTCTATTTACGGGGATGCAAATTTCAAAAATATGTTTTCGGTTTATTTATTCCACAACATGCCAGCCATACTCAAATTGACCAATTACCGGAGATTTACTTCATATCAGTAGCTTAAATATGCGACTTACATCCATGACTTTCATATCTGTCATTTGGGAAGACACTACAACGAATTTGACGAGTCCAGGTTTTCGCGCGCGCGGGATCAATCATCGACGGTCGTGAAAATGAATGTACAAGCATTTCGAGAACGTTTTAGACATAACTTTTTACAGATTCAACCTACATACCTATTAAAATGCTTCAAGGAGATTATATCTGTGAACCCAGAAAGATTTAGCGTCTAACTAACGATTTCAGACTTTGGGGCGCGCGGGATCAATCGGCGCGCGTCGTGAGAATAAATGTGCAGGCGGTCAGTCATAGATTTGGCGCGAATATCGACTCCGCGCACACCAGCAGCAGCTCCGTCCAAAAGTGAGGAATGCAAGCCGTGCCTTACTTCCACTTTGGCGCGAAAACATCGCGCTGGCATCTGCCACCACCCTGCCTGTCCGTATATTCTTACCCCCTGGACCAATGATCGATTGAATTATTTGGTTCTTATCCGGACCCGCAGAACGGTTCTAACCCATCCATCGTTGTGACTCACACCTCATGCCGCTCTACGATGACTATTGGTGTATCTGTTAATCCCCCTCATTACCTCATGTTGTTGTACTTCCTGCACATACCCATCTGCCACCATTCCTAGAGAAGATCCGGGTTTCATGCACCATGGCTGCGTTCGTTGAATTCAGCTCCTCATGCTGAATATCATCTTTGACTCTTCTTGGATTTTTGAGGTCCAAAGTTCAAACCTTGTCTAGATCGTTGAATTCAGCGCCTCATGCTGCATGTCATCTTTGACTCTTCTTGGATTTTGTCCAAACCTTGTCTAGATCGCCCTCGCTTTTCATGATGAGCGAACACGATGCCTGATAACGATGCGCAGTCATTTCAGAAACGGAATAATGTCAAAACTGAAACAAAGATCGATGTTCAGATAAACTGAATTCAGACGCCCAAATCGACAAGCGCGATATAAATCCATGGCTCGCGATGTGATAGATGTGATGGAAAACACGCCTCTTCAACGATGTCAGGAGCAATCCGGAAAGTGGCCACTGGGCTAACAATATAAATGCGCAAACGGCAAGGATCAGGACCATCCAGTCAGTTTTTTTCCTCGACCACCTTCAAAACACCACTTACTACTTGCAATCTTTCTCAATCAGCCTATCATGTCCGAAATCGACGTCAAAGCATATAACGCCCTACCCCCCATCGCCGACGCCAACGCGCTCTTCCAACGCCAGCTCACATCTCTTGGCTCCGTGCGTGCTCAGTTCTTCAAGGACCTGGCTTCTCTGTTCCTCGATTCTGAGTACGTCGGGAAATACGCCGCTTGCCTCATCCACCGCCACTACTGCCTCAACGACGGCGAGCGCATGGTTACAAATGGCGCCAGTACTCAACCCTCCATAGACACTTCTGCAAATATCGTGGCCGACCGGTGGACCATCAACGGTGTAGCCTTCGAGTTCGCATTTACCGACGATCCCGCATCCCACACCCCACCTCCACCTACAAAATTTTTCGACAGATTCCGGTCGATCCTTAACGATCACGGAGTTGACATTATAGGTGTTTGCTACACTCCGGGCAAGCTTGCAGATGGATATGTGTTTTTGGAGTCCCCCGGACGTGGGGATCGGGAGCAAGTTACCAAACTCGTTCATTCCTCAGCTTTGCAGAGTATTCATAGCATCGACGCGACATGGATCCCTACTCTCAGCCCTGACGGTGGGTATTCCATGGTGCGCTGCTCCAACTGTACTGTAGGCTGCATCACGATTTGCGTGCCTTACCCAGTCACCCGGCTAGTGCAAATTTAAAAGCCTATCCTTTGATCCGCAGCCCCTCTCCCGCTTCCCATCCCAGACCAATAACCTTTCTGCCAAACAAATCTTTTTTTTTACCTGCCACTGTCTTCGTACAATGTATTTCCTTTGGTATCGTTCTTTGCGACTTCATATATTGGACCTTCGGAAGTCGTGTGGTCACTACGCGCTAATTATGAAGAAAGATAATAAATGTCCGTTCTCCGCTTGAACTGAGTTCAAGTTCATTTCGAAATTTCAAGGGTGCGGCTTCTAGAACTCAAACAATCACCGTCACTGCTGCTGCTGGTTCTTTGTCATCGAAATTCATTCTCCAACTCATGTGGGTCTACTAAAACCACTCGAATTCTCTCGTCTTTTCTTTCTGGACCCTCGCACTCATCTGGTAGACAAGCAGGTGCAGTCGCTAGGTGTCTGTGACTTTCTGTTTTCTCTTCTTTTCTTAATGCGACCTATGAGCGTCTAACTCTTCCTCCCCGTTCTCTTTACTCCCAGCTAACGCCCTCTCCTCTCCTCTCCCTCCCACCCCGCTCCTCTCCTCACGGCACACTAGCAGCCTACTAACGACTAGCAGCCTTCCCCCGCCATCGTCCACTATCCCGTGATCATCGTCATCGAGTAAACGTTCATCACCCGCGATCTGTCCAACACCCACGCGGAAGACTGAGTGAAGGAGATGCAGTTCTTCCTCCGTTTATATACCTAACATCGCGATTTTCCCTGTTTTCTTTTCTTCTCCGCCAAAGCACACCTACCTATCCTTTTGAATACAAACGTCAACCCCACCCCTTCATCAACCCGCTCGTGTGTCCTCCAAGAACAGCCCTCCCTCTTCGCATCGGCCATCACGCGTTGGCATTGATGTTGGCGAACGTTCGTTTTTCTTTTTTACACCGCCTCGGTTCTGCCTATTTACTCCACATAAAGTTTGGTAAAGCCTACGAGTACATATTAGCCAAAATGTCAGAACTTGACGAGGTTAGACGTAGAATAAAAATTTACCGGATGGCTGTGTAGTTTTCAAGACGGGATGAGAGGAATGTAACCAAAATTGAATGATGAAAGAAAGCACGAAGATAAAAGAGGCAAGACAAACTCTCCGAGAGGATACAGAAATATGTCCCAGACCGCGACGCTAACCACGTGCAATTGATCTGAGATCACATGATATGTTTGTTTATAGTCGACGCCGTTCTCCTCCCACTCTTTAGTCTTCTGATACAACATCGATGTTGGCTGATTTTTTGGGAGTATCGACGCTGGTCGCCACAGCAGAGACCATTGCGGTGCAGCCGGCGTCACATCTCCTCGAAGATGGCTAACAGAGGCACCAACTGGACCGGGGCTCGCATCAGCCCAGATGCCTCCTTACCAGCGTTGTCTGATAAAGCCTTTCCTACGCTGTGCGAAGTTCTGCTTGCGTAGGCGTCTTTTCTTTGGCACAAGCTCATGGGTAAGCTCTCTCTGACTACTTTTTTTGACCTACTTATGTACCTTCCGCTTGCAGGCCGGACTCGCGGTCTCATCCATCGCAAAGCATTTTCGTAGCAGCAATCAACGAATTGACCTTGTTCGCCGACAGAAGCATCCTCTTCTCATCCCATCTCCGCCTGTCCGTTTTCTTCTGCGCATGTGGGCTATGTTACGCCGCCCCCGTCCCATCCTCTTAGCTCAGTAATCACCTTAACCACCGCACCACCGCACCATCCTTGAATTACCTTGCAGCCCCGCCAAACGCGAGCCCGCTTAATGAAGCCAAAGTCATGGCCTATTTCGTTGGCGCGCTGCTGGGTGTCACTCAGGTTCTCGGATGATGCGAAACACAGGTCGGTTAGGACCAAGATTCGCCTCGGTCCACGCGTCGTTCGACCTGTCCGCCTTGTGGGAGCGTCGTACACGACCTGCTAGTTACCTTGACACTTTTTCTTCAAACTCACGGGCGGAACTCATACACTGTAAACTGCCCATGCTCAGTAAACGGTGCGTTTTATTTAAGTTTTTCCCCATAAAATCCCGTGTTGATTGCTTTTATCTTTTTTTTTTTCGCCCACAGCCTTCCAACACCATCACCGACGTGCTTTGTATCGTACATTGCGCACCACCACCCCCTCCATCATTCTGATTCGCCCAGCTTCTGCGTGCGCCCTCCACATCCAACCCACCTCTGCGCCGTCGCGCCATATTTCACTCCCATTTATCCACGACCGCGCCGCCCCTGCTCGTGCATCTGCGCCAGCGTCCCGTGTCTACTCCGCCCCTCTATTTGACCCACCATCGGCGGTGTTGTACCCCTCCCAGCCCGGTTCGACATCCTTTACAGCATCCCTACGCCTGCACCTTGCCACCGCCCCGAATGGCACTAGCACGAGCATTTAGTCGGCAAAATGAGCACGCCGATTGACTCAGGCGGCGAGGCGAGATGGGTGCGTTGACGGGCGTCGGGAAGGGCGGGGTGGGACGGCAGGAGCAGTCTGCGAGTGGAGTCAAGCAGACCGTCCGCACCCATCCACCCCCACCCAGCCGTCGTCCGTGACGCCGTCCCAACATCGTGCGCCGTCTCCTACGCCCGAACAAGGCGCGAGGTCTTCGTCGTCGTCGGCTTCCACGTCCACGCCGCGAACGTAGGGCTGCTCCCTGCCCCATCTGCCCAGCCGATCTCTCATCCAACCACCCCACACGCCCGACAGCTGGGTCATCGTCGCACTCCATCCTCTTTTCTATCCTGCCGTTCTCCTCTCATGCAACCACCCCACACACCCGACAGCCGGATCATCGTCGCACTCCATCCTCTTTTCTATCCTGCCGTTCTCATTCCGCCCTCGTCTATCCTCCCCACCCACACCCACAGTGCCGCAGAGCTACAGCACCATCCATCCCGTCCAGCCTCAAGGAACCCCTATCCTCTACCCCCCGCGCTCATTCCGCCATCCCGCCCCACCCCATCCACCCCCTTCACTTACTCCCACCCCCGCTGCACCGTCAAGGGGGAGGCTCTGGGCTTCGAGAGCGCAACAACTGCCTCTTTTTTACTTCCACGCTTCGTTCCTGTCTTCTCTGTCTTCGACTTCCTTTCCTCTCTGTCTTCGTCGTCCCGTCCGGCACAGCAAACTGCGCCGACTTTCTGCAGCGCGAGGGCCGAGAGGCGACGGGAGCGTGGAGCGGCGCCGAAGTTTGGATGCGTTGATCCTCAACTCTACTCTGAGTTCGGCACTTGGGTCGGTTGGGGAGGGTGGGTGTACGAGTTGCCTATTGATGGGGGCCTTCGTACTTTTGAAAGTTGGTGGGTTTAGCAGCGTTGAGATGACGGGGTAGGGAGATGGAGGTGCGAGGTGGTAGGACGGAGCACGATAGGCTCGACGTTCGCGTGAGCCCGCGCCCGCGCGTCAATTTTGACGTCTGTGCTTTCTGTTCTGTGGCTTTCAAGCCAATCGGCGGGTTTTCTTGAACCTCAAACATACTTACGGTGGTCTCTTGTATCATGCTTTCTCAGCGATGATCAAACGTTTCCCTCGGGTCTTGTGGAAGCATCTTGCTTCTCCCAGCACATCGCAAGCGTTCTCTTCCTCTGGTCCCATTTCTATTTCCTGATGCGCCTGGTTCAAGCGCGACTTCTCTTCGTTGTCTGGCGATTTGTGCTTCGAATGTATGCTAGAAACCAATGAACTTGGGCTGAGCGCTCACTGTTTTTCTTTGAGACCGAGGCTAGGATAGTAATTTTTTTCTTGTTGCTCGGAAACGCGCACTTTGTATTGAGTCGATTGACAATAGTTGCTCCAGCCTGGTCCGAGCACCTGCAGTTTTTGATGCGCATACTAAAAAGGAAGTGGCTGTGCTTTGGGAACACTTTTGCGTTTTTTTTTTTGGTTCATTCTTCACAACAACGCCTTTATTCTCTATGAAAAAACTTGATACCACAGGTGCTCGAGGTTTACATTCTTGTAATCACCGTTCTCACCGAAACCACAACAATGTTTCTATCCCAAAGTCACCGATTCTCAACCTCAACAACGATGTGCTATGGCAAATTTTCTTGCTAAATGCTGATATGGAAGACGAAACCAAAGAGAAGAACAAAATAGCAGCAATTGATACGCTTAGACATAGCTCTCAAGTCTGTTCGACGTGGCGTCAAATCATCCTTTCCACTTCAACGCTCTGGGGCCGAGTCGTCAATCTTTCCCATCTTATGCACGACGAATGGAGGGAAGAGGTCCTTCGGAGGACGGGCAGGTCATTGCTCGCCGTGTTTTGGGGTCGTACAGAGCGAGCATGCCTCTCTGAGATAGTCGTCGCCAAAATTCTTAGTCATCATTGGGACCGAATTCGATGGCTCGAACTCGATTTCACAGACCAGGATGTGGCCGTTGAAGACAGTGCCCTACACTTCTGGAAGGTTTTTCAGCGTCCTTCGGATGTCCTCGAGACTTTCCGAGTCTTTTTTGACCGTCTTGAGCGAAGACCTATACCAATATTCTCTCCCCCCGATTTCGTCATCTTCAAGAACCACGCTCCTGCATTGCGTGCATTTTTCGCTCCAGAAATCAAGTTCAACCTCGACGCTCCTTGGCTGGCAAACCTCACATTTCTTGCTTTGAATGGTGAGGTATCCGCGTATGATGTGATTCGAGCGATCCCACGCATGCCGCATCTCGAATGCCTGACGGACGACACTTCTTATGCAATCGGAAGCACGGGAGACTCTATGTCCACCCTGGCACAAATCACAGCCCCTTCCATCAAGAAACTTGTACTCGCATCGAACAGGTTGAGGACGTATATGGATTTCCTTGCCAAGATAAAACCAGCAGAAGGATGCTACCTAACCTTCAGTCAAGTTGGCGCCGTAATCTGCAGAGAGGGACTGATATCCGCTAGTCAAGTTCTGTGCAAGTACTCCCGGTGTTGCGATCTTCAGAGCGCGGACGAAATTTCCCTCGACTTGTATCAGCATACCTTCAAGTTCGAGACCCGAGTTACTGGCAAAGGACAATTCCAATTCAAAATTCGATGTTATAGCATACTTCCACGCGATTTAATAATGGCTCTTTTTGCAGCCTTACCTTCGGTCAAGTTTCAAGATGTGAAAACCCTTGCACTCGGAATTGCGCCAGTATTTTTTGAACCTACCGATAGCAGAATCGCTCAATTTATTTTGTCAGTACTCGCCGTCGAAACCTTGACCATTGATCTTGAAACTTTGCGCTCCTTGCTCGGTCTTCCAGGGGATGTCCTTACTCTTTCATTTCCACTCCTCCATGCAGTCAAAATCAACCGTGGACGACTTGAAAAAAAACTGCATGTGTCAACCATTGAACAATTTCTCACTTCACGAATTTCAATGGGCCAGCCCATTGCTGTTCTTGTCATCCCAATGGATCTCGATTCCGACACGGACCTACGGTCCCTGGACGAATTTACTGGCCTCACGAAACATAGGTGCGGAAATGGACATATTGGTGACCTTCTCATTCAGCTTAGACAAATGGCAAAGTCCTGATTTATTATCGTTTATCCTGAAAAATGTCTTCGAGTAACTAGTAATTTGAATTAGAGAATTTCAAGTAGCAAGGGTAATCCGTAGACAAGTAAAATGAAATGTAGTCGTGTACAAAATGATTGCCTATTCTTTCGCTTGATAAAAACGAAATGTTAGCCCTCAGGAAGGGGCCGGTTGGGGTCAACTCCTGATCGATGTCGAATTTGTTCGATGCTCAAGGCAATACGCTTTCACAAGCCAAGTTAAACTAATGAGTTGGCGCGATAAAAATGGCGATGGGTGATTGGCAATTTTTGGCGTCGAATTAACGACAACTCAAGATGGTCAATGATTTTGCTGAACTTGGAGTAGGTAGCATCAAGTATAGAGTACCAGAAAACGGTGCTTCATAACGATGTTTTTTATTTGGTTGACACACCATTCCCACCGGAGTATGCACGACATCTTGACTCCATTCTCATTTTAGGTTAGATGCATGCGTTTGTATCTACCACAAGGCCGTCGTCGAGGCTGACGGGTTTCTGTGCCTTGTTGGGCTCGTATGATGGAGTGGGCGAAGGAGTTCAAGTCGTCCTCGTCCACGGCCAGTGGGTACCCGTTTGACGCTTAATTTGGAATAATCCGACCCAGGTAGTGGCTGGAAAACTTCCTACCTCCAGGCTTCTAACTCAGGAGCGGGATGGATCGGCCGATGTGGAGCGAGCATGTTCCTAATCCCTCGCGCCAAAGTTAAGGGGGAGCGGCAGGTCTGACGTCGGCATAGATGATGGGCTCAAATTGTGACGTGGAGCGATACCCTACATGGAAGATGTTAAGGACGTTATGGGCAGGCATGACCACGTACATTACGGCCATCTTATCCGACGTGTCCAACCTGCACTTCCAACGTCGTGTTGTCCAAACCACCTTGGGATTCCCTTCCTCGTTAGGTTTGTAGTTTCGTTCGTGTTGCACCTTATTTTGTCGTTGTCTTCTTCGCGTATCTTGTTCTTGACCGACGGATTGAAAAAATCAGGTGCTCAGTGCACCAACAAACAGGGAGCTGGGACAGGGAGATTGATGAGGAGCAAAGCGAAGAATGTTTCGCGTAAATCGGGTCGTACTGTGCTGTGATGCAGGGCTTAGTTTCAACTCCGCTTAGTGTTCGGCTGCATCGGCTTTTTTTGATGAGATCAGTCACGGCTGCTCGGCAAACCTCAAATCCCGTGAACTTGAGGATCGCCAGTGGTGTTGCCGTAGGTCACCAGGTAGCCTTGCGACCTGATTTTCAAGAATTTCCGCCAGACGACATCCACCTCCTGGGTGAAATTGGCGTGTCAATGGCGAGAGCGTCGTCTTTAGTAAGAGACATTCATACCTCTCGGAAGACAGAAGTCAGCTTATTGATATGAAATCGGAGATTCAATGCTATTCACACAATCTGTATCCACTTACAGAAAAACTCTCTCCGATGACGGTTTTTCCGGGTACGCATTTTCTACTCTGTGGAATTTTGGTTAATGATTAATGAGACCCCCAAACCAACCATGCACACCACATTTCCTGGTACATTAAACTCAAAACGACGCATGTATCCCCGCAGTCGGTCCACTGTCAAAGTTAATAGCACCTCTCACACAAACATAGCTCGATTCTATGCCAACATAGGGAGAATGGGACATACATTCCCCTAAGCATGCCTAAGGAGGCAAGAAGAATGGCACTTGTCCTCTCACGTTGGATTGACCGGTCCAGTATGATTGAGTATTGGTATCCTTTCAGATCAATAGAGATTGATTTTAGACAATTCGTTGGGGGCAAGTTCGATATATGTACCTCAGAATATGCAAAGAGTTTATTTTATAGAATTTTTACTGAAACCTTGAGACCGAAGAACTGAATGCACCCTGCAAAAGTTGGGTCATTCAAGTCGGATAAGCTTGTCTCCGAGGTTTAGAGCACTAATGGCTGGTAGAACGAAGAAAAGGGACGAAACAGGGCGATATTATGGCAGAGATCGAAATACGCAGTGGGTGGTGGATAGATACATATCAAGCTAAGGTGACTGACACCGCACTCGAACGATCCTTCATTTGCTAAGTGGTGTAGCTCGAAGTCTCGACCGACCCACTCTTGATTCCTAGGAAAAAATAACGTCCCACTTTCCCGTTGACGGAAGTTTCGTCTCCCGACTAGAATATGCTCTGTCTTACCAATGGTCAGCAGAAACAGACTTTATGTTTCAGCACTTTTCTTCGAGTAAAAAATGATCAAGCGTTTGGGTATTGTAAGATGCATGGGAGGCATTCTTCTGGCTGTCCTGTTTGGCCGGAAATATAGATGGTTTTCTCAGATCCAAGTTGGACTCTCCGAGCTCTCAGTCTAACCTAAATACTGAGCAGTTTGCCACTAAGCGTTGACAATGGATTTACGACAGAACACTCGTTGCTTTGAACTCAGTGTACCAAGAAAGATGGCGAGCATACTTAGTCAATTCTGGGACCTCATCAGTGAGATCTTGCATCTCCTGGAGAACAAATGCTATTGGATGGAAAGAACGATGGTAAAATTGTTTCATGAGCAGATACAGATTGCGTGAATGGAGTCGACCTGTAGAATTTAGGTCAATGCCAGTAATGAGCTGACACTTCTGTCACTTTGGGAGATTCTTTGAATCATCTGGTAACGACTATTCCGATCGAAAACAACTTAGCCATCGGCGGAGAAACTATACAGCCCACTTGAATCGAAAAGGTATAAAGAGACATGAGGTCTAACCGACTTTCCTCATCCCACAACTCATATTTCAAACCATCAAAGGAAATCCTACCCAACAAACAATGCCTGTTAGCAAAGGAGACATTCTTGTCATCGACGCCAGCTCCCTCACCCAGAAGGAGGTGCACGTCGTCTGGCAGCAATCCTTGAAAAGCAGGTCGCAAGACTATTACTTGGTCACCTACAGCAACACCACTCGTGGTAAGCCCCTAAGTTCCTCGAGTGAATCGGTCCTGCTCACTATTCCATGTGTTAATAGCTGCGGAATCCGAGAACTCAGGACTCCTCTTCATCCAGAAGAGCATGCTTGACGCGTTCAAAGGAAAGCAAATCGCCGGCCAGAAGGAAATCACGTTCAAAGTCGACGATAGCTTCCAATACGGCCAGGATCAATCCCAGAAGAACCGCTGGATCGCATTCCATGATAAATCCCAGAAGATGTACCAGGTAAATTGTGGTTTTACACCTGGGAAACGGATGCTTACGGATTAATTGCAGCACCGCTTCGTCGAGAACACTCTCATGAAATTTGCTGATTCTGCTTTGGGGATTGCCTCGATGCTCGGAGTCCCTCACGCGAGCAACGCTGCTGCCGTCAAGGGATTTATTAAGAACTACGCCGGTGATGAGCTTCACAACTTCTGAGTCAGCTTCGTAGATCAAGTCCTGGCAAGAGATCGGAACAGTTGCAATTCTTCGTAGATCAGAATGTAGGAATGCGGCTTCAGGATTAGATTATGCTATCGTAGCAGCTTGACTTTCACTTTCGAATCTATTTTTACTGCTGGGAGTTAGATTCTCCCCAAATTCGTGTTACGTGAAGCCCAAAATTCTTCATACCCCTCCTGCAAATCTCTTCGATGTCACTAGCCGCGAAATCGAGGTTTTAGGGTTTTCGCTGCTCGTAAACCAGGGCAAACCGACCTGCCAGGTGAATCGTACGGTGGAGAAAAAGCCTTTGGAGGTCGGGGAGGAATCGGAGGGTACGTCTTTTCTTTTTTCCATATGTCATTCAGATATTGATTAAGACCTGTTTTGGCAGCTGGTTCGCTATCGTTCAAAAATTACACTGTCTACTAATTTTGACACTTTAGGTCAGGCGTTCTTGCTTCTAGTGTAGGTTAAGACTTTATCTACAACGCAGCAGTATTCAATCTCAAATACGGATTACAGCGCTTTACAGCCAACATGGCGAACCTGTCCTTACATAGGACTGACACCGTGCGTCCAACTCCCCAGCGGTCCATGTTCACCTCCAGGATAGGGCGATGGCCGCAGACAGACGACCAACTAAAGCAGGGGTTGAGAAAGATGGAATGTCTGCGTGAATGCGACGATATCAAGGGCGTAGGCATCTGGAAAAATCATTCAGCGACTTCATGGATTAGCATGTCACGAGTACATGGAATCCATTTCTGAACTTCTTCGCACCACTGGAGAAATACACTGACCGTGCGCGGGAAATCAGAGTGCGCAAACACGCTCTTAAACCCATCTTGTTTGAGAAATTTGAAGTCGGTATCGTCTTGTCATCTAAGACGGTTAGGAATTGGCACGGGGAGAATACATGGCGCTTCACAAATGCCAACGGACTCAAAGGAAACTTTTTCCACAAATGGACAGTCCACAAAAAGTCGAAGGACTGCGCAGATAGCAAGAACCAATCTGTTGTAGGCGATGTTAGCAAAGATAAAAGCAAGCAGAAAGGTAGAAAGCACGAAGAGACAGAAATACCCTACACGAGGGATTCGCCAAAGTGAATCGCAGAGGCCTTGTCCTTCTGGGCGTTCTAACTCGCCCGAGACCTTATCCCATCAAGTCAAAGCAACTCCTGTTGAGGAGTACGTATGAAAAAGGACTAACATTGTTTGAATACCAAATATATACGTCACGTACTATGGGGGAAAGACAGTAAGGAAGATGAGACTCACATGGGCTTTTCGTCTAGAAATCTGCAGGCGGATTATAACTCTACGCGACCAAACCTTAGCGGGAGCCCTCTTCCTCATATGCAAGAACCTTTGACGAGGAAGGGGCGAGAATGAAAGTCTGACATGGAGTAGATACTCAATGTATGCGGATCGACCAAAGCAACACAACGCACCTCTAATAATCGTAGGCAATCGCTAAGTAGGGGAGCTCAAGGATAGCGGAACGGCCTATTCCAATCCTTGAGACCCCGGGACACACGCAGCATGCCGGATTCAAGAATGATCAACAAGAAATGCCGTCCTCTAAGACAAGTGGCATAGGGTGGACGGTGGCGGAATATACGTCACGCCTGGTGTGTCTGATGGTTTAGTGGTTGTGCACTCAGGATCCGCAGGACGACGATTTCGAAGGGAATGTGCAGGAAGGGTAGATGGCATGACGCGATCGCGTTGCGGGACGGTTTGCAAAGAGGTCCTCGAGTCATACCTGAAGGCGGAGGTTGAAGGTATGATCGAATCTAATTAAACGATCATCTATAGTTCAATCTACATAGGAACACTTACTGGGTATCTTTCTGGATGCCACAGCGCGTTTGTCGATCCGCGACTTCGGGGCAAATCCGTTAGCTCACGCGGGACGGTGGCAGATTCGAAGTATGTCATGGGAGATTACTAGTACGCGAGTAAAGCACTGGCAAGTAGGACGAGGACGAAGGAGCGCAATAACCAGGGAGCCAGCCAGCGTTGAGTGAACAGAGTGAGGGAAAGGAAGACAGGAAACTGAACTCGATGGCTGTATGTAATATTTACTATCACGTGTCCAGTGTTTGAATGGGACCCAGTGTTTGAAAATCGTCACTTTTTGCTTTATATCTCCACAACCACGCAACCAATAAATCTAATTTTTTGGATTCAAGGATATAGGAGTATAATACACAGTATTCTGTAATTTTATGTTTTTAAGTAAGGTATGAGCGACACAGTGGGCAAATAAATTCTAAGAAAAGCGTAAAATGAAGCTTTACCATTCCAATTTTGCTCTTTTTCATTCCTTTTTTTTTCCTCGTACATAATAAGCCGTCTAGAGTGAATCTTACAATTTTTTAAGATCCAGTACGGTGAGGAAGAACGCAAAACTTATGAGCGTGACCGGGGCGACCCATGTCGGAGTCTGAAACGCCCTGGATTTGTGTCGCGAGGATCGTGAGATTGTGTGTGACCCGTTGGTGACAACTACTTCAAACACTAGGTCCTTTTCTTTTCAGCATTTTCTCTACTTTAGCTCAAGCTTTTCAAATAATAAAAATATATTCATGTAACTGAAGAGTACAACTTTCACTTGGAAAAAATTTGAAGAGAAACGGTGCAGAATTGATAGATATATACCTTGATTTGTAAAAGTTTACAAACACTGGACCAATGATAGTATTGATGCGCACAGACCAAGCATTATGCCGGCCGGAACAGAGTGCCGTGACCGAATTGATCCGAAGCAGGTCCGGCTGCACTTATATTTAGGCAACGCCGGCGTCGCTTCCTTTCTTCCCTCAACTACGCTTTTCCATGACTTTCCCTTGCTCCTCTCAAGATCCCGTCTTCACGCTGCCTGCGACTTCCTGGTCTTCCATCGTGTTTCCTAGGCATGATCTATTTCTAATCTGACTTCTGAACCTTGGAAACGCGACTTTAACTGAAGAGGCGTGCTCTGAACTGTCGCTCGCTTTTACTCGTTTCTGCATCAGTTCAAAAAAACCAGCGCAGAGTGGGTCAAAAATTGAGGATATCGTGATTATCAAGGATAATCCTGCAGGTCGGGCTGCATTATCAAGATCGCGTTTTGAGAGCCCCATCATGAGCGAAACTACCGTCCGCTTCCCCGCTCTTTGCACCATCCTTGTGCATCTGAAAGCGCTGTAATTTAGCTATTCCTACTCCAATCGACTAATGCTGGTCCTGAATATAAAAGCGAAAAAGTTCTACTGCGGATACGTAATTTGCATTGCTCCGTTCGTCGACGAAGCCGAAGTGACAGACATGAACACTCGATCAGTAGTATCACTGACTACTTCCCAACCAACCGAAGCGATAGGCGGTACCCCAATATTGATCCCCGTCATTGCTGTGTGTCCTGCAGGCAAGTCAGTAGCGAACGGGGTTGTGTATATTTCCAGTGCTTCGTATGCGAAGCTCAATAGCTCCGTCGTGGTGATGCCGAACGGACCACTGATACCGGGGAAGGAAGAGCTCCAGGTGTAAACGGTCAAAGTGCTGTTGACTGGGTCGTCTGCATCGAGGATCATAAACCCGGTAAGTGACTGTCCGGGTTGTACCGTGGTGAGAGGGCCATGGAATGCATTCGATCCAACGACGAACCACGAAGCAACGGTATAGAAGTTGCCTCCACCCGCCGGCGAGACTCCAAATTGGAGAACGGGTTGAAGGATTGCATCGAAGGAATTCGGTACAAGGCCGTTGAACCAGTAAAGTAACTGGCCATTCAAGCTGGTGGGGGTAGGTGGGACGTTCCAATTGGTAGAGAAGGAGTTGATGATGCTCTTGCCAGTGTTCTCCCAAAATGAGTAAGCGATATAGCCTGACTGCAGGGCACGAGGGGCGGTAGCGTGTGTAGTTGGGGAAATATTGAGTTTGGTGGGAGTTCCCGCAAAGACCGGCGCGGAGTGTAAAACGGTGCCATCTGCGCCAATGATCTGGACTTGGTCTTTGGTATGGTGGACGCGGGCACCCTCAGGAACAGCATGAACGTTGGCCTTTGGAATAAGTCCTCCAGGAGTCATTACGAGCTCTTCGGCATTGGGAGACTGTAGCAGATCGAATATTGAAAAGTCAAGCAAGAAAAATAAATCCAGTTATTAAATTACATACTGTCTCAACAGGCCCGCCTAGCGCAAAGAATCTGTTCAAACCCAGCAAAGTGCAAGTCGAAAGAGTTCGAAACAACATTGTTGTCTGCGTAATAGCAATAAAGGGAGACGATTTCTTTCAATTCAGGGATTCGCTGCTTTTAAGAACTCGAAGCTTCAAAAAATCAGTAAAAATGAAGAACATCAGAACGCCTTCGAAAGTCAAGAAAACATAGAAGCGTGTTTATCCGTTGGCATTTCTGTGATATCCCAATGGACCAAGGTTGAACGCTGATCCTCCGCGTTGATCATTGATTCGAATTAGTTGAGTACTTCTTTTCATCATGGCTATTCTCACCGAGAAGATTGTGCATTTATGTCGGTGACATGATTCTATTTAAAATATCGCAGGGGAATCACACGGAGATTCTCCATCTGTAATACCACTGAGACTTCCCAAAATAGTGGGGACTCCGTCCTGCTCGCAAGGTAGGACGCCTTCATTATCTATCTCACAAGAATTACGCTAAAAAAAGCCGTCTTCTACGTGAACAACACCCCGTACACGATCTCAACTGGGTGGTATTCTAAGGTCAGGCCAAAGGTTGATCACGGACCCAGGGTTGAGACGGGTATGTTGCGCTTAAACCATAAATGCCTCGAGGATTTTTTACGATAGGGATTGTTAGGGAGTCATTGCATACCCCAGTTCTATGTACTCTACATCAACGCAGTGAATGGAATCAAAGACGTTCAAGATGAACTAATTGGTAGGATAGCCTTTCCTGAACGTAACGTTTCGAGGAATGTCTGTGTGCGTATCTTACCAAATTTAGCAGGAGGATAGAGATATAGAAAAGGCACATACGCTCACTGCCCGAGCCATAATTAAATTCATCACTTCTGAAAGAAGTGACGATGTGATCGGCGCTTCCAGAATAGCTCAACTATGCTTCTGTAAAAGATCGACAGGGATTTACCCGTCGCCTGTGGGTCCTATAATTGCCAGTGTGAAGTCCAACCGCTGAGAAGGCTTCTCAACGTTGATGATGCAGTGCAATTGACGAGATGTGGCGTTCATGAAACACCTACACGTCCTATAACTTAATTTATTGCTGCTACTTGTTTGCGGGCATGCTACAAGCACAAAAAATTATTCACCTTAGTTGCCTTCTACTCGTCTGTAGAGTTATCGGCACTGGCGGATCACTGAGTTAGGAATATTTTTATGCCTTTCGACCATCGTACATCGTGGCTAGGAAGAATGACCTTGTTATATCTTATGTCGAACAAAGGCGGTACTCTCGTAAAGATTGGTCAACCCCTGAGTATCCATATCTAACATGATTTGCTCACTCGTCCCCGGGAGGATTTGAGATTATAGACATCCCGAGGGATAGAGCTGGGATAATCGACCGGGTAAGCATATATATGAGAGGTCGTAGTTTTGTGGATTGACATTCCCAGAATAATGGCCAGTCCAGGTGTATTGTCACCAGTGCTGATAACGGCTTACGAGGACATCCAGCTTGTCCAATTCACCAGACGTACGTCATTCCCCCACAACCGACCTTACGATCTCGAGCTCATTATCAGTAGTGTCATCTTCCATTATTATCATCTATGATCACAGTGAGTCAGCTGAGTGGAGGCTTGAGTTCTCGGTCGCTTACCCGCCACGACAGTATTAACCTTCGACCGCGAGGTGGGTTCTACATTTTATGATTGGATCAGCGCAGTTCTCATTCGTCGGCACAGGTGAAATTCATTTGGGTATGTACTCGAGTACATTATAAATAAATGTAGAATCCGAATGAACTTTCTGTTTGTATTAGGGGAGCGAGTGGACGCTCACAAAGATTCTTTTCTTGACGGTAAGCGAGGTTGCATTCTTTGTGTTAGTTTTGCAACGCATAACTTGTCGCTTTTAGAATCGATACTTCGCCATATCTTGTGTTATGTGAGTCGTGTTACCCTCCATGAGCCGAATCAAGGTTTAATCATTCTTTAGATTCAATAACTACAGTACGAGATTTCGTCACTACTTAACTAACTATAGTCGCTTAAACCCTGCCAGTGTTTTTCACCCCCCATTTGACCCCTGAGGTGAGTACAAGCTCTAGAATATCCACACGTTGACGCGATGCCTATTATGTTTTACAGAGGTATGTTTGGGATTCAATATGTGAAGACTTAACATCTAATATGCGTTTTATTTTTGCTCCAGCTGTAAGAACTTGGCTTGCTGTTTCTGGGTCAATTCTGAAATTCAATCTAGGTTCTCGTTTCATCCAATGGGAGGGATGGGTAGGGCTAGTAGCATGTATGCTCGCAGAAGGTTAGCAAACCGATTTTCACCCAGCTTCCGTCCGCACAGAGCCTCACAGTGACCGTAGCAATCCTGCAATTACGGCTCTACGCTCTATACTCGATGAATAAAAAAGTTCTCGCCTTCATGCTGACTTTCTATCTCGCCTGCCTGGCCACCTCGGCGTGGGTTCTGGGAAATCGGTTTCCCATCATCGTCTCAGGTGAGATACGACATCTTCCATACCTTGCCTTCTCAAGTTGCGGACACACTAGCAACGTTTCCAATTGAAACACCCGTCGGCCTGTTTTGCTCGGCTCGTGTCGTCTCACCGCCCCATTTCTACACCTTTTGGATCCCATTGCTTGCATCCGAATGTCTGCTTTGCACACTGGCCATTGTCCGAGGCATTCGTTCATCCGATATTGATGGCTCGCTTCTGCTTCGCGGACGTCGCCTTGTGACTGTTCTGATCCGAGATTCGGTGATGTACTTCTTTGGGTGCGTTAAGTTTTTTACTGTCCTTCCCAGCGTCTTCATTTACTTGTATACTATGTCAGTGTTGGCCTCGTATACCTTGTGTGCTTGGTGGTGTGGATCACTGAACCAGTAAAGCCGAAATTTACCATTCGTATCCGAGTTTGATTACTCAACGCATTTCGACTATTAGGGAGTTTTGTTGGATGCTCCGATTGGATATTCCGTCGCCTTGTCCTGTACACTGGGCAGCCGATTAATTCTCAACATCCGTGAAACCGCGACACTTGCTGACCAATCCAAGATCTCCAACTCTGATGTTCAATTCCGAGCGGTTCCACAGCGTAATTCACGAAGACGAACCTTTCTTACTACCACACCGGATATCGACACTTCGATGGGAATGGTATCTTACAGATCTTCTAGTCATTCGACCGCAGGCAGCGGTATTGGTCAATCTTAGGGCGCCGGGGAGAAATCGCTTGTATAAATAAATGAAATGACCATTTAATGCATGCTGAATCACAGCGTGGATTATCACGCAGGAACGACCGGAAGAGGAGGGAATAAAACCTACTAAGTTGAATTGAACTGGATCTGAATCGGAGACCCTTGAGAGTCGGTTTCCAGGCTTAAAGCCGTTTTGAAGGGTCAAAGTCGTGTCCTAGAAGCCAATTTATTCAGTCACATTCCTCGCCGGTAAGATGAAGGCAGTCGCGGTGGTCAGCGAGGAAGAGGAAGCTCACACTGGGATTTCGACTCCCATCAGCTTACATAATAGATTCCGCACTGCCACTTTCCAAATGTGGATAGTGCTGGGGACTGACGATGAAATAACCTTGGAAATAACTTGCCTCGGTTTGTAAATGAATGAAAACTGAATAGACAGACGGCTTTAGATACATTTCTAGTAGCTAATTGTGGACTCAGAATATATTTTATAGGCAGCTATGTTTTACGACAGCAAACCCGAACTTCGTAAGTTAGTACCCGGATCAATGAGATTTGATCCATCTGATCCGAGTAGTGTCACAAGTAGCAGGCTCGACCAGGTCGATCTAAAGCGTCTCGTTCTTTGCCTTCTGCTTTTACCTTCTGTCGGAGGCATGCTGGGAGGTAAATCCGGGATAAACTCGTATGCATACATCGAATTTAATAAACTTTGTCCAAGTATGGAGTAAGTACTAAGTCGCCACGGTTTTCACGAGACGAAATTCTCAGGAGGGAGTGAACGCTTTGAATATGTAGGTTTGATTCAAAGCTTGGAGGAAAAAAACATGACGCGCGGCGTTCTAATAATCCAGTTGCTAATCCAGTAGAAGAACGAGCGACCAAATAAATAGGACAGCACATTTGAAATACATAGCAGGGAAGAAAGCGAAAGAAAGAAGGGAGAACCGATGTTCAAAGGCATGTCAATAAATCAGTCAACTGTGAGGGAAACCAGACAAAAAAAGCAGACAGAAAGTATTGAAAGAAAAACCGCATATACAGGGGCAAAGGTTCGTTGTGAATAACCACATCGAAGAGAGGGAGCGCAGGAGATTTGGGGATTCTCCAACATTCCAGATCTAATGGTAGAAGCCTTTAAGGCATCACACATTATGATACAGAATGTTCAGGAACCTCTGTCGCGCCACTCTCGTCTGATGGGAAGAGTCACATGGAAGCGGACGGTGATGTGGTACGGGATGAAATGGGGAAGTCGGGTCCATAACATACGGTGGGGTAGAAGATTTAGGTGTGTATATGATGCATATCCAGGCAGAAGAAGACTAGAAGGGAACAAAGTAATCGCCGGTGAAGCAAGAAAATCCGCTGCGTTCTCGAAAGTGGGCAGAGGGGAACGCAGAGCGTGCAGAGGCTGCAGGCCTCTCGATTTACCATTCGCCTCGATAGTCGCATCGGTATCGTTGCGCTTATCGTTGAGGTGATGGATGTACACAGTCCCTGCACCCTCTGCGTTTCCCTGCCCACATACCTAATCGCGTTGCTGACAGAATGGACAGTCGAGTCCAAGTCGAATTGTCGGCATCGATAGACCAAGCGGAGGAAAGAGTATGCGCACAGAGACGTGAAGGGAACGAGCTTCAGCCGTTGGGTACATATAAGATCGAGAGGGGAAAAATCCAGAAAACGGATGTGGTTGGTGGGCGATTGTCGATATGGGTAGCTGTGGTCGATGGGGGAAGAAGAAGAATCGTGGGATTTTGTCTCAAATCAGCTTATGTACCCAATTTCAGGGTCCGTGCGAACGAACTCGATCATATTGCCAAAATTCATTTCTTTCCTTCCATCTCGTCGCCTCTGTTGCATTCCTCAATCTCCCCAAGCGTACGTGTTAAATATCATTTCTTCTCGCCGTTGAATCTACCTCAGAAACTCCAGCTCTCACGACCGCTTCGCGGACCTCTTCCAAGGTGCTTGGAAGACGTTGAGCTGCCGCTTCCAATCCTGGCACGAGGAGACCGATTTGAGTCAGAGATAGCTGGGAACTAGGTGTGTACTCATCCATATCCCTTAAACATCACTTATATACGAGTTTGTACGCTCATTTCGAACAAATGATCTCACTTTCCTTTTGGTCGTTCTTTAGCGTCCAATGTTCGATGCTCGTTACGCGTTTCGACTCCAGCACTCCTCGACCTAACAACGTACCACACCTGATCGCATCGAACTCGTACTGTCGTTAGAGGTGCGTTCTCGTTCGTTTTCACTACCCCATTCCCTCCGCTCCAGCACTGTTATTCAGCCGACGCACCACGAGTCTCGCCTTTATTTCATTGACTCCATTGGTATTTCACGAATCGTCATCTCTCCAGCACTCCAATTCCGTCTCCCCATCGCGGTATTCAAACCTGGACTCAAGAGATTTAACACTGCAGCGACGCGGCATACGTGGCGCCTCTTGAGGCTGCAGATATTTTTCTTGACTCCAGTTCACTTTGATTGTGTACCGTAGCGGGGAAGACTCGGTCTTTGTGATGCTGCCCGCTCTCATCCTGATGTTCGATTCTTCGCGTTGACCTTGCTGTAGTCTGCTGAAGTCTTATGAGAATTGGGACCTTGTTTTGCAGATATACTGCTTGCCGTTCTTCGGTCTTCCGTCTGTTGCTCGGCTGTCAATAGCTGCATATCGAACATCTTTCATTTGGTGTATGCTATCGATTTATCGGTCTGTCCTTGCGTTGATCAGAATGGAATTTCTATTCGCATTTTTCTCCGCTTATCACATGTCCTAGTAATGACTAAACTGACGCGACAACTGATTCCAGACTTGAGCTTATTTCTTGTCCCTCGACACTTTCAATTCTTGGTGGTGATGAAGGCAGATCGAAATTTTACGTATGTGAATTTTCGTTATTCTTTTGTTCTACTTTTTTATGCTGTACCTGTATAGCGCTGCTTTGGATCTCAATAGTGAGTAAATACTTTAAAATGCAATGTATTTCATGAATGAACGACTATATACTCTACTGGAGTGCAGTTGTCGGAAGCCGAGAAGTGAGCGTGCAGAAGTGAGTGTGTGTCGACAAAAGAATGGAAATGGAACTAGACCATATCTATAAACCTTCAATAGGACCCGATAAAAGCTTTAAACCAGCGTTTTGGACGCTGTCATAGGAAGGGGGAGCATCTGGAGAGGCTTCCAACACTGATAAACCCGAGCGATATCGAGGAATGGAAGCACTTGATGTCTGTGCTTGCGCGGGGGAAGCCGAGAAAAAACCAGGAGAGGGAGGTCGGCTGGAGGGAGGCTGCTGGTTAGACAGGGATGAAGATACTTGCAACGCGCCTGGTTTCGAAGCTTGTATTGGACGAGTGTGGGTTTGTTTTAGAGAATCAAATTTCCCCTTCTCGTCTTTAAAACCTGTAAGACCGGGCTGATGCGATGCCTCTGACGATGACGGCTGTGCGATGGACGTTGACGGTATTGTGGCTGACACACTAGTGCGCTCTAGGTCTGAGTTTTGATGGAGGTGAAACGGGTTAACGCCCCCAGCAGGTTTGTTCGTTAAGCGGGTGGATTTCCTTCGTTTCACGAGCCATAACCGCAGTAGGAGCATGAGGACGACGACCAGCAGGGTGCCGAGTACAGCGGCGACGATTGGACCTACCATATGCGTTCGGCTCTGTCCTACGCCTCCTGAGGGTGATGTGCTGCTGGGGCTTGGTTCTTCTAACGCAGTAGTAACGACAGGGATGAATGTTGGCACTCCATTAATGATTGTTAACATCGTGACTGCGTCAAGGGCCGTTAAGTAGATAGTTCGATAAACCGACAAATATCAAACGTACCTGTAGCGTTCACGGCTGCGGATGCCGTAGAGTCACTACTTGAGTGAGTAGTACTACCTTTGGAGCCGGTTATTGGAGCGGAAGAACTGGAGCTGGTTGGAGTGGCTGACCCAGTTCCGGTGGAAGTCGGACTCGCTTGTACCACACTACTCGATGATTGAACAGGAAAAGACGCATATTCGATGTAGTCGAAGAGCAGAGGCAAATTCTGGGAAGATCCTAAGTTTGTGAGGGTCACGACATGCCTCGCGTTCGCATTAGAAGGCCCATCTGCTTCCGCTGAAACAGAAAGCCCATTTTGAAATTCATCATCGCATACGACGGTCATCGTGTCGCCCGTATTTCCATCCATGGTTATTTGGTAAGTCGGTGCATCCAGGTTTGGGTCGCAAGGCTGTATGGAGCCGAAGATCGTTATACTCGGAGACCCTACGCCAACAGACGCGTCAGTTGTAATCATACCTTGAAGGATTGAACGAACCCGTATATGTGAAAGTCAACGAAGATCCAGCGGTTGTCGTCTTGTGCAGAGAGTCGCCGTGCGCGCCTTGGTATCGTCCTGGACTCCATGAGCCAGCGTATACAATAGAGCTGCTGGTGTCGTCAATGTCGATTGGCGCTGACGACATTCTCGGACAGATCAGTCGTTCTTAGCACAACGAGTGCTCAAGACGAGGGATGATGAGGGAAGGAGTGGAAGAAGGGTAAAACCAGAAATGACGGACGTATGGCATGGTCGTCGTACCATGAGTAATGCTTGAAAATTTCCAATAATGTCGGAATTTGTTACTTGCGGCCATAAACGGCGACTTTGCGATGCAGCCCATAAAGTGGTGGGCATCAAAGACACCCCGGGTCGCCATCGCTAGCTCAGGAACTATAAGAACGACATGAGCTGGCAAGTGAAGCTCGTAGCCCACCAGAGCCCTTCAGATCAGAGTTCGACATGGAGAGTTGGCGTCGTACCCCAGCGTGTTGGCCACTAGATACGATGAGCTCGCTAGCATCTAAAGTCGATGGGTACGAGATCAAAAGCTTCTTGTAAGGTATCAATGTGTGATGTTCACCGGTTCGGTGTGGCTGACATATCCAAAGGGTTTGATGGTATTTCAAGCGGTGCCCTTCGTTCTTCCGGATGTTCGTGAAGGGGTAAAGCATCGATAGCAGGTTCGTCAGGAAAATGGCCGGAGTAATTCCAAAAATTGGTTAGACACGACAGAGAGTTGTGGGACCATTCATTAAGGAACGAGGTTGCCATCAACAGCGAGGGGGTGTCGGGGATTAAAGTATGGATGAAAACAGTGCAACAAAGTCGTCGATTAACATGGTATTGAATGGCGACGCCGCCTATGAGAGTCGATGGGAAATAAGGCAGGAGAGCAAGAATTATCGAGGAACTTGAAGTTCATTGAAGTTGAAGGGAAGAAAAAATTTGAACCTGCAGTCACGTGCAATTGCGGATCAAATATTTCATCGGCAAGGCGGACGTGGTTTACTGAAATAAAGGCCTACAAACGCTGGAGTGAGGAAATGTTATTAAGAATGACATATTATAGCAAAACTCAAATATAATCCGTTCATTTACGAACCGAGAGCAGACCCTGCATGCTTGGTCGGTAATCTAAGCCATGCCGATGCCTCGGCAACATGCTCACCAATATTTTGCCTGTGAAATTCCGTAGAAGCTTAGCTCCGCACTGAAGTCTACCAAACAGGCAATACAAACGCCTTCAATATAGAGGGTGTGCGCACGAACCACTTGTTTATTTGTTTGTGATTGCAAATTTCTTTGCCAGTCTTTTCTGTTCCCCGGTCGCTTTTCTTTCCCCCTTCCCTTTCCAACAGCAGAATCTCGGGATCATATCACACTGTCCGTCTAAAAATGGCTAGTACGGAAATTCCTTTCGACATCTTCCACAAAATTCTTGAAAACCTTGACAAAACAACGGACGCCAACTCGTTGAAGGCCCTTGCACTTTCTTGCAAAGTCGTTCTTCCTCTTTGCCAAAGTCGCCTATTTTCCTCAATTTCAGTTCCCACCAATAAGGGTTACAAGGAGAAGGAAATCCGCTTTGCCGAACGCGGAGATATTGAGACGCTCGCCTCACATCTCTGGCTACGTCCGCTCCTTTGAACACACGATCGCTGACAATGGCGACGCCTCGACTGTAGGCTTTATAATCTCCCAACTTCAATATCTGCAACGCCTACACATCAAAGGACACTACTTCAATTGGAACATCCTCGGCATCGAGGACATCGGATACACGAGCGCAGTCTTTGACGCAATTAAACGGCCTGGATTTACTCACCTTCAACTTTCCTCTGTGGTAAACTTCCCGATTTCTGAATTCACCAATACATGCAAGACCCTTTCTGTGGTTGAGCATGAAAAACTTCAAATCACGATGATTCGTCTGGAGGGAAACGGCCATTTGTTAGCGACACCATCTCCTCAGACACCTCGGATAACTGCGTACGATGTAGCCTACTATTGGTACCCAGGAATCATGGTCAATCGGGTCAACAACATGCGGTGCTTGTATCCTACTTCTCTCTTTTTTGATTTCAGGTTCTTGAAGAAACTAAGGGTTATCTGGGGGCATCCACCCCATATCCAAGAAACTACAAAGGTTATGGAAATTTCTCAAAAACTCGAATTTCTGAAGATTAGGCGTAAGAATCTCAGAGCCGTTAGATATTTTATCAACGCTGATTATTTTACAGTTTTAAACGACAACAAGGATTCTGACTTCTCCGGATTGGCAAGAGTAATAAAGGACCATAGTATAAAAACACTTACCCAACTCAACATCGCAGTTCTCGCTCAAGGCTTTAAAGTCATCCAAAGTCTCTGTGGAGAGCTGGAAGAGCTTTCATTAACCCATAATGTCCTAAAGCACATCACTATCACCTTCATCTATGACGCACCCTTCCAATGTTATCCAAATCTGGACTTGAAGCGTCTCGATTCCATTCTCTCGACCGGGTTTTCCAACCTGGAAACTATCACTATCGTTCTCGAGACCAAGAAAGAGTTCATCCGTCGATTCGAGAATCCTTACTTTTTGAAGGGCTTCAAACAGAAATTCTTGCAAGTGAATACGGTCGGCAAGCTCAATTTTGAATGCATTATTCGATATTACACGTCATCCTTCACGGGTAGTGATTAAAAGTATTGTATTTCCATTCGATCTGTGCTTCTTGTCTCTCCGTCTCATTCCCTTCCTGAAAACTCCTTTCTTGTTGGCGGAATATCTCACTAAGTCATCTATACACAAGTTCAGTAGTTTGTTATCACTTTCGCAGCCGTTTTGAACTTGACAAAATTTCAATCGTTTCTTTTGAGTGATACATTGAAAGCTTCTACGCTTTTAAATTGAGTGCAGTTTGGAGAGTAGCGGTTAATGTTTCGACGCTGGGAACCAATGAGATCAATTGTATGACTTTGCTATCTGCTCATTCGAAAATATCCGGCGAGATCCCGAGCGAAAGGGATTTGACATTTTGAAGGTCGAGTATAGCTGCAAAAGGATTGTGAATTACATCAGACTCACATAAACTTTATTAGAAGCTAGCGCCATTTATTCTCAAGGACTCTCTACGCTAACACGACGGAACTTTAGGTAAGGGGGCTAACAAAAACAATTGTAGTGAGCCCAGAATGCGTCATTATTAGTTAGAAGCGTAGAACATACGTGTTGCACAAAGAATACTCCACCAGACCATCCAAACCCCAGTCCGCCTCCGCTCCAGATGTCAACGTCCACTTCCCCTCCTCGCCACCTGCATCAACATCCACACCAACGTCAAGGGCGCGAGCAACTTCGCAACCCCTGTACCACCTCGTCCTGGTCACATCCGCCTGTTCTATCCCGCCCCCGCCCCCGCCGCCCATGCTCCTGCCCCTACACCAGCCCTCTACACCTATACTCTCCTCCGCGACCCAATTTTACCCAGCGCCGGCGCGCCCTGTGCTTTCCTTCACACCCCCGCCCTATCCCGCCCCCTCTCACCCATCCCCACCCACCTCTCAGACATCTGCGATCGAACATTCAACCGATGGCGCAGGGAACGCATTTTTTGCGAATCTTTTCCCCTTCTTCCCTCCCATAGTATTCTCCCAGCAGCTTCACAATCCGAACGACATCTAGCGCGTCGAAGTTGAGGTCGCCAGCGTCGCGATCATCCTAACGCGCAAGCTAAAGCTGGGAGCGAGCCGGCTCCGTCTGCATCGCCAACGACTGCGACTACGAACCCGTATGACGCACTTCCCGCCCCCGCCCCTCGAGTAGGCACCTCGTGCCCGTGCCCGTGCCCGTGTGCCCGTACCAGTCTTCTGTGCGACGAATAGGAATAGGAAGGAAGACCGTAAGATGGCGACCCCGTTCCCTGCCGCGTCATCTGCACCTGTCTGCATCCATGTATGCGGCGTCGGCGGCGCACGAACTTCGCAGAGCCATATTTCCGCCGCACTATCACGCCCGCGTCCCACCGTCCTCCCGAGTGAAGTTCTGTCCCTGCCTCCCGCCGTGCCCGTGCTCGTACTTCTGCGCCACCTCTCTATACCTCAGCATCGCCTTCCCCAAGCCCCGCTTGCTCTCTGGCTTTACCCCCCGCCTTCTACCTCCGCCCCGTCCCCGCCCCACCCATCACCGCTATGCATTCTCCACCCCTCGCCGGTTCGCAATAGCCTATCGTGTACCAGCGTCACTACGGGAGGACCTCCACCAGTCAGTACGATCAGCACGACGATTCGCCGCAACCTCTGAGTGGGATGGGCAGGGGTATGCGTCACACACGACGACAAGGACGGCGTTGGGGGTTCGGACGTTGGGCATCTCGAGAATCTAAGGGTATTGTGAATACGAAGTTGGGGGCGAGGAGGAGAGATCGTAATGGAGTACGACGGCGCGTTGAGTATCCCACCTGGGGTACGTCGTCTTCGTCTGTGTTCACGTTTGGGTCCAATTCAATGACGAAAGTCCAAATCGAAACGCGGGGTCCAAGGCAGGTATCCGCCGCGTCGAGTTCAAGGTAAGACAAGAATCGCCCTCAGAACGCGAAAGAGACACTGTTCATCCCGTCTACACCTCCATCGCCCGTAGCGTCGACGATCGTCACCGTCAATCAGCGAGACATATGCCGCATACATCCCACTCCTGCCGGTGTCTTTACCTTCCGTCTTTGCGTGTGCCGACTAAGAGGACGGTTGACACGTCGATGAGGACGAGGATGCAGCAGGCGTATTACGACGAGCAGCTGATGAATGAATCTTGGGGGCGGGGAATAGAGGAAAGAAAGAAGGAGAAGCGTGCTAGTTGCGTCGAGGTTAGGATACTGGCGGGATAATTTGCGGAGCGAGCAGTGGGCAGGGGTGCCTCAGTCATCGATAATGCGATGTAGATGACGTTCTATAGTTGACCTCTTTGGCGAAATCGAAGGAACGAGGACGGGGAGGGTGTGAACGAGGAAGCTTAGACTATGTGGCATTGACGAGAGCAGTAGAATGACCTGCCAGCAACGGATTTAGCCAACGAACACGTCGAGAATACGAATGCTTACCTCGGAGAAGCATGAACTCGCTGAACTGCTGTGTCCACGCCTGCATCACCGCCGCGGATAACCCACATCCAGCACACCGCCCCGGCGGCGTCACTGCCCCGCCCCCCCTCCCACCGTCCTGCCCCGTTCCGTCCTGCCCCGCCTTTGCGTCAGCCGTTCACGCCTCTTTCCCCTTGCTCTTCCTCACCTCGTGCCCCTTCCTTCCTGCGTCAGCTCTTCGTCAAACGTCCCCTCTGCGATCTTACTCCCCATGCCCCGCCCCCGAGTTTTACCTCCCGTCTCATCCACACCCGACTCCTTGCTTCATCGCAATACCCAACACGCACGCGCATCACCACCAGTACGACAGACACCAGTCAGTCACAACGATTCTCCCCAGCCGCCGAGGTAGGAAGAAGTGCAGGGGGTGTGAGTCGAACACGACGACGGGGACGGCGTTGAAGGCTATGAGCTTTGAGATCTCATACTCGCGTTTCCTCGAGGACCGCATCCCATCCACAAGAACTTCATCTGTACTTTCACTCCCGTCTGCTCCGAACCATCTGCAGCGCCAACGACTGCGACTGCCAACCCGGATGACGTGCACTCTTCCCGCCTCTGTCCCGTAGGCACCCGTTCCAGCTTCCTGTGCAATTCCTGTGTCTCGAATAGGCGGAGGGCTGGCACAACGACGACACCGTTCCCGCCCCCGCCGTCTACATTCGTGTGCCTCAATGGTGCGACGGCGGTGCATGAACCTTCTTCCCACTGCATTCCCCATTCCCCATTCCCCATTCCCCACCCCGTCGCCCCAGCCTCCCTCCCGCCGGTGCTCGTGCTCGTCCTCGCACTTCTTCCGCAGGTCCCAACAGCCAACCGCTCCTCTAGCTGTCGAGCTGTTCCTCCCGCCTCCCGCCTCCCGCCTCCGCCCTTCCCAACCGTCACTCCCCATATCCTATCCTCACCCCTCGACTGGTGCACAAGTACAACAGCCAGCGGTCAGTCGGGCCATCGCGACGGTTCGCCCCCGCCGCGGTGGGAAGAATGGCAGGCGTGTGATGTCGAGTACGACCACGGGGGCGCCGGCGTTGAAGGCTTTGAGGTTCGGGGGTCCAGGAGCTTGTGATTAAGGTAAGTCGTCCTCGTATTCGTCTTCGTGTTGGTCCGGGTGCTTCATTCAGGTCCAAAAATCCACATCTGCTCTGTTGAGTTTGAGGTTGGGAGGCATCGACCACGGAATGCGAAACGAGAACTTGAGGATATTGATGGAAAAGAAGAAGCAAAGACGTCGGAAGTCGAAGTCCTCTGCTGAAGACGTCTGCCCGGCATCCTTCCATGTTTCCCCGACTCTCAAGCCCCCCTCCTCCACGCGAGATCATCCACGCTCCTCCTCCCTTCCGCTCCTCCATCGTCTGTAGCGTCGCCGCTCGTCACTGTCAATCAGTGAGACGTACTCCCCATCCATTCCACTCCGCCAAGCCGACGCGTTGACGAGCCCGTTTGGCAGAAGGAGTAAGAGGGCGAGAAAGATGTGGGCGTACGATGACGAGCAGATGAGGGATGAAGCTCGCGGGCAGGGGTAGTATAGAGGCATAGGAAGAAGAGTCGCACGACAGGATGGCTAGGAAGCAGCGGGGTCTTCGACAACGGGGGGTATTGACGCGACGGGGTTGGGTGTCCGGATGCCACCAGGTATCGACGGCGTGCTAGGAACGTCTTGAACTACAAAGAAACATGCGTGCAGCGTCCACAGTAGTACTACCAGAACAATACTCCTATCTTCTACTGCTTCAAGTAGGAGCCCAGCAGAGCGTACAACGATCTAGAACCAGGCTAATCTGCCAGCAATGGTTTTAGCAAGCGAACACGTCGAAAATACGATCGCGTACCTCGGAAAAGACCGATCAACCTCCCATTAAAACACCACCCAAAACCTATTTGGTACAGCTCTCACAGTTCGAGCACATCTGATACGAGCATCCATGTTAGCTAACGACTAACACCCAGAGGAAACCTAGTCCTCGCACCGTAACTTGACATCAACCTAGACAGAGCCAACTTCGACAACGTGGTTGGGATTCGCGACATTGAAACGATAAGTGGAGATTAGAGTTAGAAGCGTTTGAGACAATGGATGTTGAATAGAATAGGCGTCAGGGGTACGCAGGACATCCTAGCGAACCATTCGATGTGGGGCAAAAGAGGAAAGAAATTTGATCAAATTGATGGCAACATGACAACTTTCTCACGGAGAGACTCAAAGTGCGCACCACACCCTAACTTGCCAATGCCAAGGGCACGAAGACTTCACCGCCAATGGTGACGGCTCTCGCTCTCCTCCTTATCCAATGTAAAATACAAATATATAGCAGTATTTACACTCCCTGCTTGCGGTAAGTCAGCCATTTCGCTGGCCACTCGCACTGAATCTCAGGCCAAACCTTGAAGGAGACGTTTCATTCTGGGAAGCGCCGACTTGTTTTAAATTTTATTTTACAGTTGGCTGTAGTGTGCGTTGGAATAGAGAAATTTGGTTTAATGTTCTGCCTCGACTAGCATGCAAGCGTGGTTAAGTTAGATTGGGTACCATGAATCCAAGTCTACCCCATATTTCCATCAGGCTTGGACATGAAGAGAAGGTCCTTATTCTCGTCGCTCCCACACGTATGCTGGACCTCATTGGAACCTGATCTAAAAATGATAATGAGACCAGTAAACTCGTCCAGAGACCGTATGTCAGTGGGGTAATAAACACCGATCGACACAAAAAGAAAGCAAACCGGTCGGCCTGTCGAAATTCGAGATATGAGAAATCGACTGATGATTGGCACTTCCTCTTGCTCGTGAGAAGTGATTTCAACAGTGCGGAGGAGTGGAAATGAGAGGGTAAGGACATCGACGGGAAGATTGAGCAAAAAGTCTAAAGTGACGGGGTCGGTGATCAAAGTCTCGACGGATGGGAGCGATAAAATGAATTGAGTGATCTTGCTGTCAGTCGGTTCAAAAGTAATCCGTGAGATTTGGAACGAAAGCGTTCGAGCATTGTGAAATATAACGGGAGGTAAAGCTGCAAAAAAGGTACCGTGTTCACTGTGCCAGATGTTAAAACAGAAGTCCCCCTTGTGCGGAAATTTTGCTTCGAAGCTGAACTGATCGGGAAGTAATTCGAGGATGATGTGTTTTGCACTAGCAAAATGACAGCATCTGGAGTAATCGTAGAAAACTTGGTTGGCCAGGGTTAAATTTTCTGATTGTAGAGTCGTCCAAGGATGACTGAACAACAAATGACATCCGACTGCTGGATTTATTTGCGCGAGGAAATTCAGATGCGGCTCCAGATCAGAAGAAGAGGTGAATACAATTTCTTTGATTGATGGAGCTGTGATTTGTGGTAGGGATGAGAATGCATCTCCTGTGCTGACGATCGCGTTGGAAGTGTCGGTCAGGCATTCGAGAAATGGCATGTGTGATATTGCTCGAATCAGATCGTAAGCTGATACCGGACCACTCACGGTAAGATATCGAAGGTTTGCTAGCCACGGAGCGTCCAACTTGAACATGATGTAGGGAGCGGAAAATACACGCAAGGCAGGCGCGAAGTTATTGAAGATAACGAAGTTGGTTGGAGGAACTATGGTCTCTCGTTCTCGATCCGACTTCAAGCTGATCCGAAAGGTTTCCAGAACCTCTGATTGGCGCTTGGAAATTTTTCCAATAGTGCCCTCGGTTGAATTTCTCTACCCACCAGTCACTCGCGAGGTGGAGTTCAAGCGATATAATTCTTTCCCAATGACATTTGAGAAAGTCCACGACGACCTTTTCGGGAGGGCCACGAAATGACTGATTCCACATAACGGAAAGAAGTGCTCCATCCGTTCTTCGTAGGACTTCGTTCCTCCATCTATCGTCCTTAAGATGGGAAAGGTCGATGACCCGAGCCCAGAGCGATGAAGACGACAGGATAACTTGTCGCCAGCTTGAACACACTTGAGAGCTATATCGCAAAGTATCAATTGCCACTATTCCATCAATACTCCAGGCCTCGTCCTCCATATCGGCAATTAACCAGCAAATCCACCATAGTATGTCGTTATCGAAGTTGAAAATTGGCGGTTTTGCGCTGGTGGTTATATCATGAGTCCGATCGATCTGCTGAGAAGGAGGGCGACAAGAGAAAGCTGAATCTAGAGAGTCCGTGACCTTCAGTTCTGTCATGGGAGATCCACGATGAGCAGGAGGAAGATGAACAAAGAAATCGTGTCGATCGTCCCTCAGCACAGCCTCCAGTACACCATGAGGCATCGAACACTCTCACCCAATGAGATCCCGATGTTCATAAGTTTACAGTGGAGGTGCTAGGTGTTCAAATCTACCACTGAAATTCGTCCTATTATCGAGTACACTGCATCTTGGTCTTATGTCTAGACTACAGCAAGCCCCCGCATGAGTGAACAAGGCGATCAAATTCTTGCAGTCGCAACCTGTAATTATGACTGGTAGTCTTCAGTAACCAGTAAAGAAAAAATTTGGGGTTCAAAGAAACGTTACCCGATTTCTTTGGCGGGAACAGAAGTTCTGGATATCCTTTCTTACAGAGAGCGACCATCTCATATTACAGCACAGGTCATCCGCTATCGACGGGTAGGATATCGAAATGGCCTTTGAAAGGTGACAGTGAGTAAGTAAACCGAGGCCAGATTTAAGCAAACGCCAAAATGCATCAAGCGGCCGAGAATACGAGAAAAGGTCAGGGGGCAGCGCTGAGGCCGAGAGCAGTCGTAAGTGGGTATATACACGAGTTTTCGATGTGTACTGGAGAGGCATGCATGTGCGTAAAAAACAACCTCAGGGATAGATCAACCAAACTGAAATAGGAAGCGGACCTAAATGTGTGGTGGTAAGCGATGAAGATAATCATTCAAGGAAACTTACTCGAGCTCAGGAACGGCTATCATCTCCTCCCAACACCGCCGTAGGCAGTAGGCTGGCTCGATACGGCCCGTGCAGGAGGGATTTTAGGGGTGACCCTTGGACAGGGAGACCGAGGATGAGATGCGGGTAACGGCGCCGGGAGAGGTTGGAGGCATAAAGACATTGGGTTCGAGGGCTCGCGAGTTCGAGTTCGAGAGAGGGAAAGTCTACAGTTTGGGAGTTCGAGCATGCGAGCGTGGAGAAGACACCTCAAAGGAGGCAGCCGCACGACCCCGACTGACGATGGTAGCGATGGGCAAACAATCCGAATCTTGAGCGAAGACGATGCAGTACAGTATTAACGACCGGGGCAGTCAATCCGTACGCCCCCACCGAGGCCATCGATCCTTACAACTTAGGCCACTATCTGTCCAGCCCACGCCTCCCCCGTGGGCACCAGTACCTATCTTTGGGTCTTCAGCGTGTCATCGAGGTAGAGCTAAGACGTCGACGACCCCGTTTCGAAGGAGTAGAAGGGTAACGGCGAAGCGAATGTATGAAGAAGAGCAGTTGACGCATCGGCTCGCGGGAAGAAAATAGAATAAGCGAGGGAAAGATTGAAGCGGTGGGAGGCGGGCAGGGGCGCGGCGGGGCGAATGACTCGGTCATCAATGGCGCGATATGGATGACGCACGATAGAGTAATTGACCCCTCTACTGAACTGGGGGGACCGACGCAGGTGTGTAGGCAGGATCCAGCGGCATCCACGAGAGTAGTAGAGCGACCAAAGTCGCGTTCTCATCGTCGTCTTCATTTCTTTCTTCAAGGAACAAGATGACCAGAACAGCGCAATGCGACCCAAAAGCCAGACATAACGGAGGCCAGTCTTGATCTGCCGACAACGGATTTATCCAGCGAACACGTCGAGAATACGACGCCTTACCTCGGAGAAGCGTATAGTCGCTGAACGTCGTGTCTGCGGCTGCGCCACCGCCGCAGGGTATGCACATCCAGCACACCGCCCCCGCGCAGTCACTGACCCGCCCCGCCTCTGCTCCTGCTGTTCACGCTCAACCATCCCAGCGCCGCTACCTCCATCCAGCTCCAATCCTCCTGTTATCAACCCCCCTTCCCGCCGACCTCATCCTCCCCTCCTGCCGCTAGCTCTTCCTCGTCTCCCGCCCCTCCCCTCCTTCTTCAGCTGTCCATCAAACCCCTCCCCCGCAAACACGTTTCCATCCAGCCCCGGCGCGCCGTTGAGCTCCACCCCCACCCGCCCATCATCTTCCATATCGACTCACCACTCTTCGGCAATTCGCAATGCGCAAACGTATCACGCACCGCCACCAGTACAGGTCAGTACGGGCAGCGCGACAATTCGCCCCTGCCGCCGAGGTGGGAAGAAGGGCAGGCGTATGACTCTATGAGGTATAGACGACGAAGGGGGCGGCGTTGAAAGCTTTGAGGTTCTGGCATCCAGGAGGTCGGGCCCGGGGGCTTGTGAGCTCAACTCCGCTCTGAATACAGAGCTGAGGGAAAGAAGGAGCGGTCGGGACGGAGGACGACGGCGCATTGGGTATTCAACCTTGTGTACGTCGTCCTCGTCCTCGTATTCGTGTTGGTTCCGGGTGCTTCATTCAGGGCAAAAAGTCCACGACGTCTGCTCCATTGAGGTCGAGGTTGGGGAGGGGGGGGAGGGGTGCGTCAACCATGGTATGCGAAACGCGAAGGTGAGAGTGTTGGAGGAAAATGACAAGCAAGATAATGACAGTCGTAAGTAGTTCTCCGCTGAGGAAGCGTTGTGCCCGGCATCCTTCCGTATTTCCCCGAGCACCGAACCTCAAATTCTCTTCACACGAAGGTCGTCCGGCTTTTCCTCCCATCTAAACCTCCATCGTCTGTAGCATCGACGATCGTCACATTCATATGTCCCATCCGTCCGTCGCCCGCCCTTCCATCAAAGACCAAGTCTACCTTCTGTGTGTCGACGAAGACTCAGCAAATTGACACATTGACGAGTCTGTTTCGCAGAAGGAGTACAGGAGTGAGGAAGAAGCGGGCGTACGACGACGAGCAGATCAGGGGCGATCGATGAAGCTCACGGGAAGAGGGTGGAAGGAAAGATAGTACGAGGAAGGAGAGTCCTTTCAATGTTCAAGGAGTTGGCTGGGACCGTGGGGGTGTTCAAAACGACGGGGTTAGGAAGCACTGGAGTGGATAGGAACACGGTGCAACTGATCTGCTAGCAACCGTTTTAGCCTGCGAACACGTCGAAAAAACGGCTTCTTACTTCGAAACAGCACTAAGCAGCCAAACATCGGAACAGCATACGAATTCAGCATCGCTTGCTTCAAAGTAGTCAAAAAGAAGAACACGTCAAAGAGCAGAATGCGTGTTAGCCAACGACCACAGTCCCTGAGATGTGAATTGGCCCGCACCATAAGTCGATCCAACATTTGACACCGAGTTGGGTACTCACATACTGAAGCGGAAAGTAGGGTGCTGAGAGAGTCGAGAGAGTAGAGAAGAGAGTGGAAACAGCCTAGGCCAAGGCAGCAGGGCTATACAGGGCATCACAACGGCAGTGCTTGATGTCGCGGACGATGAAGGAGAGGGAAGAAAGAAATTTGATGGCGACAAAATGGTTTTCACACGATCATCTTTATCTCACCCCTAATTCGCCTCGAAGAAAATTGGGAGGGTATCCCACTCAAGACTCTCGCACTCCACAAGCGCCCGCCTTGTAGAATATAAAGCAACGACGGTATGTACGCAGCCTACTTGTTTCGAGTTAGAACCTAGGTCAATTTACTGTAGCAACCTTGACCCGAGCCAAAGTTCTGAAGCACCGGACGCTGCAAAGTGCACGTAGACTCTCCGTACAGGTTAGAGCAAGTCTACAAGAAAACAGCGGGAGAAAGACGTTGGGAAAAATAATTTGAATGCGCAGTCTTTGTGTTCTTTTGTGTTATACAAACCTTGATTCAATGAGCAGCGTCTCTCGTTATATTAGAGTGACAACAAACGTAGGATTGAACTAACCATATTGGCATATATGACTGGTAGGTAAAGGCGAAGAAGTGAAGCGATAGAATAACAACGGCTATAAAACCAACGAACAAGTAATACGCAGGTGAATAAACGGATAATATGTTGGGGGGAAACGGAAAATTGATGAAAAACAGATTGGGAGACAGAAAATATGACACGCGAACGGAAGATAAAACCAACGAAGTATATCCAGGTGCGGCGAGGGTCGCGGATGATGGATAATATGTAGTTTGATGTATCAAGGTATGAGCCACCGCTCTCTGATAGAATTCAAAATCAAAGCTGAGGAGGATTGATAATCAAAATTTGGAATTCAGAGAAACCACCGACATATGTTTCCATTCTGACAAGCACGAAATTTGAACAACCGTTCAAGTGAACGTATACTAGTTTGCCATTGCCGTAAAAAAATGATACCCTTGACCAATGTGTATTATTCCCCTTCGGATGAACTCCCAAGGTAAGGTAGATCAAAATCCAATTTACCATAATCCGAAGGTGCGTCAGGCACGAAGAGAAGGTCCTCAATGTTGCCGCTTCCACATGTATGCTGAAATTCGTCGGGGCCGAATCGAAGAATTAGAATGAGACCAGTAAACTCGTCCAGAGACCGTAAGTCCGTGCGGTAATAAAGAGCGACTGACAGACACAGAAAGCCAACTGGTCGGCCTGTCGAAATTCGTGATATTAGAAACCTTTTAATAATTGACATTTCTTCTTGCAGGTGAGAAGGGACGTTAACGGTACGGAGGAGTGGAAAGGAGAGGGAACGGACATCGACGGGAAGATTGAGCAAAACGTCCAAAGTGGCGGGGTCAGTGATCAAAGTTTCGACGAATGGGAACGATAAAATGAATTGAGTTATCTTGCTGTCAGTAGGTTCGAAAGTAACCCGCGAGATTTGAAGCGAAAGCGTTTGAGCACTGTAAAATATAACCGGAGGTAAAGCTGCAAAGAAGTTATCGTGTCCACTGTGCATGATGTTAAAATAGAAGTCCCCCTTGTGCGGAAATTCTGCCTCGAAGCTGAACTGATAGGGATGCAATTTGAGGTTGATGTGTTTTGCACTAGCAAAATCACAGCATCTGGAGTATTCGTGGAGAACTTGATTGGCAAGGGTTAACTTTTCTGGGTGGAGAATCGTCCTAGTGTGATTAAGCGACAAATGACACCCGACTGCTGGTTTTATTTGCGCGAGGAAATTTAGATGCGGCCCCATATCAGAAAAAGAGGTGAATATAATTTCTTTGATGGATGGAGCTGTGATTTGTTGGAGGGAGGAGGACGCATCTCCTGTGTTGACGATCGAGTTAGAAGTGTCTGACAGGCATTCGAGAAGGGGCATGTATGGGAGTGCTTGAATCAGATCGTCCGCAGATAGTCGGCCATTCAGGGAAAGGAATCGAAGGTTTGCTAGCCATGGAGCGTCCAGCTTGAATTTGATATTGGGAGTAGCAAATCCACGCAATGCAGGTGCGACGTCATTAAAAACAATGAAGTTGGGGGGAGAAATAATGGTTTCTACTTCCCGATCCGACTTGAAGGTGACCCAAAAGGTTTCCAGAACCTCTGATGGGCGCCCGAAAATCTCCCAATACTGCCCGAGAATGACTTTGTCTATCGAACGAACACTCGGGAGAAGGAGTTTAAGCGATCTGATTCTATCCCAATGACAGTCGAGGAACTCTATGACGACTTTCTCGAAGAGGTCAGAACCTGACTGACACCACAAAATGGAAAGAAGTGACCCGTCTGTCCTTTGTAGGACTTCGTCCCTCCATTCATCGCCCTCAAGGTGGGAGAGATTGATGACCTGAGCCCAGAGCGACGAAAACGACAGTATAAGCTGTCGCCAGCTTGAACACACCTGGGAGCTATATCGCAGTGTATCAATTGCCGCTATTCCATTAACACTCCAGATTTCGCTCTCCATATCGGCATTTAACCCGCAAATCTTCCATAGGATATCGTTGGGGAGGCTTGAAATTGGTGGTTTTGCGTTGGTGGTTCTATCGTGAGTCCGATCGATCTGTTCAGATGGGCGGTGATAAGATTCCAGAGACTCAGCGATGTTCAATTCTGTCATGGTAATACGACGATGAGGACTTTGTTTTATGAAGGAACTGTTATGAACCAAGAAATCGTATGATTCGTAACGATCGACCTTCGGCACAGCCTCAATGACACGAGACTCTCTGACGTACGGAGGGCTTGACTTGCACTATTATTTACACAGCATACACCATCTTATGCAGATTAAGCGAGCATCTTGTATTATTTCTGAGATACATTGAGTGGGACATGGGAAAAGAGGAGTCGCTCGGACAAAGCTCATCCAGTGCGAAAGTGTCCAAATTTTCGTCAAGTGAATTGACTTGAGCAACGCGACGCGACGACCTGCCAGTGTGGATATAACCAGGAATCGTCAGTAAATGGCAAAGCCGAGACATCAAGTTACGAGATATCCCACCTGATTTATTGGGTGGGATTTGAACGATATCTCGCCTCCCTTCTGAAGTACAACCGAATATTTGGATGTTCTGGGTACCGTTGCCTGACGATACCTCCCATTCGTTGACATATTATAGCACAAATCAAGCAATATCAAGGGTAGGAAGCCAGGAACAACAAAGGTTGACATCGAGCGTGTAGATAGAAAGTCAAATCAAAACGAAAGCCAAGATCTGTTCGTGGGTCATGAACGCCGCGGGAGGAGTGGGCTTCCTAGCCGGTTGACGCCTACATAGATGATTCATAAACGAGACGAGTCGGCAGCATTCCAGGTCGTTTAAAAGGGCCAATGACTATGCCTGGCTTGATCGTCGAACGCGGACCCGCGGCGCTGAGGCTGAAAACCAGCGTGGAGAGTTGGACGACGAGAATGTTTTTTGATCTAGAGTATCTTCTTTGAGATTTGAGCGCCAAATCTGTATGGTTTCGTGGATGGTGCTCGAAGCCGTGGTGACAAGACGACGATGAGGTTCAGGAGGACTAGGAGAAGGGATGTAGGACCATAAAGGCAAGTTTACAGACGGGACTTGGAATTCGAGGTAGGTACTCGGAGTGAGAGGTCGCAGTTTCCACTTTGGCGAGAACGAAGCGCATATGTGATGTTGAGTATCTGAAGGGGCGAGGAGTGGAGTGGCCTGTGACCTCGCGCCAGCTGTACTTTACCGGCGTCGTCAACCCCATCGCCAATCGCAACCCATCTGGGTCATCAGCCACTGCTGGTTCGACCCAAGCACGCCGCACCTGCCTCGCGCCAGCTTTTTGTACCCAACGTCTCCTCGTTTCCCTCCAGCCACGGTGGGCCGCAGTGCTTCCCGCTCCTTCTCCACCGCCGCTATCTATGCCAAAACTCGTCGCACGCTGTCTCAGTTCAAAGTCAAATACTAGCACCAGCACAAACGATGCCAACACCAGCCTCATCAGCGCGACGACTCGCCAAACCGCCAAGGTGAGATGGATTTGGGCACCGGCTGTACACGTCGGCGGGCGGCGTTGGGTGTTCGAGAAACCGGAAGTTAGGTGTCCGGAGGCTCAAGGGTCTGCGGGCGTCATAGAGTTGGTGGTGAGGCAGAGCGATGGGGATCGAGCATGACAGCGCAGTGAGGATCCAGCATGAAGTGCGTATGGACCTTCGAGTTCGCGTTTCGAAGGCGCGTATAACCCATAGTGCAGGTAAACAAGTTGGTCGTTATCGATGGCGAGATGTAGAGGCCAGCGCTGCTACTGATGGACGTTTGAAACAAATAGGTCGGACCCATAGATGGCGAGCTCAGTTCCAACAGCGCCAGCGGTTCCGCACAGTGGCCACAACTCGAATGGCACGATGTTTGAGTCGGGCTAGGGCAGATATCACTAGCGAAAACCGAGAAATCAGAGAGGGAGGGTTGAAAGAATGGTGTAAGCAAGACGAACGAGAGTCGTCTTCCCTGCTTAACGTTTCTTGAAGCGTGTACTCTCTTCCATGTTCTTCCGTAAACGACGTGTACCCTCACAGGAAGTTCATCCGCGATTCGCCTCCCATCTGCGTCTCAATTGATCGTATCGTCGACAGCCCACCCATGACTCCGCACGACGTCCCCATCCACGCGCGTATCTATCCGCTAGTCTTGTGTTGGTCATGAAGATTGTGTGGGTTCACACGTTGACGGCGACGATTCCCAGAGACGAACAAGTGGGGTGAAAGGACCTATGAGTCTGTAACAACTTCAGGTGGGCAGGAGGGAGGCATATAACGGCGATGATGCGGTATGGTTGGTGCTTCAGCCGACCCGGAAGTAGACGGGGAAGTCGTGTAACGTCAGCGGCATGAACATTCAGGCTGGGTGTTGGTAGGATGACCGCAACTGTCTTCCTTCCTAATTCGTCTTCATTGGCTCAACAAGAGCGGCATACATGACTGACAAAGAGCCAGATATGGCAAATTTGATCTGCTGGTAATAATTAAAGCTCGCGAATACGTTGGAAATGCAATGCCTACCAGCCGAGTTTCTCGAAAAATAACAAGGGTGATTACCGTCGAGACTGGAACGAAGCCGGTTGACAGTACACGAGAACCATCTGGTAGAAGGACTCTTCTCCGAGAGTAGTCAGAAACAGGCTGACATCTGGGACAAAAAGTGCATTAGATACCAACTCTTGAGGAGGAACGGCGTTCGTCACCAAGTCATTCAGATTACACAAGGCTGGAATTGTGCCAAAATCGATACGTGTGATAGCTTGCAGAGCTCATAGCAGCGTCAGAAGAGCCAAGGTCGCGATCGAGGTGGAGAAGAAGTGCAGAGATTTACTATAGGCGACATGGGGGGAAGGGAAGAAAGAAATTTGATCGAACTCAATGTTTTTCGCACGGCGTGATCAATTTCAATTTCCGCGATTTTCTTTCTCCAAAAAGAACCTCCTCATATTAGAGAAAACAGAGAAAGTTGATAGTAACACTGAATTTTGATGTTTTATGGGACATTTAGGTGTATTTCGGCGAGATGTACCCACAATATAAGTAGACAAATTCTTGGAGTAAGGGGCATAGCTCGAAAACTGTCGCTTCGCAAGATCTGAGCAGCCTCAAACTAAATATTTTAGGCACAATTTTGTGAGTATTTCTCATCGGGCGATTCAACGGTTTGATGGAATCAGAATCGCAATTGGTATCAATCGTAAAATAACAGCAGCTAGGGAACTACCGGCCGATCAAACCGCAGAACTAAACCCGCGTTTACTCATAAGTCATGAGAGAATGAACTCGGGAGAATTCATACGACAAAGAAGCCCACAGAGGACGTTGCGAGGAAATTGACCGATACTGACCAATATTATTCACCCTCCCCCCATCAACGGGGCAGAAATCGGCTGTATATCGCGAGTCCTAGCCCTCAAAATGTCACGTCCATCAATATGTTTCTCACCTGTATGGACTGGACAGAACCCTATTGGACAAACCCAGTCCCTCCAATAATAATGCAAGGCATTCCGTAATTCTTATCAATGTCTGCAGCTGTACATGCGTTCTTCAAGATGCAGTCCCTATCTCTTGATGCGCGACTCGGGTAGAAGCGTTGATGAACGAGATTGTGATGCTTAAACCGACAGCACAAGCAATTTTGGAGCAATATGTGTGTGTGTCATGACGTTAAGTTCGCATGCCAGTCAGACCAAGTTCGGTGCATCCATAACGAATTCTAATGCGAGTAATGCATTGAACAGATTGTCCATTGTTAAAAAAAGACCGATCTTTATGACTTTCCAACCCGAGCTGCAGAGCTCCTTGATAGAACCTGACCGTCTTAATTGCTGACTGATAGGCACGGAAAGCCCGGTAGATATTTCGGGGTAAGCAAATGAAGAGTTTTTTGAGTAAAGAAGCTGAACAGAGTGCTAGAGCACCGAGGGTGTTCTATCAAACAGATGGGATTCGCCTTGCAGTGACTTCAGCAAATCCAACACATACTTAGAACGGGGTTCAATGGTATATTGAAACGGCTTTGGATGACTGTTCGATGTACCTGGTTAGCGATATGAATACGGCTGCATATTCAACACGCTTACATGACGGCCCCGGATTCGAAATCCTCTCCAGGTGTGTTCACATTTCCATTCTCATCCTTCGGGCTGCCAAACTTGTATACAGCAAGGCACGTCGCAATCAAAATAAAGGCTGTGGTGTCAGCAAGAGCAATTCCTGGACAACGTCTCCGTCCAGATCCAAAAATGAATGTTTCTGGGTCTCTTTCAGCATTTTCCCCTACGAATCGTTCTGGATTAAATGCCGTTGGGTCTCGATAAATTTCTGGATCACGGGTAATTTTCCTGGATGGGATTAAGCAATAGAAAGTGTAGTGCGGATGGAAAGAAATCACGAACCAAATGTTACCGATAATTAAGCTACCTTTTGGAATGCAGTACTTATCCCAAATAATGTCTTCCGAAGCAAGATGGGGAATTCCTAGAAGGCGGATATTTTCAGACTTAGCTCTGTTTAGAAAATTGGTTTGATATTTCTGACCCAACGGAATAATGGAACCGTATCTGTATATTTCCTTCTGAACTGCGTTGAGATACGGAAGGTATGGTTGATCGCGAATAGCGGGAAGACGATGGGTGCCAACCACCCGCTGAAGCTCGTCCTGCGCTTTCTGTTGAATTTTTGGGTAACGAATCATCATTAGGATGAACATGCCAACAACAGAGGTCGTCTAGTTCGATTGTATAAAATCAAGCGATGTGTAAGAAGAGAACACATTACTGGATCAATCCCCCCTCCGTACATTGCTGCTGCACAGAACTTTATGGCATAACGCTCATCGGCGGTTAGGTCTTCGTTCTGCAGTGAAGCCGTCACGAATGATGGTTGGGCCGCTTTGCTTTCCTACATTAATCAGCATCCATTCACACTTGAGGAGAAGGGTGTCACAGACCATGGACCGAAGAACGAAGTTATATGCAATATCAGTTTGATCTACATTTGTTTTTCGATATTTCTTTGCTACCCTTTTGAATTCAGCACCGGGGAACCAGCTGGGGATATATCTCACTTGGAGGGGTTTGTTAAGAACACGGTTCCTCTTTTCAAATTTTTGAAAGACATACGAAAGGGAAAACTGTCCACCAGCCAGTTTCCAGGCTTTGTGGCGATATAAAATTCCTTGGCTGCCTGTTCGTTAAGAGCAACTAATGGATCATATCCATCCTTTTGAGTGATGTATCCATGAGACATCCTCAAAAAGATGGCCCCGACAGACCTTCCAGTAGTCAGATATAGGAGCGAGGGTAATCATAAACTCTGTCCTTACGCGCGTAATATGTTCAAAAGACAACAAGGATCTTCATAGAGTGTTAATACAAGATGCTTGCATTCGTTTTCTTGAACACCGGCATATTCTGCTACTGCGGATTTTGTGCCGATCTGTCTTTGAGCTAGCTTACGCATCGCACGGAAATGTTGGTTGTACGGAGACAGGACTATCTGCCTGTTCCATCCCACCCTGAATATTATTGGAAGCAATCGTTTAAAATTGATCCATGCTCAAGCATGGAATCTCACATTTCCCCTGCAAAGGTCAATTGAGGTCGTTCGGATGAAGCAGATGAATTCTTCTCGAGGATATCGGTGCATGATTGTACCGTATTAAGGATGACGATGGTTTTCCCCAAGACCTTAATCGAGCTAACAGGACCTTGAATCAAACTAAACCACTTGTTTGAATGGAGCCAACTGCGAAGTGCAACCCACCATAAAGTTCCTTAAAACTGCCCCAATAAATCCACTCGAAGTGTTCGGGGATGTCGAATAGACTTCCAATAACGGGCCATCCTTGAGGTCCTGGTGGCAATTTGGGACTGTTCTGTCGGCGAATCACTGACACGTATAGCACTGCAATGATTACAATTCCGATAATGCAAGAGAAGATCATCCTGAAGGTAGGTGCAGCTGGTTGTGGTCAGACTGGTGAGGGACCCACTGGATTGGGCACACTGGGTTTAAACGAATACATCCTGATAATTGCCATCCCGCCGCTGTTCTCTTCGGACAATCTAATTTCCCAGGTATTTCTTAGAATAAACTGGTGTCCAACACCAGGTAGCTTCTTAATGCGAGGACCGGAACCGGCTGAGAAGAATGCTCGCGTTCGAAAATAACGAAATTCAGATTGCAGAGACGTCTGCGTGGGACGAAGTTGTCCGTCGACTTCGTATATAATCCAATTATGGCACGCAGACTGGCTCCTGAAATAGTTTACGATGCATTTACCCGAGATCTGAAAGTCAGGCTTTTCCAAGGGCACAAGAAAATTACCGTGCGCTACCGAGCACTACCGTGCAGCTACCGTGCAAGATTTCACGGTAACTGCACGGTTTCAGCAATAGTTGCACGGTAGTCATCTCCTCTGCACGGTAGATGCGCGTCAGTCAGCAAAAAGTTACCGCCAAGACATACTGTACTCCTCTTGTTGTCTCCTGGCGGGTTGGTGACGGAACGGTGGCGGATCAGCACAGATGTTAGTATAACTAGATGCTACTTTGAATTTAGCCTGGGCTATATTGTTTCCAGCAGTTTCGCTGTCTAGAATGATAGAAGTTTAGTATATCTGTAGGGTAGATGTATTAAATCTTTCTATAAAGCTTTAAGACCGTTGTTCTCCATCGATGATAATATTACCAAGTACCTTTCTGGTTAGTTGTCGGCTCGACAAGAAAGGCTGACAAAAAATAAAACCTCTCATTTTGAAAGTGGTTCTTGACCTGCAAAGACGATTTGGGGCTCGTCTTAAAGATATTAGAATGGTGTATACATTTAATTTATACTCAGAAACGTGCAATTCTCTGAGATAAAAGGTATATTACATGGCAACTACAGTAAGTGCACGGTACCTGCACGGTACTGGTTGAGAAGCGCACGGTTGCGCACGGTAGTGCACGGTTGCGCACGGTAGTGCACGGTTGCGCACGGTAGTGCACGGGACCTACACGGAGCGTGCACGGTAGCGCACGGTAGCGCTCGTTAACGCTCGTTAATGCGCGGTAATCCGATCCAAATAAAGGCGACCTCATATCGTAGGAGCTTTTGGTTTGAGCTCAGGAGGTTCACTTTCGAGAAACAGTGGGTCTATGTCGATGTAAAGTCCGAGTTCCTGTACCGCTTGAAGAAGAAATGTTCGAGCAGTTAAATTTTCACTTATATAGTCCAAGAAAATAAGATACTAATCACCATAATTGCAAGGACCCTTTAACGGGTCACATCCAAATCCATACCGAAACCTCGCCCACTCACTATGGAAAAAACCTGTCAAGGATTCGAAGGTCTATTGGCCATCTATTTATCCTTACACAATGGAACGCAAGGTAATAAAAATTAAGTGCACGGTAGGTGCACGGTACTGGGTGTAGCACGGTACACTGCGCACGGCTACGCTCGGTAGCGCACGGTAATTTCCATTTGCCCCTTTTCCAAGAACCGTGCGTTGATACCCCTGGTCAATACAAATGTTTTTATAGCATACTGTCTTCTGACCGTCTCTGTCGGAGGTCCCGACACCATGAGAAACCGTCATGGTCCAGTCGGCTTGCTTCTAGGCATCTATCTACTCGACGTCGTATAGTGTATACTGTTGAATTCCTGTCCGATTTTGTGGGTTACTCTACACGATTGTTGGATCAATACTTAGGCGTAATTGATGCCTTGTGAGAACTTGAGGCACCGCATGCGCCATGAAGATCATTCGCAAGTAGAATCGCCTTAATTACAATTGAACTGCACACCTCGGGAAGATTGACTGGACTGTCAATATGTTATTCGTGGCGCCTATGAGACGGTGTGGAAATTTCATGCGCCGCTTCGCAGAAGCTATGTTTCCCATGTCGCTCCAAGTTTGAAATCCACCCCAAGCACCCAGGAGTTCCAGTTCGATAGAATCCATTGAATATCTGCCGATGTCAAAGGGATTCCCGTACTTGGAAAAGTCCATTGGCCTTGCTGTTCGGAATGATATCCAAAATGCGTGGGAAGTATACTCTCGCTAGCAGCGGTGGAAGAGAGCCTTTCGAAGGATAAAGGACGACCCTCAATGCTTTCTTATCGAAATTTATCAACAGAAATTCATGCAATGCCTACCTTTTGGACTCTGGTCAGTATCATAATGGCATTGGAATTTTCCTCCTATGAATGAATATCATCACATTCTTTCTCTAGGTCGAACTCAGTCGCGTCAACAAGTTTTCCGGAACAATGATTCTGTTCTGGCCGTTTGGTTCGTCATTTGAGGCAAGCTTCGGTCTCAAACCCCCAAAAAATTAATGTTATGTGATTTTTAGCCTGGTCGTTAACCATGTCTGCACGGAGTTCTGGCGTTTCAGTCTATAGCTATCTTCAGGCTCTCCTACTTGGATTTTTCGGGGCTTGTCTATTGCATAGGTTCTCTTACCTTTTCTTTTTTGTGAATTAATGAATTTTCTAACTAATTGCATTGCAGTACGTTCGTCGTGAAAATTACATTGAGCCTCAAGCAAACTATTTTTACAGGCGGCGGGTGTATATGGAACGACATTATTGACAAGGATCTCGACGCCCAAGTTGGTTAGTTTTAAATGAATTCTTGAAAGGAGAGAATTTAACCTTTGATTCTCACAGATAGGACAAAGCACCGACCCCTACCAGATGGAAGGATAACCACTCCTGAAGCATTGATTTTTCTCTCTGTACATGTCGCGCTTCTCTTTGCAATCAGTAGTACACTCAAACCCATTGCGTAAGTCTGAATCACTTACCCAGTTACCCGCATCAGGCTCCTGACTGATGAATTTTTCTTGCTCAAAAGCTGGTGCTTGGCATTTATTACGATAATTCCACTCACTGGTCTTTATCCGTTCATGAAACGCATTACATATTGGCCCCAGGCATGGTTGGGTACAGGCCGTCTTTTTCATAAAGGAAACCCATCATCTGACATTATTTTCTGACCAAGGCGTCGTTTTGAATATGCCAGTCTTAATAGCGTCCGTGATCTTTGCGGATCGTATTTCCGTCGCGTCAATGGTATTAGCGGTGGGTGGCTGGAAGTAAGTTATTTGATGGATATATGAGCATTGTTTTCTGATTCCGAACGGCTTAGCTGGACAATGTGGTATGGTAAGCTTTCTTTCACGCGTTCTGGGTCTCACACCAATCAAATTTTTGAAAAATAACCTTGGAGATACCATATACGCATGCCAGGATAAGAATGACGACGAACAGGCAGGCATAAAGTCTATTGTCCTCCTCCTCGGAAAAAATGTCCGAGTCGCTCTCTCTTGCTTTGCTATCATCCTGGTGTCTTGTTGGGCTGCTTGTGGAATTATTGGAAACGGCGGAGTTATCTATTTTGTCGTTGTCGTCTCGGGAGGTGGATACATCTTGGCACACGATTTGTTAACGGTGGATTTGGATGATCCAAAGAGTTGCCTGTGGGCTGTGAGTGTAATTTCACTGCAATATCTGCAGACGCTTACTCCATTTAGTTCGAAAGGAATGGGTTCGCGATAGGACCGGTGGTCTTTGCAGGTTTTGTTCTTGATTACCTTTCCTCATTTCGTCAGTTGGACCTTTTAAAATAGACCAACTGTCCGCAATGTGTAAATTGATATTCGATAATATGAATCCTCTTTGTCACGAAATGCACTGCCGTGTGGTTGCCGAGTAGGACCCGCTTTCGGAGAGTTAAAAAAGTCACTTGCCGGGTGAGTGACTAATGAGCTTTACCCTCGCCCCTGTGCCTGCACCTCCCATCCTTCAAGAGATATAGAACGCTATCAGAAGCCATCCCGACATCAGACAACACCTACGGCTTAGTGAGGACAACTGCAAGATGAAGTAGGAAGGCGGGTGTGGGAAGTCACCTTTTTCACTGCTCGGTGGGTCGAAGTGTGCCACCGCTGTTGGTACTCAACGCGGCAAAGTTGTGATACTGGTGCGGGGCGTAGCGTACGGTAGGAACTGCTGATTTCCAAATATTGAGACTGAGAATCTTGGAACAAAGCCGCGTTATTAAGACATCAAGTTGGCCGTCGCTCAAAAATTTGGCGCTGGGACCACACAATCGAACACAAACTTGATAGAGAGACTCGTCCCAATAAATATACATGGAAGATGATATGATCTTCTGATATGAAATACAGAGCGTGGTGAATCATTAATGCCCTCCATAAATCAGACTTTCTCCAGGGAAACCTTTGAGGTCCTATTTAATATAAACGGCTGAATGAAAATAATCAAGCCTTGACTTACATTATACACGCCTTTCACGTTGTCTGAGACGGTCGTCGTCGTGTCGATCTGAATTCCGCGACTGTCACTATCGACAGCTGTAGAATCGTTTCCGTGGACGGATCGAAGGTTTGACAGCTTGTGAATTTCCCTGGAGTGTTCGTGCGAGTGTACTGTTGAAACGAGGTAGTGGCGGTTATTGAGAAGGATAAGAAGACTATTTGAGTATCTGGATAAATCATGTTAATTGAAATATATGCATACGATGCCTTTGCGAGTAGACCCACATTTTTCCTAGAACGTATGAACTTCCCAGGTAATGTAAATACTTCTAGTCACAAAACTAAAAGTATTCGAACGCTTACGGGGCAACAAAGTAATTCGTTCCCTTGAAAGGAGATTAACAAAAAAAAAGGATAGCCAAAGCGCGTGGATTACCGGCAATGCACCACGAAGAATCACAGTCAAAAGAGCGAAAAAGGCTTTCAAAAAAGCAGATTAGTTAATATAAAACTCGAAACATATACTGAGGGACGGATCACATACTAGACAGAATATTTGTCTCGGTAATTAAGTTGACAACTCTGGTGAGTACGAAATTTGATTGTTGGTGAACCTTGGGGTTGGAACGTCGTAGCTGTAGAAATTAAATTAATCAAAATTGCCGCTGGCTGAGAAATTGAAGCACGAACAATGTAAGACATGGTTAGCACAATCACCGAATCAGCAACAGCGGAGCTAATGAAGAGTATCTGTGGTCTCAATTAATAAAAACTACTAAGCATGGGTTTATCGGATGAACGTACATCCGCCGCCACATCAGTGGCTCTTTCTGTGTTCGCAACTGAAAAAAGGCTCCCGGGATGGGCACTCTATCCTCATCCAGATGAGAGACCGAAGTCGGACAAAAAAATTATTCACCGTTATAACCGAGTAAAGCGCAGCAGACACTTCCGTTATGGCAACCTTACAACATCTGTCAAGAATCCCCGACGAGCACGAGAAAGAGAGCAACAGACCAAAATTATGAAGAGAACAACCGGCCAAGCCCTGTTACTAAGCTTCCAGATACGATAGCAGTAAAACCCTTGGACGAGCGCTCCAATGAATACCCCAAACAACGGTGTGTCGATTCCAGATAAATAGACGTCGTTGAGTGCCATCATACTGCCGAAACCTGCGGAAAACCAATGGTACATGTCCGCGAGAGTCATAAATGTTGCCAGAGAATCTAAGAAGAAGACTCCATAGACTGGAGAAGGGAAATGGTAATGCGATTATTCGAGAATTTAGGTTGTTAATTGAGTAACCCACCAAATCCCTTGATAAATGAAGCGTCTCTCGGGAAAGTGATGTAATAGAGGTCTGAAAAATGACTAAACAGAGCTCAATGAGAGAAAATAATAGATCAAGGCTTACAAACTTGAACACTGAGAACGCCGAAGAGATATATGTTAGCAGCTTCCCCAAAAATCTAATACCACAGGGAGCGGGTCAGTATCGAGGTCTTGCAGACATCACTTCTCAATAGACTCACAAGGGGTGCCGTTCTGATGGAGAAATTTGGTCAGGCCATGGATAACGGAATGGATAATAAAAGGCCAGTGTGGATACTCACAGTGCTGCAATGTTTGGTGGGATTGGGATGACGGGTGCAGACATCGATGACGGGGAAAGGGTGGGGGTGTTTAGTCGGACACAGTACAGAGAACTTAAATAAGTGGCGGCACTTGGAATTCAAAAGTCAACTCGGCTGTATGTCCCAGAGGTAAGCAAAATTCAAGTCCTACTTTGAAACAATCAGTTCGATGCGAAATACTGTTCCGAAATAAAGTAATGGACACATGCTGATCGAGTGCTCACATCAAGTTTGGATCCATAGCTTGCACAACTAGCTATCAAAGTGGGGATCCCGAGACTCAGAGAAATTCACTTCGAAGGGGAGGTATAGCCCGGTCAATAGGCACTGTCACGGTCGCAAAAATAGCAGCATGGGTTTGAGGCTTCGTTAATTATGTTATTTCTCATGGAAACTATCAATAGGGCATGGGAGATTGAATTGTCGGCTCGACTGCCAAAGTGGACGTGATTTAACTCGGCGCACTAGGAAGCTTAAGATATAAGATGAATCATTGGGTGACTTCCCGTCGCGTTCAGACTCAAATCTAAACGCAGATTATTTTCTAAACCTCCCTGAATGAACTGTATAAGGTAATTCTCATCAGTGCCTGAGGACCCGAAAATTATTTTCAAGCTCCGCGCGGTTTCTAAACGTTTAGTTTGGAAGGGGGGTAGGGAGCCCTCCTCCAGAGCTAAACACAGATTCTAAACGCCATTGGCGGGCGCCGGTCCTCTGCCGACATCAAACGGTCCCAAAACGGACCAGAAATGATGGGAACCTCGCTATCGGGGACATCAATCTGGAGGTTCCAGGGGGGTTCACTCTCCGACGTTGGCACCGCTTCAGGGACTCTAGAAAATATTCTAGGATTCCAAAAGTGACGGGAAGTCAGCCAATGTTTTTACCGTGATCGCCAATTCGGTAAAACATACTATCAAAATTATTTCCAATGTGAATCACTGCATCTCTACTATTGAAAATCAAGTACATGATTACATACTGCTGTCTGTTAAAAGATATCGTTTGGGTAAGCGCAGAAGTGCAAAGAGAGGTTCGTGTTTTGGTCGACACTGACGATTTCCTGGGAGCTACTTACTCTAAAGGGGGTCTCTGCCGTATGCTCCTAGGCCTTCTCCCGGCTTCGTATCCTCATGTGTGAACGAGGACTTATTTCTGCGGTTTGATCGGTAGATAATCCTCAGGTGCCGTTCATTTTCGCGTTTGATTCCAGCGTGTCTGATTCAATGAAACACGGCGAAGCGCCCGATGAGAAATAGTCGCCAAATTGAGCCCAGAAAATCTGGTCTGGACTTCTCTGACCTTACGAAGCTAGGTCTTCCCGGTGTCAGGTTATTTTCTAAGCTTTTCTCCGCGCGGGATCGGTTTGCATATCCATCGAAACATTCGGTCGCCACCTAGACCCCGCGAAAGTGTGCTTCCTTGCCATAACTCATTCTAATTTTGTCTGTATTCATTTCAGCGACTGACTGATTGACATCTGGCGTTCTTTTCGAACTATTCCACCTTACTTTGAAATCCCAACAGCCAGAGCTCAAATTATTCTCTCCAAACGTCAATTCCGACGATCACAGGCTCAGTCAACCTGGTTGAATTCGCGCCGTCCACACGAGCGGGTTTTGCCGGTGCATCCATGCTTCACTCCGCTTGAATCTTGTTCCCACAGTTTCCAAATTTAAACTCCATGCTGACCATCTTGCCACATGCAATCAACACCAATAACCGGGACTGTCAATCTGGCAGACGAAAGGCTATGTTCGTACGACGAACTGCATTGGACCCTAGATCAAGAAGACGCCCACCACGGAACTTCACCTCAAGGTTCTTATCATCGAGCCCCAGCCCCGCGGCGCACAGCTATATATATCCATCTCTGATATCGAGAAGCAATCAGATCAGAATGCGGGTTGGTGAGAATACCTTCATAACATCGATCGTTCTCTCGCTTTAACATTCCTCACAGCGACTTCGGTTTGATGACCTCGGTCATTACAGTGATATAAATTGTCTTGTAGCCGATCAAAAGAGAGACAGGAGGAATACATATTCTACCGTTTCGATTTCGACTCTGCGAGTAGTACTTCGATCCACCCGACAGCCCCACCGGTTAGATCTCTACGTTTTACACCCATAAACCGGACGTCTGATTCTTGTTTAGAGATATACACCTAACAATCAAAGTAGCATCGAGGATGCCCGCCCCATATGCGCTGCTTGGTAAGTCGTTTTTGTCCTGGATTTCAATGCATTTTCACTCAGGTTCCATACAGACATGCCACCGGGGAAGTTCTCTAACATGTTCGACTATCAAGCCATGTGAGTATCCTCGACTATAGGCACATACATCGACTGATAGGGTGCAGAAATATGGCCGCAGCGCACAATACCTTCATTCAAGGGGTGAACGCGGTCGTCGCACATGCGCCCCACGTCACAGAAGAAAAGGTTCAGCCGTTCATGATATTTTGTCTGACCCTGGTACGCTTTTCCATTGCAACTTCATACGCCTCGGCTGATCTTACGCTCATCTTATTCAGCTGGATATTATTCATCACCACCATAATATGGAAGAATCGTTTTACTTTCCTGCAATAGAGGAGAAACTAGGAAAGGGGTCACTTTCGAGCAACATTGACGAGCACGCACTGTTCGTTCCGAAACTCGAAGAAACAGAAAAATGGTTGAAAGCGGTTCAATCCGGGGAGGAGAAATACGATAGCGAAGTCTGCTTGGAGAAAATCAATTCCTTTGCCGACATTATGATTGAACATCTGATAAACGTACGTGTTGTATTTTCAGTGATATGCCCTGCGTAACTCAAATTTTCTTAGGAGGTCCCTACTTTGGAAAGGGAAAAGATACGTGCGGTGTTCACGGAAAAGGAACTGAAAGCAATTGATTCCGAGTTTATGAAACGAGCATTGAGTAGCGTGAACTTCTACACGACTCTGCCTCTGACGACCTGCTGTGGGAACCCGGCGACGCCCTGGTAGGCAGTGTTTAGAGTATTGAACTACGGAAGACTCATTAAAATTTCAGGTTTCCTCCACTCCCGTTGCCTCTGAAGTGGGCGACGCGGTACTGGTTCTCGAGGAAGTATAAGGAGGCCTGGGAGTTTGGACCGATGGACTTTTATGGGAACACTCGTAAGCTTCCCGAACCCGCATCTTGAGGGAGGCTTGGGCATTTTCCATTATCGATTACGACTTGATGTCGACATTCCGTCCATGTTCCCCAAGTAGCGCATGCAGCCCAGTCGTCGACATATCCTGCTTGCTTTAGCCTGTTAGAAAGTCGTCATTCCCATTCTAATGTACATATCAACCCACGTATCTAACCATCACTGCGTTGTATTCCGTTGTTCAAGTTGATAAATAAAGACATAGGGAAAGGTATCAATTCGGAGAGATAAATTTTTGATTTTGTTTTCTCAAATAAGTAAAGCCATTCGAGGGGATCTGGGTGCTTGAGCTTCAGAAACGGAAATCGTGGCGTCAATGCCGTCCCCACTAGGATAGCCGCGCGTCGTGATCGTCCTCCCGCCTTGCACCTGCGCCTGCAACAGCGCCTGACCTCCCGACCTGGAGCTTATTTTCTCACTCAGAATTCCTGTCTCCCCTCATCGTTTTCAAACCGCTAGCGTAGCTTCATCCCGAATACGAACACGAATCTGAAATCATACAGCTTATGCTCCTGTCGCATTCTCATTAGCACGACGCCGCGCACCTCCCTGTCTTCTCACACTTCGTACTCTTTACGTCCCATCCGCCCACTAGCCATCAAACTTTCGGACTCTCGTACACTCAAATCTCCACCGCCGACGGCTGAGTATAGTCAGTTCATCCCACCGACACGCTGGTAACTTGGGTAATCATTGGTTGGGTCGTGGAGCAAAGGTCAAATACAAAAATGGAGGAGCGAGACAAGTCGGGGGAGCGCGGGGTGGAATTGAGCTGATGGTGGTGAATTTAGATGGGAAGTAAAGTACTCGTAAGGGGGCGTGGATGCGAACACCGAAGGATGGGCGGGACTGGGGTACGCGTGAAAGGAGTCTCAGGGGCGGGCGGGGTGGGGAGGGAGACTCGTGCGGCACGGAGAGAATGCATTGGAGCACAGGCAAGGTTTCTGCGAAAAAAATAGCATCACCACTCACAACTCGCCCACTCAGGTCCACGTCGGATACAGCGACAGTCATCCGATTCGCTTACTAGTATATCGATCTCGCGTCGTGACACTCGGAGTTAAATTGGAAAACATTGTCTCACGAGCCATACGCGTATGTAGCTGATTGCGTCGTCTCCAATTAGACATCAACGCATCAACGACGAGCGCTAAATGAAGGGAAGCTCTCAGCTCGCGAATTGGAAATTGGTTTCCGTTGGTCTCTGAGCTGAAACGCCGAAGTCGTGCTATTAACTGTATTTAATGAACTTGTTTTATTATCGTTCTGGAGTTGAATTCGACTGACCCTTCTCCGAGTACTCGAGTATACGCAGCAATGCAGCGCTGGAGAATGATGCATCAATGATGTCCGAGTAAAAGCGGCACTGTAGAGTAACACCGACTAGTCAGCCGTAAAACACGAATAGCATAGCTTCTAATATTACCACATGGTATCTATTTACCCCCATTCTCTGAGTCGCCCTTCATACCCGCATTCAAACTGAAAATCCGTCGAATTCTTTCGAACTCCATTTGTTGAAACTGAAGCCTGAGAAAAGGTCAGTCGGACGCATGCATCAAGCTCGTTGAGGACGAAGCGCACAATCACTCATCCTCACCCCCAGATAACGTTTTCTCAGCTTTGGGCCCTCTGAAGCTCTCAGAGCGCGTCGCAGAATCCAGGTCCCCTTGAGCCCCAAGGTCACAGGACCGCGTCAGGTCACATGACAAGTGCGTTTATCAGTCGACGCAATTCTGATTCTCATCCGATTTCATTCAACACCACCTCGTATGTTGGCCCATCTCTGGAGAATCCTGACGCTGGTCGCCACAGCAGCGACCATTGCGGAGCAGCCGGCGTCGTCTCTTCTTGAAGATGGCCAACAGAGGCGTTAACTAGACCGGGGTTCGCATTAACCCAGATGCCTCCCCGCCAGTCTCTTACACGAAAGTCTGTTTGCGCACGATGCTTATGGTAGCTCTACTGTCTCAAGCGCATTGGACCACAGGTAAGTCACTTCTCACTGTTATTGTTGACCTACTTAGCCACCTCGTCCTTCGTAGACCTCGACTCCCACACTCGTCTCAACACGGCCATGCCGACGAGCGCCTCGTGGTCTCACAGCTCACCTACCCCTCACCTCTGCCGTCGCTCTGCCCCGCAGACCAGTCTAACGCACAAGCCCCTTTTCTCGCCGCCGTCATACCCCTCCTCCGGTGCTCTGTCTCGCCCTGCTTCCGCGCCAGCCCACCCCACCCAACCCCTCCCTCCCCCCCCCCCGCGCCGTCGCTGTCGCCCCATACGCATCTCCCCCTCTCGCCCTGCTTGCACCTGTGCGCTGTTTTCCATGCCAACGCCTCCTTCTCCCTTCATCCCCCCCTCCCCCTCCCCTTCCCCCCCTTCCTTCTCGCCCCTCCCCCTTTCCCCCCTCGACATCTCCATCCGTTCTCTACCCCAACGTTTAAACCCACTCCCAGTGCTCCCAGTGGCCAGGAGCGACCCTCTTGCGTCTTCGAAGCGCTCAAAATGCTTGCTTCTCGTCCCGCGCACGCCTTACACACGCATGCAGGCGTCGTTCTGCATTTGGTGGAGAGCGCACGTCGATGTGACCTAGACTCGAGGCAGTCTTGCGGTTCGTTTCGAGTACGAAAGCGCTGGGGAAAGTTCGAAGGCGACGATAGACGTTCTGGGGTCAGAATTCTGTTTAGGCGATGGCGATGAGGAGATGGGGGGGCGTGAAGAGGAGCCATAGCCCAGACGGAGTACGACGCCGCGTTGAACATCCAGGGCGGGATATGCCTAGGTCTTCGTGCTTGGGTTCGATTCGGAGTAGCGGCGTTGATGAAGAGAGGCCTGAGTGAGCAACGTGGTCGAAGTTGGGTGTGGGTGCAAATAAAAAGGACGGGTGCCCCAAGGACGTCATGTACCAACCGACGGCGCAGGTCTACGAGCTCGTCGATGTCGAGTTCGCCGGGCAGAAACCAACACTCCCTCCATCGCCCCCCTCCTCCCCTCCTCGTTCTACTCGTATTCTCCGTGCCAGTCGGCGGCGTCCCCGGCTCTAACACTTCCAACAGCGTAGTTCGTCGCCCGTAATTCGGACGGCATCCACCACGTCGAGGTCGAGGTCGGGGTCAGGCATCGCCGTCAAAGTCCGAAACGCCAAAGGGGAACTGGGCTGCTCCTCCCGCTCACTCCTCTCGTGAGCAGCATTGACGGCCTTCGCTGCTAACATATAGAATGCACGCCCATGTCAGCCTAAGTCCCGCCTTCATTGGTCCCACTCTCGCCCCCACCTGCACCTGCAATATCCTCCGGCCTTCTGTACATCAATAAGGCTAGGCAGGATCACCATTTCGGCGACCCCGTTTCGCAGAAAGGGAAAAGGAAAGGAGAGTGGATGTACAGGCCGAATTAGCTTTGGGTGTAAAGCTTGTGAAAGGGGGTGGAATAGTGGCCGAGACGTTGAGGAATCGTCGTCGCTAAAGTTGGTGCTTGGACGAAAGGCGTTCGTTATGAGTGACGACGAGGTTGTGACGTAGGAGTGGTAGACATGTAATGTCGAGCCCATCGTTTATCCTGGTCTGTGCCCCTCGAAGCAATGTCAATTTTACCTTCGTGCCGCAATCTTCACGTTCGCTGAGGTGTCCTTCCTCAACTGGAAGCGGGCGTGCTTGTCGTTTCGGATGTTTATGAAAGGAATTAATTATGAGAGCGAACAAGTAAGTTCTGTGCATTCTAATGGTGTGTGTAACGAAACGGGGAAGTTATGCTGGGCCTGAGTGATAACAGCACTATGTAATCCACACAGGCTCGATGGAATGGCAGCTACGAGTCCTACAGCGCCTTAGCTGGAAGAGCCCTTAACTGCTTTCTCACTCTCACTCCCACCGTACTCGCAGGCAGAAAAATCGCGGACTTGAACTTCTGAAGACGAGAGTGAAGCGGATGAAAATTGTGTTTAAATACACGCTTGTGTCCCGACCATGCAGGCAGATATTAGCACCCGAGTTCGGGATTGAAAATTGAAGGGCAATGTTGAACATAAAAGCGCATTCTCGCAGCCTATCCAAAGAACAAAGTTGAGATGTGAGATGGGCTGGTAAGGAGCTTCGACCGAAGGCGCGCTTGGGTCCGAGTCGGATTAGTTATCGTGATAGTAAAGATGACGATCAACGATCGAAAGCCTAAGAGAAAACTTCAGGAGTCCAAGATGTCTGGATGTCCTGAAGCGTGATAGCCAGGGATTCCTTGTACTTTCGGACACTTGTGACATTGCCTTCTATTTGAAGGGAGCACTTTGTTGCGCTTAACGCGGGCAGTTAATAAAACCCGTGGTTTGAACACGCAGAGAGTGGTGGTGTTTCAAAAAAAAAACTGCTGAGACGGCGAACTCGCAGGGAATCAGTGTTAAGCGCTGAGATCTGAGACCCCAAAACCGACTATGCACGCCATAGTTCCTGGTGCGTCAAACTTAAAGCGGCACTTGTATGCCCACAGTCTGTTCACTGTCAAAGTTAATAGCACCTCTCGCGCGAACAGAACTGTCGATTCGATGCTGACATTGGGAGACTGGGCCATACACTGCCCTAAGCACACCTACAGAGGAAAGGGGATGGCGCTTGTCCTTTCATGTTGGATTGACGGGGGTGTATTATGATTGACTATTGGTATCCTTCCAGATCAATAGAGATTTTGTAGACTTTTTAGAACAGATTGTACCCTGCAAAAATTAGCTCATTCAAGTCGGATGAGTTTGTCTCCGAGGTTTACATTTACGGTATGTGAGCGCCTGTGTCTGGTACAATGACGAAAAGGGGTGAAACAGGGTGATATTATAGCAGACATCGGAGCACGAGGTGGGTGACGAGTGGACAGCAAGTTGAAGTGACTGACACTGCAGCCAAACGATTTTGCTAAGTAATTGGCGCAGCTCGATTCTGCTCGGGCTCTCGACCGATCATTAGGGTCGCTCAAAGTTCACCTATTCGGCTCATTTTCGCTTCATTTTTGATCTCCTATTCGGTTTCCTACTTGAAAAATGAGCCAAGTAGGAACTCGACTAGGAACCGAAAAATGGACGTTTTTACGAAAATGACCCCATGGGGTCGCTATTCGCAAAAATGGCCATTTTCGACTTCCTACTCACTTTCCTAGTCCTTCGGCAGCATTCATTCTCCGCTCATCCCATCAATTAGCTTTTATCTCTACTTCACGGGGGGTTTTTCTGCCTCAATAAGTTCATTTTATCTTTTAAATAATCCCTTATATGCACCCAGACACTACTGTAAAAAATTATAATTTATTGAATATTATAGAACGTTATAGTGAATGTAGGAGGGAAGCGGCAGGGGGGAGAACGGGTGAAGTGGAATATTCGGCTCCATTCGGAGTGCCAAGGTCGATCCCTGACGCTAACCGACGTGGGAAGCGGACTTGGCGAATTGATATGACCGCCGAATGGGAGCCGAAAAACGAAGGGAATAGGAAGTTTTCCTACTCGGTTCATTTTCCCAAAAAACCGTGAGGGGGGGTTCAAAGTTGGCCATTTTTGCCTCCTATTTGCTTCCTATTCGGTTTCCTACTTGACGAAATTTGGCGGGGCTGTCCGCCAAATTGACCCGAAAATGAAGTCGAGTAGGAAACCGAATAGGCTCAACTTTGAGCAACCCTATTGTCGATTCCTGAGGGGAAAAAAATTTCCGATCAATTTCGGAAATTGATTTTATGTTTCTGTGCTTTTCTCCGAGTAAAAACTGATCAGGCGTTTGGGTATCGTAAGCGGCTTAGGAGACGTTCTCACTGCTGGGGTCAGACTAGAGTTAAAGCGCCTTGGCACGTCGCTTGACTTTTGTTCTGTAATTTTGATGTCCCATGTGCCCCTCAGTTGTTAGAGTAAAGCGTCGAAGCAAAATCAAAGCGACGTGACTCACCCTTTTGACCGGTGGCAAAAGTTTCTGACCTCAGTAGTGAGATCTTCTGGTTGTCCTTTCTGCTCGAGGACATAGAAGGTGTCCTTAGATTCAAGTTGGACTCTGAGCTCAGTCCAACCTTGTTATCATTGAGCAACTTTGGCTGATATAAACGTTGACAAGGGATTTACTTGAACCCAGTGGGCCTAAAAGTACGGCATGCATACTAGTCGGTTTTGGGACCTCATTGGTAAGCTCTCGCGCTGACCACGGAGCACAGACCTGGAAAATGGCTATTGGAAGGAAATAACGAGGGTGAAATTTTTTCACAAGTACGTACGGATTGCGTGACTGGCGTTGACCTTCAGAACAATGCCCTGCAATAAACAAGTTGACATGTCTGTTACTTTAAGAGATGTTTGAATCAGCGGGTAACAATCCTTCTGGTCCAAAAAAACTCAGCAATCGGCGGCGGAACTAAGCAACAGAGTTGAATCGAAAAAGTATAAAGAGACACGACGGTCAACCGACTTTCCTCGTCCCACAACTCATATTTCAAAACATCAGGGATATCTTATCCAGCTTACAATGCCTGTCAGCAAAGGAGACATTCTTTTCATCGATGCCTCCTCCCTCGACCAAAAGGAGGTGCACGTTGTCTGGCAGCAATCCTGGAAAAGCAGGTCGCAAGACTATTACCTGGTCACCTACAGCAACATCACTCGCGGTAAGGCATCTAGCTCGCTCGATTGAATTACTCCTGCTCACTATTTTTTGTGTTAATAGCTACGGAAACCGAGAAATCGGGACTCCTCTACATCCAAAAGAACATGCTTGATGCTCTCAAAGGAAAGCATATCGCCGGCGAGAAGGAAATCACGTTCAAGGTCGACGATGGCTTCCAATACGGCCAGGATCAATCCCAGAAGAACCGCTGGATTGCATTCCATGATAAATCCCAGAAGATGTACCAGGTAAATTGTGGTTTTACATCTGGTAAACGGATACTGACGGTAATTGCAGCACCGCTTTGTCGAGAACACGCTCACAAAATATGCTGATGCCACTTCGGGGATTGCTGCGATGCTCGGAGTCCCTTACACGAGCAGAATTGATAACGTCAAGGGATTTATTCAGAACTACGCTGGTGACGAGCTTCACAATTTCTGAGTAAATTTGCGTAGATCGAATCCTGGCAAGAGATCGGAACGGTTGCAATTTTTCTTAGATTAGACTGCAGGAATGCGGCTTCGTACCATAGGAGATCGACTTTTTGCTTTCAAATCTATTTTTTAATGCTGGGAGTTCGATTCTCCCCAGAAAATCCATCTGACTCCTGTGAATCCCTTTGAGAAAAAACCCGCACAGCCGTCGTCCCTTTTTGGAATTGCATGGGTCTTCAAATATGAAACGATATCATACTTTACCTATTTAAATCGGGATGGTAAAGGAAGAAGAAGGCATACTCCCTACCAACAGTCTGAGAAGGCATAGGATTATGATGTCAAAATTGGTCTTCAGTGTTGCACTCGAGCTACTGACGACCTCCTGCTCCAGCTGCAGCGCGCGAACGAGGGAGTGATGTGAGTTGGATGCACGGATCAAGTGTTAGCCGCACTCACATGTTGATACTTTTTCTGGGTCCCTATAGAGCGCGTAGTACCATGAATTTGATATCTGGACGAGAGATCATTTGAGCCAGCAATTCGCCATCACGTTGTCCCTGGGATCACATGACAAGTTCGTTTATCAGTCGACGCAATTCCCATCCGACTTCTTAAAGTTCTTTCAACATAACACGATGCTGGCCATTCTCTGGAGAGTCTCGACGCTGGTCGCCACAGCAGCGACCAATGCGGAGCAGCCGGCGTCGTTTCTTTTCGAAGATGGCCAACACAGGCGTTGACTGGACTGGGGTTTGTATCAGCCCAGACGCCTCCCCCAGTCTATTTTTCTACTCCCCTTACACGAAAGTCTGCTCGCGCACGATGCTTTTGCTCTCAAGTGCATTGGGCTATATGTGAGCTACTTCTCATTTTTGTTGTTGATCTATTTATGCATCTCGCTGGGCATCCCTCTGGGTTCTCTGCAGGTGGAGAATGTTGGTCGGTTCGAGAAAAATGGATGTGGGGGGCACTCGATACGATCCTGCGGCTTGTTTTGGTACGACGACGATGGGGAGAGTTTGAGGATGACGAGGAACGTTCTAGGGTCAGGATCCGGGTATGTCGTACCAAACCTGCCTATGCCGTTGAAGAATCCTATGCGTTTCTGTGCGTTCTCGTCGTTTTCTTCTTTTTTCTAGCGCATGCTTATCGATTACGCAGCCAGCGCCCCTTCCTGCTTCTGATCGGGTCTATCCCCGGCGTGTCATCCTGCACCAGGAACCGCGCATACAGCATACATCCCTCCCCCTTTCCCCCCGATGTCGCTTTCTCCTGCCTTTCTACTTCCCCTCGTCCCCGTTGCCCCCTCCACATCGAACCCTCCCTCGCGCCGTCTCCCCCCTCACCCACTGGCCATACCCCCGGCGCGCCGCCCCTGCTCATGCATTTACACCAGAGTTCCACATTCCAATTTCTTCTCCACGACGCCGCTTCCCCGGACCATCGGCTTTGTCATGCTGTACCCCTGGCCCTGCCTCTTTGCTCACCGAAATCCTCTGTCTAATTGCCACTCGTTCTCCCGACATACAGCGACCGACTGGGTGCGACGATGCGTCGTCACCCGACCAGGCCTAGGGGTCGAGGTCGTCTTCAGCTGCGGGAGCAGCACGACAGCCGACATTGCGAACACAAGAACACCCCGCGCCGTCGTCCCCGCGTCAAGCCCGCCGCCCACCGCCGGCTCTATTCCAGCGCACCGTCCCTGCTCGTTCATCTGCACCAGCGAGCCGCATTACCCCTTCTGTCTCCCCTTCCTCTAGCTCGTTCCCGTCCCCTCCCCACCCTTTCGCCTACCCCCTTCGACGCCTCCCATGTCCGCATCCGCGTCTGCGCCAGCACCGCAGCTCCGAGCGTATCCCCCGCCGTCAGCCCATCCCCCCTCCTTTCTGCTCGACTCCGCTTCCGCGCCACCCAACCCTTCCTCACTCCTCGTGCCGGTGATCTGCATCCAACCCCCGCTTGCCGCGTGCTATGCTTCTCGCTCCTTCCCGTCCTTAGACCCTCTCTCTTCCCGTCCCTCCTCCATCCTCCTCCTCCCTCCCCTCCTCTTCTCTCCTCGCCCCCCTGCCTTGCTATCCCCCCTGCCTTTCTCGTACCTCACCCCGCCCTCTCGCCCTCTCGCCCGTCCTCCACTGTGTCCGCGCTACAAAAGGACTGCTAAACGGGCAGCAACACTGGCACGACCGGCCCCACGCCGATCCTAATGTCGAGCTGGGATGCACAAGAACCAAGTCATACTTACATGACACCGGTGGCGTTGGGGTTGGAAAGTTGGATCGTTGGATCGTCTGCGGCCTTAGAGGGTAAGGGGTGACGGGCAGGCGCAGTAAGGCAGGTGGGGTAACCTGATCGATGCCGGCCAGCTGAGCACGCATATAACCGACGGGGCTGGCGAACGAGACGAGACGGTCATGGTCGACGTCGACGATGCATAGAAGCTGATATTCCGACTGACATTTTCAAGAGAGAAGCCGCATTCTCTGAACAAAATCCGTTCTTCCTATTCCGCCCCCTCGTAGCCGACGTGCGGTGGTCAAGCAACTCGATCTCCAGTGATATCATGATGCGGTTCAGCTCAAGCATCTCTATCTCCCGATGCGGTTCAGTGCCGCGGCGCACGATCTGGACGATGCTTGCTGCGTCGAGGTCGAGACCGTGATCGTGATCGAGTTGGAGGGCGACGAGGTTGAGGTTTGGGGGCATCGTCTTCAGACCGGAAAGCGCTGAAAGCAAGAGGGTCAAAGGAGAGCAACGAGCAAAAGGATGCATCCGCGCCGTTCCTCCCGTCCGCACTTCCCTCCTCCTCCCTCGTCTGGGCCGCATCAACGACCCCAGCCGTCGACCCGTACAAATGTATGCCTCCACCCGTCCTATCCCGCCCTCACCTGCACCCGCAGCTGCCTTCTGGTCTTCTCTGCGTCGATGAGGCTGTGCGGGCTTACATGTCGACGACCCCGTTTCACGGAAAGGGCTGGGGCAAGGAAAGAGGGGATTCACTGGTCGGATTGACCTGTGCATAAAGCTTGCGGGAAGGAGGTGGAATAGAGTAAGAGTAGTGAACCATCTCGAGGCTTATTTTGTTCATTTTGCGCCGGTCACCAATGTCAACTCTCCCTTCGTGCCTCAATCCTCAATTCTCATGTTCGCTGGGGTGTTTGTCCTCAACTCGAAGCAGATGTAATTGTCATTTCGAATGTGTATGAAAGGAATCGAGAGCGAACAAGCAATTTTTATCTGTGGTCTGCGCAGGCTCAATTCAACGGCTGACTACGAGCGGATGCTGATGTTTTTCATCTACTAGTAGTAGTATGCAGACTGTCGTGTTTTTCATTCATGTTGCGCTTATTGAATGAAATTTTTGTCGAAACGACCATTTTAAAGCCTTGCCTACCATGTCACTCGCTCCATACATTGAGTGAGGATGTTTAGTTTTTATCTAGAGTACATGAGTGTCTGCGTCGTTAGAAGTTACCAGAAAATTCTGTCACACTGAACTAGTGAGCGCTATTCTTCATCAGGTAACAACTCAGAAGATGGCGAATCTGAGCTATGTCGTTCAATTTGGAGGAGAAGGTTATCGACCAGGTCGCTTCCGCAAGTGTGTTCATACTCTTCATCTCGGCTTCCAAGAATTACCATGAGACCAGTAAATTCATCCAGGGGTCGTAAGTCGAGACAGGAATTAAGATCGACTGGAATAATAATAACCTTAACCGGCCTGCCAGTTGAAATTCGCAAAACGAGAAATTGTTTGACGGCTGGAAATTCCGTTTTTAGGACGGACTCGTTGATATTCACCGTATGTAGAAGCGGAAAAGAACGAGCCAAGATGTCGTTGGGGAGTTTGAGCAGGCCGTCGAAAGTGTCCGGACTGATGGTCAACGTTTTGACGGAGGGATTCGACGAGATAAATTGGGAAATTCTGGTGGTCAAAAGTTCGAAGATTGAAGGGGAGATCGCAAGGGAAAGAAGTTGAACTTCTTGGAATGTGATAGAAGGCAACGCTGCTGCGAGCAGAGCGTCAATTATATCGTGTGGAAGGTCTTTATAGAATCTGATTTTGAAACGGAACCGTCCTTGACGAGGAATCCGGGCTTCAAAATTGAAGAAAAATGGATACACGTGGAGGGAGATGTCGGTCGCGCTAGGGAAATCACAGCATTTGACAAAGGTGGACAGAACTCGAACGACCAGGCCTAATATTTCCTCAGACCAAGCCAGGCTTTCGTGGCAAAAATCCAGATAGCACCCTACAGGCGGTTTGATTTGATCGAGAAACTTGATATACGGGTCGATTTCTGCTCTCGAGTCCAGGGTAATTGTTTTAAGGAAAGGAGCCGTGATCTGTGGTAGCGAAGAGATCGCATCTCCAGCAGAGGTGATGGCGTTTGAATTGATATCCTCCAGAAATTCGAGGAGCGGCATGCGCGACACTGCTCGAATTAAATCGTTGGTAGAGACCTCACAATGTAAGGAAAGGAATCGAAGATGGGATAACCAAGGTGCGTCCAGATTAAACCTGATGTTCGGAGCGAAAAAAATACGCAGCGCGGGAGCGTGGTTGTTGAAGACGACGAAGTCGGGGGGAGAAAGAGTGGGTGCTTGTTGTCGCTTTATGAGGTCGAAGGTGATTCGGAATGTTTCGAGAACATCTGTAGGACGCCCGAATACCTCCCAGAATTGGGTGATGTCGAATTCCTCCATCCAGCCAGTCGCACTGAAATCGAGTTCAAGCCATCGGATTCTATCCCAATCCCGATCAATAATGTCTGCTGCAACGTCCTCGGAGAGAAATGGCGTATCTGAGCACCCCCACAAGACTGAAAGCAATGACTTGCCGGTCCTTCGTAGGACTTCTTCCCTCCACTCGGCGTGCTCCAGGCGGGAGAGATTGATAACCTGGCCCCAGAGCGATGAAAACGAGAGAATGACTTGTCGCCATTTCGTACAGACTTGGGAGCTATGTCGGAGAGTATCGATGGCTACTACGCCATCCTTTTTTGCGGCTTCCCCCTTCATGTCGGCGTTCAACCTGAAAATCCACCAGAGGATATCATCGTGAAGCTTGAAGATTGTCGATTTGGGATCCGACATACACTCGCGATCTTGAATGTTCCCAGCCTGCTGAGAAAGAACGTGACAAGGAAGCAAAGGACTCGAAGATGTAGAAGATCTTGTTTCTGTCATAGAGAACGGCTGAAAGAATTCGTACGCGAAGACGGCGACTTTGGCTGTGGTGCTCGAAGCAACCGCGTATGAAAAATAAATCCTTGACGGATATGTAGCAATGCATGTAGCAGAGCAGGAGGCAGGACGGGCGAAAGTGCGAAGCACTTTCCCGGCCAATGCTCCTGGATCCCGAGACAGGGTGTCCGAATGGCGCTGCGATGGGTGGGAGGGACCACTCCATGCAGCAGTCTTCCTGTTTAGCTAGATATTTAGCATTCTTACCTTGTATTCCGGGATGCGAGAGCATTTGCCGAAATTGTTGCAGTGGCAGTTGCATGGAGCAGCAAAGGTTAGCAGAGACCGAGCTGAAAAGGGAGTGGAGGGTGGGTCGAAAGAAAGCGAGGGCGCCGGTATGCATTTGCAGTTAGCAGCGGAGCACGTAGCTGAAGGCTGGACATGGCTAGCAGAAGCAAAAGCTAGCCCTCGTCACATGTCAAACATGGTGACGAGGTGGTTAGTGTTCACGTGCTTTCCGCTGACCCAAAGTCGGCATTCTAATCTATGCTCGTACCTCACAAGGACGAGAATATAAACTTTGGCTGTGGTGCTCGAAGCAACCGCGTATGAAAAATAAATCCTTGACGGATATGTAGCAATGCATGTAGCAGAGCAGGAGGCAGGACGGGCGAAAGTGCGAAGCACTTTCCCGGCCAATGCTCCTGGATCCCGAGACAGGGTGTCCGAATGGCGCTGCGATACCCAGGTGTTAGGAGCCTGGCGACGCGTCCCAGCGTGTGCGGATACCCAATTATTAGGCGGCAGGCCCGGGATCTTCTAGCATGTAGCAGGTGCAATGACGGAGCGGTATGTCAGTTACACGAATAGCAGTAGCGGTGCATGACGGAGCGGTACGTCAATTACACGAATAGCGGTAGCAGTAGCGGGGCACAGACGGAGCGAGCAGTAGCGGGGCGCAGACGGAGCGGTACGTCAATACGCGAATAGCGGTAGCAGCGTATGACGGAGCGGTACGTCAATTACGCGAATAGCAATAGCAGGGCGGAGATGTAGCAGTTCGTCACTCACGCCAGTAGCATTGGTATTAGCATTAGCATTGGCATTGGCATTGGCATTGGCATTGGCATTAGCATTGGCATTAGCATTAGCAGTAGAAGGCGTGGCAGATTGTCGAAGCATGATGGCCGCGATAGCAAGCCCACGACGACCCGCAAACTCAAGCGGTGTGACCCGCGAGCTTAAACGGTTTGTCGGATGCGTAATGGCAGCAATAGCAATAGCGGGCCCACGATGACCCGCAAACTCAAGCAGTGTGACCCGCGAGCTTAAACGGCGTCTCCGTGAGCCTCATTTCGTGATCTGAGACGGTACTGTGAGTAGAGCAGATATCAATAATGGGAAATTGGCCACGTATCTGTTAATCCCCGTGTTTTACAGGAAATCAGTGGGGTATCCAAAATCCATGTTCCCATCTCGTAGTGTAGGTTGCAAGTAGCAGCTTGCGAATGAATCCAGTTCGAATTTCCAACTTCTGATAGCACGGTCCAGTCGGTGTTGTTGTAGCTGTGTGGACACGATTTGTCCTTCGCTTCGCGAGTCTAGTTGCCGGATGCAGGTGAGCTGAGGAGCGAAGGGCGTCTCGAAAGAAAGCGAGGGCGCCGGTATGCATTTGCAGTTAGCAGCGGAGCACGTAGCTGAAGGCTGGACATGGCTAGCAGAAGCAAAAGCTAGCCCTCGTCACATGTCAAACATGGTGACGAGGTGGTTAGTGTTCACGTGCTTTCCGCTGACCCAAAGTCGGCATTCTAATCTATGCTCGTACCTCACAAGGACGAGAATATAATTGTTGTGAATCAAAAAATCAGAAAAACTTCAGATCGTCCCCGTGGCACAGCCTCATCCCTTTTAGGTCGCGTATTATTACTCCCGACATGAGAAGCAAGGGCCCGAAAACAACAACTCTTGCAATGACGGTGTTACACGCATTAGGGGTTACATTATTATTAACAAGAAGAATACCGCATTATAATAATCGACTACCCATTATTATCCGTTTATACAAAATCACTCTCCTCTTGGTAATCACTTTCTCCTTGTGCTTCTTTCTTCACCATGGCCACATGCTCCGTCCAACATTCTGTTCCTATCCGCCCAACTCTCCAACTTCCTTATTTCATAACTGCTATTCTAATTCGGCCGCGAGCTAGCGCGCCAGAGGTTCATTCTTCAAACAACTCGCAACTTGAAACACCGCAGCGGGGCGCCGGCGCATGAATCGATGGTCAAATATCAATTTACTTTTTTTTTTTTTTTTTTGATGTGAGGCCATTACCTCGCCACATCCAAAATACAGTACATTGAAACGGAGAGTAATACAAGTCATTCTATACCACTCGATTACCATATGCTAATGAAACTTGCGCTATAAAAGATAATCTGTCCGATTCAGTAATACTTTACGACTAACAAAATCACTTTATTTGCAGTCAAATCTAAGGTCGTTGTTGTGAAGAACAGTGTATTATTCGCCTTCGGATGGACTCCCAGGCGGAGATGGACCAGGACGAGGAAGGAAGAGGAGGTCGTCAACATTGCCGCTCCCACATAAATATTGGGTTTCTTGGTCTTTGAATCGAAAAATCAAAGAGAGACCTGTAAACTCGTCCAGGGATCGTAGGTCTGTATGGTGATCAATGTTGATAGGCAGAGAAAGAAGATAAATTGGCCGCCCTATTGAAATTCGAGAGTTAAGAAATTTTTTGATGGTCGATAATTCATCTCCTTTAAGAGAAAAAAAGATCGTGACCGTGTGGAGGAGTGGGAAGGAGTGGGCGAGGGTGTCAGGAGGAAGATTGAGCAAAAAGCCCAAAGTGTGGGGGACGACCATCAAGATCTCGAGGGAGGGAAACGATAAAACGAATGGAGTAAATTTCGTTTCCAAAGGATGGAAAACAACTGGAGAGATTCCAAGCGCAAGGGTTTCAGTGCTCTGAAATATTACCGAAGGTAGCGCTGCAAAAAAGGCGTCGAGTATTTCGTATGGAAGGTGTCCAAAGTGCCTAATCTTGAAACGGAAGGCCAAATCGTGTGCGAAATTGGCTTCGAAGTTGAAGTGGTATGAATATAGGTTGAAGGAAATGTGTTTTGCGTTCGAAAAATCACAACATCGCGAGAAATCATATAGAACTTGATTCGCTAGGGTTAATGTTTCCTCGCAGAGAGCGTGGCTAGTGTGGCTAAAAGACAGATGGCATCCGACGACTGGTTTTATATGAGCGAGGAACTCCATATGTGGCCCCATATCGGGAAACGAGACGAGGATGATCTTCTTGATGGATGGGGCTGTGATTCGTGGGAGGGAAGAAAGCGTATCTCCAGGTATGGCAATCGCGTTGGAAGTTTCATCCGTTAAGCATTCTAGGAGCGGCATGTGTGGGATTGCTTGAATCAGATCGTAAACAGATACCCGACCATTCAGGGCAAGAAACCGAATATTTCCGAGCCACGGAGCATCCAGCTTGAATTTGATGTTGGTCGCGAAAAATACACGCAATGCAGGGGCATGGTTGTTGAAGATGACGAAGTCGGGTGGAGTAAGAATCGGTGCTTGTTCTGGGTCCAAGCGGTCAAGCGTGATTCGGAAAGTTTCCAGAACCTCTGATGGACGCTGGAAAATCTCCCAGAATCGCAGGAGGCTGGAACGGTTCATCTGACAAGTGGTTTGGCAATCAATTTCCAGACATCGGATCCTATCCCAATGTTGTCCAACTATTTCGACGGCCACGTCCTCGGAGATTTTCGACAAATTTGAATAGCGCCAAAATACTGAAAGACACGACCTTCCCGTCCTTCGTATAACTTCTGCTCTCCATTCATCGTGCTTGAGATAGTCGAGGTTCAGGACTTGACCCCAAAGCGATGAAGATGACAGAGTGATGATTTGTCGCCACTTCGAGCTTACTTGAGAGCTATACCAGAGCGTCTTGATTGCTCCTACGCCGTTTTTTTTCTTGGTTTCTTCCTCCATAGTGGCATTTAACCAAAAGATCATCCATAGTACATCATCGTGGAGGCTGGTAATCGGTGATTTGGGATGAGAGGCATCTTCGCTATTTTGACCATTTTGTCGAGGAAGAGGGGCATAAGGAGACAGTAAACCTGGAAGCTCCGCCATTTTCGGTTGCAACATAGACGACGAACCGTTCGTTGAGGCAACGTTGTTGTAGAGATTGATAAACCAAGATTGTTCGAAAATTTCAAATCTACATCCGGCAGCTCGGCAAAGCCCTCTTCCCTTTGAAGTAACTCTAGATTCCAGATTTCAGTGAGCAGACAAAGAAATTCGTATTATCTTTACAGAAGGTGGACTACAATACAGTAGTTGTGCTCTGTTCTCTTACGCTGAAATACACTGAAGATCTTACGATGGAGGGTTACGAGCGATTGGATTGAATAAGCTCAAGGTAAGCTTGTCGAATTTCTGGATGAAGAATTTGAACGACATTGGGTAGGCGTTGCGCCAGCCTGAGGCGCGTTGAATTTTGATGGTAAGATTGAACTTTGGTTATCCAACCAAGTCGGCGCTCGTTGACGGCATCGGTGATGATGAAGGAAAGGGCCGAGGATGTTGTAGGGAGGGACAGAGACAAGAGTGGAGGACGGAGGATCACGTCGGCGAAACTATCTTTTGGAGCTTTTTCTTGCTTGGGATCGATACTTGAGGATTGTGTTTCGAGCCAGAACCGTGTCCGAGTCTAATCCATCCTTGGGAAAGGAAAGGCGACACGAAACGAATTGAAGCGAATCCAAAAGCTGAGGTGCGAAGGACGAGGAGAAGTGTAGGGGAAATTCAAGCGCATCGACCGTCTTCCTGTTCGTCGTTTCTTCATCGTCCACTTCTCTCAGTAGTAGTCGCAACAGGAACCATCCGGGAGTCCATGCCTCGCGCCTTCGTTCCCGCGCCCGTGCGCGTCTTCATGCCCAGCCCCCGCACCACTTCCACTACCTTGTCCAATTCGCTGGGCCGACGACCACAAGCACAGCTGCACAGCGTCCAAAGTTCAAGAATAGGCACCAGCCAGGAGAGGATGTTACGCAAGTCGTAGGTGAGAGCCTCTACGCATCTCTTCCTCCTCCCCCTTCTATCCGTCGTACTCGGCTTGCCCAACATCTTCAGATACGGCGTCATAGCCCACGAACATCATTGCGAAGGACGTCCACCCCGTTAACTCGCAGTCTTCCCCGAAGCTACTCGTCCTCGAGGCATCGCTGAACCCGAAGCGTTGAAGTCCAGGGGAGAACACATCCGCGGCGTGGGGTACGGGTTCGACGACATCGTCGCGGCGTAGGGGCGTCTTCCCCCCACCCAGGCTGCTTTTCCTGGCGCCTCTAGGCCTCCGCCCACACCACCGTCATGTATCGACGACCGTGGGTACCATCCTCGTTGTCTTTGTCTCCATCGCAGATGAAAAACGGCGTCCCCAGGAAGTCCAAGTCCAAGCTGTTATTCCCGTCCTGCCTCATCCTGACCTGCCCCGGCGTGTCTCCACCCTTGTCGCAGCCAATACGCAGCACGACGCCGTCCCTGCCAGCACCGCGTCCAGCGCAGCGATCGCCGAGCACCGTCCTCCCTTACATCTCTCTTATCGCTCTCATGCCGGGTATTTCTCCACGCCAGCATACACCTCGATCCAGTCCGAAATCCAAGATCGGCGCCGTCACGAAAGCAGACAAGGATGGCAGGCGCAGGGGCGGGACCAGCCGTAAATGTAAGAATGGGCAGGGCCTATGGAAAGGGGATGGGGCAGGCGATAGGGACGCCGAGGGCTGGCGGAAGAAAAGGAGATTTTGTGGTTGCTCGTAGAAGCACGCGCAGGAGCGGCCAGGAGCAGCTTGACGAACGCGGATTATTCCTTGAGCAGCCCGGTGCATTGGCGCTCTTCGACGTCACAGATGATGGCGTCGGCTTCACAAGAGGGTTCCATCCCGTCTCACCCCGCCCCGCCCCATTTGGCCCATCGTCAATTCTTCGATCCCGAAAGACGCCCATCCCCACCAACAGCAGCTTAGACACCGGCACCACCAGCATCACCGCCCCGGCAGACGATCCTGCAGCCCATCCAAACCGCCGTCCCCGCCCTTTCCACCCCCCTCTCAAAGCGCATATACCCGCTCCTCCAACTAACAGAGACGACTCGCGGCGTCGATCCACAATCCCGACGCCGTTAGGGAAGCAGATGGGGCGTGATGGGGCGGGGGCGAGGGGGGGAAGGGTGGGGCGGGGCGGGGCGGGGCGGGGGTAGTAGGCAAGAAGACCGCTGAGGACTGGCGGGCGGAGTAGAAGCAGAGGCAGCTGCAGCTGGTCGACGTGCCGTCGACAGTGAGGTATCTACGTCCCATCAGCTGACTCGCCTGCCCGGCCCACTAGCTGCTCTCCCTCCCCGCCGCACCACTTGTCTCCCCACCTGCCCCTTCGACTCCTCTCCCCTCTGTTAACTCCTATGCTGAACCACACGGCCCAGAGAACGGGCACTCCACAAGGTTGTGGCGCGTCAGCCCGGGCACCGGGGTGCAGGGGCAGGAACGGTTAACAGCACAACAACCACAGCAGGCTCTGAAGTAGGTTTGGAGCAAGCCCCTTGCTCCGGGCCGCTGTACGATGGGCGGCAGAGGGGCAGACGTAGAAGAGATATAAACGGGGGAAAGCGGGGCGGCGTGGGGGGGTCAATGGTGTGGACGAATGTCGTGGAAGAATGACGTGGACGAATGACGTGGAGCTTGGCGGGGCGGGCGTGCGCGAGCGCCCTCGGCGCCGGCGAGGACAACCACTAGGCGCGGTGGGGTGACCGGTAGGTTTGAACTTTGAAGCGCGTTGCGGCTGTAGTCCCGTGATAGCGCTCTCCTAGTAGGAGCACCTTGGAGGCCGAATACGCTGCTACGCTTTCCTTCCCCGAAATCTCGACCTCATACATCCTGCCCGATCACTAAATCTCCACATTCACGAGCTCCAAGGAGTGAAACCCATCCCCCAACCCGTAGATAATCCAGCGCGGGGTCACATGTGATGCGGACACGTCGTATATGCGTAGAAGCAAAGCTCTGGAGAAACCCCTGAAAGCGGTGGTGGCTAGCGAGAAACGACGTTAGCGAATAATTACAAGAGTATGGATAGAACAGAAAGTGGGCGAGAATGGAACAAAGTAGATAGATGTACAAACTTACATGGCTGACGTAGAGGGAGCGCTGTCAACGGTAGGACGGAAAGCCAACATCGAGTGCGGGTGCGACTTCTTTAGATGCGAAACTCAGCACCACGTGGGGGGGTTGAACGCTAGAAGCTGGAAAGGTGCCGTTGCCTCTGCTTGCTCCCGAGTCTCTTCGTTGACAAGGCAAGGACGAGCCGTCGAGTAGAAGCGGGTTGGGCGTCGGGCGAGCACCCGGGCGAGTACGAGCAGTTAGATAGCTTCAGATGGAACAGAAGAATAATCGACGTCATGATATGCCAGACCGAGTCGCTCTTCAATGCGGAGTGATGCTGCTCTGCAAGATAAATAGAATTACAATCAGTGTTTGGGAACTCGTAGCCAGAATTTGATACGCACTTCGTATCATTCCTCCACCCATGTCACGACCAGCATAAAGGACTAACGAGCGCCGGTAGCGTAGGACCACGATAAAGCGCTTCGTCGATGGGCCCGAGCACGATAAAGGAAAAAGACGAAGCAAAGCAGGAATTTGAGGAGAGGAGTCGAAAGGCATGTGAGAGAACTGTACTCGGGTGTTTGGTTCAAACATGGGATCCAAATACAATCCATATTGAGAACGTTAGATAAGATAAGATAACCGCGACAGCAATGTTTTTATTGTCTGACACTTGTTTTTCTCCCTCCACCGCCTCCCGCACCTTTCATCCTCTATCCCGGCCCATGCATAGTATGGACGACCCCTCCATACTACCATGGATTCGACAACACCGTTTGCGAACCTGCTGGTCGCCGTTTCCACTGGCAGCGCGAGTCTCAGAACCCTTCTTGCTGGCAGTCCATTCTTGAGGCCTTTCAGATCCGCTATGCGTTTCTCAATATATCTTGGGGAGGAATAGCGTCCTTAATAAGAGGACCGAGGAGGTACGTACCTTCCTCTCTCGCGTTGTTTTGAAGCTGATGAACCTTCTAACAGTTTGTTCCTTTCGGCAAATACACCGTCTCAGCGTCTCTCTGTTTGGGTCTTCCTTGCTCCTTTCGAAAGGTGCTTTCTACTTAACACCAGGTGCCTATTTTGTGCTATCTCAGGATCAAACCCAGCAAAACTGACGCCGAACGAAACCCAAAGAAACTAAAAGAACTACTCGAGTATGTATGCATTATTCTGATCTGCTTTGTCCTTGTCACCAGTGTATAACGGCGTGTTTATGGTCATTCGACAGACGCAGTGGTACGTACTTTCCCCCTCATTGCCTCGTTCCGCTCCCGTCTCTCGTCACCGTACCATATCGCTGCCCCAAGGCCTTTTATCTTACTCGTTTCATCTCCATCTTTTTTCTCGCATAGACGAGCGCTAACCCACGCTTGGCGGTATCTTAAGGAACTTCATCATGGCTGCAGCCATATTCATGAACTCGAATGCCAGTAGCGCTCACACAGAGCCTCGTGGTTTCTGTGCCCGACTTGGCCTGCGGCTCCGATGATAACAAGAGTACAGAGCTTGGACGGGCATTGCGGTACCTCACGATGTGGAGAACACTCGGTATGGTCACTACTGCTATAGTGGTGCGTGTCGTTTCATTTTCCTCTACATCCACAGTTGCTGTTCTTTCGTTGAAAGGATATTTGCCAATCCAACCTCCTTTCTCGTCACAGGTCCTCTCTCGCGCCAACGCCATACTCGCACCCATTTTCTCACTCGTGGAACGGGAGTACTGGTCGGCCTCATCTCTCGAACCCACGGCCGAACTCACACCGCTCCTTAACGAACCCTTTTCTTTAACGTTAACGCCATCCGGCCTACCACAACCACCCGCAGACTCAGACGCCTCCACCCTCGCTTATTCGTCTCCTTAACACTGCATATCTTGCTGTTCGTTTTCGTTGCACGAGCACGAACACAGACACTCGTCGAATATTACACACCATCTGCCTCTCGAATTCGACGTGTACAGCGCACGCACCGTCCCTGCCCACTCATGCTTTACCCGTAAACAGTTCGGCACCGTCTGCGACAGCAGAAACTTGGGCGTTACGGACTTCCATTACCACTAAACAGGATGCACATGTTGATGTCGTTTTATAACTCTTTCCCGAGCCCTCTGCTCGGCATCGCATGCATCGAGCCGAGCCTTGAAAGCACGCCCTCGAGGCGTACGTCGTCCCGACTGGAAATTTACCCGGTTAAGCTGACGGGTATATATTTTTTAAGTGAACGACCTGGCGTGGCAGGTGCGCTGGACGCTGGTGGACCTGTAGCTAGAAAATTTTATTTACGACCGTTAATTCCCTGCAGCCTGTATGATTTCCCCTTCTAACTCACAATAATTGTGAACCTTTGGGCAACGGGCTCTCATTAGTTTGATTATAATTTGATATGGATTGAGACTTTTGAAACATATGTTCGTCGGACAGTGGGCATAAAATTTCCAGTGAAAACTTGAAGCATATTCGTTTATTAAGCTCTAAAAAATTAAATTGACGGCTTTGAAGCACCCGCGAAGTCAGACTACGTGCAAATGTGTTGGCATAATATTTTTATTTACTCAGTCTTCTAAACCACACCTTCGCGAATGCCAACTTCAACTGAATCGCCAAATGCTAAGTACATAGACAGTCATCGCGGAAAAAAGGTTTTAAAAAGGCATATTACTCGGCTTTGGATGAAGAAGATGGGTTAAGTGATTCAGAATCTTGTTGACTGGGCCCAAGGAGAAGGTCCTCGATGTTGCCGCTCCCACACGTATATTGGGATTCTTCGTGTTCAAAACGAAGGATTATGGAGAGACCAGTGCACTCATCCAGTGATCGCAGGTCTGTGCTGTGATTAAGGTCGATTGGCAAAGAAAGACAATTTATCGGCCGTCCACTTGAGATACATGCAGTGAGAAATTGTTTGATAATCGGAATGTCTTCTCCCTGGAAATAATATTTGATTTTAACCGTGTGGAGGAGTGGAAGGGAGTCGGCAAGGATGCCGTCTGGGAGATTAAGCAAAGATCCCAAAGCGTCTGGCATAACTTTCAGAGTATGAACAGAGGGGAATGACAAAAGGAACCTGCTAATCTTGTTGTCGGTAGCTTCAAAAACAGCTGGAAACGGCCCAAGCGAAAGGGTTTCAGCGTTCTGAAATATAACCGAGGGTAGAGCCGCAAAAATGGCATCAATGGCTTCATCGGGAGCTTTGATCAGGTTTCCGATTTTGAAACAAAAGCCGGGCTGGTGTGGAAAGGTAGCTTCGAAGTCGAAATCATATGCACGAGAAAAATCGAGGGTTATGTGTTTCGCGATTGTAAAATCGCAACACCTGGAGTAATCGTGCAGCACTTGGCTGGCTAGGGTCAACGCTTTCATGGAGGGACGAAAGCTAGTGCAACTGAGGAATAGACGGCATCCAAATGTTGGTTTTATTTGACCAAGGAAATCCATATACGGCCCGAGAGCAGAAATCGAAATGAGTACTATGCGCTTGATTGATGGAAGTGTGATTTGTGGAAGAGATGAGAGCGCGTCTCCTGTGCTGGTAAGGCTCCAACCGTACAGTATACACTACTGTCTATATACGGTAAATACTGTATATATATACGTATATGTATAGGACTTTCGAGGCAATCAGCGTGTACAGTAAATATACGGTATACAGTTGCTGTATACGGTACTCGAAATCTAGGCAAATACCCGCCTGCCTGGCCCTGTTTTTATTGACGATCAGGGTGTATGGAATTCAACACCTCTTGAGATAAAAAGTTCTGGACATTTACCACTATAAAACATGCTCAGAACCCAGTATTTAGGTAGAAGGACCTAGGTGAAGATGATTGGAGCATCGCATGTCCAGAAGACTTCGGTTAACTGCAAGATTCTACGAGAATTCTAGTAAAAATCATGAACCCTAACATCCTTACACCCGTTGAACTTGTTTTAAGTACGAAAATTAGCCCTCTGAGACCCCCAAAAATACCTTCATCACATAAATAATATACGAAAACCCTATAACTGTATATATACAGTATATATACAGTATACAACCATATCCGTATATATACGCCCTCGGCCGTATACGTATAGTGTACGGTTGGAGCCTTATGTGCTGGTGATCGCACTCGAAGATTCGTCGACCAAGCATTCAAGAAGGGGCATGTGTCGGATTGCTTGAATCAGGTCATAAGCAGACACTCTATCATTCAGGGCAAGAAACTGAATGTTGGTTAGCCATGGAGCGTTCAACTTGAACCTGATGTTGGGTGCGTAAAATTCATGCAATACAGGTGCGAGGTCATTGAAGATGACGAAGTCGGGGGGAGTAAAAAGGGATACCTCTTTACGGAAATTCGAGGCGAAGGAGACCCGAAATATTTCCAGAACCTCTGATGGGCGTTGGAAAATCTCCCAAAACTGTGCGATGCTGGATTTATGAGTGGTTTTACGACTGATCTCCAAACATCAGATCCGATTCCAATGGTGCCCAATTATTTCTAATGCAATGTCCTTGGTAATGTCCTCGCCAGCTTTTTCAGAGTGAGGTGATGAATCTGGACGACGCGGTTGATACCACAACACTGAAGGCGATGACTTTCCGGTCCTTTTTACGACTTTTTCTCCCCAGTCCTTGCCTTTGAGATGGTCGATGCCGTGAAGATGTCAAGGCGATTTGTCGCCACCTCAAACACACTTGAGAGCTATACCGGAGCGTCTTAATTGCTGCTATCGCCTCCTTGTTCACGGCTTCGTCCTCTATATCTGCGTTTATATAGAAAATCTGCCATATTATATCGTCGTGGAGCTTGAGAATGGGTGATTCGGGGCTTATGATCCTCGTGCGGTTCTGCGGAGAAAGAAGATGGCTAGGAGAGGGGAAACCCAAAGAGGTTGTAGCTTTGAGACTTTGCATAGACGATGCGAGGATGAAGACTTCAACAGTATCTAGAGAAGATGAACGAGACGTGGAAACTTCAACCGCATGAGAGCCTGCATATCTGAGACACACATCATACACACGACCTGTGACTAATCTAATTTTTTATTTCAGTGGGAACACGACGAGCAAAATAGATCATTGAAGGAGATGATCTAATAGTAATAAACAATAGGAAAGTACCCGTGACCTTGAATCATGCCCAAAATATACCAAATGTCATGCTACGAGAGTCCAGGCGAGCAGGTAACAGGGTGCTGGAGTTGGTTGTGAGGGGTCCGCCGCGCCTTCGTCCACTGCGCATTGACCGTATATTTACGCGATCGTCTCTTCCGGCCTTACTTAGGCAGTCTAGATTTCGATTGTGTCTATCCAACCGGGTGCAACTCAACCCCAACGACGGCGCGGCGTATTTCCTTCGAAGCGTAGAACCAGAGCGCAAGGGCAGATGCGATGCGCATGAACTCAGTGTGGAGTTGAGGATAAGCGCGTCCACGCTTTGATGCCGCTCCGCGTCCCTCCTTCCTCTCGGCCCTCGCGCTGCAGCAAGCCGGTACAGTATGCTGTGCCGGATGGGAAGGCGAAGACGGAGAAGAGAGGAGGGGAGTGAAGGAGGGGGTGGACGGCTATCGCACTCTCGAATCCAGAGCCTCCCCCCACATCCGACAGCGCAGCGGGGGCAGGGGCGTGAGACGGCGTGAATGGCGGGCGGGCGGGAGTAGGACGACGGTATGAGCGTGGAGTATGGCGGACGGGGGTTCCTTGAGGTGGTGGTGCGGGTGGATGGTGGTGCAGCTCCGCGGCGCTGTGGGTGTGGGTGGGGAGAATAGGAGAGAGCGGAGAGAGAAGGACGAGATAAAGAGGAGGATAGGGTTTGGCCATGATCTGGCAGACAGGGCGGGTAACAGCCCTACGTTCGCGGCGTGGACGTGGAAGCCGACGACGATGAAGAGCTCGCGCCTTGTTCGGGCGTAGGAGACGGCGCACGATGTTGGGACGGCGTCACCGGCGAGGTCTGGGTGGGGGTTGGGTGGATGGGTGCGGACGGTCTGCATGACTCCACTCGCAGACTGCTCTTGCCGTCCCGCCCTCCGCCCTTCCCGACGCCCGCCAGCGCGCCCATCTCGCCTCGCTTGAGTCAACCGGCGTGCTGATTTTTCGCCTAGGCGCTCTTGCTAGTGCCATTCTGAGCGGGGGGGAAGACGAGGGCGTAGGGATGCCGTAAAGGACGTCGAACCGGGTAGGGAGGGGTACAGCGCCGGTGCTGGGTCAAATAGGGGGGCGGAGTAGACGCGGAACGCTGGCGCAGAGGCACGAGCAGGGGCGGCACGGTTGGGGATAGATGGGAGTATGATGGTGCGCGACGGCGCAGTAGCACGTTGGACGTGGAAGGCTCGCGCAGTGGCGGATAGAATGACGGAGGGGTAGTTGTGACGACATTAACGAATCGGGTTGGGGGCCTTTCGACAACGTCGGTCAAGGGCTGTGTGCTAAAGAACGGATCGACGCAGTCAGCACGAGGTCTTATAAGGCGAAAATTTTTATAAGAAAAATGAGGGGAAAAAGTCACCTTTCGCCAAACTGAAGCGGTCTACGGTGCATGAATTCAAGCACAACTTCGAAGAAAGGCATCGGAGGCTGCATGTAGAATCAGGATCAGCACGTGGTAGTAGAGAAGAGAAAACAGCAGTCATTGACTCACCAAAGCATGTCGACGTCGTTGACAGCGTCGGCAGCTGCTGTACGACGCACCCGCACGGGAGACGTGCAGCAAAACGGCAAAACCCAGATAAACGTCCCTCGCCGTTGATCTCTTGTTCGTACCCTCTCTATTCGGAAAAAGAGCGAGGTCTAACACCGGACATTTGCTTTTTCCAATCCCCCTTCCCCGCCCATGTACTCAAAACAAGATGCAGGACTGCATCGAGTCCGCCCTTTATTTCGCACCGAACGACCTGCGCTCTCATCAGCCGGCGGCTCCAGCGGCATGCTTACGAGACGCACTGGCAGGTTCTAGACTGGCAGTAGGTCCAGGCCCAGTTTCAGGACGAGCAACAGCAACGACCAAGGGCGTGATGGGCTGTGAGGCCGGTACGGGTGGGAGGAACGTAGCCCGTATGCGCAGAACAAAACGCCCAGGCAGGCGTGGGGCGAGAAGAGGGCATTTTTTGCGCATAGATGCGGTCGTTTCGCCAGTTGCTGGTCGCAGTACAATGAGCGTAGGAGTCAGGGCCTACAGAGATCAGGTTAGCAAAAGTATGTCAACAAAAAACGGCGAAAAGGAGCCCACCCGTATACTTGCGACAAAGTGAACTCGTCCCACAGGAGACGAACTTTGTACCGGAAAGGCTTTAGCACGCTCCGCTGGCGGGGAGGCATCTGGGCTGACGCGAACCCCGGTCCATTCGACGCCCCAGTAGACCATCTTCGAGGAGATATGACGCCGGCTGCTCCACAATGGTCGCTGCTGTGGCGACCAGCGTCGAGACTTCCCAGATATCGGCCAACATCGAGGTTGAATTCAAAGCGAGGGAAGAAAACGGAGCTATAAACAAACTAGTCATGTGATCCCAGATCAGTTGCACGCGCCCTGACGCGTCGCGGTCTGGGATAGGAACCTGATGTGTCTGCGATTCTGTAACCTCTCAGAGGGTCTGCTTTGGCTTTTTTTTTCGTAGCACTTTCTTTCTTCATATTTTGGTTACATCTCTCTCATCCCGTCTTGAAGCCTACGAAACCATCCAGTAAATTTTTATTCCGTGCCCTACCCCGTCAGTTTCCGACATTCTGGCTTGTATGCACTCCTGCGCTTTATGGGGGTAAATAGGTAGAAGCGGAGTGTAAAAGAAAAACGAACGTCATCGTCGCCACCAGGCGGAAATCTGGCGAACTAAGATATCAGCATTCCTGTAAGTGCCAACGTCAAATTCGGAGATACGCAGACGAATAATAGAAGTCTTAGCGTAGTCACTTCTCGTTCCTAACTTCTATTTTTTAAACATAAAGCCCGGGATCTGCAGAATCGCCATCAGTCCAAGTTCAAGCGCAATTCACCTGTTTCAAGCTAGCTCCACTAACCCAAACCGGGCTATAGCTAGTCAGTGCTCATGCATGGTTGTCAATACAGATGACGACGGTCTTTGAAGTTAATAATTTGTCGTTATTCGTAGGTACCTACTCCATCCCAACCGCACACCTGCGATGGCTTAGCCCTCCGCACTTCAACTCGCTTTGCACCAGACCCCAAACCCGGACCTCCTCCTCGCCAACACCAATGCCAACGCCTGCCGATGTGAGAAAGGAGGGCTATTCTTGACGACCTACGAGCAAGCGGGTCGGTGAAGGAACAGATCTGGCGTTCGTATTCAAATTGATAGGTCTGTGGGAATAAGTGGAGAAGAGGAGAAAACAGGAAAAATAGCGAAGTTAGGCATCTAATGGGAGGAACGAGCGGGGTATACACTGCCGGCAAAAAATACTGCAAGTTTTCCTGAAAAGATTCTGTATTTCTGAGCCACCCGTTAACCCTGAAACTTTGATACGCGACGGACAACTTACCCTCCTTTACTACTTCCAGTCTCGAAAGACATATCTCGGTACAGTCGAGTTTTGACGCTTTTCAGCAAGAAATAAAATTTTTGATATTGCATTAATTTTTGCCAGCAGTGTATGTGTACCTTGTGCCCTCGCACTTGAATTTCGTCATGACGATGCGGATTTTGCATGAACTTGCGTCTGATGGATTGGGATCAGAGGTAGGAAATTAGGAAAGTATGCGTAAGGAAAGCAAATGTAGCAGGTAGGAAAGCAGGACTGGAAAAATAGAAAAAAGCGAGATCAACACAGAAGCAAAAAAGAAAACAAGTACGAATGCGAATGCGAGGACAAATAAATACAACAAAAGCAAAACGCACGAAATTGTTCCTTGTTCCCATACGAAGCGGACGGACAGCGAATGACGCACGTGTCCAAGCTACATCGTGCCTTCATAGTGCAGTTCGACGTCGGGGTACGACTCCACTTTGTGTTTTCTGTCGTACTTCAGCGTGTCCTCCCCCTTTTCTGAGCCGTATTCCTTGCGTCAAAATCTAAACATGCACCTCTCAGTGCATTCAACAACACAAAGCATGACGTACCACCAAAAGCTCAACCACCCTCACATCCCAGAAAGTGCACGGAATTTGCTTCCTAATATATGCATATGCAAGCTTGCTTGCCCCTCACGTATCGCGCCGCTCTGGGGTGGCGGAGACGGCGAACTGCATCTCCCTCACGCAGTCTTCCCGGCTGGCGTTGAACAGACGCGGGTAATGAACTTTTGCTCGACGACGATGAGTACGGGGTACGGGGGTGGAGGGGGAAGGTTGTTGTTTTTTAGCAGGCTATTAGTAGGGGGAGAGAGGATGGGGCGTTAGCTGGGAGTGGAGAGAACGGGAAGGAAGAGTTAGAAAGGAACGCGCGTTTTTGCTGCCCCGCTTCCCTAGCACCACAATATGGCGTCCTCCTTGCATACGCGGAGAGGTGATGAATACGGTCAGAGCCGCAGACCATTCGTCTGTAGTTGCAATCGATGTGTTCAACGTAGATCGCATCCATGGAGTCCCTATAGATCTGCCAACCAACCGCGCCTCACGTATACACAAGCTCTCCTGCTTTCTGTGCTGCGTGTCGAAGAGGTGCTCGACTGCTGGAATCGCAATATGAGGGCATGATATAATGAAAATAGCTACTTACAAGCACCAATTCTGTGCGTGAACAACAGCGCCCGCCCCCCGCCCTCCTCCTGCGATGCGATTTCGGTGTAATCATCTTCAGCGTGGGCGTCGCGTCTGAGTTGTCCGATTAAGATCCGTCGAACCCGAAAGCCTTAGTAATTATTGACAGGGTTGGCTGACTGAACACCCAGGCTGTGGGAGCACCAGTTCGATGGTGATGACGATGAGTTGGGGGGTTATTTAAAGCCGAAGGACGTGGGTTGGGGTGAAGTAAGAGAAAGAAATAGAGAAGGAGAAAGGAAGGAGAAAGGAAGGAGTCGGGGAGAGGTCATAATCGTACCCTCTTCTGCGGTGAAATGGGCATGTCATGGGAACGGATGGATGAGAGCTACCGTATGGGAGATGATACACACGGTGGGGTAGAAGATTAGGTGGGTATGCGACGCATATACAGGCCGAATAAGATCAGGAAGAGATCAAGTAATCGCCAGCGAAGCAGGAAAGTCTGTTGCAATCTCGAAAGCGGCCGGGGGGAACGCAGAGCATGCAGAGATAGTGCGCTTCCGATTTACCATTCACGTCGATAGTCGCATGAGTATCGTCGCGCATATCGTTGAGGTAATGGATGTACGACGTCCCTGCATCCCCTGGGTTCCCTGTCCGCATACCTGCTCGCGTTGCTGACAGAATGAATAGTTAAGTTCAATTCGAGTCGTCGACATCGATAGGGCAGGCTGGGGACGAAGTACGTGCACAGGGTCTAACGCGTGAGGGAAAGAAGCATTAGAAATTGAGTACATCTAATATCCAGGAAAAGAGGAGCCAAAAAACGGGCCATGGTTGGTGGGCGACTGTCGATACGTGCGGTTGTGGAAGAAAAGGAATCGTGGGAATCCGACTCGACCCAAAATTTTCAGGGCCCGTGCGACGAACACGATCATTGCCATCATTTCTTTCCTTCCATCCCATCGCCTTTGTTGGATGCCTCTGTCTCCCCATACGTGCGTATCAAATGCCATTAATTCCTGCCAATGAAGCCGTATTGTGAGTTACCCACCTTTATCATCGTAAAACACCTATCAAACGGTATCCAGTCCCTCGTATCATTCACTTGACTCGAATCACATTTGATCCTGCCGCGAAGAGACCGCCTTCTTGAACGTACAAGCTGGAAACTAGGTATGTACTATGCACTCGTCCATATCCCTTTACCGTCACTGATCTATGAGTTTCTACACTCAGTTTGAACGAACAACCTCACCTTTCTCTTAGCAAACCTGTTCTCTACTCCATGATGCCGAGAAGAGCCGAAGTTCTTTCGAGTCCAATGTTCGATGACTCGTTATATATTGCTCTCTTCGACTTCACAATAGTGCTACTGCATACTGGCCTTGATGCATCAGACTCAAACTAAAGCTGCGCTCTTGTTCGTTTTCACAATCTGATGCCCTTTTCTCCACGCTGGTATTCAACCGTCGCATAATCGGTCTCGCATCTCTTCCATTCACTCCGTTGATCTTTAATGAATCGTCACTGCTTTAGAACACCAATTCCATCTCCCTATCGCGATATCCAAGCCTGAACTCAAGAAATTTAACGCCGCAGCGACGCGGCATACATACGTGGCGGCTCATGAATCTGCAGGTATTTTTCTTGATTCCAGTTTACTCTGATTGTGTACCATGGATGGGGAAGACCCGGTCTTCGTGATGATACTCCTCTCATTCCAAAGTTCAGTTTTTCGCGTTGCCCTCGGTGTACTCCTCTGATGTTTTATGAAGATCGACCCCCTCCTTCTAGTTTTCTGCATGCTGTTTTTCAGTCCTCCGTCTGTTGCTCGTCTGTGAATCGCCTGCATATAAAACCTCTTTCACTTGAGCGGGTATATGCTATCAGTTCGTCAGCCAATCCTTGCGTCCAAAATGAAATCTCTGTTCGCTCTTTATTCCCCTAATTTCACCTCTCTGGGAAATGAAGTCGCTATCCAATCGTTAATCTGGAATATTCAACCCGGTTGTACGGACTTTACTGATACGAGAAGCGGTTTCAGACTTCCACCTATCTTTTATCCCCTGGCGCGTTCAATATTCGGTATGTAAGGCACTTGAATCGAAATACAAATTCTCATTCTTGTTTTATTTTATCTACGATGTAGCCGCTTATACTCGTATATAGCGCTCCGTTGGATAAACGCCCAACGACGCATATGAACTCCGTACCACTAGTCGCATTCGTAGAGCGTTTTAATAAGGTTCTAGGCCACGGATCGCCATTAGACGCCGTAAGTGAGAGCAAATCTATCAATATTCACCAAGTATTTTCTATTATTTCTTCCAGGTATAATCGCTTCCATACTTGAATATGCGCTCTATTGACTTCTGATTTCTTCATTCTGGACGCTTGTCTCATGTACGCTTTCCCATTGTATCGAAGGACATCTTTGCGTTGACAGCTGCAAACTGACAGTAACCACTTTATTCACAGGCAAGTAATACGATGACAAGGCAATGTGTCCCCGAAAGCGAATGCGGGTAATGTTTCTAGTTCGGTATACATCCTATAGGCACCGTGGTACAAGAAGAAGGTAAACCGAACTCGAGGTGACCGTAGAAGTAGGGTGACAGCGCAATTAATCGAGGGTCTCGTGGAGGGGTGCGAGTGGATGTAATGGCGATGCTGCAGGAGCCATGATGCGTTGGGGATGATCCTAGTTGCGAAACGACTGCAATCGAGTGGGGAGTCGGGTGCGCGAGATTGTGAAAAGGGAAGAAAGTCAATACAAATAGAAACGCGAACGTATCCGAACCGTCTTTTAATTCAGAGAGACGACGACGTTGAAATTAGAACTGGAATTGTCATAAGAGAGTACGCTTCAAGCACTGTGAATCGTGAACGCGAGAACTCCCAACCCACCAGCAGTCTCGCTTGTCCTACTTCCTCCGTAATCCCAGCTGTCTTCCTCAAGGCCTCTTCGACGCCTCAGACCCCACACCCTCCGACCCTCCGACCCCAATCTGTGTGCGCCAGCCAGCGCGGGCTTACCTGCAACCTCCTCGCGAGTAAAACCAGACGTACAGCGTTAGAATAGTGAAGGTTGAACAGCGAGAGTTGATCGGGTTCGGTGGGACCAAAGTCACCTGCAGTGCCGGTGCGACCAAGGCATGTTCGATATTCTGGGGTATGTATACGGCTTGTGTCAAACTGCAAATCTCAAATCCGATGACTGACCAGGTGCACATTTATTCTCACGACGCGCGCCGATTGATCCCGCGCGCCCCAAAGTCTGAAATCATTAGTTAGAGGCTAAATCTTTCTGGGCTCAGAGATATAATGTCTTTGAAACATTTTAATAGGTATGTAGGTTGAATCTGTAAATAATTAAGTCTAAAACGTTCTCGAAATGGTTGTACATTTATTCTCACGACCCTCGCTGATTGATCCCGCGCGCGCGAAAGCCTGGACTCGTCAAATTCGTAGTATCTTCCCAAATGACAGATGTGAAAGTCATGGATGTAAGTCGCATATTTAAGCTACTGATATGAAGTAACTCTCCGATAATTGGTCAATTTGAGCCTTAATCTGAGCTGCCTGCTTGATCACTGTGGTGTACACAGCTTCTCTAGGGCTTACACAAAAAAGGGGATGTCTTACAAATAGAAATACCATGATATAGTCTACATTCTAGACATAAAACTCGAAGTTTGTAGCTTGGAGCTTCAAGTCACTTCAAACTTCGCCGAAAGAAGACTTGTCGGTGAGTCGGTCCGGGCTGTCCGGCCCCAATTGATGGCAAGCATCGAGTTTTTGTGGTCAATTTCCTGTCGTTCGTTTAATGTATTTCTACCCTTAAATACGGCCTTACCAACGTTAATACCACGGGTAATGAATAGTACTTTCCGAAGGGCTGACACTGGATGCTTTTGACGGTGATAATTAACTGCATTAAGATTAGGACCGTCTCGTGTGCGGCGGCAGGTGACTCTGAGAGCAGAGTGAACGGTGAAAATGACAGTCAGATATTACCTGTGTCAAATAACATAGATATTATCTTGTGGGTACAAACCAGCTTGAAAATGGCATGTAGAATGCCTGAGAAATATCGTCTCAACGGGTTGTAAGAACATTTTAGACATAATTCTTTGCGGATTCTACCTATATATTTATTTTATATCTATTCTAACCCTTCAAGTACATTATATCTGTGAACCCAGAATAAATTTAGTACCTGACTAACGAAATCAGACTTTGAGGCGCGCGAGATCAATCGGCGCGCGTTGTGAGAATAAATGTGAACCTGGTCAGTCATAAAATCCATCCGTTTTCAGCAAATATCACGTGGGAACACGGCACTTTGCATTGCCTTTCGTCGCGAGTCACTTGGCTATGCGTTCTGGGCACATCTGTTTTTGGACAATTTGTTTTTGGAACAAGATGACAGTGCGTGATTATCGTTGAACCTGTCAAATCATATGACAGGGATAGTTGTGCCTCGAGGACGATTCACACCTTGTCGACAATCTGTCCTTTCACACCGAACTCCACTCTCCCAGTCATGCCGTCTGAACAGAAATCAGTTCGTAAACGTGATAAATTCTTGGAAAAAATTGGTCTGCGACCTCGCACCCCCAAACCCGACGAGTCTTCCTCCAACTTGGCACTTACAAGTGTTCAATTGGCACCACATTCGGCAAGCGTTCCCAATCTCCAGGCTATGGAAATCTTGTCTATCAAGACAATGAAGGCTTTCACGAAGGGCGAATCTTTCAAAAAAGATATAGCTATTCTCTATACCGCACATATCCTCAAAGACTGGCCTGAGCTCAATGCGCTTATTCAACTTATCATTGTAATCCGCGACAAGGACTCGGAAGGCCAGGTAATATTTGCGACGTATTATGCATATCGATTTCTGACAGTTCTATCCTCCAGCTCACCGCAGTTCTCGAAACCTGCGCTCGGTTCGGTGTTCAACTTGCATCTGCTACCGACGCCCAGCGCGCATCAACTACACAGGCGATTCTAGCTTTCAAAGAGTACGAATTTGGCTTCAATATTCTACAGACGTGCTTGTTCTGAACATCTCCATCCATCTTTTAGGTCCGTTGAAGAGCTCAAGTATTTCCAAGATAATGACGATGGAAAATCCTTGGACGAATTGATGAATACAATAAACAAAGATATTGATAGGATTAAGGTCAGTCTCGACATCCCGATTCGTCCTACCCAATCTCACATAGTTCAGCCTTCGTTCATCGGCAATGGTAACATCGGTACTTCGGAGAGATTATCCAAAGTGCTAGATATGACCATCAGTACCACCACAGCGTTCCTCACCATCGCAAAAGAAGCCAGCTCTTTAATTCCAGTGCCATGGGTTCAGCCATTGATCGGAACGGTTGTGACTATGTTGCAGGCGGTCTCGGTATGTTTCTAAAACGCCTTCCACTCTCCATAATTCTCATTGATGTTAGCAAACTCGCTCGAATTACAATGATATGAGACAAATTGCGGCTACCGCCGGAGATTTTGTTGTTTCCTGCGCTGTGATTTGTTTGGTCAGGACAGTAGAGCCATCACTCGAAGGAGCTCTAAACAAATTTTCGAAGTTAGTAGTAACCCCTATATCCGAAATTATAACATATTGAACAGAGAATCGTGTAGGACGCTCAGAAGTATAGCTGATGAATGCGACAAACTTAGTCAATGCCGACTATTTTCACGTTACTTGCAACAAAGCGGGCACAAGAGCAACCTCCAATCCCTCCAAATGGATCTCAATAATGCAATTAAACTATTTCAGGTTTGTTTTGTTACGTCCTGGTAATCGCAAAGTCTCTTACCAACCTGAAATTAGATTGAAATTCAGCTTGAGATTAAGCTTGATATCGACGCCCTCGACAGAAAAATTGGTAAGTCTGAGATTTCCTGCTGAGCGGTGAAGTAAATGAACTTAAATCAGATTTCGCATCTTTGAACGCTCTACCGAGCCATCCACGCTATACACCCAACGACTATTTCGAGAAAAGTCGAGAAGATGTTATGGAGTATATTTCCGACTGGATCTCTAATAGTCCCGAATCTGTCCTCTGGGTACACGGCACCGCTGGCTTAGGTAAATCCACTGTCTCTCAGGAATTGGTCCGGTTTCTTAAATCTGAGGACCGCCTTGCTGGGGGTGTATTTCTGACAAACCTTACTATGGAGCCCCCTGAGAGGGTCGTTCAGATGATCTCTAGGCAGCTCGGGGCAGGTAATTCACGAGCCATCGCTCACATCGCCGAGGCGGCAAGGAAACTTGATGGCCCACACGATCCTCTTAGGAATTATTTTGCAGCATATATTTTCGATCCAATCCGTGAATTGGGGTATCCTTATCAGCTCGTCGTCGTCGTCGATGGTTTAGACGAATGGCGAAACTGTGAATCATTCCTGGCGGAGCTTGTGCATTTGCCATTGCCGTCTCCTTTGAAATTTATCCTGACAAGTCGTTTCAATTACTCCATCGAACGCGCCGTTGATAAAATGCTATCTCGAAAGTACCCCCTTCCCTTGGCCTCCCAGGCTGTTATCGAGGGTTACTTTCGTCATCACTTCTCATCAAACGAAATCAATTGGAGAGGGCGAAAACCTGATGATGGCAGGCTCCATCAGTTGGCAGCTCGTGCAGACGGCCTCCTTATCTGGGCAGCAACAGCTCGATTAATAGTAATGAACGAATTTGACAGTAGACTTCCACACGAAATACTTGACCAAATCCTCTCATCAGAAGAGAAGGTGGTCAGTCAGAAAGACGGTCCAAAGGATGGGCAGCTTGAGCGTCTATATCGTGGCGCCATATCAACCCTTTTCCCAGCAGATATTCAAGGGATGCTCCGAAACTTCCTAGCAGCAACAATAGTCCTTCAGGAGTCTCTATCAATTCGTGATTTTTCATGTCTCTCAGGCATACGCGAGCGCACCGTGACGGAGATTCATAAGCGGTTGGCAACATTACAAACACAAGGCGATCCTAAAACTGATCTCATATCACCGGCAGCACAACGATTCCACGCCTCTTTTATCGATTTTATCACGGAGTTTAACGACCAGATTTTTCAAGCTATTGATGCTGCAGAAGCGCACTCTATGCTGGCAAATAGATGCCTCGAAATTGTGTTCAAGAACTTACTCACTTCTTTTCGAGGAAAGTCCTGCACTTATGCTGAACTTCATGGTGTGGAACTATATGCTATCAAATTTTGGCCGCTGCACCTTTCAAGTGGAGCATCCCCGGATGGTATTGTTGGTATGGATCGCATATCTGAGGAGGCACTGCGTCGATGGGTCACACTTTTTCTTCCTTCTATCTCAGTGAGATTCCAGGCTGGCCATGATTCTCTCGACGGCATTCAAAGCTCTGTGCTGCCTTATAAGGTAGCCAATATGATTGGAAATGAAGATCTCACCACACTTTCATATCACATTCATTGTCTTGAGATTGCTACACGATGCCAGCCACTTGATCTTGGGGTATGGGAGGATTTAGGGTTTGGCTATCACAGATTATATCAACAAAGTCTATCAAAAAGAGACTTGGACAAGGAAATTGATGCATTTCGTCATGGTCTGCACCCAACACCTCATCCAAATCGCTCAATGTCACTCAATAACCTCGCTAATGCCCTTCGAGTTCGTTTTGAACAGCAGGGCAGTTCAAACGACCTTGATGAAGCAATTTCCTTCAACCGAGAAGCGCTTCTTCTTCGCCCAGCACCTCATCCAAATCGCTCTTCATCACTCAATAACCTCGCTAATGCCCTTCAAGCTCGTTTTCAACAGAAGGGCAGTTCAAACGACCTTGATGAAGCAATTTCCTTCAACCGAGAAGCGCTTCTTCTTCTCCCAGCACCTCATCCAAATCGCTTTTTGTCACTTAATAACCTTTCTATTGCCCTTCGAGCTCGTTTTGAACAGAAAGGCAGTTCAAACGACCTTGATAAAGCAATTTCCTTCAACCGAGAAGCGCTTCTTCTTCTCCCAGCACCTCATCCAGATCGCTCAATGTCACTCAATAACCTTGCTATTGCCCTTCAAGCTCGTTTTCAACAGAAGGGCAGTTCAAACGACCTTGATGAAGCAATTTCCTTCAACCGAGAAGCGCTTCTTCTTCTCCCAGCACCTCATCCAAATCGCTCTTCGTCACTTAATAACCTTGCTATTGCCCTTCAAGCTCGTTTTCAACAGAAGGGCAGTTCAAATGACCTTGATGAAGCAATTTCCTTCAACCGAGAAGCGCTTCTTCTTTGCCCAGCACCTCATCCAAATCGCTCAATATCACTCAATAACCTTGCTATTGCCCTTCAAGCTCGTTTTGAACAGAAGGGCAGTTCAAACGACCTCGATGATGCAATTTCCTTGCACGAAGAGGCGCTTCTTCTTCGCCCAGCACCTCATCCAGATCGCTCAATGTCACTCAATAACCTCGCTAATGCCCTTGAAGCTCGTTTTGAACAGCAGGGCCGTTCAAACGACCTTGATGAAGCAATTTCCTTGAACCAAGAAGCGCTTCTTCTTCGCCCAGCACCTCATCCAAATCGCTCAATGTCACTCAATAACCTTGCTAGTGCCCTTCGAGCTCGTTTTGAACAGAAGGGCAGTTCAAATGACCTTTATGAAGCAATTTCCTTCAACCAAGAAGCGCTTCTTCTTCTCCCAGCACCTCATCCAAATCGCTCTTCGTCACTTAATAACCTTGCTATTGTCCTTCAAGCTCGTTTTGAACAGAAGGGCAGTTCAAACGACCTTGATGAAGCAATTTCCTTCAACCGAGAAGCGCTTCTTCTTCTCCCAGCACCTCATCCAAATCGCTCTTCGTCACTTAATAACCTTTCTATTGCCCTTCGAGCTCGTTTTGAACAGAAGGGCAGTTCAAACGACCTTGATGAAGCAATTTCCTTCAACCGAGAAGCGCTTCTTCTTCGCCCAGCACCTCATCCAAATCGCTCAATGTCACTCAATAACCTCGCTATTGCCCTTCAAACTCGTTTTGAACAGAAGGGCAGTTCAAACGACCTTGATGATGCAATTTCCTTGCAAGAAGAGGCGCTTCTTCTTCGCCCAGCACCTCATCCAGATCGCTCTTCGTCACTCAATAACCTCGCTAATGCCCTTCAAACTCGTTTTGAACTGTGGGATAGTTCAAGTGATCTTGATGAAGCAATATCCTTGCACCGAGAGGCTCTTCATCTGTGCATAGAAACACATCCACAGTATTCCAGGCGACTAAGTTCCCTTGCTTACACCCTTCAAATTCGGTGAGATGCTTGCTGCGGGGTAGTTTTGAAAGTCCAATAGAACAATCAACCCTAACGTTGTCTGAGCGTTAAGCACCCAATCAATACTAGTTTGACTAGTTCTTACGGGAGGGGACCGTAGTTTTAACAAATCAATATAATAACCAACTCAATCAAGTCTGTTTGAGCTAGACGCGCGCGCAATAGGTTTAACGAAAGCGCGCACACCGAAATAGATGTGTGGTATGTGGTTTTATAGGTTTTATTTGCAAGTAGATAACTCCCCAACGGGATGAATGAATACTCGATACGAATCGCGACACTCCGGGGACGCGCACAATCTCTTGGGTTACCAAAACCCGGGGTTACCGAAACCCTACTCTTTAACGTGAAGAAACTCTTTAACAATGTCCAGGGTAGTCTACAACTATCTGAGTTGCCCCTACCACAGTCCAGGTCTTAGTACGCGACGCACTACCAAAGTACGTTAGTCCGCGCCTAATCGGATAGCTAAATAGCCTCTTCAAGTCACGTAGGATGACAGGTGTAAGATCGTCGCGCTCGGTGCTTAATTTATATCAAGTACTTTCACTCTGATCACGCTAAGGTGAAATCTCGCACAGATAAGTCAAGTTCTTTCTATTGAAATTCCTCGAAGTCAAGTTAACACTTAGAACGATTTGTTTAACTCTGGAGAGTCGCGCAAATATGATTTCGTGGGTGGTAAATTGCTTGTTCTCTTCTATGGGCGCGTACAAACTTTATAGTAACTACTGGCTAATTTTACATGTGATACAATGAGAAATACGGTCCGATACAAAACCCCAAACGAATGCCAAGTCTCGCATTAACTAATATTTTCTGGATGATTGCTCAGCCGCGCCATAAGGACCGTCGCGCTTGAGCTCCTCTGGTGACTCGTATAGGGTCATTTGTTCAGTATGTGTTCCCTCGATTAGTAATATCTCCGTCGGTGAACTATTGCCAGTCCTAGGCACGCGTTCCTTCGGCGCGAAGCCTTAGTTATCACTATATCTTTCCGTTATATAATCAAGGGAATTTCGTCGCGCACACGGAGCGCACGCGCCGCACTCGTATCTCCGAATAGCCCCGTTTTCCAGACTCGGAAGAATAACCACATGTAGCAAAGCCGAGAGCTTCGGCATGTCATTCGTCATTGTTCGGCACTCGCCGTCCCGCATGTTCAAGAGAGCGCGCCTCCTGTGTTCCTTATCCGGACGTGCCGGCTCGGCACTGTCAATTAGGGTACCCGTCGCTGGGTTACTTGTCGGGCGCTAGAGACCTGTGCTTCGATCTAGCGCGCAGGCAGGCCCGCGTTCGTGGTCAGAAGCCTCCGCGGTAGCCCGTATATGGTATAGTCCATAGTTTGTGGTACACGCCGTGAGCTTGTGCCTTGTCGCGTACTGTAGTTTCCTCTAGCTCTTATTGTAGCCCTCTTAGTATTCTGAATAGATAATCACACTTGTATAGTCTTTATCTATCTGAATAAACAAGTAAAATGCGAAAATTCAGAGCCGGCGTGAAGGCCGTCCCTTCATCTCCCCCCAACTTAGATTTTGACTGTCCCCAGTCAATTCTATGTTTGTTCGGGTCCGTAAAATCTTCGGTCGCGCTTAAAGTTTATTCTCGTGCTTATTCGGGAACGTGGCAAGACTTCGTCTTCTATGACGTATGACCGCGATGGTACTCCGTGGATCCATATCCCAATTTGTCTAGTCGGTCAACGGGCTTCTTTTTCTGTCAAACATAACTCCTCTGCGGGCGCTTCTGCTTCTCCCGAGGTTCACAACCGTCACGACAGCTGGGCAAGCGCGACCCTGCACTTTTGCTCAGCGTTCCTTCGTGAAAGTCAACCGCCCCTAAAGTCTGGGTGTATAAAATAACCGTGCCGACTTCTTTCTTCTCTTTTCATCTTTCCCCCACTTTCCGAGTCGCTCATGGACCGTCGTGTCGACTCTACCGCTTCAGTGGTCTTCTCGGCCACTGTCCTTCAACTTTGCTCTGTCATCTGGGCCGCGCTCCGTCCCCTAATCACTGCCCGCATCGAGGACGAGCCCGACGCTTACCTGCAGCGCGCGACGACGGTGCTGACCCAGCAATATCAAAACTTGGTATGTCCCTCTTTCTTTTCCGTGTTATTTTTCGCTGATCTGTATCCTTTTTAGTCGGCTTTGGCCTCCACTTATAGCATTCCCGGGGTTAGGGAGCCCTTCAACATCCGGCGTCTCCGAAATTGGCTCTTCGTTCTCATCCCTTCGCTTTCCCTCGAGACCCGCACCACTTTCCGGAACGTCCTTCCCATGGACCTTCCTTACGGGGCCGACATCCCTCCAGTCAGTTCCTTATCTTTGCTTTTCTTGCCACCTCTGACATTATTTTTATCAGGAGTTCTTGTATCCATACTGCAACGCATCCTTCGAACCCCTGGCGAACTGTCCTTTCCTCTTGGAGGAGCGGGATCTTATTCCTGCCCACTCGAATGTCCGTCGCGCTGCCGCCGCTAGTCCCGAAAACGACCGCCGCTCTAAAAAGCGCGCCAAACACGGTACCCCAGCTCCTTCTTCCTCTGAATCAGAGGACCAAAGTAAGTGCGGTCTTTCATTTCTGCTTAGCCAGGACGCTTAAATCTTATTCTATAGCTCCTCGCAAAATCACCACTCGTGCTTCAACTCGCGATAAACGTGCTCTGGCTAAATCCGTCTCTGACTCCCTGGCTCCCTCCACCGAAGGTATTCCTAGCATGGCCCCTCTTCCCCAGTCTACTGTCCGCCCGAAACCCTCCGTCGTGGTTCCCCGCGCCGCTCAGTCATCCGCCAAGGTCACACCAAAATCTTCCTCCACCAACGTCGCTCTGAAGTCAGCGCCCGCTAAAGCTGCGCCGAAATCTTCGTCCGCGAAGTCCGCGACTAAACCGACCCCGGCTTCCTCACCAAAGAAAGGAAAATCCACGTCCAAGGCTACGCGCGCCCCGTCCTCTTCCTTGACCCGGTCCAAGGACCGCGACCGCCAACAGCCCATCTCTGAGAACGCTGGCGTCGATATCGAGGAGGATGACGACTTGTTTTCTTTCCTTCCCTTGTCTTATGACGACATTAAACGTATGACTGCCAAAGACCGCCAGGTACGCCTTATTTCAGTTATATTCCAATCTTTCTAATACTTCTTCTCTCTTTTCCCAGCCTGACTACCGGTGCCAGAACTGCCGCGATAAAAACCGGCAAGGCTGTGCTTTCCGCGGATTGGACCAGAAGTGCCCGCCTTGCCTCACGGCTAAGGAAAGGTGTGACTTCTGGCTCACTACTCAAGACCGCCTTCGTCGCGACAACATTAATCACCAGATGGGATCCTTTTCTCTTGGCCGTGAGTCCCCTCTCTTGATTTCCTTTTCGCCTTTTCTTAACTAGCTAAATTCTTCCTAAGGTCTTCACGAGGTTGTTCGCCTCTGTGAGCGCGAGCTCATTCAGCGCGCCATTCTTATCTCTGGTATTCTCCTTCACGACGCTGCGATCCACGACCTCCATCTCGAAGCCCGCGGAATCTTGCTCCACATGCTCCGCCACAACGACGCCAGTAAACTGGAGAAATCGCTCGCTGAGGACCCAAAGGTCCTTGCCGAATTGTGGAACATTGTGCGCGAACTTCCCGACGGTTTCAAAGTTCCCGAGGCCGCTCGTCTAGACACTAGTTTTTCCGACATTAAACACGCCTTCCCCGACGTACTTTTCGACCGGATTACTCATGTCCTCGACCCCCGCTTTGCTGATGGTAGTTCAGAGGACGAGACCACTTCCGAGGACAAGCCCCGCAAGCCTAGCAAGTCGCGCCAGTCTTCCTCCAGCTCCAGCGGTTCCAGCAGCTCCAGTTCCGAGGATGGCGATGCACCTGCTTCTCCTTCCGCTATGCAGCTAGTCGACAACGAAGCCGAAGAAGCCAGGCCTGGTGAAGATGGGGACGAGGGGGAACACGACGAACAGTGAGGTCGCGCCCATCCGTTTTTTCTTGTCGCGTTACGGTTTTCTTGGCCGCCGATGTACATAGTTTATGATACTTTTCTTGAGCTTTTAGTATTCATTACTGTGTACATAGTTTTTCTTCAATCATAAAGCTCTCCGTCTTTTTCTTGTTCTTTCCGTGTGACCTCAAGTTGAATTTTTCGGTCATTATAAGTGCTTTCTTAAGTTGACAATCAGTTATCTGCTTTTGTACTTAGAATAAGTACTTCGAAAAATTTACTGGTTTTTCTAATCTGTTGGTTAACACTTGAGGTGCAAGGTTTCCCTCCCCCCAACTTAGATATCAACTGTCCCAGTTGATCTAAGTTTAATTAAGGAAGTAATTCCGACGCGCGAATATAGAAGGAGGCAGCCATATGGTGCGCGCGCTCTTTAAAAATTAAGCGGTCGCGCTATAAAATACGCCGGTCATGTTCTATGATCCATTAGAATGTCCAGGTCAAGTCCTCATTTCGTTAACCACCTTCCATTTCATCTCCTCTGTGATGACTTGGGATGCTACCCAGTCGAATCTCGTCAAAACACCCGCTGGGTCCAAAGTTATCTCTGCTCCCTCAGTGTTCTCGATGCGGCGCGCCGCCGTTTCAATAATGCGGCTGCCAATCACTCTAGCGGGTCTTCATACGTTGCGATCCCCATCCCAGCCTTAAATCGCTGGACCGAGGTCATGGTGAGATTTAGGATTCCTTTATGAATTGTTACACTCGTTCATGAACTTTAACACAGCTCGACGTGCCCCGCGATCTTATTGTCTATGGTTCCACGATTTCCGAACATTACAATCAGATCTGCAAGAAGTGGTGCGCCATTCTTACAGAGGCACCCATTGCTGGCGAGGGGGACGCGTGCGTGCGGTTCTTGTCGTTGATGACGCGCCCAGACATACCCGCTATGCCAGCTTACAGTTCGGTATGGAAAAGTAAACATTATCATAACAGCACTATCTGAATACCTAGTACAGGCGTTGACCGCGGCTTGGCAAGCTGGTAACGCTGCCGTAGACAGGCGCTTTACCAATGTATTCGTCGGTCTGGATTATTCCGTCTACAAAGCCATATTTAATATGGTGCGGGCGGATGAATACGAAATCGCCGTCGCGACGCTTCAAGATCGGTTCTCGCGACTTTCTCGGGATCGGGAGTCCTATCTAGACTGATGTATTTTTCTTGTGTCGTATGTAATCATAAGAAAATAGTAGTTCCCTGGGGGCCGAACGGTACTATTCGCGCGCCTTGCGGAGCACATGATATACTTACTTCATCAATCATAATTTTTGCGCGACGAGATCAGAATAATCTATAAAAGAGAATGTCCCGAAGATCGCCATACACTATTCAGTCATGGATAACGATCCCTTGTATGCGACGATTCCTCATTTTCCTCAATCGGCTCTTCTCTACAAAATATCTCGTGATGCGCCATTGCACCGCAACCCCAACTTGCAACGTATTATCGAGGCGACTAGGCCTACGAAAGAAGCATTTGAAGCACGCGTTCGCGCGATCACTGTACCAGATGGCGGTATCTATCAACCTCCCATCAACGAGCTCCTTGCATGGACGGAGGCTTTCGTGAGTGGTTCCGCTCATCCGGTGTTTTGTTTCCGGATTTCAAATTCACAATTCTGCTTCCAGCTCGTCTATCCTGAACGCCTCATCTTTTTCGGCACGCCTATTGCGACGCAATTCTTGGCATTGTCTTCCCAGTGGTTGGCAATAATCAGAGAACTCCCGGATTACTACAAAGCCGGCACGGAACTGGCTGATCGGTACGGCGCGCCCGTCGCGACTTTTCTTGATCGCATGGCGAATTCGCGTCTTCCCGAATTTACGTCGTACCAACCTGTAAGTCGTGTCCGCCTGCCTAATCTTGGTTGTCAGAATTCCCTTGATTATTAATTTCTCCATCCATCTAGGAACTTCAGTCCTCGTGGGACTACTGCAACCGTATTTATCAATCTGACTATGAGAAGGGGCTCGTTGATTTTTACCATTTCGTGGAAAGTAATCATCTGCGCGCGCTCGAGTGGACTGTGATCGCGCAGAACCTCAGCCGCAAGGCAGAGCTTCCTCCTCGTTTGCGTCGCGTTAACTAGACCCTTGCCGCTTTGTCTTTAACATTACCAAAATTGGTTTTTATCTTTCTTTCAGTATCTGGACGCTCTTCCTTCTAATATAAAATCAACGTCATTTTTCTGGATAAAATTCTCTATCATGAGTAACTACGCTCCCAACGTTATTTCCATCGATGACGGGTCCTCCGCCTATAAATTACTCCGGCTGTCCGCTGTGTACGCAGATTTTGATGAAGTCTTCAAAGGCGCGGGTTACAAACCAGAACAGATACCCCTCGAAGAGCTCATAGAAATGACGGAGATCCTGGTAGGCGCGCTCGCTTTTCCATGTAACATCTCTCTGACTTAGTGCATTTAGACAAGTATGCAGCCGAGGCAAATTGTTTATGGGACCTTTGCCGGCGTCTGCTACGTCCGCGTCTTCGAGCTCTGGGTCGCGTATATGCGCCATTGTTTTGGAACCTCTCAAGTCCCGGATGCGTTTCAATCATACATGAGACGCCCTGACATCCCTCAGCTGCCGGTCAATCAAGGAGTAAGCCAGTTTTTCAAGTTTTATCATGTCGTTTATCCAACTAATGTCTGGCCCGGTCAGCGGCTATACGACGCGTGGGTGTGCAGTCACCACGATTTCGCCGAAATCACCACGGATTTCATATCTAATTATGATCTATTTCGCATGAATCTCCTGCACATCAGGGAGTGGGTTCGCATTGAGCAGGCTACGAAGCCGCTCATCGCGTTTGGTCTCACCGGCGCGCGCACCTAGATACTTAGTACTTGGCTGGATGTACAGATGTCGCGATTCTAGTAACGATCACTTATCCTTATCGGGATAGAACCCTGTACAGCCAAATTGCCAAGGTCTTTTCACGGGAAAACTACCTCATTTGACCGCGCCCGCGTCCCGCGCATTTCCCTTCATTAGTAAGCAACGTCAGACGCGCTTCTTACTGACTTTGTGCGCGCCTAGACGCACAAGCGTATAAGAGGGGCAGCGAAATCGCAGTAGTCTCTTATCCAAATATTTTCAATGCGCACTGTACTCGAACCTTCTGTGGAGGACGCCGTCCGCCAAACCTTCTACACTCTGCATCATACTGGTACCGACTCTCCTCATGATAGTCGTACTGTTGGTCCGCTCTGGAACGAGCTTATCGACGCTGCCAAGTATATTGTATGTCGGCTCTTCGCTCGCTTTTAATCTTGCGCTAATTATCTTTCTCAGGCTGGCTGGGTCGAGCACCCCCAGCTCGTTCAAGAAGCAGGGAAGGCCGCCCGCGACATTCCCTTCGGTATTCGGCGCGCCTTCCAGACCTACAAGCAGGCCTACCCGGGCAAATTCCAAGAGTATCCACAGGAGTACCGCAATATGGCGCGCCTGTGCCGATCTATTCAGGAAATACGGGACAAGTCTACTGGCCCGGTAAGATTATATCTTCGCCGTCTTTCTTTCTTATGAACCCATTCTTAAATTCAGGCTCCCAAGTCTAACGGTAGATCTGGACGTGCGCGCTCAGCAGAGCGTGATGACGAGCACGTAAGTATTCTGGCTCACTGTGAGTTCGCTATGTTTTTGTTAACGCCTAAATCCAGGACGACGTCGAGGAGGTAATGAACCGTGTCGGACGATCCCTTATTCGTAGCGTCCTGACTCGTGTCTTCAAGGCGATGGTCATCGACGATGAGGGTGGCCCTGGCGGTCAAGTTCCCGCCACTGCGCCACCTCCAGCCGCGCCCGCTGCGGAACGCCTTCGCTTCAAGAAGAAAGCAGTCCCAGCCAAGGTACGCGCACCTTCGTCTGCCAAAAACCATAGGCCTAAGCACAGGGATACTCATCAAGCCTGCGGACAAACGCGACGTAAGACCTTCCTTATCACAGTATTAGTCTCTTATTAATCACTGCTCCTCTTAGATGTCGAAATCCGCTGCTACCACCACCACGGTACCGGTCGGCAAGAAGGCCAAGCCCAATCACCCCTCTTCCGAGGGTAAGCAGTCGTTTTTCTTCTTTCTATACTCGTGCTAATCGTTATTCATTTTTCAACAGGGGGAGCTTCTGAGTTGTCCCCGGGCGCGCTCCAAGAAGCTTATGATATCGCCGCCGCGCCTTCTACCCCACCAGACGTAGATGGTATCGACAGGCAGATTTCCACGTTGAGCGGGGAGTTAAACGATTATAATTTTCAAATCGCTTACAACTTGCGTCACCGTGAATCTGTAATGGCCGAGATCAATAAGTTGAAGGAGGCCCGCTCTAACTTGGACGCGCCCGCTGATATTGAAGACGAGAACGAGGCTTAAATTGATCGCGAATAATGTATATTTCTGGTTTTTCCCTTAGTAGTTGGTTCTCCTACCTAGGCACTTTTCCCAGTAATATGATTTTGACTTGTCCGCGCTCATTCAGTCGTCCTCAGTTTCACTATCATCGGAATCTCCATCAAGGTTTACTTTGTCTAATGCATAGTCGCGCATACTTTTCTCCTCTTCTTCTTCTGGCATTGCTAATATCTTTTCTAGTCCCTCTCTAGTAATGTCTATCAAGTCTAGTATATCCCCAGGTACTTGTAACTTTTCCCTAGCGTAGTATGGAATGACTCTGAACGCGCCGACTTTATGTTGCCAGACAGCGCCGTTCATTTCCGCGACTACATATGAACCGCCCATAGTCCTTCGTATGACTATCATTGGCCCTAGATATCTAGGCTTCATCTTTCTGTCTAAGTTATCTTCCACAGTAGTATTCCTGACTAGAACTAGATCCCCCGGTTGGAAATCGTAATCCTTAATTACGGCGCGATAATCCTGTTCGTAGCGTAATAGTCGTTCATACTTCTGCTTGTCAATGCGGTCGCGCATCTCTTCAACATGCAGTCTATGTTTAGCCAGCGCTTGTGCGCGGAAAGCTATAAGCTCGTCGTCTGTCATAATTTTCGTAGGCGGCTTTACTAACCAAGTCGCTTCTTTTACATCAAGCGGTAATATTGGATTAGCGCCCGTTATCATAAAGAACGGCGAACATCCCATCCTTCTCCTAATGGTTATGCGGTCGGCCCACATCACATAAGGTAAGAACCAGAACCACTTGTGTATATTCTTGCCACTCAGTAGTTTGTAAAGTGCTTGGCGCACGTCCCAATGAGGTCTCTCAACTGAGCCGTTAGCTTGTGAATTGTACGCCGAGATCCTGATCCCTTTAATCCCATACTTCTGTTCTAACCACTTCATCGCGGCTATAAACGCGGGACCGTTATCGGTTACAATATCCACCAGACATGCCCATCTACAAATTATGTCCTCCCAGAGCCACATACCAATAGATCTACCGTCATTTTTCCTTAGCGCGCGCCCTTCCGCCCAAGAAGTCATCGCGCACCGCCCGTGTGCTATATAACCGCATTGATTAGAGACTGGATTCATATGCATTACATCCGCATGTAGGGTCTGGAATATGGACGGGGTATGGGTCATTACTGGTTTAATTCTTATCATAGTCTTCTGGCGTTCTTGAACATGGCATGTCTTAACAAACCAATTAACATCTTTCTCCATTTCTGGCCACCAGAACCGCTGTACTAACAACTGATTCGTAGCATAGAACCCTCTATGACCGCCATGGTCATGGGCCGCGCTCAGCATATACATGCGCCGCTCCTTTTCCACGTATAGCCGGTGTTGCGCGCCCTTACCGCGATGATATAATCGACCTTCAAATATTATGAAGCGATTCGCGAACCTAAGGAATTGTTTATATTCCTTATCCTTGAGCTTTGGCGGGCGGAATCTACGGTTCTTAAACCACTGTAAGACCCACGGTATGCGTGCATCTTGTCTCCGCGCGCTCTCTGTTCGCTGTTTCTCGGGGTAAGGTCCAGTCTTATTCCTGAAATCATCCTCGTCTGGTAGAGTTAGTACATTTACTAACTGCTGTACTACATCGCATCTTTCTTGTCCCAACTGTTCCTTGTTATTCGCTAAGTACCCTTCTAAATGAATCTTTTCTTGGATACGGAGCGCGTCCGCCTCAGCTAGTTCTTGTTTAAAACATTCAACAGATCGCGCGATACCCTTAATATGACCTCGATCAGGCTCTATTAAGTCTATGAAGTCAGAAATGTGTGCGGGGCGCGACTCTGTCAAGTCCGCGAGCACTATTTCTGGCCCCACGCCTTCCTGCATGAATACTTCATTAACTACTTGCTGAGAGAACCCTTTCCTGTTGTCAATCTCGCCGGCGAACTCTTTAATATCCTTAATAGGCGGCTCGCTCGGATCGACAATTTCAATTTCTAAGGGTCCCGACGCGTCCTCGTCTTCCGCTTCCGTTACCGGCGGCTCAGGGTCATTAGGCTGCCTGTGACGCCTTGACAACCCGTCGGGACCAAATGTCCTTCCGGCCTTATGACGTAGCGTGAAGTGATACATCCCGATCTGTTCTATCCATCTGTTAATGACCGCGTTCGGCATCATGTCTGGATGGTGTAACATTCCTCCTAAGAACTGCGCGTCTGTCTCGACTATTAGCTTGCGTACGCCAATCAACCACTTCTTATTCTCTTCTAGTGCTCGTTTGAGTCCGTATAGTTCCCGCTTAGGTTGGGAGTAGCGCGCCTCGGTATCACCCAAAGTAATAGATCCAAATTTCGCATAGTAGTGCTTCTTAGGATCATCCTTGTCTTCTTGATAGATGTAATACCCAACCGCTATATATGAAGTGTCGACCGCTAACACGACCGCGCCTTGTCCTTCATAGTCTATCGGTTTTAATGAATACGCGTTCCGCACTCCTTCTTGAGCATCCATACTCTTCTCTTGATCGGGTCCCCATTCAAAAGGATGGTCTAGTCGAGTCAATTTCTGTAGGTGGCGCGCACGTAGCGCAAAATTCGAGATATAAGACCTGAGGACGCCAACGGTGCCTAAGAAGGCGCGCACATCAGACAAGTCCTTACACGGTCCCCAATCCTCTATTATCTTTACTCTATCTGTTGTCGGTTTCCTTCCCTCCGATGTACATAAATGCCCGACTACTACAATCTCATCTGCACAAATGGTAGACTTAGTACCGGAGAAAGTCCCTCCGCAATATTTCATACGTTGGATGATGCGGTTGACGTTTTGTACGTGTTCCCATACAAACCGTCTAATCCCATCATTCTCAGGTATAGTCTCATAAGTACCATCTGGTTTCTGATATCTAGTAGCTGGTCCGCGCACGGGTACATCGTCGATATAAGGAATTGTATAATCAGGTATCTCTGGTTGTAATATGAAGGTTACGTCCTCGTGAAAGATAGGAACTGAGTTAGTCCAACCCATAGGTAGAGTTACTAACCTCATCGCGCCGTACGGGGTCTGGAAAGTGGTGAGGTCGCGACTCGACTCATCTAACTTCCTCTCGTCGTAGCCAACATACAGGTCAAACATTCCACCGCAGGCGCGCCCCGCGAAATGGGTCGCCAAATCCTCTGTAGCTGGAGGTAAGCCCGAATGAGCAATAGTAACAGCGTTTAATGGTTCTAGACTGTGTACTATCCTGAGACTTTTACCATCCTTCTTTAGTACAGTGAACCATCGCGATCTAAAAGATGAACTTGATGGTTCATAGACTCCTGAGGCTTGCTTTGCCCTGACAATCTTGCAGACCTCGTCGTAGAGCCCAGGCGGTATAGGAATATTCTTATACACCCAGGGTGTATGTTCAACTGTCGGTATAACTACTGGCGGAAAGAAATCTTCCCTAAACTGGCCGCGCTCGCTATCCTCCCAAGCGAATGCTTCATTTTGTTCCATCATTAAATGGTGTACGAGCTTCCGCTCTTCAGGTAATAAGAAACCATCCTTATGTACCTTATCAAAGGCTTGCTTTCTTTCTTCAGTGTACCGACCCGTGGGTACGAATTCTGGTGGATGCGCGCTTAACTTCGGCATATCCGCTAATGGGTCTCCTTTAATTTCCCTCTTGATTCTAAACTTCTCTGGTAATTCTGCATAAACTGGCTTTACTTTCTGTGCTACGGGCTTATATTTCTTGCCGACGTAGACTGACGCGGACGGGGTCGCGTTCATAAAAGCGGCCGCGGCTTCCCCTTGTTGGAAGAAAGACTGTACTTTCTTCTTATCCGCTGTCTCGACGTGGTCTTCATGTATTGCTGCAGCTAAATAGGCATTCCTAACTCCTTCTTCTGTGAATTTTCCTGTCTTGGGCATTGAATAGCCTGTCATAGTCAATGTCTGATTCTCTTTGTTTATCTGGAATACTACAGCGACCTCTCCCTGATCGGGGACCATTTCCTCGAGGCCACTTAAAAATTCTGCGCGGCCTTCTGACGTTGGATATCCTCAGGGCTCTCGCCGCGCCTATAAGTAGGTAACACTGCGCGCCGTTCACCATTCGGATCCACAATCAGAATTCGCTGATCTCCGTTGTCCGTATTCTGAATCGTGCTACTAGTTAACACATCAAATGGCCGACCCAATAGAACTCGGTAAGCAGGATTTTTGATAATGTGCACTTGTAAATACACAGTTATCCCGCCAAATGAGAATGGTACGTTCTCCGCAAGTCCTAAACTCTTTTCTACCGATCCGTTCGCGCTTTGCATGTTTATGGTGATGTTGGGATTCCAAGTAAGCCCAACTTCTACCGCAACCGATTCAGCCATTGACACTATTTGCGAGCCGCTATCGACGATAGCTTCTTCTTGTGCCACATTATTTATCCGCGGGTACAATGATCGCAGCGCATAGGTGTCGCGCGCCACATATACCTCTTTCGGAACGGCTCCCTCGTGCGACTGCGCGAACTGAAGGTAAGGGTCTGATGCTACTCGTAGCTCCGGATCCAAATTCCTATCATTCAATATACCAGCGAGTATGTAATTAGATACTGGCAATTGATCTACCGTTAGACCTGTTTCTACTTCCCGCGCCGTCGCTTCATGTTCCAAAATCTCCTCCATCATTACTGGCTGTCTAGCTTTTGAAACATTCTTCTTCAGCTCGTCTCGTAGACCCGGCGAGTTCCCAAGTAATTTCTTAAGTGGAATCGCGACCGGCAAGTCCATTATATCATTTAACACCTTGACCGCATCCGCATCGTTTTCAACAGGCGCCCTAGTCTTGTACGCGGGTGCCGGTTTGGGTGCTTCCTCCACTTCATACGGGGTGCGCGTGTCCTTGAGACGCGTCACAGTCTTAAGTGGTGGAACCTCAACATAAGGCAACTCTCGCGGCTTAACTAAAGCCTTATTCAATGCTTTACCGGCCGGCGCTTTCTCTATTTGTTTCTTGGAAGCGCGCGGCGGTCCTTTCGGTACCTCCTGCACTACCTGCTCTTCTTCTTCAACCTCCGCCTCTGACTCTACTTCCGATTCTTCCTCTTCTGCCTCAGACACTTCCTTTTCAACTGCTTTCTTAACAAACCTGACACTACGACGGTTCTCCGGGAGCTTGGCTTTCGACTTTTCCACCGGTTTGAGGGAGGAAGTCGTGGCTCCCTTCCTCGAACTTAATGAAAATTTACCTGGTCGGACGTCGCGCCTCTCTCATCCCTGGAGAAGTCGTTTCGCGACATAACCCGGTCAAGCGTGTCTCTACCGTAGCTCTGCGCCAGGACAGCCAACTGCTTAGCGACCTCTGTGTCAGTCAGCAGCTGATCGTATGTCTGAGTAAAATAAACATCATAATCATAGTCCGCGTCTTGGAAATATCCCGCTTGTGGTTGCTGCGGCGGCTTAGCTATTACCGGTGCGCGCCCTCTGTTCCTCGACTCGACTACCTCTTTCATTGTCTTATTGCCATCCCGTGGAACTAGTTCACCAGACGGGAGCCTAATATTATTAGTCTCGTTCTTGATGACCCATCCGAAACTAATGTGCTTATTAGCGTGAGGGCAATCTGAGATACGGTGACCAGTTTCCCTGCAGTAGAAACATATATTGCCGTTCGCGTCGCGCCCAACATAAATGTTTCCTCTAGGATACACTGGTGCGGGATTAGATGGCTGCGTACCAAACCCGTTGGGAGTTGGAGGCCTCTTTAGACCGTTCACCGCATTGAATAACTGATCAAGACGAGCAGTCATACTCTGCGTTTGTTGCGAATGCAACTGAACTGTATCTTGTAGGCGCGCCATTCCTTCCTCAAGCTTAGGAATAGCCTCATCATACTGCGTTACTGACGTAACCCCAAATTATACTCTCACTAGAACGTTGAGTCTTTCTGCTATCGCACAGCGATCGCGACCACTGTCCAGGTGAAGCGATCCTCGTTTCTGATAAGAGCTCTGGTGTAGCCGCGTCCGCTAGACCTGCTTATAATTTATTAAATCTAAGCGGTCGTCGATTCGTTTAAACTCGGGATGCAGACCCGATAGAATTGGTAAACCATTCCTGTTGACAGTAATTGGCGGTACCTGCAACTTGGCTTCCGCAGAACGATCGCTTAAAGCTCAGTTCCGCTAAATCACTTTCCTAATGCGGCTACTCGCTCGCTTTACTATCTTTTCTAGCTTATCCAAAGATCCCGACTCCAACGCCGCGGCCTCTGGGTAGCTCCTAATTATTTCTTTCTTATAATCTTCCCACTTCCCTTTCTGATACGAGTCAAATGCCTTCCATCAGACTCTGTCACCGCCGTCGCGTACTTTCCTAAGGTCTCTATCTTTTTAACGTCTTCTTGATGTCAAGTCTATAGAGATCCTCCATGCGACTTATAACGCAGGAGTTCCGCAGGTTGCTCATCATCAAACTTAGGCGCGTCCCGCGTTCCCGGAAGAGGCATAGACGGCATTCTCGCTGGTCTCGGATCGGTTGTGGTACTCTCGCTTCCGCTTGGTTGAGCCAGATTGTCTGTCTCAGGTATAGATGGTAATGTATTTACGAGGTTCGCGGTGGGTCCGATTATATCTTCGGATCCTGTACTAGCTCGTCTTTGTTGTGTATCAAGATTTGCTGCGACGCGCTGCTCAAATCGCTCTCGCGCCGGATCAGACGTGGACTTGGGTTTAGCTTTCTTGCTAACGCTAGGGAATTTATCCTGATAGGCCACTAACTCCTTACTCGAATTCGCAGTAGCACGTTTCTTACTGGGATCAGTAGTGGACGCGCGACTGGTAGACGCTACGGATGGTGCCTGTGATGTTTCTCTACGTTTGCCGGCTGCTTCGCCTTTGCCCGCTATCTTTCTGAAGTAATAGGAATTACTTGTTTTTGTGATAAATTGGTGTAGTAGTTCGTGTGCAACTACCACAAGGTTTTGTGTAACAAACGGAATGAACTGAATTGGTTATGTATATCTTTTGACCCTCCCTCGCGGTGGGCTCCAGATGAGATGCTTGCTGCGGGGTAGTTTTGAAAGTCCAATAGAACAATCAACCCTAACGTTGTCTGAGCGTTAAGCACCCAATCAATACTAGTTTGACTAGTTCTTACGGGAGGGGACCGTAGTTTTAACAAATCAATATAATAACCAACTCAATCAAGTCTGTTTGAGCTAGACGCGCGCGCAATAGGTTTAACGAAAGCGCGCACACCGAAATAGATGTGTGGTATGTGGTTTTATAGGTTTTATTTGCAAGTAGATAACTCCCCAACGGGATGAATGAATACTCGATACGAATCGCGACACTCCGGGGACGCGCACAATCTCTTGGGTTACCAAAACCCGGGGTTACCGAAACCCTACTCTTTAACGTGAAGAAACTCTTTAACAATGTCCAGGGTAGTCTACAACTATCTGAGTTGCCCCTACCACAGTCCAGGTCTTAGTACGCGACGCACTACCAAAGTACGTTAGTCGCGCCTAATCGGATAGCTAAATAGCCTCTTCAAGTCACGTAGGATGACAGGTGTAAGATCGTCGCGCTCGGTGCTTAATTTATATCAAGTACTTTCACTCAGATCACGCTAAGGTGAAATCTCGCACAGATAAGTCAAGTTCTTTCTATTGAAATTCCTCGAAGTCAAGTTAACACTTAGAACGATTTGTTTAACTCTGGAGAGTCGCGCAAATATGATTTCGTGGGTGGTAAATTGCTTGTTCTCTTCTATGGGCGCGTACAAACTTTATAGTAACTACTGGCTAATTTTACATGTGATACAATGAGAAATACGGTCCGATACAAAACCCCAAACGAATGCCAAGTCTCGCATTAACTAATATTTTCTGGATGATTGCTCAGCCGCGCCATAAGGACCGTCGCGCTTGAGCTCCTCTGGTGACTCGTATAGGGTCATTTGTTCAGTATGTGTTCCCTCGATTAGTAATATCTCCGTCGGTGAACTATTGCCAGTCCTAGTACGCGTTCCTTCGGCGCGAAGCCTTAGTTATCACTATATCTTTCCGTTATATAATCAAGGGAATTTCGTCGCGCACACGGAGCGCACGCGCCGCACTCGTATCTCCGAATAGCCCCGTTTTCCAGACTCGGAAGAATAACCACATGTAGCAAAGCCGAGAGCTTCGGCATGTCATTCGTCATTGTTCGGCACTCGCCGTCCCGCATGTTCAAGAGCGCGCCTCTGTGTTCCTTATCGGACGTGCCGGCTCGGCACTGTCAATTAGGGTACCCGTCGCTGGGTTACTTGTCGGGCGCTAGAGACCTGTGCTTCGATCTAGCGCGCAGGCAGGCCCGCGTTCGTGGTCAGAAGCCTCCGCGGTAGCCCGTATATGGTATAGTCCATAGTTTGTGGTACACGCCGTGAGCTTGTGCCTTGTCGCGTACTGTAGTTTCCTCTAGCTCTTATTGTAGCCCTCTTAGTATTCTGAATAGATAATCACACTTGTATAGTCTTTATCTATCTGAATAAACAAGTAAAATGCGAAAATTCAGAGCCGGCGTGAAGGCCGTCCCTTCATCGGTTTGACCAAAGCCATCTTCTACAAGACCTCACTGAAGTGATTTCATTGTACGAGCGACTTCTTGATTGCTCTGTCGAAGATCCCGATCGTGCTTGGGCTTTGGAGCACTTGCCCGCAGCTTTAAAGGAGCGGGATGAGCTGATGGCTAAAGACAGGGATGTCATCGAAGGCACTACCAACACAGGGGGTCAGTCAGTCATGTAGCAGTTGAATTAGTTGGATAAATACATCGGAAGATATGATACGCTCCTTTCATGTCAAAATCAACTGTTATCCATTTTTGTCTGTTTCTTTTCATAACGAAAATATTTTAGTTTCATTCTCCACTTACGATGAAATAACACTAAATACTATGTGTTAAGTTGATTCAGACTAATTCTGTTGAAATTTATCATGGCTTATCCCTTCCATTCGACTTGTTAAAGAATTCCACCAAGCAATTACAGACCTTGTGGCTCGGTCGATGGAATAATCACGTACCGGGCGCAGGATTAGATGCAGTAAAGGAATAAATCTAAAAGCGGAGAAGTTAGACGCAGGAGCTCGAACACTACTTTGAAGTTTCTTGTGAGGGCTTGCTTCACCATTACATGAAAATTGATTTCGGACGCAATAAGAAGTGCGCAAAAGATATCTAGGGTGAGCTTCACTCGGCACACTAAATAATTTCTTTGAATCAGTACTCTGAACGTATTTATTCCCGGTCCTCGTTTCGACGAGGTTCAAACTTAGGGCTTTGTTCCTTACGTTGAGTACCTGCGGCGCAATTCCCGCCCAACACGCCTGGCCTAGTCTCGCCGGCGAGCCAACAAACACTCCATATATCTCTAGGAATCAAACGGAAAAAGACAGCCGGTGTCGTGTCAAACTTCGATGACCTGCTGACATTTTATGGCCCATAGGGGGAGTGTTCAGATACATAGCCTGATCACTCGAACGCTGGTTTTCCTGTATATTCTGAATTAAATACCTAATTAGTTGGGAAATAAATGATAATCCACTTACAATGTCCGCATCCTAGCGCGCTGTTTTGGTAGAGGACAACAAAAGAAACATGACGCATGCATTTACTTAGAGAGATTAGAAAGACGAGCAGAACAGAATCGAAATAAAACTTACTATATTTGAAAAATCTGAGCCAATAAATGACGTCTCCATTATTCGCATCCTTGCTTGTTGACGCAAGTCTCGTAGTGGGGATGTAGTTGATATTCGAAAGTGGCTTCGAGTGGGTTGTGCATTGAAGGCCTCGACGTCGGGAAATGGGGCCAAATCCCCACTTCAGGAATCAGGATTCCACTATTCGAGCAAGAACAAAAGAAACTAGACACCATCGACGGCACGCATGTCATCGGAGGTCATTGAGGATCTCCTCGTCGTGAAGGTTGGCTTTGAACTTGAAGGCAGGCGTTGCGGAGCTATTCTGCCGTGGTTATCATCCCTCAAAATCGTCGCCAGAGCCCTCCAAATCTCCATCATTTGCAATCCTATCTTCATCCGCCTTCTCGTCTTCTAGCGACTCCATCAACCAGACCTCCTCGGCGTGTGCTTGCCGCCTACAGTACCCGGAATTCCATTGTCGGCAGCTTCTGACAATCAAGTTCGATAGGTGCTCCAATGGGACGTTCTTTTCAATGCAATCGCGACAGTGGGCACGAAGATGAAACCCATTTTGCTTCACACCAGGTAAAAATTGATTCCAGATAGGACTTTTTGGCGGGGGGCATGGCTGTTCGACCTAGTAGGAAAGGAGGTTTTTTTTTCTCGTTTTTTTGCACCCTCAGTATATTCACCTGGCTGCCTGGTCGTTTGAAGCACGGTGTGCCGGTTAAATTATGACTTAGGTGTTTTTAAGGGTTTATTAAGGGTTATTAACCTTTCGAGTTGATTATAAGGCTTAACATTAGAATGTTATTAAGGGTTAAACGTTATTAACGTTTAACCCTTAGGAACAACACTGCGGAGCTTAACTCCACTAAAAGAAGTGAGTGACGTCACGCCACGTTTTGTTTCCTCCACCTCTTGACGTCGAGGAATTATCATTTTTGGTGCTCCAGCATGAAGGTGAGGTTATTTTTCTTGGTATGCGACAAATTTCCCATGTATTTTCCACCTACCACCGAAGAAGTCGGTCCCGACCCAGGAAAGGGCTCCGTCATCGAGGAGATCAGCAAAGACAACGTTGGCAGAAAGGTTTGTTCTTCGCTGTCACTTGGAAGTGTGGAGGTCTCATTAGGGTCCTAGATTCGCCTATACTGCGTTATAGACGCATTTCAAACCGGAGAACTGCCGTCCAATGGTCTAATCGGCCGCACCCATCACCTTCTCGACCACTCACGAGTAGGCTTCAACGACCTGCTGTCCGAGAGCCTAAAGCAGATTGAGGACAACTCACAAATCTTTGGTTTTGCAGGAATCAATGTATTGGACAAAAACGACGACGAACTCCTCCAAGCTTCATCTGGCATTTGAGTGACGTGGCACATCGACTGCTTCAAGTTGGCGTCAGGCTACCTTAACAAGAAGTTTTCCATGAGTTCATCTCAGGATCGGGACGACGGGAACAAAGGTGAGCTAAATCTTTTTCTTCTGCTGGTACAATGATGCTGAAAGGCGTGAACTAAGTAGCTGTAAAGGACTTTCGCACTCATCTCACCCGCGTCCTCTCCAACCCGGAATTCTTGAAATTTCTCTCTGACTTCTTCCTCGTCGGCTACGACCTCCTCTCCTTCGAAGTCGTCAAAGCAGCCTCCGTCATCGCCTCCTTCAAAGTCGCCCTTGCCGCCGTCAACCAGAGCGCGCTGAACGACTAATTCATCATTGGAGGCTAACACGTGGCGGCCCCGAACGAGACGTCGGTTTTGGAGACGCGTCTAGAGTACCTGAACGGATATGACTCTCAACCGCGATCCGAAGGAGGGTCCGCTGCCAATGTTGGAGAACGCGGATGGAACTCAGAAGCCGGTTCGCAAGGCAAGAGATCAGCGACGGAAGAGTATGGGAAAAGGTCAGACAACAATTGGAGAGTAGGCGCAGCCGATAGTGGAAAGTGCTATTGGATAGGTGCCCTATCAGGAGCAGTATATCAACGACCCTGATTCCAATGAGGTGGAGGCGAAGAAGGGCATGATGGGGAAGATGAAGCAAATGTGGGCATGTTTTCAGAATTTCTTTGATTTTAGGTGCATATACTCACGTTTTCGACTTGAGGATAGTGTTTGTGCGGGTTTTGCTCCCGAGCAGCACAATAAAATGCGAACTAGTAGCCTACTCAGTTGCTGGATGTGCTTCTTCTCAGCGGAGTACTTCCCCAAGAACGTCGCCACCTGTTTATATTCTGCTCGAAGATCGTAAGTTCAAGTAACTATTCATTGCATTTCTTCGAGAACTCGTCGTGATCGATATCAGGTGATACTGGAAGCCACAAACACGACAACGAACGTAGTCCACGCTTAGGAGGACGTACGGCTCCCACCTTCTGCACACGAGGTTTGTATCTTGCTTTTCTCATTTTTTTTCGTTTGATTACTCACCGCTTACGAGCAGATAGCTAACTCGAGCCTGGAGTTCACCACCGAGCTTCGAGCCTCCTCAACCGTTTATGAATGATCGGTCAATGGGATACCTTGATTGACGACACGAATAAGGCCGAGGGCTCGAAGTCGAGGTTTGAGGCCGTGGATTATTATATTCGCAAGGTAGGTTCATCATTATATTTTGATTTAAGCTTGCCCGTTACCCGTTACCCTTTACCCTTTCTCCTAGCATTTCCCCCAACCTGGACATGTTCTTGAAGCCAGCTGTAACAAATCGCCTCCTCGGCCTTACAGGAATGCGACATCACAACATCGTATTTTGTATCCGAACAGGCCCTCAAGTCAGCTGCCTACCCTTATCAACCAGGTAAGCATAATTATTCTATTTATTCGTATCACATTTATCTGACCGTCTCTTCTTACGTCTTCTCTCAGGTTAACTCCATCCCACCCCACTTGTCGAATACATCAGCGATGAGGTCGAACGAGTCGTCTGGAACATCATGCTTCAAACCAACAACCTTTCCCCCACCCTCGTCAAGTTCGTGGCACGTAACTTCGTCAAGTTCTTGCCATACATCGCCCACGCCGACGATGATCACTATAAAATCCGCCTAAAGCTCGAGCAGTTGCAGGCGGACTGCGTAATGTGGCGTTTAAAGATAGGAAGACGGCCGCGATCAAGTTGCGAGATTCAGAGATTGCGGATGTCATTCGGGACGGCGGAGGATTGGCGGTATGCCATTATTTTTTCTGTTTTACTTTCAATTTCGAGTACTCATTTCTTGTCCTTTCTTCAAGTCACGGTTGAGCTTGTGTCAACAACGACTCATCCATGATACGAGTCCAAGATGCTCAAGTGAAAGATGATACCCTCAAGTTCGTCACTGTGAATCAACTCACGGTATCCTTGGGGTTTCTCGCCACGATTCCGTCGGGTAATAGATGTAGTACATCGACGGGAAGCTTGCGGTTCTTTGGGATTCGCGAAGAGAGCAAGAAGAGCGGGTTGTAACGTGACGGCGGGTGAGGTAGGTCTTATATGTTCTTACTATTACAGGGATGCAATATCTGACTTATCATATTTTCTATAGCTCTTCGCCAAGAAGAAAAAAAGACGTGAACCCCAAAAAGGCCACGCAGAAGAGAAGCTCCGACACACGGGATTCGATGGTTTAAACTAGGGCATCCTTGCCGATTGGGTGAGCCGTGCAGCGGAGAAGGAGAAGCTGTCTGCAAAACCGGGATGGGGGAAGTCGAACGTGTGTGTCCTTCCTTACTTCATCTACCATTCGTTATTAACTGATGCATACTTTGACTATAGGCCTGCCCTCCTCCCTCCTTTCCTGATGCTTTGCTCATTCGAACAGGCTAGCTCTGGGTAACACCTGCCGTTGTTCAACCTCGATGATCGATGAACCCGAGTCATGGCTCGTCTTTCCCCCTAACGCGACTCGTACATCGTCTTTTTTGTTTCGCAGTCTCATCACAAAGCCATATAGAGACTTTAGGACCTATTGGACATTTAGTTGCTCGCTGTATGACGCGGACAGGCTGCGATACTACTCAACTATCTAATCTAATCGACTCTCGGGCTGCTCGGGCTACAGTCCACCAATACAACGTCGATGTAACTAAACTTGTACATCTCGAGGCGTCGCAGATTCTGAACTTGCAAATTACAAGATATTAGTTCTGTACACCCTACACTTGGTTGTGCTCCTAGATTCGCCGTTACGAGCCAGACAATTGTACCGCCAAATGAGCTTAAATAAATTTATGCTGTACATCGAACTAAAAACTTTTCAACGTCAACGAGTGAGCGGTACACAGAACTTGTTATCTCAGTTTCACAAACGAATCGACATAGAAAAAACAAGTCGCTCCGGGTTACCACTCCTACAAGTACCGCTGCATCCCTGCCTCATCGACCAGTCCACCAGTCCACCTTCCAGTTCTCAACCACAAGCCCCGTGAACTTATCAAGGTAGAAAAGTTATAACGAATGCCCACCCTACGGCATGTGAAATTTAAGACTGTCAAGCCGCAACCCTGTTTCCTACCTCCATTCGAGGAATAGGAAAATATCGTTGAAATCGATTACCCAGTCTCTCGAATCGACTGGGAGAACGAGTCTCTGTAGGCGGGGTAGAATTGATGCATCATCCCCGTTCCGAAGGTCGAGTAAAAATAGAAGCATATGAGGTGTAGTAATGAGCAACTCTTCGTCCTCGAAGGAGAGCAAGTGACGCAGGTTAGTGCCGGAAAAGAAAGTCGTGACGAATGAACGGGGACTGAAAAGCGGATCGAACAGTCCGATAACTGTTGGGTTTTGAGGTAATTCTGAAGTACGGCAGCACCATGGCGCAGATTGCGGGGATTTCTTCTGGGATGGGTGTGAACCCATGTCGGGGGGCGAAAGTATACGTAGAAGGTACATCCCGGGGCTGAGGTGACGTGGTTGAGCTCAGCAACGACAGCGTTGGGGTTGCCTTTAGATTGAACTAAGAATCTAATATTATTGATTCACAATTGATTCAAGTCGGTTTGATCGCACGATCTAAATACGTCCCTGTCGTCATGTGACATATGTTCAAATTCCCATCGTTTTCTCAGCAAATTTCTGTCTCTTGTCTTTCCTTCCTCTCTCCCATCATGCCATCCAGATGGGTGTCCTCCGGAGTGTCTGGCCAATGCTTGAAGCAGCTCCAACCCATATACTTACCTCCTCTACCTCCGGCAAGCAGCACCAGCCAATGTGAAGCTCGTACTGTGCTAGCCCACATATGATGGCGCCAGCGCATAGCGTCGTAATAGTAATACCTCATTCCAGAGAGGTGCGCCCAGGTTAGGGACCACACCACCAACACGCGTTCCTCACAAGAAACCTCACTAACCAATACTCGTAGCTTAAGAGGTAAGTCCAATTCCTATTCCTCTGAACGTCACAACCATGGGAAGCTAATTTTTCCTCTGTAGCTCGCCATTTCTGCCACGTCATCTTGATACTATTGCTGCGTCTTTGTTCCGTCGACGCCGTTGTACTTAACCTCCCGGCTTTTTACGGCGAGCCTCGCACCTACTCTCGGAGACCCGACGCCTAAGCATTAAACCTGGCGCCGCCTCGTAGCTTCCTCCTCTTTTCGTCGCCTGTTTGACGCGCCGACCCCCACGCCTGTTCATTCGTGTTTTGGGACTCGTTACCCATGCGATTAATCCTTCCACTCGTTTGCGTGTCTGCTTGTCTGTATAATCGTCTCGTTTCGCTCTCTTTGGTACGTCGCCAGCTCCTATTTTTTGACTACCGCTTATGCCTAGATTGATAGTCTACAATCACCACGATACGCCTGTTGAACGTGGCTGCTACCTCGCTGTTCGACCGTTCAGTTCTTACCTATCGCCGTTGGAATGGAATTCGACCCTTCACGTTGAAGAGCAGCCCTGGGGACGGGGTTCGGGGCGCGTTTTCACGCCTCGTAGAGCACTTACAGGCATTGTCGCGTCCGCTGGCGAGCAACACTAGCTCATGTGAGGCTAGTGCTTGTGCTGGAGCCCTCATGTGAGGGGCTGCAGCGGCCAGCGGATCCGCTTCAATTGCCTCGCGCGGTGCCTGCAGGCATCGACATCGTACCTCCTGGCGAGCAGTACGGGCTCATGTGAGGCTCGTACTGTGCCGACGTCCTCATGTGAGGGACGGAAGCTGCCAGCGGTGTGTGCTTTGACGCCTCGTATGGTGCTGGAAGGCGTTAATGACTTATTCGCTGGCAAGCAGCATGGGCTCATGTGAGGCCTGTGTCTGTGCTGATGTCCTCATGTGAGGGATGGCGGCTGCCAGTAGGTATTCCTTGATGTCTTCTGCGGCTCTTCAACCCCTCCCGCGGCGCTTCGAGATGTCCCGCGGTTCTTCAAAACCTCACACGACGTTGTTCGCATTCGGCATCGTTGATTAGTATCTAGTCGCACCGACTCCTCACTGCCACGCGAAGTTCGCGAAGGCGGTCGGCTTAGGTTTCCTTACCTCCAGGAATAAAGTGAGTCCTAACCCTCTCTCTCTCTTCTTCTCAACGCTCGACTCTAACCGTATTCTCTTTATCAGAAAGCTGACGCGAAGCTGTAATGAACTGACAAGAAGCTATATCGCCAGTGACGAGTGCATACGAGGCAACCGGCGTGCTAGCTGTCGCACCAACACGCTATAACGCGCAGGGTGTCACGAACAGCCCCTTGCCCGCCCACCCGCACCTGCCGGTCCTGCTTCGTCAAACGCGGTCCCTCTCGACCCGTACCTCGTCGACTCTGATTCTCAAGCTGATGTCGGCGTCGAAGCCGGGACTCGACCACGATCCCATGGAAGCGGATCCAATGTTCGCAGCGGTCACCTTCTCCTTACCTTCCCCGCCTGTCCTGTATCCTCCCCTCTCTTCCCCCTTTGATTGCATCGCCACCTGCTGGTCCTCCCGTCCCAACCCTCTACTTCATGCTTGAGCTACATAACACCCGCCCTCCTCTATCTCAGTCAACGTTGGCGTTGGCGTGAGGTCAACCTCTCCTCGTTGCGCATGGTCTGCGATGTATCAACACACGACGGACGACTGGTCGAAATACGGAGGACCAGCAGATAAGCGGGAGATTAGATTGCGGCATCGACAAACCATCCACGTTCAACGTCTACGGGTGGGCCTCCTTTCAACCCGCGAATCACATTCGCCCCGTTCTTCCTTCATGGAATCTTTCGCCACGAGATACGCTGTTATGTTAGTTAGCTTTCATGGATTTAGCGACTAGACACGCCGTAACCCTCCTTCAGGTTCTTCGGTTAGGTTAGAAGTGGAGGAAGGACGGGGATGGGAACGGGAATGTGTACGAGGAGGATCAAGCCCTGCTATGAGTTGGGGGCAAGGTTGACCAGCGTCGAGAATAATCCGGTTCGTTATTCTTTCTCTTACAATCTATTATCGCGATCTTCATATTTATATCGTTTTTCAGCTCTAAATCTGGCTTTCCCGTTCTTAGATGGTCACCGGGTCATTTCCATCGCCGAACCATACCCCAGAGCACCTATCATCGCCTCTCTAGACCGCGCCGCGGCTACACATTTCAGGTCGGAGTCTAAACAGAAGATTTGACCATTCTATCCTTTCTTTCCCCTTCCTCATCACCCCACTTCACATGCTTCTCGCTTGTCGGGCCCCTTGCTGGTCTCAAATGCATCCCTAACACTTGCGTGCTCGCACCTATCCTTCCTCGGATAAGATTGGATGTCGACGAATGTCGCACTCGCGGATCCCATCATCATCGTCGGGTCGTGATGGGTGTGATGGCGGGTGCTCGCAGAAGCTCATAACGACCTTTCCACTTTCTAAACACAACCGCCACCGACGTCACCGCTTACTGAGGAGACGGGCTGACCCATCGACAGAGGAGGGCGGTGACGACGCGAGTGCATGACGTGCGACAAATCACCGGCGCTGGTGACGCCTAAGGCATGAAGCGAGAGTAACGGGGAATGGCTGGACGGCGGGAATGCGAGTTGTTCCCCCGTTCATATACCCGGCTTTCTTTCCTCCCGGAGTCCTCGCCCGCATATACCACGCTCGAGACAGCACTTCGATTGGGACGACGGCGTTGGGATAGACGCACAAGCCGGCGACGATGTGTGGTCTGGATGGCGAAGGTTACGCAGTCAGGGGTGTGAGGGGTTGGTTTGGGAGTTCATGGAGACTGATGGAGTCGACGGCATCGTAAATGCGCATCCCCCCTGCCCTTTCCGTCCTCTCTTACACCGCCCCTTCCCCTTGCCCCTTCCCTCGGCGGCACCAGCACCTCTGCTTCACCTAAAGCACAGCCTGTCCCGCTACAGGTACCGTCGTCACTACCATCGCCAGCCAACGTGCCACCCCCCCTCTCTCCCTCTCTCGGATTAAGCAGCCTCCTTCATAATGGGGATGGAGTGGGTTGACGACGGGGAGGGGAGGGGGGTCATCTCTTCCTCCTACTCCTCCCGCTCCTTGTACTCCGTGGCTCCTTGTATTCCTCCTGCTCCTCGCACTTCCCTCTTCCCTGCCCTTCTGCTTCCTACACATTCCCCCTTCCTCTCCTTCCCGCCTCCCAACCAGAAGCTGTGCGAACCACAATAGTGCAGTGATCGCAAATCGAACGACGCCCGCCTCGTCGAGGTCGAGGTATTGGGCCGGCGTCGCCATCGCAACCGAGACGCGGCGGGCGGGAAGTTGTGCGCGTCATCGGTCAGGGCGGGGCCAATGAAATTCCGAGCTTGTCGTTTTACAGGGTTTTGCATAAGTATCTGAAGGTTGTCGTCTCACGAAAAGCCTGTTTGTATGTATTGGCCTTGTACAAAAACGGTAAAGCACCATCGAACCTTGCGAGGTTGGCAGGTGCCAAAGACACGCAAACAGGTTTTTCACAATCGTTGACCTTCAGAAACTTATGCAAAACCCTGTAGCATGTGCGCCGAGTTGTGGTGGGTGTGACGGCGGGGCTCGCAGGCGTTGACGCAGATTCCCCAAGTAAAGCAGGAGAGAAGCAGTCGTGGTGGATCACGAACAAGCGTCCTGCGAAGCCGGCGCACATCTACCGCTCCTCCACGTCGTCGTCGTCCTGAACAATGCCTCCCACCCAAGTCCCCACTATCATCTCCCCGCCCGTCCCTCCCCTCCCTTCTCTTCCATTCCACCCTCTCATAGATCGAGTCTATCCACATAAGTAAACGTCAAGGAGCCGTGAGTGCAGAGCCCATGGGGGGGGCGCAGTGTGCCGACACGCCGAGGGCGACGTCCTTATCGTTGTCCGACAGGCGGGCGACGCTGGTGATGCTTAGTGTATGGGGTAGTGGGAGAGAGGGGAAAGGCAGGAACCCGAGTGTTCTCCTCCGCTGAAGCTGCCCGTCGTCGGTGTGCCTGCCGACGTCCTTGCACACACAGCCCAGGATAGAGACGTTTACTTCGAGGAACATGTCTCACCATATACGAGAGGGGAGCGAAAAGAGCCGACGCGTAATGAAGAGGAAAAGCGGGGCAGGTAGTTGAGGGTGGATAGGACGTCGAACTCGGGTGCGTGTGGAAGCTGGCGAGTGTGAGGGTTACGAAGGAAGAGGGAAGGACAACGACGAGAGGTATTGGAGGACAGACTAAGCATGTGCAAGGTGGCAATGACGCAAGTAGGAATAACGTACGCATGGAGCATTAGTCGCCATACCATCATCCATTAGGGAACACTTCATTTCCTTTCGTCGCAGACTCCGTCTTACGGTCGCAGTTGGCTTGTGGTCTACTTCATCTCAGCCAGTCGGGCCTCTGTGATGGTTCGCTCCAGGAGAGGAGCAACAGATGACTGTCTGTTGTCCACAAATGCAAGAGCTGAGGTCGCGTAAAGGCTGGGGAGATGGTGTAGGAAACCACGGTTCAAGAAGGTATACAGTCAAAAAGCGCCTTGAGTTGAGTAGAGAAGGGACGAATTCCTCCGCAAAGACTTAGATAAGCCTATTAGATAAGTCAATTCATTTTGGATGGTGGTGTAGTCTGGGCTTCCTCTTGCTCCTGGTCGCATCGACGTCCGCTGTTCTTCCTGCTATTTTCAGTCCCAAACAGGCGGGTGACGATTAAAAAGTACTTTACATGACATTTTTAGACGACTACTGTCGTTCAAACAACTGTAGGTGACGCAATGTTGGTTACCGATGCTGGGCCGTTCATCACCGCTCATTGCGCGTTGTCGCCTTTCCGATGTTCTTGTGGTTCGGGTGTTCAACGTATAGGAATGAGTATTTGGCTCATTTTTCTGGACGGATCACTACGAGGGGTCCATGCCCGAGTCCTCTCGAGCTCGAGCGAGCTGACTCCAGCTCGGACGGCTTACTGTGGATTTGCGATCAGAGTCAAATTTGTTACAACAGGTCAGTTGGCTATATAATACGATACAGGTTTTATTTAATAATTGAATTTGGTCTCCTCGTTTGGCGAATCTGGACCGTTGAAAAATCAAGCAGATTCAGTGTAGTCCTTTGTCCGAGTGGGTAGCAGACTCACATCTAAAGCGTATTGTAACGTTCTGGCGACCACCCTACTCCGATTTCCTGAGTCGAAGTTGTCGCGCATGATTCTGGCCAGGAATCGTGTAGTTATAGAGGTCGGAAACCCGAAGATCCAGATTTCTGCATTGGTAACTCCTTCTAATCATTATAGCTTGTAGGAACCGCACGATGCGCCGAGCGTAAAACCAGGTAACAAGGAAAGTGAAGAACTAGATTAAGTTTGAGTGGGTCGGTGAAGTAAATGGACAAGAATGGCTCAACGATGAAAAAGCTTACCTTTCGATCTACTCTTCGACCATGGTTACAGACGGCAGGACGTCAACTAGCAAAAGAACCTAAGCGTGGTTGTGGTCCACCGCGCACAAAACCCTGAAAACGGGTAAAACAAGACGCATGATGAGATAGTCTCATATTTTTTTGTACATAAATGCCTTTCGAAACTCGAGGAAAGAAAAATCGTGTGGCTGATATCAAGATAATCGGTGTGGCCCGAATGACGAGTGCGACGGAAAACCGGAGAGAAGAAAAGCGAGGTAAGCACGGGTACAATTAAATTGAACACATGAATAGACAGAAACAAGAAGTCTCAGCGGACAATTTATAGAACTCGACCACCTCGGGAATGATATCAGACACGAGCAAGTTGCGGTGGCGGGAAAGAATACGCATCGAGCCTTGCCTCCTGACAGTTTTTCGAAGGTTTAACATCCTAGGGCACGCATGAGAGAGGAGAGGCCAGACGTTTCAGCCCAATAGAGAGAAATAGGGTGGACACAATTATGAATCAAGTTTTGGGATAGCGTTGAGGTATGGAACTTCGGCTGACGAGACCCCTCAACAGGCACAGTTGTCGCCGTTCATGAGAGCACCAACTCGCTAGGAAGACACGATCTTTGAGATCTTGTCATACGCGTGGAGGATCAAAAGACACCAACTGCGACTAGTTGCTCATCTCGTGACAGGAGAGTCTATACGTCGACAGTCTCGAGAGAAAATTAGCAGCAGAAAGGGCCAAGAAACCGCAGAGAGACTCGAGAATGGGTACAAAAATGGTAATGCGCGAGGGGGTGCGAGGAGCTCAAAAACAGATGGCAGTATCGCTTATGATGGGGTTCTCAGAACGCGATCTTGATAGTATCGGTGGCTAAGCGACAGTGGCAGTCGTAGCGCGTTTCTTCACGTCCAAGTCGCGTATCCGTAGTCCAAAAGCCGGATTCGAAATACTTCACGCCTAGGACGCGCACTGGGAGAGCGGGTAATCGTGGGGCAACGTAAAGACAGCAACTATACACGACTGGAGGAAAAATGCTACAAGAGCATAAATGAGGGAAGGAAGAAAGGAAGCGACGCTGGCGTTGCCTGAATATAAATGCGCTCGGACCCACTTCGGATCAATTCGATCACCACACTCCGTTCCGGCAGGCACGAAGCTTGGTCTGTGCGCATCAATAATGGCATCAACCATCATGTTCGACTTCCCTTCTTCCTTTCCTCCACTCTGCTCGCTCATCGCTGTCTCCTGGTCATGACGCTACGCGATCCTCGTCCTGCTTGCCAGTGCTTTATATTCAAGTAATCTCCCGCGATGTTCTTCGAATTTGCCACCGTCCCGCGTGAGCTGACAAATTTGCCTTGAAGTCGCTGATCGACAAACGCGCTGTGGACATCCAGAAAGGTACCCAGTAAGTGTTTCTAAGTAAGTTGAGCTGTAGCTGATCGTTCTTTTAGATTCGATCATAACCTTCAACGCGACGCGATCGCGTCATGCCATCTTCCCTTTCCGCTGCACACCCCCTTCGGAATCGTCGTCCTGCGGGTCCTAAGTGCACAACCGCTAAGTCATCAGACACAGCAGGCGTAATGTATATTCCACCATCGTCCACACACTGCCCCTTGTCTTAGAGGATGGCATTTCTCGTCGATCATTCTTAAACCCGGCTGCTATGCGTGTCCCAGGATCTCACGGATTGGAATGGGCCATTCCGCCATACTTGAGCTGTCCTCCTTGTCGATTGCTTACGATTTTGGAGGTGCGTCGTGTTGCTTTGGTCGACGCGCACAAATTGAGTATCTACTCCATATCAGACTTTCGTTCTCGCCCTTTCCTTGTCATAGGTTCTTGCATATGGGGGAGAAGGATCTTGCTGGGGTTTGGACGCGTAGAAACACAACACGCCTGCAGATTGCTAGACGAAAAGCTCATGTGAGTTTCATCTTCCTTACTGTCTTTCCCCCGTAGTACGTGACGCATATATTCGGTATTCAAACGATATTGGTCTTTTTTTATACGTACTCCTCAACAGGAGTTGCTTTGACGTGGTGGGGTAGGTCTCTGGCGAGTTAAATCGCCCAGAATGACAAGGCGTCTGCGATTCACCACGGCGAAGTCCTCATCAACTCTCTTGCTCTGAGAATGCTGTTTAGAGGTATCGTTGTTCTTCCTACAAGGTCTGTACACATCGACGTTCTCCGGAAGTCAGTTGAAGATAATGATTTTTCCAGATGTCTACATCTTTTATATTGTCGCATTCACACAAACATACGATCCTTCTCAACCACTGCTTTAGTTGGTCGTCTGTCTGCGGGTATTACCCTACCCAGGAGGTGAGCATGGACCGCTGGGGAATTGGACGCACAGTGTCAGTCCTATGTCACCAACATACGCATAACTGCCCTTTTGTTCAAGGACAAGATTCACCATGTTGGCTGTAAAGCGCTGTAACCCTGTTTGCGTCCAAATTCCTCAAGAGCTGGAATGGCTCTATCGTCCTCCGGTCCTAGTTGATGTGGCCGGGATAAGGACCTCTGTGACGTCTCATTTTCTTTTTCACCTTAGTCGTGTTTCTGATCTTCTTCATCCCCAGATCGAACTTTTGATGCTGTCAGTGACGCGGTGGAGCTAAAATAATCTCGACAACCCTTATTTACTGCTCAAACGGACATAAAAAGTGGAACACATTGAAAAATTGGGGTTCAGTATCACTCTGAAAGTTTTTTAACTGGTGGTACGCACATCCGCGTTTCTTCGTCATTCCGAATCCTAGAAACCTTACACATGAGGTATCTTTGTACCCCTCCTCCCGTCTCCGGTGTTCGCCCCATCTTGTCGCGTTCAAGTACTTCAGATTACAACAAGGTTTTACGACTGTCATCCAGTTCATGTGTTCGTGTGCGTCATTTCATAATCCGAAGTCGTTATTCCCCCGTTTATAATCGATCCTCCAACGTCGAAGCCATCCATCCATCATGCCACGAAGATATCAACTGTAGGTCATTCCTTTTTATTGTAGTTCCTGATTGTGTCCGGTTGTCATTGTCGACCACTTTCTACTCCGTATTTGAGATTGAATACTACGGTGTTGCTTGAGTAGTAGATAAAGTCTTAACTTACATTAGTAATTTGTACAAAATTTTATTTAATTCGTCACGTATTGGTTAGACGATAGCGAACCTGGTGCCAAAACAGGTCATGATCAAAATCCGAGTGACATATGAAAGAAAAGAAAAGACGTACCATCCTATTCATCCCGGCCTCCAAAGGCTTCTTCTCCACCGTACGATTCACCTGGCAGGTGGCTTTGCCCTGGTTTATGAGCAGCGAAAACCCTAACACTTCGATTTCGCTGCTAGTGACATCGAAGAGATTCGCAGGAGGGGTATGACGAATTTTGGGCTTCACGTAACACGAATTTGGGGAGAATCTAACCCCCAGCAGTAAAAAATAGATTCGAAAGTAAAGTCAAGCTGCTACGATAGCATAATTTAATCCTGAAGCCGCATTCCTATATTCTGATCTACGAAGAATTGCAACTGTTCCGAACTCTTGCCAGGACTTGATCTACGAAGCTGACTCAGAAGTTGTGAAGCTCATCACCAGCGTAGTTCTTGATAAATCCCTTGACGGCAGCAGCGTTGCTCGCGTGAGGGACTCCGAGCATCGAGGCAATCCCCAAAGCAGAATCAGCAAATTTCATGAGCGTGTTCTCGACGAAGCGGTGCTGCAATTAATCCGTAAGTATCCGTTTTCCAGCAGTAAAATTACGATTTACCTGGTACATCTTCTGGGATTTATCATGGAATGCGATCCAGCGGTTCTTCTGGGATTGATCCTGGCCGTATTGGAAGCTATCGTCGACTTTGAACGTGATTTCCTTCTGGCCGGCGATATGCTTTCCTTTGAACGCATCAAGCATGCTCTTCTGGATGAAAAGGAGTCCCGAGTTCTCGGATTCCGCAGCTATTAACACATGGAATAGTGAGCAGGAGCGATTCACTCGAGGAATTTAGGGGCTTACCACGAGTGGAGTTGCTGTAAGTGACCAGGTAATAGTCTTGCGACCTGCTTTTCCAGGATTGCTGCCAGACGACGTGCACCTCCTTCTGGGTGAGGGAGGCGGCGTCGATGACAAGAGTGTCTCCTTTGCTAACAGGCATTGTTTGTTGGGTGGGATTTCCTTTGATGCTTCGAAATATGAGTTGTGGGATGGGGAAAGTCGGTTGGACCTTGTGTCTTTTTATACCTTTTCGATTCAAGTTGGCCGTACAGTGTATAGTCCGTCCGCCGATGTGCTGAGTCGCTTTCGACTGGAATGGTTGTTACCCGCTGATTCAAACATCTCTCCAAGTGACAGAAATGTCAAATTATTACTGGCACTGACCTAAATTCTAAAGGTCAAAGCCATTCACACAATCGGTACCTACCTGTGAAACAATTTTACCGTCGTTCTGTCCTTCCAATAGCAATATTCCAGGTGTGTGTTCCCCAGTTCGTGCGAGATATCACCAATAGTAATTCTGTGGCCAAATGCTCAGTAATCAGGTTGGACTAAGAGCTCGGAGAGTCAAACTTGAATCTCAGGACACATCTATATTTCCAAGCAGACAGAACAACCAGAAGAACGCCTCCAAGCCGCTCACGATACCCAGACGCTTGATTAATTTTTACTCGGAGAAAGATACAGCAGCATAAATTCTGTTTCTGTTAGTGACAAGACAGCGTATATTCTAGTCCGGAGGCAAAGCCTCCGTCAATGGGAAATTGTCTTCTTCAGGAAACTGTAGTGGGTCGGTCGAGACTTTGTGCTACACCAATTAGCGAATGAGGGATTATTCAAGTGCGGTGTCAGACACTTCCACTTGATATCCACCCACAACCCACTGCGTATTTTGATGTCTGCTGTAATACCGCCCTGTTTCATATTTTTTTCCTCATAACACTAGCCACTGGTGCTCGCATACGGTAAATTCAAACCTGGGAAAAAAGCTTATCCGACACTTGAATGACCCGATTTCTGTGGGGTGCATTCAGTTCTTCGGTCTGAACGTCTCAGTAAAAATTCTATAAAATATGCTCTTTGTATATTCTGGTACATATATCGAGCTTACCCATGAATTATCTAAAATCATCTCTATTGAGAGGATACCAATACTCAATCATATTGAACCCGTCAATCCGACATGAGAGGACAAGCGCCATCCCGTTTGCCTTCTTAGGTGTGCTTAGTGGAATGTATGAACCATTCTATCAATGTCGGCATCGAATCGATGGGTCTGTTCGTGCAAGAGGTGATATTAACTTTGACAGACTGTGTGGATACATGCGTCGCTTCGAGTTTGAGGTACCAGGAAATATGGCGAGCATGGTTTTTTTTGGGTCTCATTAATCATTAGCCAAAATTTCCACAGAATAGAATGTACATACCCAGAAAAATCATTATTGGAAAGCGAGAACAACAGAGAACTTTTCTGTAAGTGGATATAGGTTGTGTGAATAGGATTGACTCTCCGAATTCATGTCAATGCCAGCAATAAACTGACGTCTGTCTTCCGAAAGGTATGAATGTCTCTTACCAAAGGAGACGCTCTCGCCATTGACACCGCCACCTTCACCCAGGAGGTGGATGTCGTCTGGCGGAAATTCTTGAAAATCAGGTCGCAAGGCTACCTGGTCACCTACGGCAACACCACTCGCGATCCTCAAGTATCACGAAATTTGAGGTTTGCCGAGCAGCCATGATTGATCTCATCAAAAAGCCGATGCAGCCGAACGCTAAGCAGAGTTGAAACTTAGACCTGCATCAGGCTCAGCTCAGTGCGATCCGATCAACGCGGAACGTTCATCGCTCTGCTGCTCGTCAACGTCCCTGTACATGTCCCTGCTCCCTGCTTGTTGGTGAACTGAGCACCTGATTTTTTCCATCCGCCGGTCAAGACCAAGATACGCGAAGAAGACAACGACAAAATAAGGTGCAACACGAACGAAACTACAATTTCAAACCTGGTCCTAACGAGGAAGGAAATCCCAAGGCGGTTGGGACAACACGACGTTGGAAGTGAAGGTTGGACATGTCGGATAAGATGGCCGTAAGGTACGTGGTTATGCCTGCCCATAACGCCCTTAACATCTTCCATGTAGAAACTCTGGAGCGGGTATCGCGCCACGTCACAATTTGAGCCCATCATCTATGCCGACGCCATACCTGCTGCTCCCCCTTAACTTTGTTGCAAACATGCTCGTTCCACATCGACCAATCCATCTCGCTCTTGAGTCAGAGGCCTGGAGGTATGAAGTCTTCCAGCCTGTGTCCCCACTATGCCGACGTGTCCTTGCACGCGTTGAATGGCTGCTCAGTGCTCAGCACACTTTGGCAAGTACTGCGACCTCGGGCGGGTTTGTGCACTCTTTCTCACTGTACACGGTGTTACGCAGCCCGTGGCGCGGTCATGTGAAGCTAGGATGATCGTTCGTTCTGCTGCTAAGATCCTGGCTGGCTTGTGAGTTCTTGTTCTTCCTCCCATACTTTCGTTCTGTAACTTTCCTCTTCAACGTAGACCCCAATCTTAACGCCATCCTTAGGATCGATCAATGATATGATTGGTTGCTTCAGCTCTGCGTAGTGGCTTTGCATTATGTCAGGGTTTGTTTTATTTGGTCTGATCATTCGTTCAATCTGCATTACCTATTTTCTGTGTCCTAAATTCGGTGTTGATGCATATATTAGGCCTCTTCACATCTTCAGAAGCGATTTCCTCTTTCTTCATCGATTGCGATTCCACGCCATCGCCAAACTGCAGCATAATTACGTCCTACCATGTTGGTAAGTTTTACATTTCCGATACTGGTGTCTTTTCCAGACTCAACCTTACACTTCCTAGCAATCTAGATGCCCAACACAGAACGAACGACGACAACAGCAATTTCAAAAACAGGATTTCCCCAGATTCTGGTTTGCCCAACTCGTGTGTAATTTGAAACTCATTGCTGACATTTGTACCCTTTAGTCTCCTCCGGAGGGTGGAAACGTTGTCTATCTCTGCTGACGTGCAGCACCTGTGTTATCTGTCCTGACTTTGGGCTAGAAGCTATGGGCGGTGCATCCTTGTTCGATCCCCCTAGTAAGTTTCATCCTGAAACCGACTTTCGTCTCTGATGATCCTTCCTCAGAATCTATCGATCATGAAGTCGTCACGCCAGCGTGCAGATCCCTGCTTACCTTCATGTCTTGCACCAACCGCTGTACTGTGCCCTTTTCTTTATCCCTTTCTTTACTGTATTGTTTAATATTTATTCTGAACAATTAATCCTGGCAGGATCAGAGCGAATCGTTCTGATTTTGCGTCGTGTCTTCTTTCCCCCAAAGTGGTACTACCGCGGTGGCAGAATTCACACTGCTCTATGCTCTGCGCCTGGATCTTCACGATTCTTTCAGTTTGTGATTCAACCCATGTTAGCGATATGCCGGTTAGTACTCCGCTCTCGAAAGCCCTCATAGTCTCGTCTTCATTGCTACTGGTGGACAGGAAACGCGCCGTGAATATATCATGAACGAGCTGTTGAATGATTATTGATTGGCCTTGGAGTCGATTAATGTTGAATGCTAGTAGTGAGTGCATTCGGAGGACCAGGGCAGATCCGGCAGGCATATCAGCTATCAGCACACAATCCGCTCCAAAAACGACAGTCGAGTTTCCGTAGAGGTCTCCGTGATCGAAATCCATGTGAGATGGTCATATCTTGCTATTATTGAAACGGTCAGAAAAAATAGATATAAGGCTGGGTGGGTAGCTGGAGGAAAGGCCGCAGTTGTGCTGATTCTGTTCAGTGAGTGATAACACTGCGATTTCACGGAGTAAAATGCGCGGTGGCACGAAAATTTCAACTGAGCCGGGTATGTGGAGGTCCATCACGTCGCCAGCGATTCTACTTATGTACTTAGGTGTTGAGATTCGACGATTGAAGTTGGTGGTGATTTCGAACCTGAGACGTAGAAAGGTTAAGAATGACAGAAAGCACAGACGCCCGAGCACATGGGTACCATCTATTACTTTCGATGGTATCTGGCACTGTTTGCATGGTCGCTCCCACCTGCGAATCGTGAAATGCTCGATGTCCGTATTTTATGACTTCTGCAGCTCAATGGCGACCCAAAATCTTTGGAAGGGATTTCGTTCTTATGGCAATTTTAAGAGATTTCGCAACTTAAATTTGATTAGTATGTACCCATCTCAAACCCCATCTTTTCCGCGGGAAATGTTAGGTACTTACGTGGGTACACAGCACTCTGCATTGCCTTTTTCTCAGCACTGTGTTTTGATCAGATTTGTTTTTGGACGGTTTGTTTTTGGAATCAAGATGAAATTCCGTGCTTATCGTCGAAGCTTTCAGATCATATGACAGGGAGCGGTGCAGCTCGAGGATCAGCAGCACCGCATCCAGTATCTTTCCTCTTCACACCCAACCCAATTCGCCCAGTAATGCAGCCTGAACAGACCCCAGTTCGCAAACGCGACAAGGTCAAGGAATTCTTTGGTTTGCGACCTCGCACCCCCCAACCCCGCGAGTCTTCTGTCAACTTGGCAGCCAGCACTGGCTGTCTATCGATCCCACAGTCGGCAGGCCACGCGCAGCCCATCGTTCCGAATCTCCAGGGTAAAGAAACTCCATCTACTAAGCCAAAGAACGTTTTCGCAAAGGGAGAATCTTTTAAAAAAGATATGGCCGTTCTCTATACTGCATATATCCTTGAAGATTGGCCCGAACTCAATGCGCTCATCCAACTCATCGTCGTCATCCGCGACGAGGACTCGGAGGGCAAGGTAATATCTGTGATGTATTCTGCGCATTTCCCTCTGACAATTTTACCCTCCAGCTCACCGCAGTTCTTGATACCTGTGCTCGGTTCAGTGTTCAGCTTGCATCTGCTACCGACGCCCAGCGCGCATCAAGCACAAAGGCGATTCTAGCTTTCAAAGAGTATGAATTTGGGTTCAATATTCTGCAGATGTGTTGGTTCTGAACATCACCATCCATCTTTTAGGTCCGTTGAAAAGCTTAAGACCTTCCAAGATAATGGCGACAAAAAATCGTTGGATGAATCAATGAGCATGAGCATGATAAATGGAGATATTGATAGGATTAAGGTCAGTTTTGACATCCCGATCTTAACGAATCTCACATTGTCCAGCCTTCACACAATGGCGGTGCCAACATCGGTACTTCGGAAGGATTGTCCAGAGTGCTCGATATAACCATCGGTATAACCACTACGACTCTCAGCATCATAAAAGAGGCTAGCTCTTTGATACCAGTCCCATTGGTTCAACCCATAATTGGAACAGTTGTTAGTATGTTGCAGGCGGTCTCGGTAGGTCCCCAAAATGCCTTACATACACTGTAGTTCTCATTTAAATTAGCAAACTCGCTCGAATTATAATGACATGAAACAAATTACAGCCATGGCCGGAGATTTTGTTGTCTCCTGCGCTGTGATTTTCTCAGTCAAGGCAGTGGAGCCATCACTTGCAGGAGCTCTGAACAAATTTTCAAAGTTGGTGACAACCTGCATATCTAGAAACTATAAAGTATTGATCAGAGATTCATATAGGACGCTTAGAAGCATAGCTGAAGAATGCAACAAACTTAGTCAACAGCAATTGTTTTTACGTTATCTGCAACAAAGCGTGCACATGCGTGACATCCAATCCCTCAAAACAGATCTGGATAGAGCGATTAAACTGTTTCAGGTTTGTTTTATTACGTCCAAGCGATCCAGAAGGTTTTTTACCAACTTGAAGTAGACAGAAACTCTGCTAAATATAAAGCTGGACACCGAGACCCTCAACAGAAAAATGGGTAAGTTTAAGATTCCAAATTTAGTGGAGCAGAGCGGTGAACCAACATATCCCAGACTTCGCATCTCTGAATGCTCTACCGAGCCATCCCAATTATACGCCCAATGAATATTTCGAGAAAAGTCGAGAAGATGTTATGGAGCATATTTCGAACTGGATATCTAATGGTCCTGAGTCTGTCCTCTGGGTACACGGCGCCGCTGGCCTCGGTAAATCCACCGTCTCTCAGGAATTAGTCCGCTTTCTTAAATCTGAGGACCGGCTTGCCGGGGGTCTTTTTCTCACAAACCTCACCAAGGAACCCCCTGAGAGGGTCATTCAAATGATCTCAAGGCAGCTTGGGGCGGGTAATCCGCAAGCCATCGCTCACATTGCTGAGGCGGCAAGGAAACTTGATGACCCACACGATCCTCTTAGGAATTATTTTGAAGCATATATTTTTGATCCAATCCGTGCATTGGGTTATCCTTACCAGCTCGTCGTCATCGTCGATGGTTTAGACGAATGGCCAAACTATGAATCATTTCTGGCAGAACTTGTACATATGCCATCGCTGTCTCCTTTGAAATTCATTCTGACAAGTCGCTTCAATCACTCCATCGAACGCGCCGTCGATAAAATGCTATCTCAAAAGTACTCCCTTCCCTTGACCTCCCAGACTGTTATCGAGGATTACTTTCGCCATCACTTCTCATCAAACAAAATCGATTGGAGAGGGCGAAAACCTGACGATGGCAGGCTCCATCAGTTGGCGGCCCTTGCGGGCGGTCTCCTTATCTGGGCAGCAACAGCTCGATTAATAGTAATGAACGAATTCGACAATAGATTTCCGCACGAAATACTTGATCAAATACTCTCATCGGAAGAGAAGGTAGTTGGCCAGAAAGACGGTGTAAAAAATGGGCAGCTTGAGCGTCTGTATTGCGACGCGATATCAACCCTTTTCCCAGCAGATATTCAAGGGACACTCCGAAAATTCCTCGCAGCAACAATAGTCCTTCAGGAGTCTCTATCAATTCGTGATTTTTCACGTCTCTCAGGCATACACGAGCGCACCGTGACGGAAATTCATAAGCGGTTGGCAACATTCCAAACACAGGGCGATCCTAAAACCAATCTCGTATCACCAGCAGCACAACGATTCCACGCCTCCTTTATCGAATTTATCATGGAGTTTAATGACCAGACTTTCAAAGCCATTAGTGCTACAGAAGCGCACTCTTTAGTGGCAAAACAATGCCTTAAGATTGTTTTCGTCGAGTTACTCCCATCTTTTCATGGAAAGACATGCACCTACTCTAATCTTCGTGGCGTGGAATTATATGCTATCAAATTTTGGCCTTTGCACCTTTCAAGTGGAGCCCCACCAGATGGTATAGTTGATCTGGCTCTCATATCTGAGGACTCAGAGGCAATGTGTCGGTGGGCTACACTGTTTCTTCCTTCTATCTCAGCCAGATTCCAGAATGGTCATGATTCTCTGGACATGATACAAGGCTCTGCACTGCTTTGTAAGGTGGCCATCATGATTGGAAATGAAGATCCCACCACCCTGTCATATCACATCCATTGCCTCGAGGTTGCTACACAACTCCAGCCACTTGATTTCGAGATCTGGAAGGTGTTAGGTTTTGCCTATAGCAAATTATATCAACAAAGTCTATCAATAAGAGACTTGGACAAGGAAATTGGGGTATCTCGTCATGGCCTGCAACTAGCATCTCATGCAAATCGCTCTTTGTCACTCAATAGCCTCGCTACTGCCCTTCACACTCGTTTTCAACGGAAGGGCAATTCTAATGACCTTGATGAGGCAATTTCCTTAGGCCAAGAGGCGCTTCTTCTTTGCCCAGCATCTCATCCAAATCGCTCTTCGTCACTCAATACTCTTGCTATTTTCCTTGCAGTTCGTTTTGAACAGGAGGGCGGTTTGAATGACCTTGATGAATCAATTTCCTTGAGCCGAGAAGCGGTTCTTCTTTATCCAGCACCTCATCCAGATCGCTCCAGGTCACTCAATAACCTTGCTCTTGCCCTTCATGATCGTTTTGAACGGAAGGGCAATTCTAATGACCTTGATGAAGCAATTTCCTTAAGCCAAGAGGCGCTTCTTCTGTGCCCAGCACCTCATCCAGATCGCTCAATGTCACTCACTAACCTTGCTATTTTCCTTCAAGCTCGTTTTGAAGAAAAGGGCGGTTTGAACAACCTTGATGAATCAATTTCCTTAAGCCAAGAAGCAGTTCTTCTTTACCCAGCACCTCATCCAGATCGCTCTACCGCACTCAATACCCTTGCTTCTGCCCTTCACACTCGGTTTGAACAGAATGGAAGTTTGAACGACCTTGATGAAGCAATTTCCATGAACCGAGAGGCACTTCTTCTTCGCCCAGCACCTCATCCTCGTCGCTCCGGGTCACTCAACAACCTCGCTTTTGCCCTTCAAGCTCGTTTCAAACAGAAGGGCAGTTTGAACGACCTTGATGAAGCAATTTACTTGCACCAAGAGGCGCTTATTCTTTGCCCAGCACCTCATCCAGATCGCTCTATAGCACTCAATACACTTGCTTCTGCCCTTCACGCTCGTTTTGAACAGAATGGAAGTTTGAACAACCTTGATGAAGCAATTTCCATGAACCGAGAGGCGCTCCTTCTTTGCCCAGCACCTCATCCAAGTCGCCCCAGGTCACTCAATAGCCTTGCTATTTTCCTTCAAATTCGTTTTGTACAGAAGGGCAGTTTGAACAACCTCACTGAAGCAATTTTCTTGTACCGAGAGGCACTTCTTCTTTGCCCAGCACCTCATCCAGCTCGTTATATGTCCCTCGGTAACCTTGCTTCAGCACTTCTCACTTGTTTTGAACAGAAGGGCGGTTTGAACAACCTTAATGAAGCAATTTCGTTGAACCGAGAGGCGCTTCTTCTTTGCCCAGCATCGCGTTCAGATCGCTCTGAGTTACTCTATAATCTTGCAAATACCCTTCTTGCACTTTCTAAACAGCAAGGAACTTCAAAGGATCTTGATGAAGCAATTTCCTTGCACCGAGAGGCTCTTCTTCTTCGTCCAGTACCTCATCCAGAACGCTCTATGTCACTCCATGATCTTGCTAATGCACTTCAAACTCGTATTCAAGAGCTGGACAGTGTAGGCGATCTTGATGAAGTGATTTCCTTCCGTCGAGAGGCGCTTCATCTTTGCCCAGAAACACATCTACAGTATTCCAAGCTACTCAGATCCCTTGCTGACACCCTCCGAATTCGGTTTAGTCAAGGCCAGCTTCTCGAGGATCTCACCGAAGAAATTTCATTGTACAACCGGCTTTGTGACTGCTCTGTCGAAGATCCCAATCACTCTTGGGCTTTGGAGCGCTTGCCCACAGCTTTAAAGGAGCGGGATGAGCTTATGGCTAAAGACAGGGGTGTCATCGAAGGCACTACTAACACAGGGGGTCAGTCGGTCATGTAGTCGTTTAATTAGTTGGATACATACGTCCGAATATATGATATGCTCCCTTCAAGTCAAAGCCAACTGTTGTCCATTTTTGTATGCTTTTTTTTCAGCGGAAATCCTTTGGTTTCATTATCTACTCAAGCTGAGTACTCAGCTGAAATGACACTAAATACGATGTCTAAAGTTGATTCGGATTGAATCTGTTGAAGTTTATTACGAGTTTGTCCTTTCTGCTTGACCTCTTTCTATTGAAAATTTCTATCAAGAGCTCACGGAATGTGTAGCTAGGTCAACAGAATATTCACATACCGAGTACATGACTCAGTTCCGGCGGTCTGCTACATACTGTAGTGAAGAGGAAATTATAGATGTAGAGAAGCCGGAGGCAAGGACTCGGACAGGATTTGATGTTTCCTTTGCGGAGACTTATCCTACCTAAACACGACGATATATTTGGGATGAGACGAAGAATGCGCAAAATAATTATAGGGTGAACCAAACTTGTCGCATTGAAGAATTTCATTGAACCAGTATCCTGAGCGCATTCATTCCCGGCTCTCGTTTCGACCATGCTCGAGAAATTTCAAGCCTCAAGCGTCACTTCCTGCCCACGGCGCAATTGCCGCCCTACACGCCTACTCATCCAGTCTCGCAGGCGAGCCAACGTCCACTCTGTATCTTTCTACGACTCAAACTGAAAAAGGCGATCGGTGTCTTGTCGAACTTCGATGACCCGCTGACATTTCATGGGCCATATTAGGAGTGTTCATAGCCTGATCGCAGGACGCCGGCTCTAGTTCTGGTTTCCCTGTATATTTTGAAATAAATGCTTATTCAGGAGAGAAAGACGTGCTAATCTACTTACGATTTCCGCATCGAGCACGCTGTTTTTGGTACAGGACGACGAAAGAAATCGACCCGTCTATTTACTTAAGAGTTTAGATAGGCGAACAGAAAAGAATCCGAATAAACTCACTATATTTGAGAAATCAGAGCCAATAAATCACGGCTTTATTATTCACCTACCAGGTTATTGATGCGAGTCTCATAGTAGGCATGTAGTTGATCTTCGAAAATGGCGTCATGTATCCATTGAAGGCCTCCACATCAGGAAACAGGGCGAAATCTCAACTTCTGAATTCCTCCATTCAAGCGAGAACAAAAGAAACAACGCACCATTGACGGCACGCATGTCATCCGTGGTCATCGAGCAACTCCTCATCGTGGGGGTTGGTGTTGAAGGCAGGCATTGCGGAGCTCTAATTCACGAATAGGAAGCGAGTGACTCATCAGACTCATCAAACCCACCCACTTTTGGTTGTCCCTCCTCCACCTCGATGTCGAGCAAATATCATCGGTGGTGTTCCTACATGAAGGTGAGTCTCAATTTTCTGCAATTTATTCAAGTTTCTTCCTCTCACCACCAAAGATACCGGTGCCAACCCAGCAAGGGCTCTGTCATCAACCCCGTCAACAATGCTGACGTCGACAGAAAGGTTTGTTCTTCGTTGTAATTTGTCAGCGTGGACGTCTTATCAGGGTACCAAAACGGATTATAGACGTATTTCGAATGGGAAAACTGCTGTCCAATGACCTGATCAACCGCACTTGGCAGCACGTTCGCGATAACTCACCAGTAGGCGTCAACGACATGGACCGAAAGCTCATTTAGGACACTCGAAATATCATCGATACCACACGATCCATCGTATTGGAGAAAAAGGGGATGATTTCTTCCAAACTTCATCTGAAATGCGTGACGTGGCATCAAATAGTCGTCGAGGAGCTGAACAAGACGTTCCAGGTGGATTCACTGAACGATCGGGACGACACGAACGAAGGTGAGTTAAAGCCTTTCCTTCCGCTGCTATGATGGTACTGAAATGCGTAAACTAGCCATAAGGGATCACCACGTCCACTTACCCTCATCCTCGATCCCCGAAGTTCGCAAACTTCTCTTCGTCTCCTCCCTCGTCGGCCACGCCCTCCTCTCCATAGACGTTGTCAAAGCTGCCTCTACCATCGCCTCCTCCGAATTCGCCCTTGCCGCGATCGACCAGAGTGCACCGAACGACCAATTCGTCACCAGAGGCGGACACGTGGCGGACACAAACGAGACGCCAGTTCTGGAAGCGCGTCAACCTGAACGTATTCGACTCTCAGTCACCACCCGAAGGAGAGCTCGCAGCCGGTAGAATGGGAGTGGAACTAAGGAGCAGTGGCGAGCCAAAATAGCAGGCGATGGGTCAATTTGGGCGAATCGGACAGCAAGCGAGAGAGCAGGCTTAGCTGATGGCTGAGAGCGCTGTCGGGTGATAACGCGCAGGAGATCAACGACGCCAATTCCGATGGGGTTGGGGCAAGGAAGACGGGTGTTATTGGGGATATGAAGCAAATACGGGCATGTTTTTGGATTTACGTTTATTTTAGGCGCATATACTCACGTTCCTTATCTTTAGGATAGTGTTAGTGTCGAGTTCGATGACCGTATCCCCCAGCAGCGCAAGGACGACTTAAACGAGTAAATTGAGCTGGGTTAACGCACCCTTATTGGGGAGTATTTCGTTCGAAGAACCTTACGACCTGTTATCCTCCATTTGAAGAAGGTAAGTTCGTGTATTTTTCCTTACATTATTTCAAAACTTCATTGCGACTATTGTTAGGTGATCACACTGGAAACACGACGTAAAAGAGTTCAATCTAGCTCCTCAGCGTTGAAGAGTACGCTAAACACGGTCGCACAGCTGCCACCATCGCGAAGGACCTTGCCCTGGGAGCACACTAGGTTTGTAGTTTTACTTTTTTCGTTTTTTTGTTCAATCACTTACTACCGACGGACAGAGATCTTACCTGAGGCTGGTGTGGACCGTCAAGCTTCAAACCTTCTCGAGCGGTTCGCACGGATGGTTAACGGTCGTTGTCACTCATGGTTGGCGGTCATCGTCACTGATGGAATTCATGCTCTGATCAGGGATGCGAATGGGGACGAGTTGTTGGAGCAATGGTTCGTGACGTTATCTTTTGATTTGAGTATGCCTGTTAACCCGTACTGTATCTTTTCTCTTATGACCCCCTCCAACCTGGACGTATCTAACCACCCAAACGAGATGCGGCCATTTCGACAACTCGTTGAACAGCGTCGGGCCACGATCCTGTAAGTACACACGTTCTCATTCTCCTTAGTTTGAACAACGACTTATTTATAGTGTTTGTTGGTACTGTAGCTTAACAAGCAAATCGGCAAAAATCAGGCTTGTAATAGCCCGTATTTTGATGAATGATCGTTTGTCTCCTCAGCCTTACGAAAGTCCGACGTCAAAACGCCGTATTCTGTATCGACCAGGTAAGCGTCATTGTGTTATTATTCTTATCATATTTATCTGACCTTCATCAAGCTCGTGACGCGCAACTTCATTAAGTTCTTGCCGTACGACGTGATCGCCGACAATGATCAGTACGAGTTACGCCTGAAGCTCGAACAGATGGAGGCGGACTGCGCAGCGTGGCGTTTTAAGAGAGGAAGAAGACGACCGCGATCAAGTTGCGAGATTCGGGGATTGTGGATGTCGTTCGGGACGGTGGAGGCTTGACGGTACGCCATTATCTTTTGGTTTTACTTTCAATTTCCAGTACTCATTTCTTGTCGTTTCTTCAGGTCAGGGTTGAGGTCGTGTCGACAACGACTCATTCATGATTCAATTCACTTACATTCAAATGAAAGTTGATGCCCTCAAGTCCGTCACCTGCGACTCAAACTACGACATCCATGTGGCCTCTCGCCAGTCTCGTCAAAAAATGGATCCTGAATAATATTCAAGAAATGCTTGTTATCGTCTTGTTGGACCACAGCGACAGGCGGCTTGTGAGTGTTTGGGAATGTATTCGCGCAGAGAGCGAGAAGGGTGGGTCGCAAAGTGACGGTGGGTGGGGTAAGTTCGACATGTTCTTGCTACTTCGGATGTACTATCTGACTTATCGTATTTTCTGCCGCTCTTCGCCAAGAAGAAAGATAGGCGTTAACTCCGCAAAGCACACAGCAGGAGAGAAGCTCCGACCAACGGGACTCGTTGCTCGTTAAACTTGGGCATTCCTGCCGACTGGATGAACCGTGCAGCGGAGAAGGAGAAGCTGTCAGCAACCCGGGATGTGTGGAAGTCAAATGTGTATGTCTCTACTTTATCTTCTGTTCGTTATTGACTGAGGCGTGTTTTGACTATAGGTTGGCTATCTTTTACTCGACACTTGAACTAGAGCCCCCGCCCGCTAGTACGACTTGCGTCTCCCTTCCTCACCGTTGCTTTTCCTTTCCTCCTCCTTTCCTAACACTTAGGCTCGCCTCGTCGAATAAGGCAAGCTCCGGGTAACACCTGACTTCGTTTAACTTCGATGACCGATGAACCCGAACATGAATTCCATGGCTGGTATTTCCCCTAACGCGACTCGTAGGTCTTCTTTTTTATTTCACGGGCAGGCATGTATTCGTCTCATCCCAACGCCATACAGAGATTGTAGTAGATATTGGACATTTAGTTGCCTGCCGTATAATGCAGACTGGCTGTGGTACTTGACTATCTAATCTAATCGACTCTCGGCCTGCTCGGGCCAGAGTCTTACTACTACAACGTCGCCGTAATTAAACTTGCACATCTCGGAGCGTTGCGGGATCAGCAGTCTATCTGTCCTCCAATTATTTCTGTTTCCAGTGCCTCTTCGTTGCGCCGTTCCAATACAGACAATCGTACCGTCGGATGACCTGAAGTACTAATAGTAAATTTGTACTGTACATTGAACTAAAAACATTTCATGCAATCGCTATATGGAACTTGTTATCCCAGTTTCACAAATGAACCGACATGGGAAATACAAGTCGCTGCGGGTCACCACTCCCGCACAAGTATTTCTGCACTCCCGCCCCATCGACTGGTCTGCCTTCAACTTCCCACTCAACCACAAGCCCCGTGAACTTATCAAGGCCGGAAAATTTGTAGTAGATGTCCATCCGAGTCGATGACATGGGCAATTGAAGACTGTCGAGCTGTAGCCCAGTTTCCCACCTCCATTCAAGGAAAAGGAAGATGTCGTTGAATTCAATCACCCGGTCTCTCGAATCGACGGGGAGAACAAGTCTGCGGAGTCGTGGTAGAATCGATGCATCGTCCCCGTTCCGAAGGTTGAGTAAAAACGGAAGCATATGGGGTGTGATAGTGAGTACCTCCTCGTTCTCGAAGAAGGCGAGGAAGTGACGCAGGTTAGTTTCGGAGAAGAACTCTGTGACGAATTCAGGGATACTAGCAAGGTCGATGCGGAAGGAAAAATCGGGCCTGGAACCGGCTTGTATTGTGAAGCTGTTGCACCTGCGTTTGTTGAAGTGGATCAAAAAGTCGGATAACGGTTGGGTTTTGAGGTAGTTCCGGAAGTACTGCTGAACCATGGCGTAGATTGAGGTGATTTCTTCTGGGCTGGGCGAGTACCCTTTCGGGGGGTGGAACTCTACGTGGAAAGTACATCCCGGGGCTGGGGTGATGTGGTTGAGCACAGCGACGAAAGCTCTGGGGTTGCCTCCGGATTGCAGTATGATTTTTTTAAGTCGTGGGAGGAAGACAGTTGGAAGGTGGGTGATGGATGCTAGGGTGTTGAGGATGTAGTCGTCCAATCCATAAATGGCCTCCAATGATGGCATATGGGAAAACGCCGACAAAAGCTGGCTGGGAGTTACCATGCGCTCTAGATTTGCCCTGAGCTGCGGTCGAGAGAAATACGGAAAGAAGGACGGCGAGCTCAGCGTGCGCACGGTTCGCAACCAGCGAGCTTGGGTGTTGTATGCGATGTGGGATAGTTCGCATTCCCTCAGGGAAGGTGCATCGTTCGCGAAGAGAGTGAATGACGGATTGGGGTTCATCAGACTGACGAGGAAGACTTCGAGAGTTGGGGCTGGCTGTCGGAGCAGCCTTTCAAGAACGAGGTCCGTGCTGAGGTCGAGCCGTATTGAGACCAATATAAGGCTCGTGATCCTTCCCCAGTTGTGCGTGAAAAGTTCTTCGAGAATGGTAACAGCTGCTTCGCGCCGCTCGCCATGAAGCGGCATGGAGTGTTTGAGAGAGGCTGTGATATGAAGAGGTGCCTTTCCAGTCCTGCGTATCACCTCCCGTGCCCATTCCGTAGATGCGTGTGCCAGCGACGTGATGTCCACTGCTCGACCCCAAAGCGAGGCGGAGGATATGACGAGCTCTCTCCAGGAAGCACAGACTTGGGAATCACGTCGGAGAGCCGCGATGACATTTCCGTATTCTTCGAGGTTGAGGGATATGATTCTCCATAGGATGTCACGGTTGAGACTGCCAGCGATGCAGTTGGGCATTGGGTTTGTCAAGACTCCTCCACGGGAAGGATTGGTGGCTAAGGTTTGTGCATACATGGTGTACTTAGGAACTTGAGATACACGATGAAGTTTTCCTTGGTAGGAACTACGAAGGGAGGAGGCAAACGACTAACGGAAGGAATGGAATTCAACCACTAAAAAAAGTCGTCGGATCAGCCAACGGACCGGCTTCCCGGATGTTCGGGTCCAAACTTCTGACCCACGCACACCCTGATCAACATGTCTACAGTACGGAACGAATTTCCTTTCCTCAAACGCCTCCTTTAAATCGCCTTCGCCCACAACCAAAGTTCGGCCCTCGATATTTTAAAATGAGCTTGATTAATGATTTGCTATCCCCAATTCAATATTAACTCGAGGTTAACATTCATAGGACCACGCGTCTCTTCTGGGTCTTCGAGTAACGCAAACTTGAAATCGTGCAATATATTTCGATTCGGCTGTCTACCGTATCATCGAGTAAAAAATATCCCATGCGAAACAACGCTTACTTGGGAACACACTTCAACAGGAAATAACTCTCATCACCGAACCAAACCTTGGACTCGGACGTGGCTATGATGAGGGGTTCTCCGATCACGTCTCGGATGTATGTCTGTGAACCGAGGTCGGGGAATCGCCAACGACATTTTGCGACCAGAGTGGAGTATTACAACAACCAATTGCAACACTCCTCCAAAAATACATCCCACATGTCTTGACCATGGGACCAAAGGTCAGTTACCGATTAAGTGCCGGAGTTGCTAAAGTTTATTGACTTTTAGAACTCGTAAGCCCTACAAATGTCAAGGTCGACATATTAGACTCGGCTTGGTAGATTAGCTTACGCTCGGTCTGGTCTTCATCCCGGAGAACGATGGCAGGACTAACGATTAACCGATCCTTTGCGTATAAAGCAGCTGCCAATACGGAGATCCCCAACTGCTTTCTGCCATATCGTCGAGTGAAAATGTTCAGCCTTCAAACCTTCATCGTCGCCATGGCCTTCAACTCAGCGTGGGCGCTTGTACCAGTAGATTCGCCAACTACCACCACCACTCCACCAGTCACAACAACGTCCCAGTGGTATGACCCTGGGACGACAGTTCCTGTCAATACTGGTGTAGCCCTTCATTACTACCAGTGCGGTGGGTTTGGATATACCGGGCCTACAGGCGAGTTCATTTTATTACTATTAGAATCTCGGAGACTACTTATTAACATCGACACGGCTACTATTAGTTTGCGTCGACCTTGAGACACGGTCCTTCGATGCGTTCGGCATGTAACCCACGATATCCGATCGTAGTTCAGCCAGTGTCTGTAGCGCTTCAATCCTGGGTCAAGAGCGCCTCCTACGAGGACCAAACTAGTTTAAATTTTCGAGCTCATTTTTAAATATCGAAGGCCGAATTCGGGTGAAGACAATTTCAAGGGGACGTTTGAGGAAAGGGGATTCATTGCGCACTGTAGACATATTGGCTTGATTCATAGTTGTTAACTGTCATTCTCGTGTAAAATAGGGTAGGATTGGCGGTCACTGTGAAATATTCAGGCCTTTCAATATTTGAATGAAGAAATCATCAGCCTTCAGTGAAGCGTCAGATATTTGGGCCTCCAACATCCCGGGAAAGCGGCGGCCGAAAGCCCGGCCCGTTGGCTGCATTTTTTTTTTACGGTTGATCCTTTCCTTCACCATTTCGTCGCGTACTCTCCTCCACCATGTCCGCACGACCCCCACTCTCGAATCATTCTCACGGAGTCGTCTCGACAAATCCAAGGCATATTAGCAGCCTAAGAGCTAGCAATCTCAACCGCGATATCTTATGGAGGGTCATCACCCTCATCGTCGAAGAATACAGAACCAGCGACGGCATCGAAACCCTCCGACACGCCTCGCAAGTCTGTACCGCCTGGAGAGCCCTCATTCTATTATCTTCGTCGTTGTGGGGTAAAGCAGTGGATCTCACATCTCTTTCTCTCGCATCTCCTGAATGGACGCAGGAGGTGATACGAAGAACATGCAAGGCACCACTCTATATCACAGCACCTCTCAAAAACGCACTGCCGATTTACGGCGCGTGGCGCGATGCAGCTGTCGCCCTTTTAGCTGACCTTTGCACGCACCACTGGGGGAGGATTAAGAGCCTTCGATTATCCTCAATACGACTAGACCTCAGGACGGACCTCGTTCTTAGAGAACTTCTCCAACAATCAGCACCAAACCTCGAAGTATTTTGCGTCAGTCTGACGTACCCGAATCCATCCTTCGTTCTCTTCGCCAACGACGCGCCTTCCTTGAGGGAGTGTGAACTATCCCACATCGCTTATGATACTCAAGCTCCGTGGCTGCCCAACGTGCGCAAACTGCATGTAACCTCCTTCTATTGGTATTTTTCCAAGCCGCAACACAGGACAGAGCGCTTGATGACACCCAATCAACTTCTCGCCGCATTCACCCGTATGCCATCTTTGGAGGTCGTTCATGGGTTGGATCAATGCAACCTTGACTTGCGCGCGCCCAGCGATCATCTTCCAATTGTCGTCCTCCCACGACTTAGATCAATTGTCCTGCTATCCGAAGGCAACCCCAACACCTTTGTCGCCGTCTTCAATCACATTGTTCCTGCCCCTGGATGTAGTTTCAAGGTGGACTTTCGTCGCTCAGATGGTTTCAGGCTCACACCAGAAGAAATAACCGCGTTCTACGCCTTGGTGCTACAGTACTTCCAGAACTATCTCAAGACCCAACCGCTAACGAACTTTTTGATTAACTTTAACGACGATGGGAGACGCGGTATCTTCAAGATCGAGGATGGTTATGGTCCTGATTTTTCTTTCAGCATCGACCTCGCCAGCCCGCCTGTATTCGTCACGACATTCTTTTCAGACTCCAACTTGCGTCAATTCCTCTCCTTACTCGAGAACGAAGAGGTTCTTACGATCACGTCTCACCTACTTCCATTTATACTCAGACTTCGGAACGACGAAAATTCGCCAATTTTACCGCGCCTACGGAGACTTGTGCTCCCTGTCGATTTGAGGCACGGGATAATCGGATTCCATGACATGATTCAATTTGTAACATGGAGGTGGGAAACGGGGCTGGCTCTCGGCAGTCTTCGATTTCCAATGCCATCGACGAGGGTGGACGTTCTCTACAACTTGTCCAGCCTTGATAAATTCACGGGGCTTGAGGTCGAGTGGGATAATGGTGCAGGGAGGTACTTGTGCGGCAGTGGCAACCCAGAGCGACTTATATTTCCTATGTCAATTCATATATAAAAATCAGGACAATTCACCTCACAATAACCACCATTCCTGCCCTCTTTTATGCGAATGCGATCTCTAATTTGCGAAGCAGTTCAACATGGCTACAGCACATGACGTTAATAGACCCTCGTTCCTTGAATAACTCCTCGACATGGTTATTCTCTATCCTTATAAGTATTGGGCCCAGCTTCGATAGTTAGAAATAACCTCGAAGACGTATTAATAAAAAAAGCATGAGGGAAGAAATATTGGCTCCAAAATTTAACTGCGTTACAAACACAGACTGAACTACACCCGGAAAATGTGGATCACCCAACAGCACCGACTCTTATAGTAAATAATCTACTCACATATTCGTTATCGTAAGTGCAGACATATGGATCGGCGCAAACTGTTCGTGTTTATATTATTACCATGTCCTGTCGTCTTCGAGAGTGCTAGTAAGAAACTCACCGATAGGTCCAGTATATCCGATCCCTCCACATTGTTTGTAGTGCTGGGCTAAGCCAGTCGTCGTGGTGGGTGCTGGCGTTCCTGGATCGTACCATGGGATCGTTACGGTTGGGAGAGTAGTGGTGGTAGTTGGCGGATCGACTGGGATAAGCGTCCTCGCTGAGCTGAGGGCCGCGATTGAGACTATGAAGGTTTGAAGACTGAGCATCTTCTACTTATCAGTCGGATGATATGGCGGAAAACGAACCACGTATCCAACTATTTTATATGCAGGGAATCGGAAAATCGTTAGTCCTTGTCAATATTCGCCGGGATCAGGGCCAAGCGTATACTGATAGACACAGCCCAGTCTAATCTGTTGACTTTGAGACTTGTAGGGCTGTAGAATTCTAAAAGTCAATCAACTTTGACAAGTCCGGCACTTCATCGGTTACTCACCTTTGATCTCATGGTCCAAACATGTGGCTTGTATGTCAAGAGAAGCTTTGGACGTTGTAATACTCCAGTGTGTCCACGAAACCTCATTTGTAATTCATCGCGCCATAACCTACTCGAGTAAGTACTCGAGTGACATGTCTTCGAGACACGATGAGAAGAATGGTTGACTATTGGAAAATGACGCAGAAGAAATTCCTCGGTCGCGGTTGCCATTAGTCCAGTAAATGGAGTGCGCTTCAGGTGAGCCGAGAAGCGAGCGTATCATGAACGATCTTTCTCCGAAGTTACCATACGTATCGGGAGTATCGTGGGTGCTTCTGATAGATTAGATTAGATGTTGCTGCCTGATATGAATGTCCCAAACATCGTATGATCCGAGTCGGCGAGAGGCCAATGGAGAAGTACACCTTTCAGTCTTTGAGCAAAAGTAAAATGACCGCGGGAGGGGATTAGAATGAGCGACCGAGAAGAGATAGGTGTTTCTGAGAATGCCAGAGGGGCTTCCGTGATCGACGATCAGCGGTTATTGCTGGAATGGATGGGGCTGCGATTTCAGCTTATTCGTGGAAAATCTCCTTGGTAATTGGGTACTCTTGAGATGGGGGAGTGACTGCGATGGAGGACCATCGAGTAATGAGTTGCCAGGGATTCAGTCTAGAGATTGGAATTCGACAGTCGAAGTCAGTAAAGGTTTCCAGCGAGTAGGGAAAAAATCCACTCGGATATCTAAGAATTATACAAGCAGAAAAGCAGAGAAGGCTAGAATGCACCGACACGTTTGTGATAACACAGAACTGAGGTTGGAATTGTGTCTCGGGCAACTCTCGGGTTTACCGTATTTGGGATGCCCGATGTCACGTTATTGTGTCAATTTTAAAATGTTTAATTCAATTTTATGTGATAGATCGTTCTTGCCTTTACTCTCTTCGGTATTCTCTCTATAGATCTACTTTGAATCTTTTCATCTGCGAGCAAGCCATCAACGCGTAAATGATAGCACGTATTCACGACTTAGGCACGACCGTCGTTGATGGCAGTCAGTGTACTGAAAATCCTCGTTCATCCAGAAAAAGCACGTAAAACCTTATATTTTCCAGTACGCAAGTTCGTTTTTCAACTCCAAGAAGTAGTGAGACGATTCTAGCCGCGAAATACATCCAGTGTTGGGAAAGCCGTCGTCCTATGTCTTCGGACAGAGTCCACGTCAACACGGACACCTTTCACAGCTACGGCATCCATTCTTCTATCAAAACTGGAACTGCATGAACACCTACTCGTTCCCATCGAGGAAATATATCTCGCTACCCCAAATACTCCAGTCCGAGAGCGGATTCCCCTACGTCTGTATTTCCATGAATTATGCTTCAAGCCCGTTTCCTTGACTAGTTTCTCTCCAGGATGCTCAGCATGAACGAGTAGACGATGCGTACGTTGCATGCAAAAGACGCGTTACCCAGCCTCACTGGCTGGATGACATAACCACGCCCGAGCCCATGCATTTCGAATTTTCGATCGAATTACTGTAGCTGGCTATAAGAACGAACCGCCAGCGAAATCCATCGCTTTCTTTCTTCCCCACTCCATCGACATCCACAGAGCCACAACAATGACAGCGACGACGACGCCGAACTACCCCGAGCTCAGCCTCACCTCGCTCTTCCCGCGACATATCCCTCCCATAACGTATACCCTCCAAAATATCCTCATCTCGCTCGTCACGCTCGCTTCTTCTACCGCCTCCCTATTCTTGACCCTCTGTGTTGTCCTCCCTCTTTCCCTCTTTCGCGTTATCCTCCTGCGTGCGTTGTTCGTTCCTCGTGAACACACGCACAAGCATAAAGCGGGGGCGGGAGCGGAAGCGGGGGCCAAGCAAAGGACCAACAACAAAGTCGTCCTTGTCATCGGCACGTCGCGAGGCATCGGCTTCGGCGTGTTGAAGCAATACGTCGACGAGCCAGATACGGTCATCATCGCTGCGTCCAAGTCTATCGGTGCGCATTTCACTGCATTTCCAGGCGCATATATCCAGCTTACGGAGAGGATTGGGTGTAGATCGAATTAGAAAAGCGGTTATCGACCTCGGAGACACCAAAGCTACGCTTCAGTGCACCGAGTTGGACCTCACGGCTCCCAGGAAGCAGGTCGTCGAGGCTCTTAAGAATATTGATAAGAACTATGGGCCTGTTACGCATTTGTATGCGGTCTGTGGGATGTCGAGCCAGTTGAATGGGAAGGACAGGAGAGGGATTACCATGGTGTGTCATCGTTTCTCTTCGATTACTGTAAGAAATTGGTTTAGTGACCAGGCTTTTTATCTTTCGTTCGATCATTTTTTAGGATACGATGGCAGACATGATCAACATCAACATATCCGGCACCGTCATTTGCGTCCTGACGATCCACGAACTCATGAAACTTCGGTCGTACGGGAAGATCGTAAGCCTCTCTCCCTTTCCCCCCCACTTCCTACTCACACCCACTTCCTACTACCAGTGCATAATCCCCACCGTCCCCGCCCCCTCCCTCCTCTCGTCCAGCCCCGCCAAAAGGATCTCCCACCTCTCGATCAAGTCCTTCATCCGCTCCTTTGCCTCCTCGCTGCGCGTCGCAGCCGCGCCGTACGGTGTGGAGGTCGTCTGTGTTCAACCTGGGTATCGCGATAGCCGCTTGCCGATGAAGGCAAATCCGAACGCGAACGCGAAGTCGAACTCGGAGGCGAGGGAGGTTCCGGCTGGCGGACAGGAAGGACACGAAGCGAAGGAGCAGAACACGGAGGCAAGCACTGAGAAGGAAGCACAGCGCGTGGCGGCGGAGATGGTGCGCGCTGTCGAACATGGAGGCGTGGGCGTTATGTGTTGGCCTGTTAGGAAGGGGTTGGTGGGGTACGTGTTTGCAGGTGGGTTTCTCTTTTTTTTCTCTTCTCCGTTTCGTTTCGTTGCGTCCTTTCTGTCTGTTTCTCTCGTTCTTGCTGGACTCTGATCGATTATTCAATATGAATAGCTCTGAACCCCATTTGCGAGGAGATTGGACTGTGGGTGTCCATGACTCGTAAGGATGAGGCAGGTGGAACGGGAGGGGGGCGGAAGAAGAGAAATTGAGAGTGTGTTTGGAGTGTTAGCGACGATAGTTATTTTCCGTCGGAGATTTTTCTTGGCGTCTGATAGAAATATCTCACATGACTTGAAGTTTGAATTATTCGAATACCCACAATAGATCCGTATTCCCTTCAACGTTGACCTCGAGCTCGATATCGAAAAAATGAGGAGGTAAGTACAAGATTGGACCAAGGCATGCTTCATCGAGGGAAATTGTTCCGGAACAAAACTGGTTTAACCGACTCCATGTACTGATATGCGGTGTGCGCCAATGCTACTTTGTGAGTATGGTAATAAACGAACCGACCATGATGTTCCTAAAAGAATAAGCGCCTGGGTTCCTGTTGCTAAAACGTCCGCTTGTGTTCGAGATAAGGAGCTGCCCAGCGTTTCACCACCATCTAGGGACCTAACGCCCTCAGGGTAGATGCAATAAATATTTGCCGTTAGAAGAATGGTGGCCGAATACGAAACTTGATCCAACAGCCACAAGTGGGCAAATAAAGAAGACCAAGTGGATTTGAGAGAAACTGCGAGTCATGGTGAGCCTCTCGGTCATTCCTCGGCGTCTAAGCGAAGGAACCCAATCTGCGTTGTTCCCCTTCTGTGCAGCCGACGACATGCTCTCACGGTTTTGGGGTCGAAACCAGTGTCGTCTCCATGTGTTGTTTTGGGGCACTCCATTGATAGAGTAATTTCTCAAAGTGCTGCTCTAGTTATTTCAACTTATAGGTCATATAAGGAACGGAATGGAGCGTCCAATTGTTTCAGAACACTGATATGCACTACAGCTGTATAGATGGTTAGGTAACACTGATAATAGCATTGCTGACACTGCTCTAGGAGGCTATGTTGTCATTGTACGCAGAGCGGCTTTGGTCCCACCACCGACGCAACATGAATCATAGTGACATGAAGGTCAAAAATAACTGACAAGCCGCATGGACGAGGCTTTTATTTCTTCAGATTGGCTTTGCGACCACCTGCTTGGGTGGACCCAGTGTCTTGCCGACAGAAATGATACTTGGCATATCGGGTTAGCCGTAACGGCATGGCGCGGCGGTCCACCTACCATTAAAAGGTCGACCTCAGCACTCGTGCTGCTTTGAACAGCAAGTGTTTGTACCTGGGTTACATTCTGTCCAAAAGATCGTCCATCGTTCCCACCATGTCCCCCTTCGAAACCCTAACTCGACAGTAACTGACTATCACCTGGGGTTGTCCGGAGTTAAGCTATTCATACTTACAAACAGACCGTTCATCCCAAAGTTCTAAAAGGGCATGGTGAAGGATATAAGGTCTTATCTTATCGATGGTGGCGATCAAGACATGACCTATTCGAATTATGCCAGAGATAAATTTAGGTGCTGCATTGCACTTCTGTGAGCATTCATGTAGAGGATGACGGGCGCTGCGCAACAATTATAACTGGCGTACAGCGGCAAATCTTCCATCAGAAGTTAAAGGGACGAAGAGAAAAGGCGCTCTTGGGATCGGCCTTCGACTGGTCAAGCGCCCGTGCTGTTGAGACTTTGGCGGTGAGTAGCGGATCGGAACGGAGACGCTGTCGCGATCAGCTCAGGTAAAAACCCCGAGATACACAAATGGGGATGCCAGGGCGGGTCTGTGCTCAGCTGAGTCGGAGTCGTATTTGGCTTCAGGATGTCAGCCTGCTCGAATATTGCACAGCGTATCAGTTACCTTATATGCTTATAAACAATTGACCTGGTCAATTCGTCATTCTTCCATTCCTCTCTCTCTTTTTTACCCCCCATCTCATTCGTGGTCTGTGCAGGTAAGCTTTCTTCTGCGAGCGACGGCACTGAAGGCAGCTAACTTAGGGTTTTGCTCCTCATAAAGTTACAATGAGCCCCGCAAGCTCTACGGAGAGGACGGTACGGTTCTATATTGAAGATAGGGCTCTCGATGATGCAGAAAGTAACGAGGAGTCGCTTCCCACACGATCTCCTCCACCACCTACCCCCTCACCCACTCATTCTGTGTCCACCGTCTCCAGTGCTGGGCCATGGACTCCGCCAAGCCCAGGTTTTATGGTGCTAGAGTCAAAAGGACATTCCCCGCTTTCGAGTCAAAGCGTTGTACCGAAAATTCATCCCAGTCTCTCTTCGGGATCCATCATTTCTTGGGATATGTCGACGAGCCCAGATACAGTGCCTGGATTGATGCAAGAGGGAGACGATCCAGCGGCGTCTGTCCCTGCAGGGCCTCTGAGTTGTCTGGTACTAACGAATGACGCAATTCCCGACTGGTCGCTCACTGTTAAAGCAGAAGTACAGTCCGGTGCGGTGACGGTTATGGAAGTTCTTCACGCGCTGTACGATCATCTCATGATAGACGTGAAAGGGGAATATTACCAAGTTCAAGAGGAGCCGATACGGAAAGCGGCTTCAAAAGCTTTCAAAAGTCGTGAAAAACCACCTGGTACGGGATTGAAGAGGATAGACTTTCTTCCTGGGAGACGTTTTCATGGACTGCGAGCCAAGCAGGATTCGGAGGCTAACAGCAATGGAGTCTGGGAATTTAGATTCGACGTTGGCTAATACTGTTGGCTTTTCGCTTTTCTTTGACACGCTGATTTACGGACACTACTTCTTACGCATCCAACAATCCCTACAGCATCTACTGCTTTTTCAAGCTTTACCTTTATGCTGTTTTAATTTCTGGTAGCTCTCGGACTACTGACCTCGTCATGTCTGTACTTGAATACATGTACTCATAATCACACTTGCCTATGACTGGTTATGTATATAATAATAATACCTATTTCTTTCCTTAGAAAATAAATGGATTAACCAGGCACACTTAGCAAACTGAAAACATTGCTCAGGTTCTGCAGTTTCGCCCCGGCTCATATTCGGTAGGTGTGGGCCAACTAAGACCTAACTGAGTTTGAATGATATAATTCACGTGGAGGTACAGTCACATGACCCATACCTCGGTCAATTATATCATACTGGGCTTTCTCCTGTGTGAAAGACGAGGGTATTCAAAAATCCAAACCACCCAAATGAATGAGAATTTACTTAAGAGGAGTCTACCAAAAAATGGGAATTTTCGGATGAATTTATGCGCCACCAGTGAAGATTTTCTGCAGATTTAGTGCACTTCATTTATCACTGAATATATGAACAACTGCTCAGAGATTCAAAAAGAAAAAAGCTGTTCAGAGTACTCTGGAGTACTGATTACAACATTGAGATACTTAAAAGCAAACAACTCCGCGCGAAGCGCGCCTGAAAAAAAATAGGTTGCAGCCATGATTCTCCCATGAGTCCCATTTTGCCGGAGACAAAGAACTTTTTAAATCAGGGAAAACGTGCCATATTTAATTTTAAGATTAAATAAACAGAAGCTCACAGAACGCACTCTTCAAGGAAGCACAAACATCAATAGGCGCGCGAAGCGCGAGAAAAAAATCGTGTATATTTGCTGCATATCCGGTACATTTTACTAGCCTAAACACATTTATTAGCCTCCACGCGCGAAGCGCGTCTCGAAAAAATAACCTATTTTGCACCATACATTCCTGTGGCCTTGCGAGGGGATATTCATGTTCTTGGAGATTTATTTCAATGTTAGAGGTCATAATTAATTGTTCTCTTCTCCTCTATTCCGATTTAATTTATTTAATTTTATTTAATATTCGGCCCCACCACACCTATATTAGACTCGATTCCAGTCTCTATGGGATCAATAGCCGGGATGACAAATCATTTTTTGGGTACATACGAATTGGGACGGTCATCCCCGGCTAATTGATCCCATAGAGACTGGTAGGACTTGACCGAGATCGAATAGATGAACTTTTTAATGAGTCCGAGTGAGCTAAAAAGGAAATCCACCATGCACGTGCATACCGAAATCAACGCGACGCGACTTACCGTTTATGATCAACATTCATGTCGCAGCGAAAGCGCACCCTCCCTGACGAAAACTCGGACATTCTACATACTCCGGCTTCACTAACAAGGCGCTCTTCCAGCTTTGTTAACAGTTTCGGCACTCCGCTTACGAACACACCCTTGCCAACCCTTTCTCAGGCTAATTCTTTCGAGTTCGTTGATGCATTTACACCGGTCCCAAAGAGGCGAAAACTCCGTCAAGTTGCGGCGGAAAATACATCGGTACCTCAGGATCCAGCCGTAGCAGAGAGGAGGAGAATGGCGGAGATCCAAGCCACTGAGGAGCAGGAAAAGAGGCGGTTAGCAGATCAGCAGAAGGAGGCGGAAGAACGGCTCAATCAAGCCTTACGGTCCATCGAGGATGTCGGATATCCGACACTCTACACCTTCCTCAACTCCCTCCTCTCAACAAAGGACCAATACCGATCCTCGCAAGTGTCTCGTATGCTCGCACAGCATGGGAGTAGCCTTATGGACAGCATTCGCCGACGTCAGCCTGAGGTTGCCAACGACTGGGCGATCTCTACGGTTCGTCAGCTCGTTGCAGCTGAAAGTGAACGCCTTGCCCAACAGTTCAAACCTGACCAGGGACAGTCGGTCTCAGAAATTCTGAACAAGTTCTCGATGACTGGATTTCTCGCACAGGCGGAGCTTATTGCGCCGTCTACTTGTCAAGTACTGCGACAGATTGGGTTTCCAGAGTCCCCGTCTAAGGAGAAGTCTAAGAGGAGCGAACTCGTGCGTAATTCCATGGTTTTGTTACTTTATTATCTAACATCCCTCCAGGTTCTTGCAACGACATTATGTATGCTTGCGAAGTCTCGAAATGAACACGCCACCGAGTTTCAAACGTCGATGGGCATGTATTTTCTTGCATGCGGAACGTCTCGTTCCCTATTCGACGTCCTCAATCATGCAGGTATCACGCTATCGTATACGCAGGCCATCAGCAAACTCAAGCAACTCAGCGAGGAGCGACTCAAGGAGACGCAGTGGATTGCAAAACTGAAGGCGTTTATGCTCATATGGGACAACCTCAACATTGCCTTCAGGGTTAGCGAGCAGCGGCACAACTCGAAGGATCACTTCGACAATGGAACAACGGCGACCCTCGTCTTGCTTTACGGGGTTGTCCGCGGGGAACTACCTTTGAAAGCCATACGTATGCTTCGCCGGCAAATTCTCGACTTCGGGCCTGAAGATCTTCTTCCACTTCGGGAGGCAGCTGAGCGTGTCGAAGCTGGTCAGCTTTGGCATATCAAGGACATCTTTTATGATGCTTTCCCATTGCTCCGACAGCGTCTGCAGTCGAAAATCTCACCGCCGCCAACTGTTCAACAAATTCCTGTTCATAAGACAGAACAATACCCACTGCCTGCAATGCATATCGACGAGTCCAGTCTTGAGGGAACCTTGGGCGTCATGAACACTATTTTTCAGAAAACCCTAAAGCTCTCGGAGGATGACATCAAAACACACGGTCTTGTTATCTGTGCAGGAGACCAGCTGAGCCTGTCATTACTCGATAAGGTATGCTCTCTTTTGTACTTTGTTTTTCTATTAAAAAATATCTCTTATAAGATTTCTGCAATTCGGCGCGACGACAATAACTTCATGGATAATGTTGGACGCTATACGGAGGGCCAGGACGGCCTCCTTCACGTCAAATTCGCACATACTCGCATGGTCGCAATCGAGTTCTGGGGTACTCCAAACTCGAAGTCTCCGTGGTCTCTTTGGAAAATCAATACCCTCTTGGGTCGCAAAGCAATCACAGCTGGCTGGAAAGCGAAATCACTGCCCCCATTTCGTCCAGTATATGAGCTGATGCTCAACATCACCCTGCCTGCCCATATTCTTGACGGTTTTCGCATATATTCACCGAAGGACAAGCTAGAGGAGTGGGTAGAGACGATCCAGACTGTTGAAGAGGTCGATGAAGTCGCGGAGAAGGTTTTAAATGAACTCTGCTCTGCTCGTCGCGTCGCTAAACTCCGACGTGAGCGACCGTCGAAGCATGATGTTCCTCTCGAGAACATCTGTCTCTTTAACCGAGACTGTTTACACCTTCGACAACTGAAATATGCCATTAAACGTGGCGATGTCGGAGCAGTTCTTGATATCATTACCCATATTATGATCGCGTTTCGTGGTACTGGAAAGACTCCAAAATATGCTGATGCTCTCTTCAGCATGGTTATGCGCTTGAAGAAGATGGAACCCAAAGTTCGGTGAGTCCTTCAAGTTCACTCTTCATTTAAATTAGTTGATTCATGCTCTTTAGCAATGCATGGCTCATGAATTGGCTTGCTAATCTGTCAGGCCGGGAGAATGCTTTCAAAGAAATGGATCTTCTTCAAGAACACCAAAATTTTTGGGCCAAGGCTAGTCATTCCTTTATTTTATTGCAAACCTGGAGCTAAATGAGGTCTTTAGATTATCTACAATGCAAAGGGCTCAAACCGTTCATGGGAATGGCTCTCTATGGTTTCAGTTTGCATCTTTTCTTTGCGTGATGTCATCCGAAAAATGCAGAACGAGTTTGTGACACCCTTCAACGGCATCTCGCACACCAGTCCTGCCATGGAGGTTGACATCCAAGTTGTCCGTGACTACCTTGAAGCCCTGCGTCTTCAAACATACTATCCGGAACGAGAAAACAATTCCAGTGCGACAGAAGCACGAGACCTTATACAAGCCGGTTCGGCGTATGCCAATACACCATCATCATATCGTAACTTCACACACACGAAATACAGCTATGAGAATCATGGGGTGCCAGAAGCTGCACCACTGGCTCCTCAACCCGAAGCCGACGACGGTGACAAAGATGCAGAAGACTATGAAATTGACAGACCCAATGCTGTTGATTTTGAAGACCTTCTACTGGACGAGGACGAGTTTCCGATGGGTTCAGATGTTGGTGATTATCTCACGATGGTGCATGAAGTGATCGACGAGCTCAAACACTATGAATAAGGTATGGTATAATTTATTTACTCAAAATCTGCAGCTGTCATATTTATGAATTCCTTTTCAGTATTTTCTTTATACCTTGCCTGTTCATTCGCAGCTTCCATGCTGTCTAGTGCCCTGTATATATCCTCGAGTTTTTCCATAAGCATTTGTCCCCACCTCGTTATTGTGTTGGATGTTTGATCATATCCCACGGCCCACCGAACATTCCGCTGAACCTCGGAATAGTTCTCAAGACGCTCACCGCAAGTCGCCAGTTTCTCGATGATGTCATCGCTCATAATTGTAGCCCCCGACAGACTTACCAAGGAGCCATAGACAGCATCCACAAGCGTTTCATCACGCCAGTTCCACAGTTCGTCACGCACATAGTTTTCTTGTTCCTCTGCAACTGCCTTCTTCTTACCGCGTCGAAGTCCCGGAGTGAGGCCCTTGACAGTGACTTTCTCTACAGGGAAGAGTCGCGGCGTACAATTGTCGCAACACCGCATACCTTCAATCCGTTTGAATGAGGTGTTGATCCCATACTCCAATTGGGCTATCCGGATGAGTAAGGCATCAGAACAAAATCCAATCACGTACGTTTCTTATTGTTCTCAAAAAAATCATCCCACACTTTCCGCCGACAGTCTGTCGTAGTCACGAATTGCGAGAGGGCACGAGCCTCTCGAATATTTGTATCCTTACCGAATTTTTTGGTGCGTTTTGCTTTTCCTGTCGCAGGTTGTTCTTCTGCTGATTCTTCATCGCCAGCAATACGAATGCCTTGTTCGTCGAGTGCCTGGGCTACAGTGCCAATAAGTTCCTCTTCTTCCGGCTCACGATTGAGAGCCTCTCCGACTATTGTAGCATCAGCGACTGTTTCTGACACGTCATCTTTCGAGGTGCCATCTTTCACCACACTCTTAGGAACAATAAGGATGGCCTCTCCAAGCGTTGAAAGATCCCTGCCTGCCCGGCCGGCTCTCTGAACGAGGGCGCAAAAGGTTGGAGGAAGGCCCCATAGGACAACACGGATAATGTTTCGAAGATCACACCCCTTCTTCCACAGTGAGGCACGCAATTATTATTGTACACCGAAGACTTACCATTCCAAGCGCCTCTGTACAGAATAAAATCCGGATATTACCTGCGCGCAACTGTTCCTCAATCTCGTGCTTCCGCTCCTGGCCAATTAATGCATGATAGAAGGCAATACAGCTTGTCGGAAGGCCGTGCTCTTCTGCCCACTCCTTGCCCCGGTCAGCACAATCTTCTGTTGTTGTACGTTGGTTGCAGTAAACCAAAGTTATCGGAACATCAGTTATTTGCTTGGCTGGAGGCGGGACTAGGAATCGTAGGTCCCCTTTCGAATCATCGGAATGTTCCATGACCCGGACAGAGAGAGCAATGTTAGGACGAGCATTGGTGAGTTGAACCATTTCTACATCTTTGGCAAGCTTTAATTTACCGCGGATGTCATCCAGGACATGTTCTGGTAAGGTAGCGGATGCAACGAGGAATGGCACGCTTCTTGGAAAACGACCACGCAGAACTCCAAGGTTAGCATAGTCTGGCCGGAAGCTACCACCCCAGACATTCATGCAGTGCGCCTCATCAATATTGACAGCGCGCAAATTTCGAATGAACGGGTCCTTTGAAAGAACAGCCTTTTGAAATTCTCCAGATGTGGCAATCTCCGGTGAGACGAGGATCTGACGAAATTTTCCCTCGATGATATCCTAATTTTTGTCACTTAAAGTTTAGCTGAATTCCAGAATAAAAACTCACGCCGTAGAGTTTATCCGGACCTGCTTGAGATAAGGTTTCCTGGCAAACAGCGACTGTCTTCAATGCCGCACTCTTGGACTGGGTAATTATGAATCTTTTGCTTCATCAAGCGACTGTAAAGTGAGCTTACCTGGTCTATCATGAGGGCTGTGAGAGGTGAAACCGTGATTGCCATATCCTTGTCATTTAGAATCAGAGGAAGCGAGAAGCATAGAGTTTTCCCACTGCCGGTTCCGACGTCAAGCACGACGTCTTTACCGCATAGTATAGCCAAAGCCGATTCCAACTGCCATCTGAATGGCCTAATCTTTAGTTTCTCAAAAGACTTTTCAGATATGTGGGCGAGATCGAGCTCGTCATCTGTATATTGCTTGACTTTAGATGATGCAGGCATGGTAGTTTTATTCTAAGATTCTCTGCTCGTCCTCAGACTACGTTGTATCTACAAGACATGTCTCACCGGCGCGTCTTTGCGGGCGCGTCCCAATTAGTCGACGTATCACGTTACACGCGCCGTTTCCTTTCTGGGTCACTCGGAATTTTTAAAAAGTTCATCGGTTCAATCACGGTCAATCCCTCCCAGCCGTTATGGTAACAATACTGATCCCAAATCAGATTCATCCATAACGGCTGGTATCGAGCCTACACCTATATAATGCGAGCCTTCGCCCCGACCGAATTCGGGAAGAAGCACGCGTCGAAAAAATCACGTGTGTGGCACATCACATGCTCTTGCGTGACTCACTGCCATTATGTAAGACTTGAAAGCTGTCAACAAAAGTTCGCATTCCTTTTAGTATGAAACCGCCTCAAGCTTCATTTCGTCCGACATGTCGCAATCTGAATCTAAGAACTCTGTCTCTGTTTTTCCATCAAATTCGGTCATAATTAGCCTGCAAGAATGATAGGGATGGAGTGGGGTTTGATTCAGAACCAGTCCGTTATAACCCAGCAAGTACTTGGGACGTCTATGGTCCATGTTATCCGGAACCTTGACTGGCAGGACTATCTACGCTGTTCGGAACATTCAGTTCGTGTTTATATTCCTGATGTGCCCGGCGCTCACCGATTGTTACGGAGCAGCGTCGGAGCTATGGCTGACCACATGAAAGTTTTACCAGGAGATATTCATATCGCATGAGATGGGGTTCTGGGTTAACTGGGATGTATTGAATGCGCTCCAGCTAGTTTCGGATGCGGCACTATCTTCGGTTCTATCTTGGGCCAGACTCGCATGCACAACTCCGCCGTGAAAAATCGACTGTGCTTGGTGACAGGACGTGGAATCTTATCCGACTACTCAAAGCTAGAGGCCTTGAAGTTCCAAGTCTGTCTCCTGATCTACTAAATGGAAAGCAGAGACTGACAATTAGGCTCTCCAACCTTTCTACCAGAGTATGCTAACTTGAACCTTGCTCCGGTTTGCTCAGATTTACCTAAGGCCGCAGCGTTGATCAGTTCAAACCTTACTTGGAACTCTGAAATACCGCGCTGGATTCGTCTTACCCAGCTGTTTTTCGGCCAAAAAACCAGAGCGCTTCTCAGCATTAAAGGAAAATAATTTCGACTGCCCGTTGGTGACGATCTCCAAGGCAGGTTCCATCGGTTTGTCTGCTACATTGTTGTTTTAAATGCATTTGATTCCACTCTCCTGATCGTTTCAGATATTTTGACAACCTTTCGTACCTTGAAGCATGGCGTCTTAGTCCTGAACGATCACTTTGTTCCAGCTAAGCATCAAGCACTGGAAATAGCTCGCCGCAGTTCGCCGTGACAAGCAGTAACCAAGACTCGCTCGCTTCATCAATTCTACATGCCCACGGTCGTTTACCGCGAATTTTAGGGCGAAAGAACAATAGTTAGTCGATTTCTTATCATTCCAATGCACGATTGGCGTTGACATCGGAATCGGTTGAACCTAGGTCGCGATAATGCTTGGCATCTCTTGCCTTCAAAGATACTTAGACTTCTCTTGGTGATGTTAAAGTCGAAAATCTTCGTCGAAGGCCTAATCAGAAGTCGAAGTACGCACTACTCTCGTGTGATATAAGAAGGAGAATATGGCGTTTTTGGTACCCCCATCGAAACCATCATGTACGCTCCACTGACGACGCAATACCTGAACACACTAAAATCGAATATCGGCGTTGGAACTGGGAGGCCTTTCACCGGATTCCTGATTGCTTCAATGTAGGCCGACCAGTAGCTGTTCGGAAGCCGTACTCCTCATCGATCGGTGCGATGACTTGCAGTCTTTTCGGTATTGCAATTCTGCAGGCCGTCCAGTATTTCGTGAACTACCCTCGAGATTCAAAACTAAGGAAATCAAAGGTAGGCGGTGTCATCGTCATCGATTTAATTTGATAAGCCTTACCTCATTCCCTCGTTTCTAGATATTGATAATATGGTTTGTTCCTTACATTTTGACAGTGCCTCGATCTAACATCTGGATACGATGGCAGCTTCCTCCAATGTACCTATTTCACTTTCCTGGTTAAATTCATGTACACGATTTCGACCAGTAATCCCGCGCTTAATACATTGGCTTGGTAAGTATTTCTCCTGTATTTACTGGGTTTAGCAGTTCATTGTTACGCAGGTGCTGGAAGGTTTGTTGTTGAGACTGACCGCCTTCGTAAATATTTAATCGCTTTCTCCTTTCTCTAGATTATGGAGATCACTAAGGTAAAAGCTTATTTTTGGTTGCGGTTTCTACTCTAAGCCTGCATCGAAGACACTGCTCATAATCATCGTCCAGTGGTCCGTAATCTCCAGTTTATCAGACGCACCGATACTCACGCTGAATGATTATAGTATCTACCTCCGCATTATCTGGACATGTGAGCGCTTCTTTAGCAAACTTTCACTGGAGAGACCTCTAAATTGCTTGCAGTGGCGCATAACCTATTCTTAAAACGAATAATTGCACAGATTCTGAAGGTATGTTATGAGATTTGATCTTTCTGGCGTAATACTAAGAGCGTTAGTCTACATCTACCATTTTATTTGTCTACGCTCTCGGTGCGTGGTCGTTCTGATCTGTCGGACTCGATGTGAACCACTTCACTTAAACCAAGTGTAGGCGTTGGTGCTGGTGCGTCATTCACCTAGCTATGAAGAACCACCTGCGTTTCTCACTCTTCGCCCTGAGTTTAGCCTTCATAGCCTACTTGTCAGTCTATCCTTTTGTCTTGAACTCGCCGATGACGTTCTGACCTGCCCACTTGCTCTAGAATCGATATTTCATCGCTCTACACCTTCTCCCGGCCGTTCATGGTAAACTCGTTGTCTACATTTCAAATATTCGATCTACTGACATTTATACCAACGAATTATGTGTAGTATGTTGCGTATATCGCCCATGGTTCCATCGCCTTTGTCGACTGTTCTATTGCTGCCATTTTATCATTTCTTCTGTTCCATGCGTCCTCTGGCATTTACTCCAGGTGGGGGATTTCTTAGCTTCCAATTTTACGCTTACAATGAACGCCGACAGGCATATGAACCTCGTCAAGCCCCTGATGTTCTATTTTCTCGGAACTGGCATGCTAACTGGGTGTGTTTTAAATCTCCTCATACCGTCTGGTACTGCCGTGCCCCAGCTGACACCGTGATGATGAGGTAGGACGACGGCAATCGTTGAAGTATTTCTAGTTTGTCGATCAGGTTTTAGTGAACGCATACACTTGCACTAACCACTGTTCTTAGTATGCCTGGAAACCGTCCTCGTTGACGTATATGATCATCGATTTCTGTGGACCCACTCGTCAGTGATATCTTGCAAAGGCTAAGACCAACCAACTGACCGACTAGCTGACAAAATTTCTTCAGTGTACACCAACTCAGTTCTCGCGTTGTTCGTGCCAGTTTCTCGTTTCCACTATGTTCTGATCGCAAGTGCAGATATAACGCGAAATCGTCACTCAAAGAACGCATGGACGCCTCTGTAGACCTTCAAATCTCAAGTAAAATATTGTTCGGCGACAACAATGCAGGAGACCTCGGCGCAGGTGCTCCTACTTAAAGTCGTGCTTATCTGTCTCGCTACTTCGTATGCTCCACAACCATCTTGTTCCGGAAATTAACACTTAGAAGCCTCGTCGGCATTTCGTGTTTGGTTCGAGGTTCCTGGAATTTATACATAGAAAATTCGAATGACCAGGGAACAGCCTCTTCTGGCATGCGTACGCTTCCAATCTAGATTTCAAGTGCCGTACCCGATAACATCAGACCCATATTCCCAAAAACACTGTTCGGGAAAGACGCTTATCTTGCTCTCGTCACGTTGGCACAGGGCCCTTCTATGCTCGTTCAACGGCAAGCTAGAACCCGACGGCGACTGGTACGATAAATGAAATCTTGTTTGGGCATTCATGCTTGAGCCGCAGGATTGAATCGCCAGTAGACTCGATTCCAGTCTCCCTGGGTGCGGGAAAAAAAAAATCGTGTGTTATGAATTAGCACCCAGGGAGACTGGTACAACTTAACCGTGAGGCAGTACATGAGAATTTTAAAGTCCGAATATCCTTTTTAGGGCACGCATCAATGTACGCATCACAGTGCGCGTGCATGCAGCTGTTGCACATTATTGTCATATCCTGCCTCTTAGTTCCACTGTAGTATATCATAGAATAATTTGTGTCTTGACGCCTTGTAATATTTTCTAATAACGTTGGATAGCCTGCAGCAATGCGAGCCTCTTCCATTTTCTTCAAGCACTCTGTAGATACCCTCTCCTTCTCTTCTTCGGCATGTTTCAACCGAATTTCCTCGTCTTCAGCCCTCTCCGATTGCTTCGCAGCCCATGCCTGCCGTGCTTCGTTGAGTTGGGCAGGAGTGACATCCTTGAGAACCGTACGGCGGATGCGTTTGACAGGTATTGAGGGTGGTGCCGTATACGGAATGAAGGGGTTAGGAGTGGAGTTCTTGTCGGGAGCGGGTCTCTTGCGAGGTGTAGAGGTAAAATAAATAGATTTAATGGTGAGCGAGTGGTAAATTTACATAGATAAAAGGTGATCAACAAAGATCAGTGGTGGACTCGACGAGCACGCGTCGTCCAAAAACGGATATTCGGACTTTTAAATTCTCATGTACTCCATCACGGTTAAGTTGGACCAGCCGTTCTGGTGGCTAATTCCGTCCACATACATTTTTTTTTCCCGCCACCAGAACGGCTGGTCTCGAGCCTAAATCGCCAGTGGAGTTGTATGGATTCCCTCGAGGCCTCTAGCCTTACTCTTACCGGAATTGTGCCTTACCCAAACTTTCGCCCAGAAGGCCGGCTCACTGAGGGAATTTCCCCATGCTATTCTCGATGAAAGTGCTAAGGCGAACGACAATTTGGTGCCGACCGGTCAGTGATATCTATTTGTGTCGAATCCTCTGCTTCACAGAGAATTGGGCTCTCCAATAATCTTGGAGGAGCGGTCCACACACAGTCAGTTGTGGCGTCTCTACTTGATGTTGACCATTGGTTCGGACCAGCGATTTTTCTTCCAATTTCACCGTTCAGCCATTGGTTGCAGATTTCTCGTACTCTATGTCACACTTCAAGCCTGATTCTCAGTAAATACAAAATTCAGATAAAAGTCGGCAATAGTCATAAAACAGTCTAGAGGGGCGTTTTTGTTACGATTTGTCGACTTTTGCTGACTAGAAAATTGCCAAGAATTCCCGCGAAACATCAGACAAAAGTCAGACACCAGTCAGACATCGGTCAATCTAAATGGCTCATAACCACACCCATTTTCTCCGTTGAAACAGTCATGCAAATGTCGTAAATAGTCATTCTAAAGTCAGGGAAAAGTATATTATATCCTCCGGTAATACAGTCTCGAACTACCGAGTCTTCTCATCTACAGCATCCTAACAGCTCCTCCGCACCCACCCAACGCCTACCACACAAGTACGACAGCTTTCAGTCCTCGTTCACTGGCATGATTTTTGAGAAAAGGATAGAAATGCGAAGGAAGTATTGAACTCACCCAGTTCGACCCTCCCGTCTTTAGTCCTTGAAATTTGAACACTAAGAACTTCAATTGACTGCAAAGAACAACAAAAAGCATTAGTGGTAGACTCTCAGAGGAGCGAAGAACTCTAAATAGCTTACATTTGTTCCAAACCACCTGAGGGTCAGAGTCTGTCTGAGGCGAGTGGCACGGCGTCTACAAGGACTCAAAAGCGAGACAGTCTGCGTGAAGATGAAAGTATGGAGCCGTCGACCTTGCCACCGAGACTTGGAGAAGGATACACGAACGCTTCGAGTTCGGAGTTGGTGGTAGCAGACAAGTTGTAAATTCACCCTAGTCGGGAATTTCAACATGTAGCCACGTGATACAACCACATCTCGTCGAAAATACTCTAAGTTCAAATTTGACATTAGCTTGTTGATCGAAAGGTCAGGCCGTTTGACTAGAGTACAACGAATTTACGACGAATGTACGACTACGACGTGGGAGATTTCGCGTGCCAAGAAAAATGTATCCGGAGCTCTGACGACGTCTGAATAAAATCTGAATTTTGACTGACTTTGACTGACTAACACACGACTGTGTCCGACTTTGCTTTTTACTGAGCCTGATTGATCATGTTGTTTCAGCTTTCGACAGACCCACTTCGCCGGACATCGCCATGATGATAAGCCATCCACATTTGATCGCGTCATGTCCCATGGTCGTCCATCGTCATTCTTATTGTCTTATGCAATAAGCCCAGCAAACCTTGGTCAAATCTTCATCACGGTTCGCGTTGTAATCGGATTCGGATAATATCAAGTCGCGATAATGCATTCCCGCCTTCGTAAGTGAGACCTCAATCTCAGTATGAGCAGCCCTGCAAAGCAGAGTCTTTGCTCCCGATCAACGGTTAAAGCTTTAGTCCCCCCCCAACTCAATGAGATATAAAGGAAGGGACCACTGTCGCCTTATTGCATAATACCCCTCATCATGATCAAATGCACTCCATTGACGACTCTAGATCGACTGACTAAACTAGAACTGGACGTCGACCGAGGGATCAGGGCACCTTTCACTGGATTTTTGATTTCTTCGATGTGAGTGGGTTGATTGATGTGCGAAACTGCTCATCGATTACGGCGACTTGCAGTCTTTTTGGTGTTGCAATTTTACAGGCTTTGCAATATTTTATGAACTATCCTCAAGACTCAAAGATAAGAAAAACAAAGGTAGGCAATGCTTTTCCTCAATAGGATTTGATTTGACGTCATTACAGATATTAATAGTATGGTTTGTTTTTGACATTTCGTTGAACTGGTATTTCGAAATCTTATCGTCGGAAGCGTACTTCAATGTACCTATTTCGCTTTTCTCGTGAAATTCATGTACACAGTTTCAACCTCCACTCCTGTGCACAGTACTCTGGCCTGGTGCGTATTTTTTGGGTTCTTCTCCACTACTGATTCTAGGAGTTAATCATGCAGGTGCTGGAAGGTGGGTCTTAAGCACTCGGCTGTCAGTTGAAAACGCTGACTGCTTATTGTTAGGTGATGGAGATCACCAAGGTACTTTCCTCTCGTCAATAGACAAATTCCTTTGACTTAACCATTATTCCATTTCCCTTCTTCGAAGGCAGTGCTCATAATCATCGTCCAGTGGTTCGTGTCACCTAATTTACTGGAATATGATTATTCACCACCAAAAATTACAGCTTCTATCTGCGTCTTATTTGGACCTGTAAGCGCTTATTTCATGGAAGCTTTTATGACCGTATTTTTGATTCGGTTGCAGTGGCTCAGAATCCGATGATAAAGCAAAGAATAGTGCAGATTCTGAAGGTTGGTTGAGAAATTCTATCTTTCCAGCATATTGTTGACGCAAAAAGTCCAGTCTACATCCACCATTATATTAATCTACACCTTAGGTATGTACCCTTTATCAGACGTCGGAGTTCATGGAAACTCATCCCAATCCAATCTCAGGTGTCGGTGCTGGTGCGTCTTCTCAGCTAACCGGTTGGCTGCAAAATAACAACTTCGCTCGCTGCTTTACATAAGTACAGCCTTCATAGCCCATGTGTGAGCTGGTCTATTTGATGTCAATTCGCCACATCCGAAGCTTCTGGAACTATTCCATAGACTAGATATTTCGTCGCTATATGTGTTTGCTCAGCCATTCAAGGTAAAACCGTTACAAAAGCACGACCCTCTGACGCACCATCTCACTTCTCGACGTCCATAAATCATAGTACACTGCATTTATCGCCCACGGTTCTATCGCCTTTATCGACTGTTCTATTGCGGGCATTTTATCATTCATCCTGTTCAAAGCGTCCACCGGCACTACCTACTCTAGGCAAACAAATATTTCGTGCCAGGAACAAGCGGAGGGCTGACATCATTATCGCCAACAGGCACACGAATGTCGTTAAGCTCCTGGTGTTTTATTTTGTTGGCACTGGGATGCTAACCGCGTATGTCAAGCTCGCTCCTTTGATGTTCTTTTTCATTCATTCGCTTTATTTGAAGGATGGCGGCGGTTTTCGAAATATTGCTGGTTTGTCGATTTAAATAATGTCATCTTGAATAACTTGAATTGAATCAAAGCCTTAGTATGTTTGGAAACCCTCCTCGTTGACATACCTTATCATCGATTTCTCCGGACCCAGTCGTAAGTAATAATTTCACGGCCTGCGAGCATTGAACAAATCCACCCACTGACGAATTCTTATAGTATATACCAACTCAATTCTCGCTCTGTCGGTTTTTAATTTTTGTTTTTACCTCGTGTTCTGAACGCACCTGCAGATTCAATGCCAAGTCTTGGCTGAAGGCGCGCATGGATGCCTCAGTAGACCTCCAGGTTTCGAGTAAAATATTGTTCGGTGACAATAATGCAGGAGATCTTGGCTCAAACGCCGAGATATGAGGTCGTTTAAATCCTTGGTTAAACACTGTACTCCTCCGCTAATTTTCTTTCGTGTGTTCTCTATGTGGTAAACCGCGTCGGCTCTTTGAGATTCTGCCGTCTCGTTCATGCAATCGCTTCGCTCAGCCACAGATACGGCGTACACCTCCTTCAACACCGGGCGCTCGAGTATTCATCGAATATTCATCCAACGCGTTTCCAAGGGCGATGATTTTTGTTACCCCGCCTCTGACACTTGAGATAGATCTAGGTCGACGACGAAATTGAACCAGATGTTCTCTGTGACGTATTACGAGCTTTGCTCTGCCCGCTCCCATGAATCTTGAAAGCCTTAAATGCCACACTCCATGTCGCCAAACACCGCCGCTGGCACAGAGCTCCTTGAGTTCTTCAACCGCAAATCCGAAACAGATTGATGAAGAAACTTATAAATAGACCTCAGGTATCACCGCCACGATATGATGCCCAACTAATTATAACGAACTTTGGTGCCTGTGTCGTTTCATCCATCCGAACGTTAGATCCAAGCAAGCCAATTACCCGCGGCCGGTGAGTGCACAGTATCTTCATGACTTCAATGTTTGAGTATTGATTTTTAATTTATTAATCTGACAGAATCGCCAATGGAGTTCGATGAATTCCCTCGAAGCTGTCTTGCCGTACATCCTTATGCTAATAGGCTCATACTGGAATTGTGAAGTGGTTGTGCTATTGATCATCGTTTCACCTTTCACGGACCCGCATAGCCGCACATCTCCCTGACACCAGACAGGCTGTCCATAGTTTGACAAATGTTTTTGATCGCGTCATGAGTCTGTCGTCATTTTCTCCAATTATCTCGTGCATATTTCTTCACGGAAAGCAAATTTTCAAGTAAATTCCACCATGTAGGGCGTATCACGGGACTACTTCCAAGTAGAATCATTCAAATCAGGACGTTTGGCAGACCTTTTCTTCGGAATCGAACGAATGTCGTTTGAACACGATCAAAAGTCCAACGAAACCTCCAAGATCACTATAAGATAAGAAGGATACAGTGGTCTTCAAGTTTTGCATAACGTCCCTCAACATGGTCGAAGGCACTCCATTAACGACGCTGGACCAGTTAGACCCTCTAACAATAGATGTCTTCACTGGAGCTAGGACACCTTTGATTGGATTCATGCTTGCTTCGGTGTGAGTGGATCGATTGCTGTACGAAAGGCATACTTCTAAACGATTGGCTTCTAGTCTTTTTGGTATTGCGATTCTGCAGGCGGGGCGATATTTCATGAACTATCCCCATGACTCGAAAGTAAGGAAAACAAAGGTAGGCGATGCTATTCTCCCCTAGGATTTTATTTGACGAGTCTTGACTCATTTATAGGTAGCAGTAATATGGTTTGTCTTTGACGTTTCATCAATCTGATATTAGGAATCCTAACGTCGGCTGCGGTCGGCTGCGGTCGGCAGCCTACTTCAAGGCACCTACTTCACTTTTCTCGTAAAATTCATGTACACAATTTCGGCAATTGCTCCTGAACACAATACTCTGGTCTGGTACGTATTCCTCCAGTATTTCTCTGGTATTGATCCTAGGAGTGTCATCATGCAGGTGCTGGAAGGTTTGTTTTAAGCGCTCGCCTAACAGTGGTAAATCGCTGATTTTTTTTGTTAGGTTATGGAGATTACCAAGGTACTAGCTCCTCCTTCCATTTTTAAATCCCTCTGACTCGGCCGCTATGGCCTTCCCTCCTTCGAAGGCGGTGCTCATAATCACCGTCCAGTGGTTTGTGTCGCATAATGAAGTCAAAGATAATTATTCACTGCGAACTCTTACAGCTTCTATCTTCGTCTCATTTGGACCTGTAAGCCCGTAGTTCAAAGGAGCTGACTATGATTTTACTCGCTACATTTCTAATTCGCTTGCAGTGGTCCAGAATCCAATGATAAAGAAAAGAATTGTTAGGCTACTCAAGGTTTGTTAAGAAGTTTTATTTTTCCGACGCACAACGTTGACGCTAAAAGCCCAGTCTACATCCAGCGTTATATTTATTTACATCCTAGGTGTTGGTGGTGGTGGGTCACTTCGTCGTTCCGCTCGATTGGCTGGTGGAGAGATAATTACTTATTTTCAATCAAGCCTTCATAGCCCATGTGTGAGCTAACCCGTTCTTGTTTGTGGCGTGTCTTAAGGGGATCAACGTACTCCACCCAGGTTAGATCTCTCGTCCGTCTACGTGTTCGATCCGCCATACAAGGTAGAGGCATCACACAGACTGAACTCGCTAGCGCTCCACCTAACTTTCCAATGTGTATAAATCATAGTACATGGCATATGCCGCTCATGGTTCCATCGCGATCATCGACTGTTCGATTGCCGCCATTTTATCATTCGTGCTAGCCAAAGCGTCCACAGGCGATACCTGCTTGAGGATGTGGAGCCATAGTTGCAAAAGCGAGCTTGGCAATGTTGCCAATAGACAAGCGAATGTCGTTAGGCTCTTGGTTTTCTATTTTGTTGGGAGTGGGATGCTTACTGCGTATGTCACTTCCTCCTTCGCCATCTTTTTGCGCTGAGGCCTTCACCTTATTGCAGGTTGACGGCGATCATTGAAATATTGCTGGTTCGTTAACCGAATTGCTTCTTGGGTGCCTTTGAATTCAATGCCAGTTTTAGTATGTCTGGAAACCCTCCTCGTTGACATATCTTATCATCGATTTCTCCGGACCCAGTCGTAAGTGATAATTTCTATGACAGGAGGGCAACCCACCAATTGACTCACTGACGCGTTCTTGCAGTATATACCAACTCAATTCTCGCGCTGTTAGTTTTAATTTAATTTTTCCATCATGCTCTAATCGCACTTACAGATTCAATGCCAAATCATGGCTCAAGGAACGGATGGATGCCACGGTAGACCTCCAGGTTTCGAGTAATATATTGTTCGGCGAAAACAATGCAGGAGAATTCACCGCAGGTGATGCGACTTAAAGTGGGAAACCGCATTTCTGTTTTGTTCTCGACAGTACATAGACGATTCGAATTTAAAATACGGCACATACCGGTACATTTATAGATGATAACCTCCAACCTAAATTCTACCACCTGATCACGAAAGCGGGTCAGCATCTGGCGATGGTATCGAGAGGGCCGTAAGCTTTCATCTACCATACTAAACGGCTCCATTCGCTCGTGCTCCTACCGAACGGACTCTGAAGTAGCGTTCTCTAATCTGTAGACGCCTCCAGGTTTCTAACCCTTGCCATTTATTTAAAATTCTGTTCTTCCGTCAGGCATTATTCTGAATAAAAGATGCATTGGAGGAATGAATTTCATCGAACACCGCTCATAATATAATCTTCTTGTGCCTATCAAAACAAGAATAAACATTAAGACCGAGCCCAGACTGGACGCGTCACCAACTGTGGTTCGATACCATCTTCCAAGCGGAGAACACCCCCCTTCGAGATTATGCAACCTCAGCACAACGCTACGAAGCCCTCCGCTTCTGTTAATGGTTGGGGTTGCTTTCGGCATCTAGGAGACCATCCCGAGTCCATCGGGTACTCTTTCAAAGTCATCCAGCGTATCCTGAGTCACCGATTTGTGATAACCAGTTTTAAGTTTTCAGCCAGGATCAAAGAATAAAAACATACTTGAACTAACTGCTCCTGGTTACCTGATGCGGTTCGAGGGTAAGTCACATAGCCAGTTGTTCCTAAAAACGCCTATAATGATATGCCAAAGCTTCTTAACAGAGTATGATGAATAGACTCTGATCGGGAGGAGACGGAAGAATGACAATCGGGACGAATGACGAACTTGGAAAATTATTGTTTTCCCATTAATATTGACACCGGGTCGAGGTAGGCTCGAGACCAGCCGTTCTGGTGGCGGGAAAAAAAAATCGTATGTGGACGGAATTAGCCACCAGAACGGCTGGTCCAACTTAACCGTGATGGAGCACATGAGAATTTAAAAGTCCGAACATCCGTTTTTGGACAACGCGTCCCCGACGTGTCCTCCAATGATCTTTGTTGATCGCCTTTTATCTATGTAAATTACCACTCGCCCCCCATTAAATCTATTTATTTCATGTCTACCCCTCGCAAGAGACCCACTCCCGACGAGAACTCCATTCCTAACCCTTTCATTCTGTACACGGCGCCACCCGGAAGTTCCGCGGAGCCTTCTCATAAAACTAGGAACTTCTCGATACATGAATACATACTATTAAATATACTTGATCTATCATAAGGGCAGACAGTGGTGACACCGTGATATTGATGTCCTTCAAGTCGAGCAGAAGTGGTAGGTTGAACACTAATGTCTTTCCGTTACCGGTTCCAACGTCCAGGATAAGGTCTTTACCCTGCAAAATTGTGGATGCAGCTTCTAATTGCCATCCGAAAGGTTTTTTGCCGAGTTTACCCACTGAAAGTCGTGAAGGGAAGTGCAAATCGAGTTCAAATTCTTTGTATTGTCAGACTGTAGGCTTCCGAGCACGACCCTGTCTTGCCTGTTCAAGGGCTGCAGGGGAAGACATGCTGGAAAATAGTACAAGGCATCCAGACGCAAATTATTCTATGGTATACTACAGTGGAACTATGTCTAAGAGGCAGGATATGACGATAATGTGAAATCGCCGCATGCACGCGCACAGTGATGCGTACATTGATGCGTGCCCTAAAAAGGATACATTCGGACTTTAAAATTCTCATGTACTGCCTCACGGTTAAGTTGTACCAGTCTCCCTGGGTGCTAATTCATAACACACAAAATTTTTTTTCCGCACCCAGGGAGACTGGAAACGAGTCTAGGGTCGAGGCGACGGAGCGGGACGCCCCGCTGTCATAATCGCGCTGTCTGAACCAATTGTTGATTGGCCTCCACCATCAGCGAGCTAGCATTAGTTCAAAAATGTGTGCCAGCGAGGCACCCCATGGAGCTCCGTCAAGCCCTGGGTGGAAGACACGTAGCACTCAGTCGAGTGCCGAAGTTCTAAAATTCGGCCGTGTCGTAGACTAAAATACTCGTCCAGCACACGTGAATGGCAAGGAACGGTTGAAGAGTAACAAAGCACGTTCAGAAGAATGCTCATCAGGACTATCATCGACAGTTTATGGAGGATTGGCGGAGCTTCGCCGTTCATTGCGGAAGCAGGGCATCCAGCGGCGGTACTAGCTCATTCGATAGGTGATCGTAGCGGGCTGGCAGCGCTGTTCCGTGTCTGGATTGTGCCATTGTGGCGCTGGTAAAAACATTTAGCGCGGAGGGAGCGGTCGATCGGCTTGATTGCTACGTTTAAATTAAAATACTTCAGAAAAGCCTCGGTCGTAAAATAATTCCCTGGTTCGTCGTTCCGAAATCGCTTGATATCCTCTGAGGGCTGTAGTCGAGTGCGGCAGATCGGAAATGGAAATTCTACTCGCCGAGATAAAGGCCTTGTCGAAATAACTCCGCGAAGTAACTACGGAGCCGATATCGATCGATTAGACGAAGCTCAACTTGGAGGGGCCTGCCATTTATAGATCGAGACTCCTAAAAACAACAAAGCCTCTAGTTTAGCAATGACCTGCCGCTCGCTGACCTATGGGTCCAAGCAAAATCGAGTGCGGAGGGTGATAAGCAATGTTCGAACAAGCTTTCTGAGAACCCCGAGGAGAAAGTGGATTTGGAAGAAAAGAACTCAGTGAGAAGACAAAACAAACAGTAACAGGACCCAGTTTGAGAATAAGCAGAAGATTTAATGTAAGGATGGTGCTCCGATAGGAATGTTAATGGAAGCTCAGGACGAGAAGAGGAAGCCAATAGCAAATTGACTCGAAGAATTTGTCATGTGACCTATATTTTAGTTCCGGCGATCAATCGGCTTTTGTATTTACCTCCCTGGTGACAAACATAAAAATGATTTTCTGTGGCAATCGACTGCTATACTTTGACCCACTGGTCGCCCGTCTCCTCATGCGCGACTCGTGCATATAAATGCCTCGTTTCCAAGCAATTATCTGCATTTCGTACTTCATACCCCACCGTCGTTCGACCACTTCCTTCTCTTCGTCATGCGTCCAGATACCAGCCCCGAGGACAGGCCTCTCAGAGTGACCATGCTCGACAGTATACCCCCTGAAAAACCGGCGCAGGTCGAAGGTCTTTGGTTCGAGGATGGAAACCTCATTCTCAGAGCAGAGAATTCGCTGTTTAGAATCTACGGTGGCCTCCTCGCAGCGCGCTCGTCGGTATTTCGAGACATGCTATCATTTCCACCACCATACGAGGGAAACTCCATGATGGACGGGTGCCCCATCGTCACTGTATACGACTCAGCCAGGGACATGGGTTATTTCCTGCAGGCTATCTTCGATTCCAGGTACGCCGGACGTGTCCCACCCTATTCGTTCGTCATTAAATCAGCATGCCAGTTCATTCGAACCCCCTCCCACGCCAACAGAGCTGCCCATCGTTGAGAGCGTGCTGCGGCTCAGCCTCAAATACGACGTCCAATACCTCCGAAAGCGTGCCCTGCAGCACCTCTTGACCACCTTTCCCATGACCCTAAAGGCGTGGCAGCAGCGTGACGACCTGCGAACTATACCCCCTGTCGACAACACCCCCTTTGCCGCATTTCGCCTCGCACGCGAATTTGACCTAGTCTGGCTCCTCCCCGCGATCGTCTACTGCATGAGCAGTCACCCTTTCGAGAAGACACTTGACCACGCAACCTGGGAGGATGAGCAGGTCAGCCTCTCGTGGCCGGACAAGCGGATGTGCATCCTTGGCCGGCAGAAAATCGTTATGACGCAAAGCCGCCACGCTATCGCCATGATGAAAGCCGCTTCTGCCGAGGTGGAGGGCTGCACGGGGGAGACCACCTGTAGCTCGACGAGGCAGCGGTGCGCGGATATCCTCAGCGGGTGGGATATGGCGGGCATCCTGGACTACTTTGAAGATAATAGCGACGTTTACTACTGCGACCTCTGCTCGAAGTGTCGGATTGACTTCAAGCAGTCCTCCGATGATGCCTGTCATGCGATGTGGACCGACCTACCCGGCATGTTCGGTCTTCCCGAGTGGGACGCTTTGGAGGTAGAAAGGCAGAAGTCTTTCGATTAAAAAGCTTCATTGTATACCCCTCGTTATCTCCGTTGTTTTGCTTTCGGGAACCCGATGTACTTGGTAGTCATTGTTGTATGTGGATTTTTTTGTACTTGGGTTTTATCGTCCATTTTTATAATCATGTAGTTAGATCGCTTTCGACCCTTCTGGAAGGCATATATATATAATTCATAATTCATGCTATCCGTCTGGATACTTACAAGCAAGTGACCAATGTCCTCATCGAAGTTTCTAAACGGCTAAACGCACGAGACTTTGTTATGACACTCCAAAGTTATCCTTCTCTCTTATCAGCGTCTCCCAATCCGGGAGACCTAGAAAATTCGGACAGTCATCCCACAGCTTCGTAACAGCCTGCTCAGAGAGCCTAGCAGCATTCGAGCCGCAGGAAGCACAGAAGCTTAACTCCATCCTATGTCTACGAGGAGAGCCCGGCGGGAAGAACAGCATCTTCCCCGAGCCGTCCATCATGTCGTGGCCTAAGTCCAGGTACCAATGCTTCATCTCTGCGCAGCGTGCAGGCTCCGTGCACCCCTCACTCGAAGGCAACGGCAACACATGCAGCCATTCTGTGGCTCTCTCCCTGGCTCGAATATACCGTTCGCGATTGATGAGGTACCCTTCTTGCAGGTCAGGTGACAGGTTACTCCACTGCTCGCTCTTCAAGATCTTGGACAGCTTGAGCTCCACCGTCCAGACGAACGCACATGGAAGTATCCACGGGACGTCGGCTTTGAACGCGACTTCCATAACCTCGAAGAGGGACAGCTTTGCGCTGTCGTCACAGGGGAAGTGGCTAGACATGCTGGGGTCGTAGTAGACGTTCATCTTGTCAGTTGGAAAAATGGCATTGAGATGGGCGATGGCGCGTCGCCGCAGGAAACCAACGTCGTATTTGTGCGCGAGGCGGAGAATGGATATGATGACAGGCATGGGTACGTCGGAAGGGGTCGATTCAAAAAAACTGACAGCCATTGACGAATATTCAGTAGGGTTTTCATGGACAAGGTTGTTTCAACGTACGATGCGTCGAAAATCGCTAGCAAAAAACGGTGGACGTCGTCCTCAGAGTCAGGCAGTTGAATAAGTGTGCAGCCTTCTAGCGTCCCTTCGACGGTTGCGCCTGCCTCGGAGTCGTGAGTGGGAAGTGGAACGGAGAACATATCTCGAAAAATGGGAGAACGCGCTGATAATATGCTTCGATGAACCCTGAAGAGCATTCGGCCAGCTTGAAAAATGACGTCTGCATCGTCGAACCAGAGCTCTGACACCCTTCGAAGGTCATTGGTATCGGTTGAGCTTGTCATATTCCCTCTCGTAGTTGCCTTTGTGGGTCTTTGAATAGGACCAGAACTGAGAGAAAAATGGGTTGCGAACCCGGTTAGGCGTGAGGAAAACTGATAAATTGGGAAAGTGTAACGGACATTTCACTTGTGCGGATAGAAAATAGAAAATACCAAAGTTTGGAGAGAGGGACTTGAAGGTAAAATACTGGAAAGAAAGTTATTCTCACCTCAAATTGATCTGCGACGTTATCAATCGATGAACGCCATGACAACGTCTGCATCAGGTATCGACAGACTCAGCCCAGGCTGACTCCGAAAACCCCAGGACCACTTCGTCGTTGTTCAGAATATTTCACCCAGGCTGTGCAACTACATAGTGGAGACGCTGCAAACGCATACTGGAGTATATTCGATTAATCAATTAAATTACGTCGGGATGGTTGGTTTTCCTAGATCACGTTTCTCCCTGCGCAAAGTCTCCCAGTTTGGCAAGCCAATGTTAACGGGAAATCCATTCCAACGTTCTTTCAATTCTTCGGTCGCACGGATAAGGATGTATGATGCACAGCGCCGACAGAATCTTGCCTCCAGCTCTCGTCTAGTTAACATTCTCCTTTCGCTTTTCTCAATAAATTGTCGATAATCAACCATGTACGACCTGACCCTGTTTTGGCACTGCGCAGGACTTACACAGCCATTGGGAGGCAGTCCGACCAACCACCTGGGCATCCTCTCTCTATCGAGATAATAAACCTCGCGGAATTTAAGGTACGACTGCTGGATGGCTCTAGGTAGGGCATTCCACTGCTGGCCCTCGAATATTTCTTCCAGCTTTATCTGAACTGTCGAGAGAAAAACGGTTGGGATTATCCATCGCACGTTGGCTGTGTATGCAGGTTCGATGACTTCCAGGACGGTGCTCCTCATGTTGGATATATTATTTGATTTGATGAAAGACGGGACCATATGTGGCGGGAAAAGGCGGTTGAGGTGAGAAATGGCCCGGTACCTCAGAAATTCAACGTCGTATTTGTGCGACATGCGCAAGATCGAGGCAATAATTCCGATTGACTGCTCTGACGGTGGGGGTTCAAAAAAGCTGAGAAGTATTACAATAAGGATAGACCGTCAAGAAGATAAGGTTCGATGGTGACTTACGAAGCATCGAATATTGCTAGAAAAAAGGACTGTACATCGTGTTCAGCATCTGGAAGATTTACAATACAGCAACCATCGATCGTGGATCCAGCAGCCGTAGTTTCTTGATCAGGAGTTGGAACTGAAAACATATCTCGAAAAATCGGCGAACGAGTGCATAATATCCCCCGATACACCCTAAACAGTTTTTGCCCAGCTTGGAAGACGACATCCGCGTCATCAAACCAGAGTTCAGAGACCCTCTGTGGTTCAGTTATCTCCTGGGTCGATTGCGACATGGTTTATCGGGTAGTATTCCAATGCCACTCTGCAGGCCAGTTATAGGAATATAATTCGGAAAGTGAGATTTGCAGCATACGCGGTATATCGGCCGATGGGGAAAGAGTGCGAGGGAGTAGAGTCAAACTGAACAAGGTATTTTGACGCCCAGTTCGGAAAGCGTGAACCTTCTTATCTAGTGGGACTGCCGAAGTTGCGCGGTAGTAGGTATTGTAATCGGTTGAAGGACCGCAAAGTGTTGACAATAAGATGGTATCGCGTTCGCTGGGATTCATACAAACACGTAGGGAATGCAAGTGATTGAAGAATCCTCCTAATATATATAATGTGAGATGAGATACGAGAATATTCTAGATACGGTGATATCGCACAAGACTAGAATATTCTAGTCCCAATAGCAGGTATACCGCACGAGACTAAAATATCCCAACAGCAGATACATGACATTTCTGCCTCGCGGTGGACGCGTGCCGGAAGTTTAGTCTTCCTTCGGTCTCGCCATGAGGTCATAAAAAGCTACATTCAAGGGTCCGAGAAATGAATATTAAACAAGCATAAGGGAATCGGGACTATGTCCGTATCCAAATCAAAATTCAGGAGTAAGGGTCTCCTCGTTTAGTGGAAGTTTGGAGCTGTGGATGAGAATCGATATCGCGTGTTCATGGAGTAACGAAATTACGTCCCCTTCGTGGATTCCTCGAAGGCTTCTTTCTGCTTCGCCAGAGTCGCCCAGTTCGGAAGACCCAATATAATTGGGAATGCATTCCAACGCTTCTTTAATGCCGCATTGGATTGTGAGAATGCGCAAGATCCACAAGAAACACAGAACCTGGACTGGAGTTGCTTTTGGGTTAATTTCTGATTCTCGCTTCTCTCCACCAGTGGTTCATAGTTTTCCATGCTCAACCGTGCAGCCTTTGAGCATCGTGCAGGATGTGGACAGTCTTCTGTGGGAAGGGAGAAGAGCCAAGGGGCAATACGGTCCCTGTCGCGATAGTATCCTTCGCGAAATATAAGGTACAACTGCTGAAAGAAGATGGGCAGCTTGATCCAGTGTTCACTCTTGAAGATCGATTCCATCTTTACTCGTACTACCCAAAGAAAGACCTGTGGGATTATCCACAGCACATTCGCAATGTACGCCGGTTCGATAGCTTGAAGAACAGATAAATATTCTTCACGAGCTCGATTTGCCTCCAAGAAGGGATCACCCATTTCAAGCGGGAAACATGAGTTAAGGTGCGAGACTGCACGACGTTTGAGAAATTGAACATCATATTTGTGTGAGAGGCGTAAGATTGAGGCGATACTGGAAATATTAACCGAAGACGGCGGTGGCTCAAAGAACCTGCATAGTTATGAGAATTTGGGTAAGATAGCACTCGATGTTGACTTACGAAGCATCGAATATAGCCAAAAAGAAGCGATGGACATCAGTTTCGCCGTCAGGAAGTTTTATAACCGTGCAGCCATCGATTGTGGGTTCGGGTGATGCAGTATCTGGGGCAGGTGGCATAGAAAACATGTCCCGAAAGATGGCCGACCGAGCAGATAAAATACTTCGGTGTACTCTGAAAAGCTTTTGGCCAGCTTGGAAAACGACGTCAGAGTCGTCAAACCACAATCCCTCGACTTTCTGAAGTTCCTTCTTTTTGGTGGGTGTGGACATGATCTTGCGCAGATATACTTGGTAAGTCCGGAGCTTGATAAATGTGGGACGACGAAAAGTCAAGGCTTACCTGTATAGTGGAAACGAGCGATAAGATCGACAAATTGTACGGTCGATAATTTTTAGCGCCGGTCCAGGGTGAAGGGGTATAGGCAAGGATATACTAGATTGCTTGAATGTGTGAATTTCTGTTACAATAAGAGTTATGACATCAAGGGAGATCGTGCCGACGAAGTTCCAAGGAACTATCCAGATGGGAGTGCTTGGGGAGGGCAGGTCCTCCGACCAACCTGATTATGAATCTAAATCAATCGATCAGAATCTTATTTTGGCATCGTGCTCACACGGAGCTGATGACTGCTGATTCGCATTGCACCAAGCTTGCAATCGAGTTCAAATGGTGAAAAAAATATAATTGGACACAAGGGGATGATATGACCTGGTTCGCGAACATAGGGTGGGAGGGGGAATGCCCAGTTGTAGGCCGAAAAAAAATTAGTGTCCTCATCATTCTTGTATCAAAATCGCCCTTCCTTAAGTTTGAAGTCTCTGTTCACAAAGCTCAGCCAACAAGCTACAGCGCCACAAATACGTTAGAAATGAGTCGACAAATCCCAAACAAATAAATTTGTTCCAGAGTTGTCCCACTTTTCCAATTTCCAATGGTTTTGGCTCAAACCTGGCAAAGGCGTAAATCTCAACGGATTTCAGTAAAATAAATTGCTAAATTTTCAGAAAAATCAAGGATACAAGCTATATTTATTTAACTGTTACTTACTCGCAGGTATACCCGAGTCCAGCCTTGGTCCTTAGGTGATCACTTTTTCAGAAGATGGTTTCAGATCAAACTAGCAATAGAAGAAGGTCTAAAATCAGAAAGGACAAATAGGATGTTAGGAAAATAAATATGACATGCTCACAGAAGAGAGAAAATAATAAATGCCTTCAAAAACCTTCAACTTGAAGTTGAAATAAAACAGAAATCTTGTGATGGATAAGGAATAGATAATCTTCACCTTATTCATCACCCGAGCGACCGAGAGAAGAAGACTCGCCTTTGCCGACGTCGACACCTCTTTCTGGTTATTTCCAAACTTTTTTCACTTTTTCTACACTATTGAGGAGTTCCCCATTTCGTCCTTCACGTCACAGATATCCATATGTCGTGAACGATTCGGCCCCAGGTACTCAAGCCGTTGAAAGCGCCATTAGCACTTACCCGGCAAGCGAAGTTCGGAATAAGTTTAAAACTACGACGCTGCCGATGTTCCGTGGAGTTTAAAGGTCAACCGGTCACCATTTTGACGTTCGGGCAGACGTCGCGCATTCCTGTGAACGCCGAATCAAAGATCTTTTCTTACCCATATCTATAAAGGAAAAGCCTTAATCGATGACGCGACTTTGCTTCGTCCACACTTTCATCATCTTGTCCTCCGAAGACGGCTCATTCCTTCATGGCCAAGAACAATCCTGGTTTGCCTGATACTGAAGGTGAAAAGGGAGCAGGGTCAGGGACCATGACGAAGACTTCGACTTTGACGGACAAGGGTGACGAGATCGTGGTTCTAAATGTCAAGGGAGAGGAAGACGAATCGGTGGAGGCTGTCCATACATTCCCTGAAGGAGGACTGCGTGCATGGACGGTTATTGTTGCAGGGTATGTTTGACATCCAAAGTCCAGTTTCAACTTTACTAAATCCTCGTACTACACGGCTAGGTTTCTAATACAATTCACCTGCTTTGGGTATGTCGTCAGCTCAGTAACTGCCTTTTTTCAACCCAACCACTCAAAATACAGGTATATCAACTCTTTCGGCGTGTATCAAGACTTCTACGTTCGACATTACTTGCGTAACTTCTCCCCAAGCGATATAGGGTAGGCACCCTCTCCCTCCATATCTTTCTTACAGCGACAAACATTTTCAACAGATGGATAGGCGGCGTGCAGATATTCCTCAACTTCTCCTTGGGTGCCATTACAGGGCGAGTATTCGATCGAGGCTATTCGTGCGTAGTGTGCTATTTCTAGCACACGGAATATCTCTGACCCAGCCCCCAGTAATCAGCTTATGATCAGCTGCACAATTTTGTACGCCATCTCACGTACGTCTGGCCCTTTTGGAGCCAATTTTGATGGAGTCTGACAAAAATGGCACTGGGACTACAGTATTTACGCTTTCGCTATCGCACGAGAATTCGTATTATCAGGTGAGTAAAGTCGTTTCCTGTAATGTAGTCCGACTTGGTTCGACGAGTGCTAATTTTGTTTAGGTTTTCTTGACGAATGGAGTAGGTCTTGGAGTTGCGTCAGGAATATCCTACACGGCCAGTAGGCAAAACTTTCCTTTTTCACCCGCATTGCAGTTGATCATGACGCCTTCCTTCAGGCTTCGCAATAACCGGCCATTACTTCGTACAAAGACGTGCATTAGTCGTAGGGATAGTTTCATCAGGCTCCGCACTTGGTTCGTCCTCGTCACTCTGACTGTAGTGTGCGGACTCTCCTCACAAAATTCTCAATCCTTAGGAGCAATAATCCACCCCATCATGCTCAACCGCCTCATCAACGGCCCAGTCGGGTTCCACAACGGCGTCCGCATCAGCGCAGCAATGAACGTCTTCCTTCTCACCATCGCTGCTTGCTTGATGCGAACACGGCTCCCGCCTAAAGAACAGCAGACTTTCCCGATAGTGAAATGGGTACGAGAACCGGCGTACTTGTTCCTCCTGATTGGGTTGGCATAAGCTATTTATTTTACTCCAAGTCAAATACCTAACGTTGTTCGTCGATAGGGCCCTGTTCTGCTTCACAGGCCTATTCTTCTCCGCGTTCTACCTCCAGCTCGACGCAATCACGCACGGTGTCCCAAAAACCTTTGCTTTCTACGGCGTACGCATTTTCCTTCCTTCCATCAACCCCCACTCACAATATACACCCCCCAAAGCTATCCATCCTCAACGCAGCAAGCTTCTTCGGGCGGACAGTTTCAGGCTACTTCGCCACACGGCTGGGTGTGTTCAACCTCGGCGCGTTCTTCACCACAGGGACGGGCGTCGTCGTGCTTTGTATGATCGCGATGAAAGATACGACGGGGGTCGTTCTGTTTGCGATCTTCTTTGGTGTTTTCTCGGGCGGGTGTGTGGGGCTTGGGTCGTCGATGCTGGGTGAGTGGTATTTTCTTGTGCTGACTGAACGGAGTAACTTGAGGGAACTTGGATAGCGAATACTGCGAAGGATGCGAATGAAGTTGGTACGAGACTGGGGGTGTATTTTGGGATTGGAGGTGTGTGCCCCATCTATCCTTTTGACTCCAAAAATCGGTTCTGACGAGACATTCAAGGAATACTTGGCCTTTTTGGTATCGTTAACTACAACTTGCTATCGATGTGGTATTCGCTGATCTTCCGTCCTTGCAGCAACCCCAATATCAGGAGCACTTCTTACGACTCATTATCATTGGACACGCACCATAATATTTGCTGGGGTCAGTCCTGTCCTCTCCTTCGTCGCTTCGTGCTCACGGTGTGCCTTTAGGTAAACATGCTCTTGGCTGGTGCTTCCTTCTTTATATCAAGACATTATATTGCAAAGCAGAAAGGAACCCCAATAGTATAGAATAGAATCGAATACCAACCATTCAGGACTATTTATACTCCCACAAAAAATGGCTGGCCATCAGAACTTGCATCCATCTTCCATCCAGGCACAGACTACTAGAGAGAAACGCCTTCCGCTAGGTGATAAACGTCAAGCAGGCACACGTTGATTACACGTCTGAAATTTTTATGAGGACGATGTTAGAATGAGGTGAGCTGCCCTCTCAGCAACGGTATAGACGACAGCTTGCAGATGCGACTCTGGAATTGCCGGCTGCCAAAGAAGATCATAAGCAAACCGACTAACGGTACAGGAACGACGACTCACAAAGATTGAAGCATCGACTATCCTCAAACCCCTTGCCCCTTTGAGCGTCAGATCCGGATTGGTGACGCCCCACTTCGCGTTGACTGGCGACATAGCCGCTGTCCCAACCGAATGGCTGAAAGTTGCACCAAGAGTCTTGACCAGAGCTGCTTTGGTAGCGTCCGTCGTCGCATTCGCGAGGTCGCCAAAGGGAGCCACAATGAATCCCGCCCATGGCTGGGCAGATATAAAGGTCTGAGCGTCTTTCATTGCTTGAACGATGGCGAAAACGTCGAAGTCGGTCGAAAAATATGCCGGATCAATAAGTGGCTTATCAAAGGGGTTGGAAGTGGCAAGCGTAAGACTCCCGCCTGATGTCATTTCAGATGTAGAAATGTTTTGGAAGGCTCTGGAAACGCACGGGAAGTCGGCGACACGACGGCTGCCAACAGGCTTAGAAAATTCCCTTGAGCGGGCTGAGCGAGAGGACCAAGTGCTGCAAAGCCATCCTGTGAAGTGATCAACAAGAATTTAGATAATGACACTTGAAAAACGTACCACGAAAATCATCTCAGTGTGCCCTGACTTCGGACCCGCCGAGGGGTCTGGAACCTTTTTAAAAATCGGTGAATTTGAGGGTAGCCTGATAAAGCCTTGAGTATTTCCCGGTGAATCGACCATGAGCCCCTGGCCATCGGTTAGATACTCCTGAATATCCGCTCCAAGCAATGCTGGATCTCTTAAAATCCCATCGAACGTCGAGTTAGAATTGACAAAAAAATAATTTGGGACCATTGAGTGGTCAGTTAAATTTTGGCCGACACCAGGGACGTCGAGAATTGGCTGGATGCCTTGTTTCGTAAGACTCGACTTGGGGCCAATACCAGAAAGGAGAAGCAGTTGCGCGGTCCCAAAAACGCCGGCGGATAGAATGAGTTCCTTGTTTGCTGTTACCTGTCGTCGTGGACCTGTGACGTTATTCGTGAGTGGTGAACTTTCTCGATTTCCCTGTTATGTAAACCCCATGCTTAGAATATATAGAACTCACCGTTTGGAGAGGAAGCAATCTCGACAACGTTGATTAGCGGCTTCCCAGCAACATTCCCTGACGAGCGGATCCGGGTCGCTCGAGTATTGATTAAAACATCTAGATTGGTTCGATTCAATACAGGTTCAAGATATGCAGTAGCAGAACTGCTGCGCTTGGCCTGTCCGATAGAAGATTGCATTAAACCTGGTACATAGTGTCAGTATTCAAGCATATCACTCGACATCTTTCACTCACTAAAACCGACCGTCTTTCCCGCATTCAAATCGACAGTGAACGGAAATCGTCCACCAAGTTCTTTGCTCGTATTGATAACTTTGTCGTCCAACTCCGTTGGGAATCCAGGAAGACTGACTTCGACAGGACCGTTCCCATGCGCGGACGGTACGAACTGGCCTGTTGTATCATGTCCGTCCGCGGAGGGTACAAGGCGATTCGTCTGAGTAACCGTTCTTTCCCATAAGTCACGTATCCACAATTGATCATAAATATCCATACCTTGAGATAAAACGGTTGAATCGATTTAGAAGACCATCCATCATCTTGCGTAATTCTTGCCCAACGGTCCCACACGTCGTCAGAACCACGATTCCATGTCATAAGGTCTGTGAACTTCGTAAATAAAAATAATTTGCGGGGCTCGAACAAAAGGGTGGCGTACTTATAGAGCTGCTTCCGCCGAGAACGTGGCCCCTGGGCAAAGGTGTGGTTCGTCCGCCGAGTCCGACTTGGGGTGTGGTAGTGAAATTCCAGTCAACGGCCGTCCCAGGTAGAGCTACACCCAAGAATGGAATGATGGAGTTCTGTATACCTTCATTACTATCGATCAAAAGACGATTCAGTACATGTTCAGAAACAAAGTGGGGGACTGACCTTCCCCCAGCTTCAATGACGAGCACACGAGTCTTCGGGTTCTCGGATAGACGGTTGGCGAGGACGCATCCTGCAGTTCCACCTACAAGGTTGCAAAAGAAGAATCGAAGATGGGAATGAGCAACGGTGCGAAGAAGGGAAAGTGAATATTACCTCCAACAATGACAAAGTCATATCGTGCCTGAAGACCGCTGAACGATTCTAATATTTTTGCATCTACGAGCGCAAACCAAACGACCAGATAATGAAAACAGGCAAGCACACGACGCAGCGACAAGACCAACATTCCTGGAGAAGCGAGAGAAAGAGTCAGTTATAAAAGTCTTTCGGTCACTTTATATATTCTTTCGTAATTGACGAAACTTACGAGAAGCTAATCAGGTGAAACCGCATTACATCACATTGCGTGAGATTGAGGTACGAATGTATGGGGACGAAACTCATAAATCTAGAGAAAAAGAGCATAGAAGCTAGGGTATTCTCAGGACGGCTGCTAAAAGTACTTACTTTGCGAAGAATACGACGGGCTCAGGGCAGCTTCGGTATAATCTTGGCTCGTAGACCTCATGCTTTCAGACCCCATAGACTCCAAACCAGGAACGAGTAGGCCACAGATCAGATCGATATACTTGTGTGGGTCCATCGACAGCTGACAGTGTCAAGGGTTACCAGAAGATAGAAGGCTTTGCCACGAACCTGACCCAAGTCATCATAGTTCCACTGAAATGTGGGACGCATCCTCGTTATTACGGGGGTCTTCTCGGCGTCAATATGCAGCGAACAAGCTTGCCTCAAGAATGCTCCGTCTCTGGATTCAGCCTTGTCTTAAGACGTCGCTTGTCGGCTAGATGTCCCTTTCGAGTTGCCAACTTTATAATCTTCATAGAAATATACTTTACATTCAATTTGCTACAATCATCTATATATCTTCCCCAACTAAGACGCCAGTCAATGCTCACTCTCGACAAAATAAGCAATCCATACCGATTTCAAGTCCAACCCAAAATCCTTAATCCCACTTCTTAATCTTCATAGTCCCATGCTCCATCAAATTCGTATGGAACTTGAACGCGTTCTGCAAAAAAAATAAATCATAAGCACGATTAAGCACACCAGACACATGAATGCAATGATGAACCCACCCTGAGCATATGAGGCTCATGCCCAGCCCCTCTTTTCAAACACTCAGTCAAAGACCGCTCATAATACTGTAGACACAAGCCCACGTTTACTTAGCATTGGGCCAACCAATAGCCAATGTAAAAGAGAACGCACCTCCATTAAACTGTCCTTATAATCCGGATGCGCGCACTTTTGGATAATAAGTGGCGCACGCTCGCGAGGGCTCAGGCCACGGAGGTCAGCTAGTCCTTGTTCGGTGACGATCACGTCCAGGTCGTGCTCTGCACTCTAATTAGTCTTCTATTTCATTGAAAGGAAGAATGAAAGCACGTACCAGTCTGATCGACATGCGAGGCAAAGGGCACGATACAGCTGATCCCAGTTGGGTCTGTCTTCGTCGGGCGACTGTTCATATAAAGATCATATGTGAGTCAACAGGAGACAGAAACGAAATGAAAACGTACACAGAAGGCGTATGCATAATCGACAGCTTCGCATTCCTCAAAAAGTCCGCAGAACCACCAAGGCCATTCAGCATGCGAGACCCAAGCGCATTTGTCGAGTTTGCGTGGGCGTACTAGCAGACCATTCCAAAGAATCAGCTTGAAAAATGCTTTGAAGAAACTAATTCTAATCACAATGTCCACCTCCAAAGGTGTATTCATAGCAATAATCCCAAGACGGCGAATAATCTCAGGCGAGTTGGCCACCTGCTGAGATCGCAACAGCAGTCTGTCCTTATACGTCTCCCAATCTACAAATAAGTGGCAATCGCATTAGCTTCGCGATTCTTTAGGAGTTCACCAACAAACGCGTTGATCTAGCCACGAAAGAACGCGCGACTCACTCTTATAAAAATGATCGAACCCCTCAGGACTAAACCTGATGCTCGTCGCAGTAGCGAACTCCAGCTTTCCAGAATCGAAGAACTGGATGAAGGTGTCTATAAACACCCACAAAAAAGTCAGCTCATCATTAGGTCATAATTTAAACCTTTTGAACAATGATACGCACCCTGCAAAACCTCAGTCCACACCCTCACCCTTTCAAACGGGCCCTCCGCTAGCCCACCAATAATCGAATTGGCCACGTTCCCAATGCCCGACTGCAGTGGGAGCAGCGACGCGGGCAGCCGGCCAGCTGCGACCTCGGAGGAGAGGAAGTGGATGAGATGTGTGGCTATGTCGCGCGACTCTTGCGTCTGGTTATATTTGGTAGCAGTTAGCGAATGCTTGGAACGCGATAAAGGGACGAGAGTATGTACCTCAGGCGCGTTCTGTCCTGTGTTGTCGGGCTGCACGGACTCGACGACTGCAACGACGCGGTCTGGGTCGATGGGGATGGCTGTGCGGCCAATGCGGTCTTGTGGTCGAGTAATTAACTAGAAAATAAGACAGTCAGGTCAGCTTCAGAGAGAATCAAGACATAAAGCGAGCGGCGAAAGACGTGGAATAACAGACGATGCAACTTTTGAAGAAAGACAATGAAATGAAGTTCGAAACATAGAAATCAACGAAAAGAGTATTTCCCTACTCTTCTCCAAGCGAAAAGCACGCAAAATCAAGTAAATAGATCACAAAGTGGGGGTGTAGAACTTATTAAACGAAATACACACATAAGGCTGCCTATTGGGCGGCACGAAACTCTGGTTGATATCATGCAAGCCTTCCAGGTTCGGGATGAGCGTGTTCACTTCTATGATGATCTTCTCTGCAGACTGCACGATCTCCGGAGTCGCTCCGACCGAGGCACCTGTCGATATCAAACAAATGAAGGTTCGTCAGTTCTTCTGTCGAATTGTAGAAAGAGTAGGAGAAGCAACATACCAGGAACGATCCACCCGTCTTCAGTGACCGCAGTCGCCTCGACGATGGCCCAATCGAGCGGCTTGCGTGGGTCTCCGTGCGTTTTGTGGAGGTTGTAGTAGCCATAGGTAAGGTCTTGCGGGAACACTGTTGATTCAATGACGAGTATAGTCAGCATACTCTTTCTCTTCTTCAGAAAAAGAAGAACCACGCACTCGACAAATGCTTATCCGCAAACTCGATGCGACCAGCGTTGATGCCCTTCGCAATCTCTTTGCCGACTTGGTGTGGGTACCTCCGTGCGATCCTGGATATATCAAAGTGAAGGATACGTCATCAGCACCAAAACGCTTCCTATATGCGCTTTTGAAGAAGAAGAGAAAACGTACATATCAAGCTTCGCCCAGCGATCTTCCACCTCAGGACCGACACTAGCTCCGACGAAGAGGTTGAACTTTTTCTTGGTCGAGGGGTCTGCTTGGAGGTTGTTTGATTCGATGTGGTTTGCAATTGCCTAAACACCAGACAGATATAGAGGAAGGAAAGAAAAGATGAGAACAACTATATGATATAGATACGATTACACATACCGTTGGAATGGTCTTGGGATATCCAACACCTGTGAAACCAGACCAGCCGATCTATAGGGTGAATTAGAAGTTGAAAGGACGTTCAATCCTTCTAAATCTACGCATATACGCACATAATCATCGTGCTTGATAGTATAGTCGCATCAGCGCTTGCTTTAACACAACGTAAACAAATCGGAACCAAAGACGTACCTTGAACATCGGCGCAAGATCCTCAGCCAGCGCCAGCTTCGAAAGCATCGTGGGTCTTCTGACACGCTCTTTCAGCGCAGCTGATGCCACCAGAGACGACTGGTGCGATATGGCATTGCGCAGTTGAGGCGTGACGCGCATGCTGAACGGTGGTCTCGTTGGGAGCTAGATGTCGTTGTCGAGGGCAAGGTGGTCGCTGAGCTCGAGGCGATGATGTGGCACACGGGGTACTAATAGGAATAGATGAGAAGGTAGAGATGGGAAGACGGAAGCCACGTCGTGGAGAGATATTTGAAGCATGATGAGGGTGAGCTTTCTGCCTTTCGTGCCGTGCTTGCGGTAAGACACTGGTCCAGATCTGAGGAGATCGGCAGGAAGGCAGCACTGGCATGTGGGGAAATCTCACGTAATCTGCCGAGGATTATCTTTGCCACCTTTTGGCAAACCTTTCTTTCGTTTCTCCCTCCCTCTCGCCAATGATTTGGATGAACTCGGATGAGATACCCTTCACATTGACGTTATTTCTCTATAATTCCGATAAGGTCAATTCGTCTCATTGGAAGTCGAGCAAGAGACTGCTAAGGGTTGAGTTGGGTCGAGTACTCCCAAAAATACATCGCGATTCGAGAAGCCGACACGCACGTATATTTGGAACCAGTCCTCGAAGCCTGGACAGGCCTACGCCCTACAGCATGCAGCTATCACAGCACCACTCCGTGTCGATATTTAGAACACCACTTGCAGTTCATCACCACTTGTCATAGAAATTTCGTCATCTCAAAGTCCTCGAGCGGTGCCTGGTCAGTCACCTGGCTCGGTCCTTACTCCGTGGGCTTCTCATCCATTGCTAAACGCTCGAGTCGTCGACACTCGACGCCTGTTGTTTATCTGGAAGGTTCTTGCAAGCCTGACTTCCATGGCTTCTTCACGCGCTAGAATTGTCCTTACTCTTGCATTGTACTCCACCCCGTCCGACTGTTACGCGGCACTTATGCCCACCGCTCGTCAAATATGTCCCTTCCTCTGAGAAAAGTCAAGTCTAATTTGCATTCCGCTAGGTTATAATTCAGCGTTGTCTTTGTCTAAAGCGACAGAAAGCCTCTGGTAGCCGACGGGCGCAGGGCACCCCTGCCCATGCGACTGGCGATTCCTCTAGTCAAATGGAATTGGCACGTCAAAAGACTTGTGATTTGGCCACCGCCATCCGCTCTCATTCTTCACATGCAGTTAATATGGTTTCAATTCAGATACAAATATCATATTTCACAAAGGCCTTCGAAGGATCCTAGTTTCTCCCGGAGAAAACCAACAGTTTCAATAGCTACATCGTCGAACAACGGGGGTCGCTCAACTACTTTCCCCTAGCCTTCGCATGGCTGACGCAAGAAGCCAGAACCCTCTTGATGTTCTTGCACTTGTGGCAGACCTCTTGCCTACAGGTGCAGGAGCGGCCTACAAAATCGGATCCATGTGGGCCTACTTCGAAACCAAATCATGCTAACAACTTGCCTGCCCAGCCGCTTTGATTGAAGCTGGTGGTGCTGGATTTGCAGCTACCGCATGGAGAAGTGGAGGGCATGGTAGATGTTTAATGAACTGGGCAATAAATCAAGGACGGTAAGTGTTGAACACGAATATGGGATAGGATCGGCTGACCTTGAGTAAATGTTCGATAGTAGGGTGTAGAGAGGAGGTGCTTTCCAGGCAATAGGCTGGTGAGTGAGGAGTTCTGGCGTTCGAAAACCTCACGCCCTCCTAAATACCTTTCGCAGTATCCAGGGTAGCGTAGGGAACAATACGAAAAACTTCTAGTCGTATGCGGTTTACGATATGACAGACGTTGGCTGTTCCTACTTAAGCTTATTTACTGGGGTCTGGACAACACGCCGATCATGCTGGTACCTGGAGAATTTCGACAGCTCTGGACTGGAAATTGAACAAGGATACCGCTTTACCCGTGCAAACCGCAGAGAAGCTTTATGCCTTGGTGAGCAGCCATATGGCCATCTATCCATCGAGAATTTAAATCTCTTCTGCGAGCCGAAGAGTAGAGTATGGCGTTACATATCATTTCAATGAGCCTCCGTGCTAAGCTGATCGTTCGCGAATTTGCCTCTCACATGCTTTTATCCACCCACTCTCCAAATGTCAATTCGCACTCAATCGACCACAGATACCGTTGCTGGTGCCTTTAATTCTAACTTCCAGGCCCTTCGAAGACTTCTGGAAGACGGCTCCTTTCCGCAGATGCCCAACCCTTCACTCGTCGATCCAAATGTCAGCTTATTACTGGCTACCAACTGGAGGGATAATAAAATCTAAGAATAGAACCCACATATGGATCTATTAATAGCCTTATACCCCACCGAACTGTCTGGCGTTTAATTGATTTTCTTGAGAAATCAAGGGACTAGCAGGTCTCTTATCATTAATAAGGAATGAAAGCATCGACGCCACCTCGAGGCTGTTCTTATGACTACCTTGACCTGAAGCGTTACAATGCAATAGCGAACATCAACTACTCTATGATGAATCAACAATATCTTATCATAGAGGCGGGTTGGATCATGCGTTTCATGCAGAGATTTTCGTCAAAACTTGCAGAAAACCCTCTTTACTTCTACTCGACAGAGGTTTCCCAGCGAAGATATGAAGACCTTCGACTCCGACACGGCACTGACGGCAGTGCACACAGCTTTCAAATGAACCGAGGAACTGGCATCCTGTCAAACATCAAGAGACGATGGGATACTTAAAGTTCCTACTAAGTCAAATTGAGAAAAGGAAATGAGCATATACAGTTGAAGGACGAGGCAACCGCAGGCTGTCCAACACCTGAAGTTGACGACGCGTCGAAAATATAGACGTCGATAAAGTGGGTTTGGAACAGCATTTATTGTACTCAGAGGAGCAAGAAGAAATGGACAAAAATATAACAGTAACCCCAATCATTCATTCGCCTTTGACATCGCTCTTAGTTCCTTCTTTCCTCTGCTCCCTAATCTCAGCCAACCCCCGATCAACTTCTGCCCGAAGTTGCAAAAGTCGCTGCTCAACAGAGTCCAAACCACTGGTGGAATCGGTACTGATATCGACGCCGGCCACATAGCTAGGAGGCGGTAACCCAGGCAATGTCGATCTGGGACTCGCTGGGGTGCTACGTCCGTCTAAACTGGGAGACACCTCCCGCTTCACTGGTTCGAACGACGACGGTGAAACTGTTGACGGCTGGAATGATGGATTTGTGTAGAAGGAATCACGAGGCTGTTGGGTCCCGTATAGAGAAGGAATAGCTCCACTGCCTGGCCTGCCAAGTGAATCTCCCGTATTTGTTGCAGGTGGCCTGACGGGGACAAACACGTTAGCTGGGTTGTACCCACTCGCCCTAACGTAGTCGTCTGACTGTATTTCTGGTGGAAAGTTCGCCATATTGGCTCTGCTAGGCTCCAGCACAGACGAAGGCAGACGAGGGGCCAGTACAGAGCCGTCACTGTTCTCTACCCCAGGCGCAGCCTGAGTAACTTCCGGAGCTGAGTCTTTATGAGGTTGCGAACCCTTTTCTTGACTGTCGACCACATATGAGGCTGAATAGTCTCGCCGTTTCGCTTTTCGCCTTCGAATGAAAAATAATCCGACAAGTAGAATTATCGCAAGTCCGCAGAGGGCACCAATAACGGTGCCGATGATCGCTCCCAACTTCTTGTGTTTCTTGGGTTGGGACACTGGAGGTACCGTCAGCGCCAATGGTGGACCGCTGGAGCAAAACCAGTATCCATTACTTCCTTGGAACGCGTGGCCTACAGGGTGACCTTAAGTTTAGCGAAACAGGTGGTGAAACAGTCAGGGAAATGATGGCCAAATGAACACACACCACTCAAGCAATAATCCCTTCCGAAGTCGAGCCCATCCGCTGCCTCATTATTCGCCATGTACGCATAATAACCACCACACACCCCAGAACCGCCATGAATAGAGTTGTTACAGCGCAAACCCCCTATCGTTATCGATCGTGAATTCGATAACTGGGAAAGAAGAGACTCAAAAGAATCCAACGCACAATTACATGCTGTGTTTCCATTACAAGTAGAACCAGCACCCCTGACAAAAAGTTAAACGGCTCAAAACCATATAAAGAGCAAAATACTTAAATGCGTACCCCCCACAGACGCCATTACTGCAAAGCAGGTCTAGCTCCCATCAACAACACCGAATGAATAATTCGACAGCAGAAAGCTTACTTGACTGACCCAGCCACCACAGTTGTCCTTTCCCTGTGAATTAACGGTACAGACTGCACCGGGGAATCCACATCGCCCAACATTGCCTTCCAGCCTGGCGTCACGCACGCAGCTGCCGCTTGCATAAGGCGGATTGCTCCCAGTCGCTGGATACAGAGAGGCGCAGTCCTGGGTGGCCAAGTTACATTGGAGTTTGTAGACCATCGAAGGGCGATTGGTTGAGACTCGATGTGAGTTTGAAGCACAAGAACTGAGCTCCTGGCAAGGGCGGCGATGTAAAAGGAGGAACGCAAGCCCGCATTGCCACCCCGTGCCTTATTCCTCTTTTTCGAGATTGTGGTTGAACGCCCTGAACGGTGACACCGACCCTGAAACTAACTGTCAGCGGAGATGTGCCAAGGAATGTCCAGTAGTCCGAGCCACAGTCGTCCGTGAGTTATCATGGATATTGACTCTTTGGACAACCTAATCAGTTCCAAGTTGTCGAGGGTTTGGATGGCTTAGAGTAGGCTATTCTCAAAAGGAAACCCGATCAATCAGTGGCTGTGTGATATCCTGCATCTTATCTAATCAGAATTCGGTTTGTGAGGTGGTGAAAGTCAAATACAGAAATGATTTTTATTATGCCGCATAGATTTTCTACGTCTTAATTTTTTGTCCTAATGCACAACGAAGACTAGAACTAACTCATCCTACTCTCACCTCCGAGTTGAGTCAGAATTTTGATGCCGGAATTTCTCAGTTGAACGTAGGTACGAGACCCTCGCCGAGGCGGAAGAGAACGCGCGAATTCGAGGCATACGTTCCGGAGTGGTGGGACGAAACCGATGTAAGCGCGAGAGGAGACAATATTCACAAGTACCGCCGGCTCCACATCTTGACAGTGTAATTCTTGAAGCATGGGGAACAGAAATGGATGTAGAAATTCGTCAGCGGTCGAAAGACTTGGTGGGATTAGAAGGCCAAGCACGTCATCTGAAATGTCGAAAAGGTGGAGACTTTTCAAGGATACTAGTTGGCGAAAGAATGGAACGAGAGAGTCAGGAGGGACGTGGATGCTGTGTAAACCTAGAGATTGGAGGAGGTGAAACGGAATGGAGCTGGGACGAAGCTCGCTGGTTGAAATCCCATGGTTTGGATTTTGATTTGTGACGAAGGAGAAAAAAAGTGATGCGACATCCGTTATATCGGTTGGATTGACAACCTTGGATATGTCGCGCAAAATGAGAGTTTGAAGGCCGGGTAAATCGAATAATGATATGAGTTGAACGGAGTAGATGGCGTCCAAAAGACCGAAATCAAAAGTCTTTAAGCAATTTAATTGGAAGCAGCGGCCCTCCATCTGGGAGTTGTTTTCAATAGTCGGACCCCAACCGTGAATTGACAGGAAGGATAAAACGGGACACGCTTCGGTAATGGCTTGGAATTGGTCCAGCGTCGGCATGACCTCTCTGGCATGATACTTGAGTTCCAGATGGGTCAGGTTGCGCAAGGAAGGTGGATTCCAGTCAATGTGAACTCCCACCAAGGTAACCTTGCAAAGCCTCTCGAGATGGCGGCCGCCGAATAATGGAATAGGTTGACGAAGGGACTGAGGTACAAATGTCTGGCCCCGAGCAGCGAAATACGCGTTGCAGCGTGAAAGCGAAATGTCTTCCAGCAACGGCGCTGATTCAACTCGTCTGGTGTACCATAGAAATGTAAAAATTGGCGCCCAGGTATCAGTCAAAATCTTGACTGTTTGCCATCTCTGTACATGCGGCAAAAAAAGGCGCATTATAGGTTCCATTTCTTGCCAGCGGAATTTGTGCCCATCTTCATTCCAGGCCCAGGCTGGATCACGAAGGTCCATTAAGATATCAAGCGGGTACTCGCCCGACCTTGCCAACCACGCTACTGCATACGATATGTGCTGAGGAAGGACTGGGAATGCAAGCACGATACGTGCCCAGAGGCTCCCGTCAGAAAGTGCAACATTTCTCCAATGTGAACAAACGTGGGTCAGTCTTGAGAGGAGCATAGGGTTTGGTGTAGGATCATTGGCGATGACTGAAAATATCTGAATAAGGAGCTCATTTGGAAGTCGCTCTATGGATGACACTTGCTGCGTCGTTGATGAACGGCGACGGAATGAGACGACGCTTCGTAGGCGAGAAACAAGCGTCATGGTCCCACTCCCGCCTTAATTTTCTTCAATCAAATTGAACGAACTATGCTTTCATAAAAAGAGTGATGTACGCACGAGCGCGATGGACGTACCTTCTTTCTGCAGTCGTGGCACTCAGTAATTAGCCTGGTGGTATTCTGAGGGGGCGAAAGAGAAATGAAAGACCGCTCACACGATAGATAAAGAATCTCTATGAAGGGTGCTGGGTGTACCCCATACATACAGCCCGTCCAGGGATGAAGGCGTGTAAAAATCTATTCACGCTGCACAGAAATTACAATCGAGGAAGCACGGCATCTGAGAAAAACCTTGTGGCCTTGTTCCACATGCACGAAATAGACGAAAGTTCCGTGCATCTGGCTGGCCTCGTGGAAATGTCCGTCGCCTTACTTTGGTGTCTCATTAATATGTGGTCGGCCGGTTGGTGCTGGGAGAGCAAAGCGTTGTTCCCGAAAAGGAAAATTGGGAACGTGGTTCAACACCGCCGGTGTAAATTTACCAGGTGCATGGCCTCGAGGTGACAACAAGAGCAGGATTATGTTGTGGGAATACAATATGCGCTAGTCCGATCCTGTGAACGGACCCTACAGTGAATGTCTGTTGCGTCGACACTTTTTGGTATTCAAATTGAATGAGAAAAATGAATTACATACAAGAAGGGCGGAGGGTTTCAACAAGTTGTGTAACTTGAAGAAACACATGCCACAGTATACAATACAGTACACCGCGCGATATTTCAATGCGGCCGAACGGCAACGCTTGACGCGACCGTCATTTATTTTTTTCCACAGTCGGGTTGTTCAACTTCACAATTGGATTCAGTATGTAAGCCGAGCTTTAAATGGAGATACTTTCAGTAGGCTTCGCCTGTGGCGTGACCATTCGGACACTCTAGCCCTGCCCGAACCGAGAAATTCGAGGAGATAGCAAAACAACAACGAGGCCCGAATGCGGATCCGCCTATTTTTGTGACAAGTCGGTCGGACCTCAGGCGGAGTTATGTAAACGGCGTCTAAGTCTGGACGCGTTACTCCGGCCGAATACGATCTGGCGCATGGGCATTGGGAATCGCAGAATGCGGGTTTCTCAGTGGGCCAGATATGTAAATTCCTGAAAGGAAGATGCACTTCAGCTGCGGTCGAACACGGGGCTACTTGGCATTCATGTACTTGGCGAAGAAATAGAAACCTGGGCATCAACAGACAACGGGCGCTAAACCAAAGGAGTAGACGTGGCGTGGTCAAGTTGGTTTTCCGACTGTAGTAATCTTTTATGACAGCCTTCATGATAAACGCAGAGAAAAGAGACAGCCCCAAGGATGACCTCTATTTGCGGTTGTTCTAACTATTGAATAGCCTCCGAGACGCCATTACAACTCTTACTTCCGTATATACAAACATCCCTCAAACCCTCTAAGATGCACCGTCTTCGCACTCGAAGAAATCTCTCCCTGCGCATCACCATAATTCCCCAACACCAGACGAAGCTCCTCACCCTCCTCTCGATCAGGCAGCGCAAAATCAACCTCCTCCTCCTTAAAATTGAGCAACACTAACGCCTTATCCGTTCCTAAAGTGCGGACGTAAGCGATAACCTGGGGATGGTCGTTCGACACGTCCTCGAATTCGCCGTATATCTAAGATACGCAATCGGTCAACTGCTTTATTTGTTTGAAGGGGAGGCGTACCAGGATTTCATACTGCTTCCGAATAGCCAACGCGCGTTTCCAGAATGAAAGCACGCTATTCTCGTCCTTGATCTGGGCGGCGACGTTCCACTCTCCATACTCCTCATTGACGCGTATCCATGGTGTTCCGGAGGTGAATCCAGCGTTCGGGGCAGAGTCCCACTATTCGAAGTCCCGAATAAACGACAATCCGTTCTTAGCAAGATGGACAGATACACACCTGCATCGGAACGCGCGAATGATCCCTCGCCTTCTTCTGAAAATTATCCAAAATATCACTCATATCGACTTCCTGGCTCCCACTCTCCTTCTTCCTCTGCTCCAGAATCCTAATACCCCATTAAACGTATAGTAAAACACAGCAGCATCCAGATATTCCTCACCTATCCCAATAATTAAGCGTTGCAACATCCTTATACTCCTCAATCCCCCACGACCTCGGGAAGTTCTTCAGCCCCAGCTCCTGTCCCTGGAACACAAACTGCGTCCCGTACTGCGTGATCTGCAGAACCACGAGCATCTTCGCCGAAATCGCGCGCCACTTGTCCGAGTCGTTCCCGAAACGCGACACCACCCGCGAGTGATCGTGGTTCTCGATGAAAACACTACAATCCAAAAAAAAGGGGGGAAGGAACTCCTCAGGCGCGATGATCAGTCAAACACGAAGAGAAATCAACCCACGCATTCCAAAACCGCTCCTCCCTTTTATACCTCTGCCAATGCGTCAGGATCCTCCTAAATTCGCCCACCTTCCACTCCTTGAATATAAGCGGCTCGAAGTCCTGGCCCTCCTTGGGCGAGTCGAGGTCCATGATCTCGAACTGGAACACCATGTTGAGCTCTTTGTTTTGAGGGAGGACGTACGCGGCGAGCTCGGCGGCGTCGTGTGTGAATGGGGTCTCGCCGACTGTGATCAGGTCGTGCTCTGGGTTGAATTTAAATTCAGACGTGCCATGAGACCTGGGAGGGATGAATATGAGGCAGGTACGCACTTGATAGGACCTTCGTGTGCATCTCCTTGATGAACTCATGCACTCTCGGGCTATAATCCTCAGCTCAGATCGGAGTCGTCAACAACAAGAAGTGAGTGGACTCCACCTACCCATTCGCGAAATACATGCTCGCAGGCTGATACTCCTCCCCCGGAACCGTAATCGGCGCATCAGGCAGGCCCTCGGCCTTTGATATCAAATTGATCACATCCATCTGTTCAAAATATTCCAAATTCAAATTAGCGACCCCATGTCCATGTCTCCCCATAGTCAGTGGCAATGGCACTACATACCCTAAACCCATCACACCCTCTCTCAATCCAGAACCGCATCACATCCCAAGCCGCCTCGCGCACCTCCGGGTTCTCCCAGTTCAGGTCCGGCTGTTTGGTGACATAGATGTGCAGATAGTATTCTTCTGTTTTCTCGTCCCATTCCCATCCAGGACCTATCCGTAATTCGTGAAAACGTGCATCAAAATTCAAAATGAGATATGCTTTTGAATAGAGCGAAATATTTTTACCTTGGAACGTCGACTTCCAATTATTCGGCGTCCTCCTCGTCCCGTCCGCGTCGAACTTGGGCGGGCGCCAGATGTACCAGTCGCGCTTCGGGTCGGATTTGCTGGATCGGGAGCTTACGAACCAGTCGTGCTGTTATTTCCGAACAACAAAAAAAAATCGAAGATGATTAGCAAGGATATCAATTTTTCGCGATGAAAGGGTATAGGTGCCTACTTCGTCGGAGGTATGGTTGATGACCAGGTCCATCCTGCATTCGCGTGCATTTGTTATTTTCGACAGAGATCGAGGATTAAATGAGTCAAATAAAAAAAGACAAAGATCGACAACGCATACTCACATCAACTTCATCCCCCTCTCATGCACGCCCCTCAACAAATCATCCCAGTCCGCCAGTGTTCCATACCTCGGATCGATATCGCGGTAATCCGATCTACAGAACTCAACGCGTCAGAGTCCGTTCGCCCGTACCCAATCACTCATTCAAAACCCATCACCCAGCACCCTCCACCCCCGATCCCTAGAGTACACGAACAAAGCACACACACCCAAACTCACATATCATACCCCATATCAGCCAACGGCGACCGATAAATCGGCGACAGCCAAATCACATCCACCCCCAGCTCCTTCAGGTAGTCTAGCTTAGCGCTGATCCCGCGCAGGTCCCCGATGCCGTCGCCGTTCGAGTCGAAGAATGAGATGGGGTAGATCTGGTAGATGAGGGCTGATTTCCACCATGCTTTGGAGGGGGGGAAGGGGAGGGGCATCGTAGAGTGAAAACTAGGCGGGGTGTGGTAGGAAGACGAGACGCGAACTTGGACCCAATCAAACAGAAGACCAATCGATAATCGCGAGCACTGGCAGGCAGGGTCAGGCAGAGGATTTCCCATACATACACCCAAACCCATCATAATCGATAACGACCTGCTCGAAAAGTTCCAGGTTTTATCCGATATTAAACTGCACCGCTACGAAGCCGCGTGCTCTAGCATACTCGATCACATACCCCACCAGTCTGGCGAAGTTAAAGCTTCAGCTCAAAGAGAAAGTTACAGATAATCGATAGCCACGACTTTTTCTCGTTTAAGCAGCTCGGATAAGACTTGGCTAGGCTTGGTGGGAGCAGGATAAGGCATGCGCCTTTTGACTGTGCTGCGTGCTGGTGGTTGAGAGTCGAGAAGCATCCCAGATATTTATAACCTCGATTGAATTCAGCCTCTCTGTTCCCAGTGTCTGTTTACATATTAGACACGAACCTCCTCCTTGGCTAAGAATTTTTTGAGCTGACTGACTGTGCCGCAGAGAAAAAAGGTACGCTTGTTCGAGTTATTTTGGTTTAATTATTGCTATTTTCATAATTGTTGGCGAAACGTGATTTTTGATGCGAAATCATTTTTTTTTGGAAATCTCGAGCTGGCTGATCGCGAGACCCATATTATCGCGAATTCTGAAGCTACCAAGTTAATTTTGAGTGATTCTGGATCGTACGAAGCACGCCTTTCAGAATATGTAAAAATAAATTGAAAATTCAAGGTTTGAATAAATACAGTTACTTTGGCCCCAGTTCTCAGCTTTCGGTACACGCTGCAACAAATCCGTGCTGTACATGCCATCTGATAGCCCAACTGGGTGCTAATGATGTATTTATACGATGCAACAGCAATTAGACGGCACAGATACAGGCTCATCGATAAACTTGGACGAGTTCCGAGCCAGTCGCGAATTGATCTGGGATTTGCCTTGTCTCATCTTCATCCGAGTCGCTTTTCCTTCCCCTTGTACCATGCCAAGAGGTGTTACATCGCGTAAATACATATAGTAGAACCACCTGGGGCTGTCAGATGGCACATACAGTGCGGATTTGTTGCAGCATGTACCGAAAGCTGAGAACTGGGGCCAAAGTAACTGTATTTATTCAAACCTTGAATTTTTACATATTCTGAAAGGCGTGCTTCGTACGATCCAGAATCACTCAAAATTAACTTGGTAGCTTCAGAATTCGCGATAATATGGGTCTCGCGATCAGCCAGCTCGAGATTTCCCACATAGGACAGTAGACCAATATCATACAACACGGAGAAACCCCGAACAAAAAAGTAGTGGAGTGACACGGAGTCAGTGAGACCCACCAGGATTTCAAGATAGTTGGGCCGTTTACGGGTCCAATTGGATTGCCTACATAGTAACGTAGTATACGGGTCCAATTGGATTTGGTGTGGGGCACTGGTGGGGACCGAATTTTTTTTTGGGTGCGATAGGCGGGGGCCGAAGTGGTGTGAGCTGTCCAATCAAAGTAACGTCAGAGGCCGTACATGTGAGGCGGGGGCCGTAATTATGTACAGTTTTCACAGTACGGGTCCCAATGGTTTTGTTTTTCCAATTTGTATATGTAGTCGGAGGCCGCTCGTCTGAGATGGGTATTGGAAACGGGCACCGAAATAGATAGATAGTCGGAGGCCGCATGTGTGCGACGGCGGGAATACGTTATTGTACCATACAGGGACGCAAATAGATTTGCTTGTAGGGAACCAAAATTCTGTATTGGACTAGACATGGCCACCGGGGTCAAAAGTAGTCGGGGGCCGTTCTATTTGGCACATTGAACTATATAGTACGAATCAAAATTGCCATTGTTTCAAAAGATGTTCCACCTCTTCCAGTTCAGCCTGTACAGTCTCCAAACACCTTACCATTGTCATCTCACACTGTAGTTGATTGCGACGTGCCAACTTTAAAACATAGAGTTTATCTTCATAGGACCTGACATCAAGGCTCGCGTCTTGGACTCCGAGATGGATATTGTAAAGCTGCTCTTCCGTATAATACTGTGTACAAATGAGTAGTGATCAAGAAAGGGGAGGACCACATACAAATGAGACAGGCGGATTGAAGTTGCCTGGAGCCTGGGTACTATCAAGACTGATATCAGATGGCTTTGGAGGTCGTTGACCGGGAGCCGCGTCGTCAATCGGACCGGCGACCTTGCTTTCCACATTCCTGTTAAAAACATGAGTTGCCTCCGGAGGCGGGTTGAACGTTTTGATGTGGGGCGGAATGGCATCTCCTGAAATTACTTGATCAACGAAGGTGACCAGATCAACAACTTCGTGGAAAGGCAAACTCTCGGGCATGCCAGCCTGGTTTGTAACTTGTGTATCATCTGAAACGAGTAGATTCGGAGAAAAATTACACTAATATAAGAAGAATCATACCTGATGTCGCCTCAATGCTGGCAAATCGTCTGGAGGGAGTCGGAGCGACAGGCGCCCGGATATTCAAATCATTGACTGGGGCCCGAAGACTTATATCATTGCCAGGGGCCCGTGCAGTCATATCGTCATCCGAGCCAAAAGATGGGAGATTGCGAAGGAATGGGCGATTAACTTTGGCTGTATCTTTACATTAAATACTGTAGTCCATTGAAAAAAATTAAACAAACTGAGTTTCTCTGCAGAACAAAGACCTTCAGGTATAGCTCGGGGCTTCAGGGCTTGATGAGGAACTTTGGCTTTGTCCCTAGTTGAAGCATCGGCCTCCGAGATGAGGCGACGTGCAGTGACGACTTTGTTCGGCTTGTCATTGTCTTGCGTGTAAGCACGCACACCATTGTCGCCTAGGTCGGGCAGGGCCCTGAGGAATACCTTGCGCGATTCATTTTTTTTGGTATCAACCGAAGGTAACTCCCTGGCCGTAGGCGCTACGATGTGATGGGACGGTTTCACGGTCACCGTAGACTTGGAATTAACTCGGGCCTTCTTTTTACCCTTGACATGTGGATTTGATTCTTCATCTGTGAAAACAATGTCGGGTAGTTGTCTCTGAGCGGAGGCCGGGTGAATCGTCGTCTGAGCGGAGGCCGTTTGACTGGTATCTCGCTTCTTGGTGTCGGACGCCGTCTTCGAATTGACTCTGGCCGTATTGTGAACTTGAATGGGTGGGATGGATTCGTCGTCCGTAAATACGATATCCGGCAAGGGTCTTTGAGCGGAGGCCGCAATATTGGCCTCTTTGTCTGTGTCGGCCGCCATCCGCAACCCGTTAACTTTGGGCGGTCTGGAAACCTTGATATTCCGCGCTATTGTAGTGACTTAGTGAGCACTGATGGGTGGTTAATTTGAATCATAGTTACCTTTGTTACCAGTGTCCAATTTTTTTGATCCTACCGATGTTTGGTGAGAGTTCGGGGACCGTCGCGACACTTACCTGTATCAGATTCAAGTTTGTTCATTTCGATTCGCGGCCTCCTTGATTTCAGGTCTTCAAATTCTTTTTTATGAGCCTCCAACGAGGAAAGAGCTATTGTAAGTTTGTGAAGAGCAGATGAGCTTTGTTCGTTGGATGTCGAGGAAGGATTGAAGGTCATGAATGAAGAGAAACCTTATCAATCGCAAATCTGATTGTAATTGAAGTTCCGTTTCAAATTTCTGCGCCTCCGAATGCCAGGTCACATGACTGAATTTGCACGAGTTTGGTCAAGTTGAACTTCCCTCAATGGCATTTTTCGCGTTCTATTCTTCACCACCACGTCCCCACCACAACAACGCGTTCTACACTGTCGACATGCCCTCCCCGCCCCCCAGAGCTCTACTGACTGATACACAGACGTGGGAGGACAATTTGGTCGTCCTGCTTACCAATGAGGACGAGTTTTGGAAAATCGTCAGTGACTTGTATGTCGTCGCGGTGAGGGTTTCTTTTTTTTACATCCGTCTTTCGCGTCTAATGCATTCAAAAGGTGCATTTAAACGAGCGATGGAGCAAGTGCGATAGCAACTCCTGGCGACTTTTTGATTACACGGTCAAGGTTTTTCTCGAGGGGGTCGTGAAAGACGAGCGTGGGCAGGAGTCTCTCAGCCCAAACTTCGACAGGCTCTGCGAGATTCATAACCGCTGGAAGAACGGAAGATTGGAGAGGAGTAAGGAACCAGCGGCGGCGCCTGCACCCGCTCCCAAACCGCCGCGCAAGAAGAATCCTCCCGTGGCCCCGGCCCCCGCAATCGAAACTCCTCCGGCTGCCGAGCCACCCTCCAAGCCTTCGCATCCGAGGAAGAAGGTCAAGAGCAGTGCAACGATCGAAGACTCGGATGAGGACACCTCCCCACCGACGAAGGAATCGAAGTCGAAGGTTGCAAAAGCGGCCCCCGTGCCCAAACCCAAACGTAAGGCGGCCCCCGTCCCAGATCCGAGTGAGGACGAGGATGACGAGGACGAAGATGAGGACGAAGACGAGGAGGAGGAGGAGGAGGAGGAGGATGAGGATGCCAGAGGCGAGGAGGAAGATTCCAAAGGAGAGAAGGATTCGAAAGGGGAGGAGGGAGAGGAGACGGCGAAGAACGAAACGGCTCCCATCATCAAGGCTCGAACCATGGCCGCCGGTCGAAGCATCACGAAGCTCGCCAAGAAGGGGACCGCGAAGGCGTTTGTTTGGGTGGTGGCCGAGGAACCATGCGCGGTCTGCACGAAGGCCAACATCGTGTGCAAAGTGCACGAGGATCCCATCGAACGCCGTGGTGCTGCTTGCGAGTATTGCAGGAAGAAGAAGCAGAAGTGCCCGCACCGTCACCCTCCCACCATGGGACTTGAGACGATCATCCGCCCTGAATGCTTCACGTCCCCGGCCGCCGTCAGCAACGATACCCCGAAAAACGTCGGGGAACTCCTCGTCGACGTCTTCCTCAATACCCGCCTTCTTGTTTCCACGCTTGAGCAGAAGATACGGGATTTGGAACTCGTGGTCGCTCACCAGGACGAAGACCTACGAACAGCCTTCGAGGCGATACATGGAAAAATGGACGACCAAGTCAACGTCGCAGAGAAGCAGCAGGAACAGATCAAGGAGATACTCGCACGCATGTCCCGTCCCCCTCCAGTCCGCAGAATCGATGGTCGGGCTCTGTCCAATAAACCTCAACCGGCCTCCGAGAATTCGTCCACGACCAACCCTCTGTTGGCTCCCGTGCCCTCCTCGATTCCTCCCCCTCCTTCGGCTCCCGCGGAATCGTCGGTCCCTCCCCCTCCGGCGGCTCCCGCTGAATTGTCATCTCCCGATCCTCCTTCGGCTCCCGCAAAAGTCAAGCCCGTCGTTCATATGCCTGCTATCCAGGCCGTGAATCACGGGATTCATCTAGGATCCGGGCCCCCTCAGACTCCTGCTGACACTCGTCCTTCCCCGCCATCGACTTCAGTCGCACCTGACAACGAGACGGCCCCCGCTTTGCCCCCATCCACCATTGAGGATGTCCCGATGCCTGCCCCTGCCGACTTCGACAATGAGGCCACCACCCTCAAACTAACAATCAAGCCCCTTCCAGTTAGACGGCCCCCCTCGTCGAAAGTGACTCCAGCACCTGGACCAGCCACTCCGCCTGCAGAAAACGTCGACGTCGACAACGCCATTGGAAGCAAGCGAAAGCTCCCCTCCGTCCCTTCCGATGACAATGCAGGGGAGGGTTCTTCTGAGAAACCTGCGAAGAAGAAGAAGGGAGCAGCGAAGGATCCGTCAGCACCTTCCGACGACGCCGACAACGATGTAGAGGAGGAGCCTGCCCCGGAGAAAGGTGGGAAGAAGAAAAAGGGAGCGGCGAAGAACACGGCCAAAACTCCGAAGTCGACGACGAAGGCCACCGGTGCCAACAAAGGCACGCGTTCGTCCTCTAAGGTGTAGGAGCCCCGTTTCTTCTTCGTCCGGCGGCCGGTTTTTTTTTTGTAAAATATTACGTATTTGTCTCGCTCTCGCTGCGCCGGGCCCCGTAGCTGTATATACTTGGGCCCCGAATAAATATTCTTGATCGTCCGTATGAAGGAATAAAATAAGATGATATACAATATATCAAATATCAAATGAAGAACAGTAAGAAACTAAAAGTGAATGCAAACTTAAGCCCTCCCCTTTCCATTCGCCTTTGCCTTTGGCTTTGCTTTGGGTTTAGGTTTCGTATTTGTAGGTGCCTTGTTGCGCGGGCGCAAATCGTGTGTATTCCTTTCAATGGAAGGGTCTTCACTGGGACCTGCAGTTTGTACCGATGACTTGGTCGGTCGGCCAGGTCGCTTTCTGGTGGTCGTGTCCGCAGGTGCATCGGAGGAGGATGCGGGCTCCGTGGGTTGATCTCGGACGGGCCCCGATTCTGTGGTCGGTGTAACAGCAGGTATAGGGTCATCCAAGTCTTCGCTCAACTTCATCCTAAAGTTTTCATCGTCAGAATCACTGCCGGGCTCCGGTGTGCCTCCTTCAATTCTCTCGGCGGGTGGGAGATCCATGAAACCATCAAACACTGACTCGGGATATCGCGTCTCTTGCGCGCCAAATTTGTCGGGAATCCCAATAAAACGGAATGCCAATTCACCTCGCTCCTCACGCTTACGCCAAAGACTTAGAATCTTTTGACACTCAGAAGCGCTATAGGTGGCGGGGTCTTGGAACTGAACCTCGGGAGGAAAATCAGATTCTCGAACAAAGTCCGTCCAATCGTCGGAGCCCATGGTTAATCGTTTATACGGCACCCGTTTCGCAGATTGACTCGCTAAGCCTAACAAGGTTCTCAGATAACATCACTTTCAATATATATATTACTCACGAAAGTGTGCCATAAAGAAGTGACGAAGGATCGACTGCTGTATACTGGCGGTCTCAACCCCTCGTACGTTGACCACGGGAGCCGGAACTTTAGGCAGACCAGTTGGATGGTACATGAGGCTTTTCTCGTTGAAGACCGTTGGTGGAGCAGCGGCGCCCGTTGGAACTTCCCCTTTCTCAATTTTTGAAATCATCCTACTATACACAATCCACGCTTTTCGAAGCTCGTTGAAGAGTGGTTTGTTGAATTCGGCAAATGAAGGAATATTTGGAGCATCCAAGTGTAGTCGTTGAGTGTCGTAACTGGCATCACATCAATTATATCATTGTCGGCGCCCGTCTCACCACTAACCTTGACCATTTCATCTTTTCGTCCGTATCATAATGACATTCGAAGGCAAAGGTACGCATACGCATACTATGGAATTTGGCAGCTTCGGTTTCGCGAATGATTTTGTGTCCGTACTTATAGCAGTTTCTGGACGACTGATTAACGCATGTGACACGGAGGCCGATGAACTCACTGAGCTTGTGTTTCCCGCGGCACCCCGTCTCGGCCCATCTGCTCGGATTTCTGCTGGATTTCATTCCTCTCGGCCTCCGTCAATTGATCTTTGATTTCCTTCTTCGCTCGCGAGTAATAACGCAGCCATTGTGCACTCCCCTTTGTCGCTCCACTTGAGAGTTCATCGGTAAGCTTGTGGATCTCCTGTTTCTTCTCTGCCTGGAACACTGTATCGAAACTAACGACAATGTTGAATCCGGGAATACGCAGGCGGCGTTTGACAGTTGCATGGTTCCCGAACCATGTCCAGATTTGCTAATAACGATCAGACAATATCAATGCAATGGAAAATAACGACGTACGTGCTTCTTCTTCGCCCACTGCTCCTGCGCAACCTTGTCTTTCGATGTAACCTCCTTTCTATAACGGTTTCCCCAACAGCTTTTAATTAGTGGAACCACAACAGTTTGAATGTAACGACTTTTCAGTTTTCGTGGTCGGTCACGGTAGGGTGAAATATGCGAACAAAGAATTGTGAGCTCCCGAGTGGTCCAGATGGTGCTTTCTGGGTTCTCGCAGAGCATAGCGGGGTCAGGAGCATCGTCCACGTCAGCGTTGTCGTTGTTTCCAGAGTTCTGTGGGTGAGATTCAGCCATGGTCGTTGTCGTAGTCTGTTCCTCGGCACTGGCATTCTTTATAGACAAATGCAGCATGTGAGCTTGTACATCGAGGCTGAAAGTGAGGTCTATGTGCAGCGTATGCAGTCAGAACGCAGTTTAATCTAAATTGTTGCTGTTGAGGGAGGTATTTCATTACATCGTGAAGTGGCGAGTCCCTGATGATGAAACTGGTAAGAAATTAATGAGAGCACCGTTTGCATATGGGACGAACATTAATTAATGTGGAATTCCCGACATGAAGGATCAATTTCGGAAGGGTATTCATGAATTGCGCGATGAGAACATTGCCAGCACCCATGAAGCATGTGAACGGTCCCACAACTGGACGTCAGCCATAGATAGATCACCACATGATACAAAGTACCACATGTATTTCAACACATGTTAACACATGTTTGCGGCATGTCAATTCAAATGTAGAAGTATACCACCTTCTCCCGATGGATGTTTTACATATATATATATCTGAAACGTGTCGTCTTCTAAGATATTTCTCCTTCCGATATGCAATATGGCACAACGACGGCCACAAAGGATCGAAGACCCTGAGGAAAACAGCGATCCAGAGGAGGAGACATGGACCAAGTCCAAACCAAGACATACTAAACGACGGGCTCGAGGTTCGCGTCGGGAGCCTGTTCCTCAAACACCTATCGGAAGCTGCGAACAGACTCACTCGGCCGCCGATGCAGACGACATCGCAGGTGGTCCCACAGAAGAACAAGTGCTCGACAATCTAGATGCTTTGCCACTACTGAAAGTAGGTGGCAAGTCTCAAAACGATTACCTCAGGGAATGGATTCCAAGGCGTACAAAACATTTGCACACACTACTGTCACGGGAGGCCCCAGGAGACACCAACACCCTCTGCACCAGGTGTAAAATATTGGCGGGGACCTGGAGATGTGAGACGTGCTTCGGCGACCGTACGCTTTGTGCTACATGTTGCTCTGACGAACACCAATTGTTGCCATTTCATCGGATTAAATGCTGGAATGGAAGATTTTTTCGTGCTGCCGCATTGTGGGAAACTGGTGTGAAGATCCATCTCGGACATGGTGGCTACCCGTGTCCATTTCCAAATCTTGAACAGCGGCGGCTGCAAGGTTTCCAGGATTGGCCTCCACCGTTTCAGAACATTGATGATAGTGCGGAAGCAAATGTCAGCTGGGATAGGGAGAATGTGGTCGATGACGATGAGCCTCAAGACGAAGAAGAAATTAGTGAAGAGAGAACCCCACAGCCGGACCACCTTGTGCGGGCGCCGGCTTACAATCTGAACGGAGACCGATACATCAATATTATTGATGTTTCAGGAATTCATCAACTTCCTGTTGTCCCGTGCACCTGTCAATCTGTTCCAGAGCCAATCGATATCCAGTACCTACAGTTGGGTTTGTTTCCAGCAAGTTTCGACACACCCAAGACGGTTTTTACTCTTCATGTACTGGAGGATTTCCGGCTATCCAATCTCGAATGCAAGACGTCCGCTTATCAATACTACCAGAAGTTGAGGCGAATTACCTGTCCTGCATTTCCAAAAACCGTTATCAATCGCTATCGTGAGCTGCGAAGGGTTAGCCGGCAATATCGCAACTTGAAACTTTGGAAAATTCATGGGAGGGGACATGATATTATCGGGCCCCCGTTATCTCATGACGACTTGGCAACATCGGCCCCCGATGAACATATACCACCGCAATCGGCCTCCGCGTTAAATACGTTGTCTTCTTCGGCCCCCGCATTGAGTGTGTCCTCTTCATCGGCCCCCGTCCTCAATACTCCCAGTTCCTCGGCCGCCGCGTCACATACACATTTCATCGACTCGAACGTCCCTGCATCCACAGCAGCTGGTAGAGGATGCTCGGTCCCCGCAAACACCTCGGTCAACTCAGATGGCTCGGGTCCCATTTCAATGAACCCGGTCCCCGATAATCATAAATCGCCCTGCTGTTCGGAGATACCCTTGGATGCATTGTCTAAGTTGGGATTGTTCTGTGCAGCTTGCCCACAACCAGGTGTTAATTTGCCTGATGACTGGGATCAGGAGACTGCAAAGTAAGTTGATTCAATACTGTGTTATCCGAGATCTGACACTTATTACAGGGAGCTAAAAACATTAACTCTGGTGGGAGATGGAAATTTCAAAGCTTATCATTTAAAGCAAAAGAACGAGGCGGACGATGTCCATCTTACAGACGGAGATGCCTTTATGACTGCACGGGGCCCGTATAAAGCACATTTGGCGGAGGCCGAAAAGCATCCAGAAATTTATCGACAGGCAAGTATTCAAACATTTGGAGCGCCATCTCTAAATTTTATTCCCAGAAACGCACCTGCAATCATCATCAGGCTGCAGAGGGCAAAGATAAGGCAGGACAGAGCAAACGTGTTCGTGGTGTGGGTTGTTGGGCCTGTGGTTGCCATGGCTGTTTCGCGATCGGGAGCCTTGTCGACTTTATCAAGGGGGAAAAACAGATGTCCATGGACTTCAGTTTGTGTGAATGTCTGAGACACATAGCGATGCATGGTATTAAATGCGTGCATTGCATTTACGATATTATGTGCCAGTATCATGTTCACCTGGTCAAGCGTATCACCAAATCGACGACACTCAGTATTCCGGAGGCCGTGACCCTAATTGGCACAATAGGATTATTCCACGTCCACGGGCACCGAGAAGAATGCTTATATCGTTGGGCGACTACATATGTTCCCGGTGCTGCAATTGTTGACGGTGAAGTATTGGAAACACTGTGGTCAGTGTTGAACGGGACGTCTCGTAGCACCGTCTCAGCGACGACGGCTCATCGTACTGAAATCTTGGATGATCACATGGGTGATTCCAATTGGAAAAAAAACATTAATATGGGTCAGTGATCCTCCTATCAGAAAAGAGCTGTTGACGATTTGTATCTAGCTCAATCCATTGCAAAACGCCACGCACGTGCAATATTGGAGGAGAAAAACAGCAGCGATTATTATGAAGGACTTACGGAAACGGCCCCCGCTGACTTGGTTCCAAAGTGGGAGAAAGAGATTGCGGACGCCGAGGTAGCTCGGGAGACCGATATTGAGAGTATGGATATTATGCTGAAGAACGTTCCCAAAGGCAAGTGTCCAATGTGTCTGAAGGCCATTTCTTGCATTGTATTTACATTGACACGTAGCTTTGACTCGGAGGGAAATAGAATTGAATATGTCACTGGACGAGCTCAACTCTGGCAATAATGTCGGCGGCCGGTTAGGCCAGGGAGCATGGTTGTCCGCCGGCTTGAAAGTAGAAGAAAGACAGTAAGATAATCACAACATTCTCCTTCCTATTCTAATGTATTTCTGTAGAGCTGCGCTCAGATCGCAAGCGAGGAAATGTTCGCGGACGCCGACCACAACTCAACAACTTGATTTGGTCAACAAGAGACGTCAGTTGCAACGTGAAATCAACTCATTCACCACAAAAGCCAATGAATATCTTGGTGAGGATATTGTAGACATAATTTGCGAGACCACTACCGTCGTCCTCGATGAAGATGTCACAGATGATGACGAAGCGGAGGCCGATGAGCCCACTGTCTCTGCCGGAGACCCGGAGCGGCAGATTCTACCTTTTCCATCGGCACTTCGTGAAGATCAGATTCAAAAACTATCTGCAGATGATCAGGCTCTCGTTCGAGCCTTGCGGAAAGCTGAATTGGAGCTTCGCCATGGTCAGGCCAAGGATGCACTGGATCTCATCCGAACCGCCATTATTCAGTTGTCCTGGCATATGAAAAATGTCATTCGCAAGACCACTGGAGTTGCAACAGGGATCGGCACCCGAACAAAGTCATGGGATGTGGTGAATGTCCTTAATCATGCCTGGACCCTCCAGCGAACAGTTTACAATCACAGTCGAGCGACAATGCGCAAGCTAGTAGCCCCAGATGACCAAGACGCACTAGAAGCCAAATTTCCTTTCCTATTACGCGAGGATTGCAGTATCAGTACCCAGATCGTCGATTCTCAAATTCAGCGGGTTCAAGTGATCGTCGGCTTCCGTGGTTTTGGAGCGCTCATCGTTTACCCATTGCGGCCTCCGGTTTAGACAATGATAGTCACCCGGCCCCCGACAATGAACACCGCAACGAATGTAAGTGCATTACATTGTCAAAATTCTAATTTAACATTCCATCTAGTCTACAGAATCAACTGGCTCAGTGCACGAGCTCAAAAAAATAGGTGGGCCGAGGAACTCAATTTGACAAAGCATGAGATGGGTTGGACCGTCAGATTTTATAATTATATGGCTCGAAAGTGGAGGAACCGACGTGACATGCTGCCCCCAGGTCATCAAGGGCACCGCGCCTATGCAGAAGAACAAATCAACATGTGGAATGACCTGTCCCGGGTGGCCGAGGTGATTTTTTCCAGTGCGGACAGTGCCTACCACAGCGTGTGAGAATTTGTTAATTAGCTTTTACCTTTTTGGTTGAACACGTGACAATTGTTGTCTTGATATGCAATCGATCTGAACCTCCGATAACACACCTTCATGTCTTCCTCCACAGAGAAAAAACCAACCGAGATTGTCGGCCCCCAGCCAAGCGGGAAATACTTTGTAAAGTTTGAGGGCCGTGAGGCATTGGCAAAATTGAAGTTACATGTCCTCATGGCTCGACTTCGAGCAGCATTCCGGGTTCTAATTTCGTGCAAGGACGATTGTCCCGTCAAGGCAGAATTGCACATTCGAGATGAAATAGTACGTCCGAAATCGTAAAACATTACTCATTAATACATTTATCTTACTAGGAAATGATTGTAAACCACATTGGATATTGCACCATTCAAGGATTCCACATTCCCACTCCGTATCTTGTTTCGGATGCCGTTGGCATCATTCACACACCGCAAATGGGCAAGTTGACGTGGTCGGTGCCCGAGTCCATTAACATGGATTTTACCGATGAAGACAACGCCCTGATACTGGAGTCCACAAAGGACTACGGTTACTGGTGGAAAACGGGTGGAGGAGAAGCTCCTATTGTAAACCACAACCTCATAGAAGCGCACTTTGTGGCCTTCTTCTATGCTGTGAGCCCGACTTCCACAATTATTTCATTATCTCAATAAATTCAGGCAATTGCACGCGGAGCACCGCATGCCCCAGAAAAACTTCGGCAACTCGGTCACCGTCTTTGGTTCGGTAATGGTGAGGTCCCTGGCCTTGCACCTCGGCCTCCGCCTCCTGTCAAAACGAGCAAGGCAATGTGTGAGAATTGCGAGCCTCTTCAAAAGATACTACAACTAGCACTTGAGAAGATTCATCTTGCGCAGTCTGTTCTTGATGCTCAGATTGTTGAAGGTCGCGAGGCCGCAGAAAGGTCGTCTCATCGCATTGGGGCTTTTGATGCACTGTACAACATCAACAGCAAGTACGGTTTACCATTCAACACCGAGTCTTATCGTCTTCCCCCCGAATTTGCCAAGCAGTTTCCAGCCCACACCAAGACGGCGCCCGGACAGAACACTCGGCCTCCGACTTATATTTCCTTCCATTCTCCGGATGCCCAGACAATTGCCATGCAATCAAGGAAAGCTCCGACTCTTGGTGTGACACCTACAACCCTCCAGCATCCAATGTACTTTATTCCCTCAAACGCTGTTCCCAAAGTGAACACAAGGTCCAAAGTTGACACGAATACTACCAAAGTCCCACTTGGTTCGGCCACCCAGGAAAATCCACAAGCCGCAGGCATCGCTCACATTGCGGCCCCCGTTAATCCAATAGTAGACCCGACTAGCGATCATAGCGCGGCCCCCGTCAATCAAACCTTGAATGCGAACATTGTCAGCGCTGACGCTCCACAAAATACTTCCACTGCAGAACATGGGACGGACACCACAGCAGCACTTGGTACAGCAGACGAACATGGGATGGACAACGAAATGGTTTACACATCAGATGGCAGTTCGACAACCTCTGTTCCAAATGACTTCCAGATTGAAGAAGGGTCTGACTCGGAATCAACAGGGAATTCCACTTCTTCGCGTTATTCGGAGGCCGTTGACACTGATTCAGAGAATGATGAATCGGAGGACGTGGAATACGGAGATGACGATGAAGACAAAACTGGCGAATATTATTTTGGCTACGCGGAACACGTCGATGATGAGTATGGTGACAACGAATAGGTAGCTAGCTAATGTGTATATGTAAAATTTTTGACATACTGAATATTATGTTTTATGAGTCTATTCTTGATACGGTTAACACTAGCCTGGGCGTCTGATACCCATATCTTTTGTCGTGAGGTTGGCCTGAAAATTGCGGCGTCCAAATAATTGCCGCCAGTTAAGTACCAACAAAATTTAGGTTCTTGTAAATGCGCAGCTAATGCGGCCTCCGACTACTTTCGACCCGGTGTACAGTAGAAAAATGTATGCATCCCCCGTCTTAGACAGGCGGCCTCCGACTACTTATATCCCTCGGTGCCCGTGTCCAAATCCATATGTAAAAAATATTCGGGCCCCCATAATAAATTGAGCTAACCAAATCCATTGGGACCCGTACTGTGAAAACTACATAATTACGGCCCCCGCCTCACATGTACGGCCTCCGACGTTACTTTGATTGGACAGCTCACACCACTTCGGCCCCCGCCTATCACACCCAAAAAAAAATTCGGTCCCCACCAGTGCCCCACACCAAATCCAATTGGACCCGTATACTACGTTACTATGTAGGCAATCCAATTGGACCCGTAAACGGCCCAACTATCTTGAAATCCTGGTGGGTCTCACTGACTCCGTGTCACTCCACTACTTTTTTGTTCAGGGTTTCTCCGTGTTGTATGATATTGGTCTACTGTCCTATGTGGATTTCCAAAAAAAATGATTTCGCATCAAAAATCACGTTTCGCCAACAATTATGAAAATAGCAATAACAGCGAAGTCCACTCTTGATTAAGTGCGAGAAAGACTCGTACTTTGAGGAAGACAAGCAAGTCAATTCGATGCCAGGAGCAGCATGCGCACACGAATCCGAAACCGAAGAGATACTGGAACTCCACCAAGCCATAACTTGCGTACCGTCGGGCGATCGAGAGTTGAGGCCCTCGAATTCGAAGGAGAGCGTATAATAATAAACGTCGTAGAAAGTTTCCTTCCAAAATTTCCCAGTGGCTTTCACTCCACGAGCAAGACTTGTTTGACCTGACTGTGCCGCAGGGAGAAAATAAGGTAGTTCGTTGGTTATTTTTGGTGCACTGAGAGCCAAGGTCGTCTTGCAGCATCAAGGTCCCACTATTCAGTCTGGCCAAGAGTCAGAAGTTGATGCGAGTTGAAGCTTGAAAAGGCGCAGCACTTCAAAACGCACACGCAAACTGCGTAGTGCTGCCTGACGAAGGAAGTACAGTGCATTGCGGATATCGATAGTCGACAGCGATGTGAACGCCGAGTCAGGACCTGGTGTTGATATTAAACACCGATTATCGTGGGTGCGCGCGTGCCCGCCCGTGGCAGATGAGTTCAACATCAACGAGGGTAGCACCCACCCATCCACCCACCCACTCGAGCTGAAGCTCAAACCAAAGCCAAAGCTCAAGCCGGAGAAACTCTTCGAACGTTCCCTTAGTAAACTTGCACGTTCGAGCGATAGAGATGTCGATGCGGATTATCGATATTAAATAAGTCGACTGGAAGATTCTTGCGTCTTTCACGCATTGCCACTGAGCACGGTCGTTGGTGGTGGCTTGAGTAGCCAAAGCCAACCTCCGCTCTATCGCAGCTCCGAGATATGAGTGAACTTTGTCGAAGCTCAAAGAAGGGGTTATTCCGTTCCGCTAAACAGAATTCCACGAACGCCGCACGCCACGGAGAAGACGAAGGCTAGTAACAGCTCGAGGCATCCTGGTATCCTCGAGGCTACTAACCCACAAGTCGCCGTCAACCGTCAACAAGCACACCAAAAGCACAAGGCCACGGCCAAGGCCAGACATCTGACAAACAGACGCTCTCATCCAGCACCAGCACAGCCCACAACCCACTGATAGATACAGAGATAGTGCAAATCCCGAGGGTTTCCGAACAGAGCTGGCGTCGCGATCGCTAGTGCCACTGCCCACCGTGCCTACATACTTAGTTGTTGACAGTAGCTAGCCGATAATCTGAATGGATGAATGATAGCAATAGCCCCGGAAGGAACCCCACAGGCAGAAAGAAACATGGTGGCCTTGATCTGTTCTGTTCGTTTTTCTCCTTTCTTCACGGATGGAGCTGCACCACGTCGATAGCGAGAATCGCAAGGATATCGGATGCCACAGTTCTGCGGACGAGAGACCTATCTTAGGCTTGGGCTCGACGCGGAAGGCTGATGGTTGATGGTGGGGATAATTATAACGGGGCCAAGACGGGAGAGGTCGAGACGGAACCCGGACCCTTTTTTTTGTTCAGATTACACGTGCCTGACGCGTTCTAGTTCGCGATCGTGTGCACTCTGCGACCCTTTTATTCGGACCGGCGGGCGTTTTTTTTCATATATATAAAAGCGCCTTTCGTCTCGTTTTAGGCTCGATCCTGACGACCCTCCTCCATCCCAAACCCAAACAGTCATCGAATACTTACTCAGTCGCAGTACGCAGCAGTACGCGACACACACCACAACTACTATCGACACTCTAACCAACCAACCAACTCCAACCACGGCTCCCAAAACGGCTTTCCGATTCCCCTTCCCCTTCGAACACCTCTGGGTTCCCCCTTTCATGCGGAGCCACCGCAAGAGCCCCTCAGGCTCAGGCTCAGGGCAGGCCACCCCATCCTCATCCTCATCCGCCTCCAACTCACAAACGGACCTTCAACGCGCCCTCCAGTCTCTCCACCTCCCCTCCCTCCCCTCCCTCTCCGGGCGGACCCGAACCCAGCCCAGGCGGCGGCGGCGCTCCCAAACCGCCTCCCTCCCCCGCCCGCGGCCCATCCCAAACTCATACTGGGCCACCCCCCTCCTCCTCGCATGCGAATACCCCTGGTGCCCCTCCACCTCCACCAGTACCAACACAAACAGCACCACCAACCCCAAACCCAAACTCGACGCCCTCCTCCGCGCCGGCGTGCGCACCTTCATCGACCTCACCGAGCGCGGCGAGCTCCTGCCTTACTCCGCCGTCCTCCTGGAGCGATGCGCGTTGTTAGGGATCGACCCCTCCACAGTCGAGTACCACCGCTTCGCGATCCGCGATCGCTGCCTGCCCTCCTCCGAGGCGCTCATGTACGACGTCCTCGACACGCTCCGCTCGAACGAGACTCGGGGCCGGATCAGCGCGGTGCATTGCCGGGGCGGGATTGGGCGGACGGGGATGGTGATTGGGTGTTGGTTAGTGGAGAGTGGGGTGGCGAGAGACGGGGGGGAAGCGCTGGGGATGATTGCGAGGGAGTGGAAGGGCGTGGAGAAGTGTAAGCGCTACCCGCAGAGCCCGGAGACGGGCGCGCAGGTGGATTTTGTGGCGAGGTTCCATGCAGCGCCGAAGGAGAGGTTTGGGGATGTGCAGATTGAGGTGGCGTAGGTTGTGGTTGTCGTTCTGTGCTCTCGGATCTTGGGTATGCGTCTTTCTTCTTTTTTTCACTACGTTATTGTACTCATTTTTATTTCTTATCTTTCAGTCCAGCGCCATAACCCCTTGCTCTCGAGCTGCGCTATACCCCACTCACTACGAGCACCCACCCCACAGCATCTGACCGGCTCAGACCTTGCATTGCTTTCGCTTTCACTCCCACTCCCGCATACAGCGCCTCACGACGGACGCACCCCTTCCACTTTGCATCATTCTAGAAATCATCTACATCTTCTCATGATTATGATCATACCACGCACCAAACGCATTGCATCTGTACACTACCCACATTTTATTACCCATGATATCGATATCCAGCATGTCCTTTCGTACATTAGAATGCATAAATTTATACCAAACATCGTTCTTGCATATCGCTGCTTGTCTTTCGTTCATTCTGTTTGATCCGAGCTTGAGCTTGATGGTACGTTGTCAACATTACAATCGAGTCCCTCGTCGCGTCCGTAAGATGAAGATCCTCCCGACCAATCACACCTCTCTCATATCATTATCGACGAAGATCCGGGGACGTCGCGGATCTCGTCTCATCTCGTCGCGTAGCCTAGCGACGTCAACGTCATCGCCATCGACCGACCGCATAGCGATACCGGAAATGCGGAAATACGCGGCGGACACACGGAAACACGGAGGTGGTCGGATTATAGATAGGGATTGGTGGCTGTCCTTGGGGTCAATTAGGTGGGGTCTAGACTCTTGAGACTCGAGATTCGATAATCTGACCCCTGGTTTATGTAGAGTTAGGCAAGACGAAGGTCATAAGCAGAGTCAGGGTTGATAATTATTAGAATTTCTGGTTAGAACATCGGGATAGAGCATACGAAAAGCACTATTGAAACTTATGAGGCGTATAAAACAATGTTTGAAGGAAGGAAAAGAAAAGAAAAAGAATTGGAACATGGCGGAAAAGAGAATGAATATGGAACAAAGAAAGACAAAGAAAGAAAGATAGAAGCAGCACACGTAAAAGAAAGAGGGGGAAATTCCGATGACGCACTGCAGTGCACACACGAACCCAGCGCAGAAAGCTCAACCACACCCATAGCCAGCTCAAGCAGACCTCCACCGTCCATCCCACCCCACCGCCCAACCCCCACACCCAAGGATCAACCCCACCCTCACGCAACCGCCCACAAACCCAACACCCCATCCACCACCCCCTCTCCCCCACCTCAAAGCTCCCACCCACCCACTCACTCATAAGCCGAATTCAAAAACATCAACAAATCCCGCCTATTCGCATCTCTCTCATGGTCGCCTTTGTCTTTCTTCACTTTAAGCTTGATCTAAACCAAACCTCCTATCAGCACGACTCTTCCTATAAAAAAAAGGGTTGGTTGGAGGGAAACGGACCTTTTTGCCAGTTAGCGCACTGCGCCTTTCTCCCTTGTCCCTGTCCCTGGATCGGGAGTCGTCTTTGTCTTTCTTCCTCTCTCTTTCTTTTTCCTTGCGTCGTCGTCTTTTACGATCACGCTCTCTCGAATCAGAACGATCTCGGTGGCTGTGACGATGCTTCCTCTTCCGTTTCCCGCCTTCGTCGTCGACGTCGGCATTGTTGTCCTTAGTGTGTCGGCTTGAGCGTTTGCTCTTGCTGCTCCTATCCCGACTCTCGCCTCGACTTTTGCTTCTGTTACCTTGTCTTTCACGAGAGCGAGAAGAGCGAGAAGAGGACGCGGACCGATCATGTCGTCCGCCCCGAGACCGAGTGTCCCGTGAACGAGATCCAGAACGAGACCGAGAACGAGAACGCCGTCGGCGGCTCGAGCTCGAATGCTTCCCATTTCCATTTCCTTGCCTGTGCCCGTGCCCGTGCCCGTGTCCGTGGCCATGCGCAGAGCGCGAACGAGAGTGAGACCGGCGCCGATGACTGGAGTTCGAGTGGTGACTGTGTCCGTGGTGGTGCCAATGCCCGTCGTCGTGATCGTGGTCGTAGTTGTGCCCAGGTTTCTGGTCGTGGTTGTGCCCTTCGTCGTGGTCGTGGTTGCGGTCCTGCCCAAGCTCGCCGTGCCCGGCAGGCTCATGACGAGAGGACCCATTCCTAGCTGTGCTCACCGACCTCGACCTCGCCTTCGAGCTCGATATTGACATGGACATCGAAGACCCAGAGGACCGCGAGGACCGCGGGGGAGGGGTGTTTCTCGACGAGGAGCGGCCTCGCTCTGGCTCTGCATCGTCACCATTGGGAGCGTTGACTTCTGCATGTGCAACTGGATGAGGTGCGTTGATGGGCGCACGAACGTCAACGTCAACGTCGATCCGCGGTTCCGGTGCTTCATCTGGACGGTGGAAGGGGGTTGCTTGAGGTGCCTATAGACGCGAACGCAGATCGAGGAGCAAAGGAGGCAAAGGTAGAGAGACAGGCAGAGGCGGAAAGAGAGGCAAAAGCAGAGGTGGTATAGAACATGTAACGTGTGCCTTTGAAGATTAGAGTACTTTCTTAGAAGGAAGGGTCGAAAGACGTACAATATCATTATCTTGGTCTTCCTCGTGTTCCTTGCGTTCCTCGTGGTGAGAGTGAGAGAAACGACGATGGTGCCTTTCTCTTGAATGACCACGATGGCGATCACGGCGGCGGCGGTGGTGATCATCCTCCTAGAAAAGCCACAAGGACAAGAATCAGCTCCATAGAACTAAAGGGTCGGCTATGGAACTTGGAGAACGTACGTCATCCATTGACGCCTTCTCGTAACGAGAGCGATGAGAGTCGCGGTCGTGGCGGTCGTGTCGTTCTTCTCTCCTGGTCGTGCCTTCTTTCGAGTGACGATGATGATCACGCTCCTAGAAGAACCAACAACGACGATGATCAGAATACGTTCTCTCTAACGAAATTGGAAAACGTACTCCATCCATGGATGCATCCCCATGACGAGAGTGACGCTGATGGTGTCCTTCTCTCCCTGCCCTTTCCTTTGAGGGACGATGATCACCACGTTCCTAGAAAGGCAACGATAACGACCAGAGTCAGTCTACTTTTCTCAAAAACGTTGGCCATGGAACACGTACTCCGTCCATGGACGCCTCTTCACGATGAGAATGACGGTCGTGGCGACCATGACGACGTTCCCTCGTACCACTTGCTTTCGAGTGGTGATCATGGTGGTGCTGATGGTGATCACGCTCCTAGAAGCACCAACAAGTGGTTAGCAGCGTACTTGCTCTCCAAGGAGGGTTGAACATGAAAGACGTACTCCATCAACGGATGCATCCCCGTGATGAGAATGAGAATGGCGGTCGTGTCGGTCGTGGCGTCCTTCTCTCCTACCACTTTCCTTCGAGCGATGTTGATGACGGTGGTGATCACGCTCCTGAAATGAACACGTTCAGAGATACCCAAGAAAAACAAACGAGAAGCTTACCCTATCACGTCCATGCTCATAATCACCCCCGCCCCTCCTCCCATACCCCTCCTCTTCCTCTTTACCATACCTCTCCGAGCGCTCATGAGAAGCATGAGAAGACGACACGAGGCTGTGTCTCCCGCCCACACTACCTCTCGACATCTCTTGGCCTAGGCCCAGGTCAGAGTGGCTGTGCGCTTCTCCAGTATCGCGATGATCATGATCAGATGGGAGCTAAGAGTTTGAGGATGAGCATTGACGGTAGAAAGGACAGACAGATAATTGCCTCTAGGGGGTCTGGGCGCGAACGAACCTCATCACGATCACGATCTCCACGTCCGTAAGGGCGACTTTCATCATCATTGTCGTTGAAGCCCCTCTTATGCCTGTGCTCGTGCGAGTTGTATGAGCTGCGAGAGGACGAGTATCTGCCTCCGTCGCGCTGACGGTGGTGGTGATAGCCATGCCCATTTTCCGCGCCTCTGCTCTCCTTCGTAGAGCCTTGGGTATCGTGGTCAATGGGCCTCTCGAACCGATTGACGGCGCGCTCATCTTAACACACGAAATACATCCAGTCGGAGGAGAGCAGGGCAGGGCAGGGCATAGTAGAGAGTCACCCAGCAAAAACAAAGCCAATGAGCGAAGAAGAACAGCCAAAGCAGCAAACGGCGAGTTCATCGACGTGGTCGTGTGTAAGAAAATGCGCATGAAGCTACGAATGAGCGCCTTCCATCACAAGGAGATTGAGAGAGGGAGACTTACCGGCATAAGCAGCTTTATTAGCACGATACCCATCCCTAGCCGGCTTTTTGTGCTTTGCGGACGAGGCTGGGTCGTCTTGCTCGTCCATGTTGTGGAAGGTGGAAGTTGCGGTTGAACCAGGAACAGCGGACGTGCAATTTCGGCTTGACTTGGCTTTGACATAGGGCACGGGACACGGGAGATGCCGCGGGGTTCAAACTCTATTTTCTTCAAAGCTTTTGACAAACAATTGATTACAACATCGGTCGGGTCGGCGACCAATTCCGAAAGCGTCCAGAATATAGAACTCGAGAAAGTCGTTTGTCGCTCACAATGACGTTCGTCTCGACTATAGACGACCCCAAAGATTTCTGTTTGGGGGACTGGGTTGGACTTCCTTCGCCCGCAATTTCGTGACATAATCTGCATTCGCTCCCAAATTCCGTCGTCCCGCCGCTCTTTCTTCCGTACCACCACCATCCCCCTCCGTACCTCTTCGACAACTCGACTGCGACTCGACGCTCCTGGAGCTGTCCCTTCCCGTTCCTTGCAAACCTTCCCCGAGCTGTGCAACGCGTCCAGCACTTGCGTAAGTCATTCTTTCGGTGAAGAAACCGCCATGTCCAAAGTGTGGGTCAAGGGAGTCAGATATGCCTCATGGGCAAGTCAAGGATGAGCGATTCGGATACTGGTGAGATCCCATCTGCTGTCTATAGTAGATTACTGAGCGACGTAATTTGTAGCGAATGTCTGAAGCTAACCCCGAGAGTCGGTATATTTCGACGCATATATCCTAATCGTCCGCATATAGTCGACTCAAATCAAGCTTCGGACTCGAGCATTCTCCCTGTCGCACACAGGTGAAGTTTCCTTCCACTGTTCGAACTTCTCACTAATATTAACTTTATTAGCTCTCCGCCGTCGCCAGACGCTTTCTAGGTGCGCGTGTTTGAATGAAGTATCAGTCGCTCCTCCGCTGACGCATAATTTCCAGGCCGATCGCCTTTACCAGTATAGTGTTGCCGCGGTCCGGTTCCTTTCGGTTTTCTGCCTGACTTTGGTGAACGCTCGACGTCGCGTTCAGTTCATGCTCGAATGCCTCCGAACGCCTAAAATTTCTCTGAAATCAAGTTCCAGAGTGCCGTTTTGGTTGTTTTTCTGTGAAAACAAGACATTCCATCGAGTTCTGACCTAGTTCTATTCAGGTTTCGATGAGACCCATCGCGAGAACGGCCTCCGTTTCCACACCCAAGTCCCCTGTCGTCTCCACGGTGTCGAAAACGCATCAAAATGTAAGCCCCAACTCTCTATTGATCATCTCTCTGTAAAACCTTCGCTTTTTGACAGCAATTTTCTGAAAAATTTCCATCTGTTGGCTCTTGGTCCGGTGAACCTTGGCCTGAACATAGCATTCGGTTCTCCAATTTTCGAGAGCTTGTACCGGACCTGCGTCCGGTTCGGGATCCGTTCAGGTTCGAACGTCGGTTCAGGGCCGAACCACGGCATCACTATACCAGTAGTTCTAAGTTTATTCATCAATGGGACACTAAATGTACGCGACATTCACCGTTTTTATTCGACTTACTGATATATACGCATACAGCGATTTCGAGGTTACTTCAACTCACGTACAGGTTGCGGTTGAACCAGGACGGACGTGCAATTTCGGCCTGGCTTTGACACAGGGCTCGGGAGATGCCGCGGGGTTCCTGCTCACACCCTTGCTCATGATCATGCTCAAAGCAACAGTTTCTGCCTGCAACAATGACAATGACAAAACGCCGCCCGAAAGAATATTAATCCCTACTCGCTCGCGCTGTCCACCCATCGTGAAGTTCTTTGAAATCCTTCTTACGATCACTCGCTATTCCGGTGCGCGTCCGATGGGCAAGGACGAGGGGGAACAGGCCGGATTGGGACATTAGGTAAGACGCCTCCTTCCTTCCATGCTCTCAAGCTTCCTCCGTCTGATTTGCTCTTTGGATTATGTGCAAAACAAGACGATCTGACTGTTTTTTGCTAGAGAGTCGGAGATAGTGACTGCTTACCCCTCTGCTCACGAGACAGAATCGGACGAGGTGCCGGAGCTTGTTTCGGTTTCGGTGTCGGTTTTGGTTCGCTCCCCACAGGCTCACACGGGAAAAGTGTACTGTAAACATGTCGTGGATCTCCTATTCCAATTCCAAACAAAACATGACGTCCACGAACCGTCCGCCCGTCCGCTCGAGGCGTACGCGGAACCAACGTTACACCACCACGCGTGACCCTGTGTCTCTCTCCATACATAAACATATTCCATAAGAACGGCTCCGTGTCCGTGTCCTTGCCCAGACGGATCTTCCCTACCCAGGACGGACGCCAGAACGCAGAACGAACACGAATAGCACGGACATTATTAGGCCTTTTGTGTCAGTGTCTCTCTTTATCTTGACCTCACCTTCACCTCTGCTTCTGCCATCATCTCTATCTCTCCACAACCATGTCAACTCCCGCCATCCGCCTAGTCGAAGTGGCCCTCCAACCCCAAACCATCCTCGCCACCCTCCTCTGCCTCGTCGTACTCTCGCTCATCCACCACACCCTTTCCCGCACCCCCAAGCTGCCCCTGCCCCCTAGCCCACCAGGGAACTTCCTCTTCGGCAACTCCATTCCCAGCGCCTTGTAAGTTGCCCCTTGCTCCAACCCATCGTTCTATAACAACCCACCCCAAACCAACAGCGCCTACCGCCACTTCGAGCTCTGGACCCAAGCCCACGGGCCCGTCTTCTCTCTCCGCCAAGGCCGCTCCACCACCATCGTCATCGGGCGCCTGCAGCCCGCGATCGAGATTATGGAGAAGGAGGGCGCGGCGACCGTTGATCGGCCATATAATATCTCGGCGGGGGAGACGCTTTCGGGCGGGATGAGGGTGTTGTTGACGCCTGCTGGGGAGAGGTTTAAGAAGATGAGGAGGTGCGTTGGTTTGGTTGGGTTGAAACCTTGAAGATAATGGGAAGCTGATATTGTGTGGACCGTGTACAGGGCTCTGCATGCCCATCTTCAGCCAAAAAGCATCGTCACGTACGCGCCGACGCTGATGCGCAATGCGAGGCAGCACATCCTCGACATCATCGACGCGCCCGAGCGGCACCAGGACCACGCGAAGCGGTACGCTCTCATCCATTTCCTTTCCCCCTTTCCCCCCCCTTTCCCCCCCTCCTTTCCCTTAGACTGACTCCATCCCCAGATACTCAGCAAGCGTAGTAATGGCGCTCGCATACGGGAAACACCCCAAGACCTACGCCGACCCCGACATCCAAGCCGTCAACCGGTGCTTGACCAGGCTAGGCAATAATTTGAGACCGGGGCTGTGGAAGGTCGAGGCCTATCCTTTTTTGCGGTGAGTCCAAAGTGTCTTTTTTATTGACAAAAAGCTGATTAATGGGTGCATAGGTACATCCCCGGGTATCTGAAGGAATTGCAAGATGGGCACCGGGAGGAGCTCTCGCTGTTCAAGCGCCAGCTTAACGAGCTTAAAACGAAGCAGGTAAATGAAATCACGTCTTCTTCGCAACTGCCCTATCTCATCAACCTTCCCCCTCCCCAAAATAATAACCAACCCAGGCCCTCAACGCCCCCCTCCCGCCCTCATTCGGCTCATACCTGCTGTCCCGACAAGCCGAGCTCGAGCTCACGGACAACGAGACGGCCTACCTCGCAGGGAGCATGTTCGGCGCCGGCTCGGACACGACGGCGTCTGCGATCAGTATTACCGTCCTCGCTGCTGCGTGCTATCCTGAGGCGCAGGGGAGGGTGGCGGGGGAGATTGTGGGGATTGTTGGGAGGGAACGAGGTGAATTTTTTGGCTTTGGTTGGGTTTGGGTTTCGGGTGCTGATTGGGGGTGGTTGTGTGGTTGTGGTTTTTAGCGCCGACGTATGCGGACCAGGACGTGCTCCCGCAGACCATGGCGTTTGTGTTGGAGTCGTTTAGGTGGAGGCCTGTTAGTGCTGGAGGTGCGCGTTTTTTCTTCCCCTTATTTCAATTTCTCCTTTTTTTCTCCTATGCTCATAACAAACGAATTTTTATTTCAGGTTTCGCACACAAAGCTACGAAGGATATCATCTGGGTACGTTGATTGACTTTGGTCAGCACGTTCTGGACTGACGTTTAGTCTCAAATCCCAGAACAACTACCTCATACCAAAAGGCGCTAGCGTAATCGGCAACGTCTGGTACGTCACGCCCCCCACCCTCCTTTGACCATAAATCATATTAAAACCCTCGCTTCGAAATTACGAAAACGCAGGTCCATCGGCCGCGACCCCTCCGTCTTCCCCGACCCCGAGAAATTCGACCCGCAGCGGTGGCTCACACCAGAGGGGAAGCTTAGAGAGGAGTTGAAGGCGTATACGTTTGGGTTTGGACGCCGGTTCGTCGAAGCATATTAATTAGAGGCGCGTCGGTCTAACCGTAAACTGTCTGCACAGAGTCTGCCCGGGACAACATATGGCTACCGCGTATGCCCCTTCCCTCTTCTCTTTCCCCTCCAAAATAAAAAAATCTTATCCCCGTGCTTAGCTCCGTATTCCTAAACCTCGCCCTCCTCCTCTGGGCATTTTCCATCAAGCCCGACCCCTCGTCCCCCATCGACGAATACGCGTTCACGGAGTCGGCAAACACCCACCCGCTGCCGTTCAAGGTCATCTTTGAGCCGAGGGCGGCGAAGACGATGGAGGGTGTTAGGGAGCTGTTGGAGGATTATGGGTTGTAGGCGGAGGGTCGGATGTGGGTTGTGGATGTAATTATGGGATGTAGAGTTAGGTGGATGTGGGTTTGGTGATGGTGATGCCTACTGATAGACATTTCTACGCTTGCACAGACTAACTGCTACATTTTTATTGCGCATGTATCTTGGATTTGTAGTGCATGCTTACTCTCAAGTCAAGTGTATACTTAGTAGAACATTTTCTTCCTAACGTTATTCTTTTTTTTTTTGTCCCAAGTTTCAGGGTCCCTTGAAGTATACTCGCGTCTGTGCTGCAACCTGCTGCAACGAGTGCCATTTGATACGAATGAATGAGCATCATTCAAATGGAAATAACGGCTCCGAGTTTCTGAGTTTCTGATTATAAAGAACGTCGACTCGAAGGAAGACGCGTATTGTTAGAGACATTTCTGTCTATCCTTCTCTAAGTTCGCTTTGCATTCTTCCTGACGTCCAAAGAACAGCCTTCAAGTTTGCTCGAGCGAGAAAATTCGTGTGTAACAGTGTGTGCTCCATTTATATTCATTCGACCTGCATCATTCGTATGGAAATAACGACTCCGAGTGCCTGATTATAAAAAAAAACTCGGAGTCGCGCTAGCGCTGAATCAAATCGTCTGAGTTCGCGTTTCAACTGGAGCACATGAATTGCCTTGGCCAGCTACAAGGCCACAGAAATAGAGGTGGACAATGACAATGAGTATGGTGCAGTGGTGCACCTATGTTGTAACTCGACATAAAGCGGTGCGAGGAAAAGCAAACGAAGCGCCGGTGTCGTTGGGTGGTATGTAAATAACAATAAAGGTTAAATGCGAAGAGCATATGGGAGATGAGATGACGGGGAGACCCGGACAGGGGGGAGTTGCATTAGAAATAAAAATAGAAAAAAGAGTGAAAGTCGAAAGAAGGCACGCCTTGGCACATCTATCTGTTGATTCTGAGCCCAAATACGTATGCATGTAAACCGAAAAAAAAGAGTCCGTCGTCGGGTGTGGTGTATGTGCGTATCAAGCCCAAAAAACACTACTGGGCATAATAAACATTCGATGGATTACTGGCCATGCTCATAGCCTGCGAGGGAGGCATGTACGAGCGACTCGGATAGCCCTCCGTCTGCGGGGCGCGGTCGTCGACGTAGAAGCTTGACGCGAACGTGTTTGCGGACGCGCGGGCGGGGTTGGTTTGCGGGTCCGAGTCCTCGCTGTCGTATGCACCGGTTGTGTAGATGGGGTTGTGGATGAAGGACGAGGGGGGCGGGCCGGCAGGGGAGGGCTGCGGCGCTGGGGGAGGCTGAGGGATATCGGGTGGGGGGAAGGCGGGCTTGGCGGGAGCGATGGGCGGAGGCCAGGGAGTGGAGGTCGCGGTGTTGGAGGTCGCTGTCATTTCTGAAGCCATAGGGCGCCAGACTGGAGATAAATATAAATTCAATTATTTAGAAAACAAGGGTGAGGAAGTGAAAGTGCTTACTATCGTCGCGGCGGAAACCTCCAAACCGCCTTCTCCTTCTCATCCTCCTGCGCCAATAAACGATGCCAAGTGCGATTAAGGCGAGAGCGATGATTGCGCCGACCACACCCCCTGCGACGGCCCCGGCGGCTGAGTTTTTTGTCGCGCCTATATCACTGTTAGAGGCGCCCGGCGAGCCACCGGAAGAGGAAGACGGCGTACCCGTACCATCTGCACCGGCTGGGGCTGTCACAGAGGAGGCCTGGGTCGGGACGGCAGGGATGACCGAAGGGGATGGGAAAGGTAATGCAACTGGGGTCGTTGGTCGGGCAGAACCATCTATGGCCGAGGTGGTCTGAGAGGAGGAGCTGGAAGAGTTGGACAACGAACTAGAGGAGGAAGAGGCTCCAGAAGAAGTGGTCGAGGAGGACGCGGGGGTGGGCGGGGGCGGGGGCGGAGGGGGCGGGGTGGTGTTAGCGTTCCCACTATCGACGAGGAAAAAGTCAATGAAGGTAGGGTCAGAGTGCAATTTATTGGTGATGACCAGCGTGTGTCGGCCCGCGGGTAGGGTCGGGGACTGGAAGAATAGCTGGGTGTATTGCGTATCTGGGGTCTGGACAGCCCTGAATTCGACGGCGGGAGCGCCATCGACGCTGTAAGACGAAATGGGGGCTATTGAGCCATCCTTTTTTGGGCTTATCGTTCCAAAAACCGCTACGCTGGTGCCTAGTAGTTTATTATCAGCGAGGCCAGTCAATACGAGTAGAAAAACTTTATCTTACCGTCGAAGGTCAACTTAGCAGTCGACCCAGGGTCGCCGTTGTAAGTGGTGGTTTTGTCGAATTCAGCTTTCACACCTCCATGATGCCAACGGGATATATAGGTAATCGAGGGATCCCTGTCGTCGAGCTTCAGGATGGCCATTTTGCTGGCAGCGGGTGAAAAGAAACGGAGGATAAGGGTAGAACAGAAGTGAGCTAGGATCAAAAGAGCGGCAGGACGCCCATCAGCGTCGACGGTGGAAAGAGGCAAGGAAGGGAGTGGGGTGTTTTCGAGAGCCTCGGTTACTATATCTCTGATAAAACTCCCGCCATCACTTGGGAGTCCCAAATCGTTTGCGTCGTCGGCCGCCATGCTGATCGGGGGCAGTCGGTGATTTGCAGCCGGCGGCCATCCACATGTATGCGAGAAAATGAGAACTCTATGTAGCCTGGTAATTCAAGTTCAGCGTAGATCATGTAGGCGCGAGATGATAGATCATTACTCTCACATCCATATCTAAAGACTAAAATCACAAAAAAATAAAAAATAAGGTGATCAAGACAAGAAAATCTTCTTCAATTAATCGATACAATCACGAAAAGAGGTTCAAAGATCGACGACCGCACCATACAATATAAAGCAACTAGCTTCCAATTGACCCTCTGTACACCAAAATTTATATACACCTAACAACTTACAAGGAACTTTGAGCCTATTTCTTCGTCGACATGACACCGCATATTGGATATCTTACAACGGATGGTGAACAAATACAGACAGGATCTGGCATCTAAAGATGAAATGTTGGGCGAAATGAATGACTCTACATGTTCGACACTCACCCATTTTAGACGGAGACAACCGCAGGCGGCAGATCACATCTTCAGTCCCATCATGGCCCTGCCAGCAGCAGCCACCGTAGCCTTGCTGGCGTTAAACGACCTTGGATCAGGTCCACGACGAAGGTTAAGACCGTGCCGCGTAGCATTTTTGTCGTGAAAAATACTATCCGGTAGAGGCTTTCCCATCCTTTTATAGAGTGAATGGGTAAGTATATCAAACTTCGAATTCGAGAGAAAAACCTACCTGCAAAAGTCACAGGTGCAGGGTTTCGAACCCGACCCATGGTGATCGCATCCCGTCCCACAACAGGTCCATCTGAAGGCTTGGGGCCAGTGCTTGAAGAGTCTGGCCTCGTCGCCGTCGAATTCCTCCTCAAACTTTCTTCGAAGGTCGTCTGACTCGTCAGCTAAACAGTGTCCCCACCCAGTGCCCTCTTTCGCGTTGGGCCAGGTAATAAGCTCCAGTCGGCCCTCATGACGGCTGCCGTCCTTGCACTTCCGGAACCTGTCATACCACTGCATCGTTTTACCACAAGCCGTCTTGTGGGTTGGCCAATCAGCAGTTTGACATTCCCTCCCTATCAATACCATCACCGAATATTACACCACTGAGAAGGAAAATTTTCGATTTCGAGCTGCTTACCGCAATAAAAACGGCTGCGGCAGCGAGAGCATCGCTGAATTTTTATGACGTCGCTCTCAGGTTTCTTGCAGACAGAACATCCTGGTGTTGGCGTCATACCTATGTACGGCACTGCGGATTTTCAACGTGAGTGAGTGGACAAAAGGAGGCTATTGTGCGGGAGCGTTGCAGGAAAAGGTCACGTGAAATTTATGTAATCATGGCCCACACGAACAAGATTCGAGTCGTTTTTCGTCTTCAACTTCCAACTTCAAGTTTTGGTGCCGAATGCCCCTTCGATAGGACATCTTAATTCGTTATGAATTGCAATGTGCAAGGCGATAATAAGGTACCAGGTTACCGAAATCTTGGTGCAAAGCGCGGCCAACTCCAGAGGTATGTCATTCCATGGCGTTTTGAAAATAAGGCGCACTAGGACAATCCCGAATCTTGAGGTGTGTCCTTCACATACATCACTCATATCACCTGTCTAAAGAATTGAAGCATTGAAGTTGAAGCGTGGGGTGTGGCTTTCCTTCTGCTTCAGGCATAGCCTACAGGAGCCCTTGTTACACATGTGAAGGTTGAGGCAGTCATCGGGCTGTCAGCGACCTCCTATTGATTCTTAGACGCCTGTTCATACCGGAATTGCTTCCAGCCAATAAGACCAATACACGTTTCCAGCGCGCGGCTAAGCTGATTTCAATGTGTTGTTCAGCGTTTCTTGCTCGAGGCTATCACGATCTTGCCACATCTCTATCAGCCGCGGTTATCCGGGGGAAACAGCCTGAAATGGAGTTTCGACCAAGGGCTGGTGATGTGCTATAGTTCTTGTTCAAGCCAATCGATGGTGAGGATCACCTTATCACAGTCAAATTCTAAATTTACTCTTTTTTAGACTCACTTGCCTTATCGACACATCTCGTCGCTTTCTTCGAAAGATCTAGAAGTATAGGTTAGCTGTTAAGACTCTCTGGTCATCCGGACTCCTTCATCTCCTCGCCAGTTCAGACTTTGTACACCTTCAACCATGACTGGTTCTTTTAATCGTAAGGAACTTCTTCTAGTCATCAACTTTGAGTCTGAAGCTTTTCCTCAGCCGATCGAAAACGCGTGCTTGTCATCGATGGATACGGTTTTCGAGGACTTGGTTCGCTTCAGATTATTGACAAGATTGTCAAGAGTGCGTCATTTCGAGCGAAGAAGCCACTTCGTCCCTGCGATATCTTTGACTTTATATGCGGCACGTCTTCCGGTGCGCTTATTGCTATCTTGCTTGGCCGCCTTGGATTAGACTGCGATACCGCGATCACGGAATACAAACGACTTGGAAAGGCGCTATTCGGAGACGATGAATTGCACTTCTGGAAGACAATTCTCACTTACAAACAGGTCGACTCATCGTCTTACGACGCTGCACTTTCCGCCTTGATCGTAAAGCATTCTGGCTCTGCAGATGCCCTTATGTCGATTTCACGGGATGCGACTACGGCGCATACAAATGTGAGTTCTCTTCATGATAAGATAAATTGCACTGGTTCACGTTTCGTAAGACCACCGTAACTGTTACATCTGCTGCACCCGAATTCTCGAACCGAACCCATTGCATTCGCTCCTACGATACTCCTAAAGGACCCAAAATTTCACCGCCATCGCACAAGTGGCTGATGCGAGAGGCAGCTCGTGCAACATCAGCTGCGGCGCTATATCTAAGCCCACTTCTCATAGACAACAAATACGGCTTTCGTGACTCGGCTTTTTCTGGCTTCAACAACCCAATCAAACTTGCTCAGCGTGAGCTCAAGTACCTATGGCAGAACGAGCGGGACATCCTCACAATCAGCCTTGGCACCGACACATCGTCCTTGGTTCCAGAACACGTTGGGAAAGACTTTGCAGATTGGTCGATTACCGATGGATACTGCGCGAAGTTCGTCGACGCAGTTCTCGCCAAGTTGACTGGAGTTGCAGACGATTCTCAGCGAAACACTGCTAAACATATCGTCAGGCAGGTTGTCAATACCGCCGCTGAGACGAAGGGCGCACATCTGGAAGCCGCTACGACGTTGCCTAAAGAATTTTACTATCGCATCGATCCTCCCCTTGGTCTAGAACAAATCTCTTTCGCGGATTTCTTTCATGAACAGGAAGTCGAGGATGCCGTTGCTCGTTGGGCTGATGGCGTGGATGGAAAGGAATCAATCGGGTCTATTACTGCTTTTCTGGTCGAGGAGCCCAAAGAACTCAAAGCCGACGACCTTCGCGCTCTCGACCCACCCCCACCTCCTGCGGGTACAGTGAATCCTGGATACAACCCTCAACTTGACAAAAGGCGTCCAGAAACAGTGATTGACTATCTTCGGTTCCGTATTTTCTTCTACTTGGATTCTTAATCTGATAGGTTTCCAATCTTCATAGGAACTATCGTGTTCTGTTCGTGGTTGACGATTCCAACTCTGTAGGTTGGAAAATTGCATTAGCGAAGGAGCGTTGACTTACAAGACTTACAATGTCCTCAGATGAAAGGTAAATTATGGAAGGAAGCACGGGACGCCCTCTACGGAATCGCCCAGCATGCTTTGGAGTACAATGCTCACGAGGTCGACATTGTCTTTTTGAATTCTGACAGAGTTTGTTCCGGGATTCAGGTTCGTAATCCGGGAGAACGATATACCTATAAATATTCATGTTCTTCGAACAGGGGCAGGACGTCGTCCTGAAAATATTCGAGGAGGTTAAGACATCCAGTTAAAAAATGTGACTTCTTCATTAAGTATTCTACTAACATCCTTATTTGTAGAAGGCACTCCAACCGGAGCCGTTCTCAGAAGACATCTGAGTACCCAGATTGCCAAGTTAAATGCGGCAGTTGGTTCTGTGGAATATACAAATATTCGACCTCTTGATATAATTGTCCTCACAGACGGTTGTCCAAGTATGTGTCACTACATCAAATTTGATCGAATGTGATGACCAATTGTGCCGTTTAGACGATGAGCCGAAGGACTCTATTCTAGAAGCAGTTAAGGAGATCAAAGAAAAGAAGCACCATCCGAATTGCATTGGAATCCAGTTTGTACAAATTGGAAACGACCCAGATGCAAAGGACGCGCTTCACAAATTATCCTACAGCGAAGAAGTTGTAAGTGCCCGTAGTACGTATTCAATTTCGCCGACTGAGGCCTTATTCAATTTAGGGAATGGTGGATACTGTTTTGTACGATGGGGTTCTGACGCCTGAGAAGCTCGAGCGCATTCTCCTAGGAGGACTCCATCCCAACCTCCGTACTTTCCTCCAAGCAACCCGATCAACCGTAATGAAATGAAGTCGTTCGTGCTGTATTCCCCCTGTTGCTTTCCCAATAAAAACTTTCTGTCAAAATGGACCCTTGGGTTATGATGTGAGGAGTACGATTCTACCCAAAGGATGAACCGGCCCAGGGATGTCTCCAATGAAAAGGTTTCGATTCCGCACCGTCAAACGTCAACTTTCGCTAATCACTGTGCCTCTCAGATATTCTTTCTCGTGTTCGGCGAGTGTTGTTACGTACTTGAACACATTGCATTGAACTTCTATTCTCGAGCTTTTATAACCACCCTTGTCACAGGCTCAGTTTACGTCTCGTGATACCTCATTTCGAAGGTGAGTTCGAAATGGCTGGCTATCTTTGACGTCTCATTAATTTTCATCAACGAACGCCGACAACGCGCAGTCAGCATGTATGCCTTGCCCAACATTCTGGATATGCTTGTTAAATCTCTCCATATACTCAACTTCTAGGCTTATGTATAAGAGGAGAAGGATACGAGATATCAATCGAAGATTATCTAGGTTCGTATTTTTACTCCCATGCAGAAACCTAGCGATTCTTTTCTGTTAACCGTTTTATGGTTTCTGTGCTATGCCATCGCAGCAGTCCAAGCCGACGATGGAATTCAAACCTTTACTGGAGAAGGGTCCACGTTTATGGGGGATGGTCCCACGATCGTGAACGCAGTAACACTTTATGCTCCTTCAATATCAGGATTCACGATTTTTATGAAAACGTTGACGGTTTTTGTTCCGGAGTGTGGCCAGACACAGACACACGTCGAACCGCGGTTGACCTCCCTTGCTTTGGGGGAATCCTTAGAGGTGAATGTTGAATGCTTTACCACCACGCCTGTTCCTCCTACAACGCCTCTTGTCCCGCCTCCCGTCATCACGACTCCAACACTCTTCCCCCCTCCTGGTGTCACTACGCCTCTTATTCCCCCTCCGATCATCGTTACAACGCCCCCAGATGCAACGACCCCGCCTCTTGTTCCACCACCTAGTATAACTACTACCCCCGTTGTTCCTCCTCCAGTGGTCACGACGACACCGCTCGTTCCTCCTGTAATCACAACCACATCTTTAATCCCTCCTCCTCCATCGGGCACCCCTCTTGTGCCTCCTCCAGTTGTTACTTCTACCCCTCTCATACCTCCTCCCATCGTCAGCATCCCCCCTGTTCCTCCTGTAGATCAAACACCTCTTGTGCCACCTCCCGCGATATCAACCCCGCCGATTGTTCCTCCTCCAGTGGTAACGACCCCGCCTCTTGTCCCACCACCAGAGATCACCACAACCACACCCCTGGTTCCTCCCCCAATTATCACTACTACACCTCTAATTCCTCCACCAGCCAATACAAGCACGCCTCTTGTTCCGCCACCTGTGGTCACAACAACGCCTCTCATTCCTCCTCCTGGGATAACGACACCCATAGTTCCTCCTCCTGTGGTCACAACGACGCCCCTCGTTCCTCCGCCAATCGGTAGCCCACCTCCGATTCCTCCTCCTGAAGTTACAACGACGCCTATCGTGCCTCCTCCCGTGGTCAGAACGCCAGTTATACCTCCACCGGAAGTGACAACCACGCCGCTAGTACCACCTCCAGTGATCACAACTGCTCTCGTTCCTCCGCCCACCATTACAACGACGCCTGTTGTTCCTCCTCCGCCAATAACAACGACGCCGATCATTCCACCTCGTGCGGTCACCTCCACTCCCGAATGCACCCCTGATACGATCACAATTTCAGAGTGCACTGCGACTTCAACGACGACCACAGTCTCCACCGTTCCTGGTCTGGTGACCACCGTACGGGAAACAATGTACATCACCGTTTTCGCAACAGAAACGACCACAGCTCCTCCAATTACTGTTCTTTGGACCACCACAATCTGCGAACCTTGCCTCACGACCGATGTCGCGAAGCCTTGAGCCCTAAGGACCAGCCCATTTCGAAAACAAGCTTCGTTGAAACGGGAGTAATCGCCACCTGTAGATTGATAGCACGTACATACTTTCTGTCCTTCGCATTGACTATTCACAAATGACTGATGCCAACTCGTCACACCTTGGATGAATTGAATTGAGTTGACGGAACTGAGGGGCTTGTTCTATGGTAATTGATAAGCATAAACTCACCCGAAAACAACTACCAGCCCGTGGGAACGAACGATGCAATTGAGGGTTCCAGACTTTTCCTCGGCCTAAGAAACGTGAAGTCATCCATGCTGGCGAATTCAAGCAAAATCTTTGCTATTGCCTTCTATATACAATATGTATACGCCACATTTAAATGACAGATTTGAAACCGAGCGTGAAATCCGTAAATTCTTGAAGTTGCGATGTGACTGCCGATGATTTACATGGCTGATAACTTTCAAAACGGTATGCGTAGATAAAACAGGGTTACATAAAATGGAGCAGAGGAACGACTAGCACATAGGATCAAAAACGTAAATATGGTTCAAGAATGGGTCATTCTGCGCAAGCATCCCGGGCCCATGCAAGACGTCGGCCGCCTTCCTCACCCCAGTCTATCTTGCCATCTGCATCCGGTTTTTCTGTGGACATTCCTCGTCAGACTCGCAGATCAATTCGGAAGTGAGGCTACTCACCCACTCCTGCCCACTCGACGCGAACAGTGTGATTTCCCTTTGGGATGACAACATACCCACCGCTGAAACCTCTGTTCAAGCAATCACCGAAGTTATCTCCACAGTTCTCCGATTTGTTAAGTTCGATGTCGGCTGTGATTCCAAGAAGAGTCTTGTCAAGCCAAATTGCCATTTTCATGTCTTTGGCGTCAACATCAACCATAGATAGGCTGTGAGCTGTTGGAAGGTCGAGCGTGTATTGTAGAGGAATCAGCTTCCCGTCGTCTCCAGCTTTCATGGTGGTGATTTCCCAAGGCTGGATAGGGGTAGTAGGCGGAGGACACGCAGTCGGAGCAGAAGTTGGTGATGGGCTTGGAGACGGAGGCGGAGGCTTGGTTGGAGGAGAGAAGAATGACGTGATCGAGTTTATGATAGCTTGTACGCCAGCCATTATTTAGAGGACAAGAAGGACAATAAGAATGTCTTACATGAAATGGTCCAGAATACTAGCACGATCACAATTACGGATATCGTACGGTCCATAATTGCCCGCATATGTTGGGTCGTCTTTCCTGGATCAATTTTCCACTTCTTCCTCTTCTGCGCAATCGATCTGAGATACATGGTCAAATCTTGTTGAAATTTTGAAGTAGACGTCATTTACTCAGCCGCTGCCACATTTTTTGCGTCATATTGGACGACAAGCGATTTGGGGTATGAAGCAAGTTTAAAGCTGACGTCCTCGGGACGAGCATTCTGAGGCTTGGCGTCTACGTTGAGGAACAACTTCGGCGCAGTCTGTTGGGAAATTAGAATTGTATTTAAGAAACAGGAGTCGAGGTTTCCCACATCACGAGGACCAGGATGGCCAGAAAATCGGACAAGGGAACCTGTCCTACCAGGTGCCCTACGCAAGTTCTCTAGCCGAAAGATCGCCTTGAAAATCTAAAGACATGCCATTAGTACAAAACTCCACCATATTAAACGTCACCTTACCTCGGGCATCGTCTAATTAACATCCAATGATATTTGTTAGCAAAGGCGTAAACCAAGATAATTTCACAATACTAACGTGATCAGCAAAGCCGATACCAGGACATTTGTGTAAACCAAGACCCTGTATCCCTTGTGTCTCGCGATTTGGGTCTACTTTCGCGTAGTCTGGGACAGATGGCTATGTGACGGGATCTAGGTCAGTCCGTCTGTCTCAATATGAAAAAAAGAAACAAGCCAGACATTGTTGAAAGCTTGACCGAAATCCGCATAGATCCTGTCTCCAGCTTGGACCCGAATGCCCGGGAGCCCGTGCCTTGTTGGAATCACGGCATCGCTAGACGCTTGTCGCCATATACCCAGTGGGTTATCAAGTCCTGAAAAAAAATTAATACCGAAGAATGAAGATGAGTCAAAAGACGAACTGTACGCCTCGCGAATGTAACCCATGAGCAATTTTTTGGACTTTGGGTCGTTTGACTGCGAGAGCCGAATTATTTCTTTCCGTTCATTCTCGTACTTATCCTGAAGATAAAAGTCGACTGCTTGAGTACACACTGAGAGGCGGTGGTAAGTCTAGATACGAAAATTAAATGCATCAACCGCACCTTTCGCGTACTTAACAGCTGCTACGATGGCGAGGCCAAGAACGTTTGCAACGACTCGAGAATTATCTGCCTTGGTTGAAGTAGTTCCGGTGGCAATTTTTTGGTTTCCCTGGTTCGTGTGAGGTGGGATACTTTGATTGGCGGTCACAACTCTGTCAAGAAATGTCTGAGCAGTCTGTTCTGGAAGGGTTACTCCAGTCGTAAACTCCTTGACGATCCGAGTGAACAGCAATCGGATTTCCGCAAGGCTATCATTGAGGAAGCCAGTATACGACTGTCGGTACTTCGTAAGAGTCTAGGAGTATTTTCCTATACATCCGTCGTACCTGATCTGAAATCATCCCGTGGCCAGGTAGTTTGCCCTTGATATGCTGGGATAAAGCTGCACTGGTCTGAAGCGCCGTTTCGCGGAGCTTCCATGCATCTTCTGAATCAGTGTTGTGGAAAACAAATCTATTAACGCATGAAACTCCTTTTCCTGCAGGTCGACTCGATATGGTAACGTACGCGTAAAGTGAAGCAAATTTGTCGTGCAACTCTGCTATTCCCCCATTTTGTCCCATCTGCTTTTCTTCTCCTGTTACTGAACCAACCCGGTGAAGGAGCCGTGCAACGAAGGCGATTTTATTGAACCTGGTCCAAAGAGGCCTCCAAATATACCGCATAAGGGGACCTGGTACATCCTCGTTCGCGGTTCCCGCATCGTTGACTACTTGCTTGAGCGGATAGTCAAGCTGAATAGTTTGGATTATCTGAGAGAACGAAGCGGAGAGAGGTTCAATTCCTTACCAGTGTCTCGCACACCCACCTAGTGCACACCGCGTTAATAACGTCATGGGCAACGTCAATTTCACCGGGTCTTCAGAGCAGTTAGAAACCGGTTGGCCAAAGGACAACAAACTGACCGAATGAGAGCCCTCTCTTTAATGCACTCGTTGGCCATATTGGCGAAGGACTCGGCATATCTTCTTAACGTGCCTTGATCAGGGATGAGAGCGTGAAGAGACTACCAAATCGTCAGATATGGGCTTTACAAAGTGGTTTGAATGAATACAGACCATCATCTGATCCTGGTCGTGTCTGAAAGGGGTCAATATTACCAAGATTTGCAACTGGTAAAGCACAATGGATCTTACCTTTCCTGGTCATCAAATCCGAGAAAGTATCTGTCGTTGATGAGGCATTCAGGAAAAGAGCTATAAATCACAAAAATTACTGACCCGTATCCACCAGTAACGGCGATGAGACTGTCGTTGTAGCTTGTAGGAAAAAGTTCCGGTTTGTTGAATACGTAGCTGATCATCTCCTTCGTAACAAGGTGATGTACTTTGCTCGGCTGGGGTCTCTCAATGTCGTACATTGATTTCGAATCTGACTTGGGCAGAAGTCGACGAGTATATTCGGGCACGGTAAGTGGAAATAGGCCATATATGCTGTTGTACTGATAATCATGAGGCAAATTGCGTTGAAACACTGCAGTGGATGATATAGTTCAACTCCGAAAGTAAAAAAGAGTAATTCTTCTTACATTTCGGCATTGATAACCCAAAGGACCCATTTTCTGGCCTGTCTGGCCCAAGAGAACAGTCGGCGTAACCCCACGACGTGAGGTTTTCGGCTACATATCAATTTCACATGAATCAACGGCGTAACCTTAGGTAGTAGTCGGATGTACTGACGCGAAAAGTTCTTTGTAAAGGATGGATCGCTTCGAATGCGAGAGACCTATTTGAATCGAATTATGTTCGGAAGTTTCACATTCTGCGAATTTCTTACAATGTCGACCAAAAGGCCGTATGTCTGCACGTTATCCCAGTTAAGTACGACGGTAGGAGATGGAAAGAGGGAATATATTACCTTCGTATAGCCAAATCGAAAGCCAGTATCCTTGATTATGTCTTCTGCTTGCAGACCAACCTGGGAAGAGTGCGTCGGAAATAGCACCATATAGAACAGGACCTTGACTCACATAGACCTCCAAGTTGTCGATTGATTTGTACAGATCTTCCGCCGCCGACGCAATGGACGGATTAGATGACCACTCCTTAAAGCTTTGAAGAGCTGAAAGTAATCTCGTAAAGTTGACAATCACTGGTGGAGCTCACGACCTACCTTTCAAACCGAGGGATCGCCTGTAGTCATTCAGCGAGCCGGTCTTCGATGACCGTGCCCACTCGATAATCTTGACCTGAACAACACGCTGGCACGACGGAATCCCTTGGCCCGTATTTCTGGCAGGGCATTCTGTTGCATCGTACAGTATCTGTGCCAGGTCAGAGTCACGAAATCGTCCGCCTTCCTCCCTTTGTAAACTGTGAGAAAATGTCAGGTGACTAGTCCGGCGTGTTGTGCCGTGAATAATACCCAGCACAATCCCGGTTACGCTTGCTCGCATTCATCGTGGTGGTGAAATCTTCTACTGCTTGATCGAAATCAGATGGCGAAACCTATTTTACGGCTATTAGCTTCAAAAATATTACGTGTAACTATATACATACCCTGTCTGCATCGTCACTTGCAACTTCATGCATCGCTTCCTCGAAATGCTGAATATCTTTAGCAGACATGATAGGCGACCACTAAAGTTAAACGGTGAGGCAAAAAAAATCATGCTGCGAAAAAAAATAGATGGCCTACATCATAGAGCAGAGCAGATTCACTAGGTCCATCGAAACCATTCCCGAGAGTTGCTTGAGGTTCTTTTACCTCCTAAAAAACCGAAGTTGGTGAATTGAATCCAGCAATAATTCGAAAGGCGTCCTTACAGAAAGAAAGTTTAACTTGGGACTCGGACCGACATTCGGAAGACCTAGAAGCGGCTTGAGAATATCCTCCAACATGATATTCCGGAAGTGTCCGCAGTTTATTCTGCGAGCTTTCTCGAATACGTCGTCGTCCTGCTGCCTGAGGGATGGAGAAAGCACGCCGTCCGAGGGTGCCACTATCTCGACTGGTGTTTCCGTGTGAAGAAGTATTCTTCGCGCAATGTACTATTAGATAAAGTCGTTAAAGAAGGTTTGTAATGAAGCAAGATTTAACTGCGGGGTTACGTTGTGATTCCTATTAAAGAGGATTAGGAGCACTGCAGCCGCTCTTGGAAGGAATATAAGCCGATCATCGAAGAAGCAATCCGGTGACAGCATTCCGCTCCCATCCTTCAAACGAACTTTGTCGAAGTCTGATGGCCCACCGCCGTAAAGAGGATATAAATCGAAATATTGTTGGGTGTGGCTAGCAGCTGAATGAGGGCGACGGATCGACAACTGAGATTCAGTTGTGTCAGTTTGGGAAGCAATGAAGACAGGAGCACATTTACATCAATGAGACTAGCGAATGCATGTAAAAGGCTAGAAACCTCGTTCGCATGATTATCGTTGGTCTGAAATTATCGTCAGTTCGTTCTGAGTCCGAAGCCGTTTGAAAATTAGTAACAAACCTTGGATTCTAAAAGATTTCTAAAAACAAGGTCGGCAGGTGGAAGCTGTTCGAGTTGCCTGGATTTTACATCAAGGCGCCCGGACTTATGGACTGGTCACGAGTTTAAGCCATGTACTGTTAGAACGACGAAGAGACCACGCACGAAGCAAAATTGCATCTCTCTCCAAATTTGGGTCGGCAACATCCTTTGATGATGCGGATTTCATCACCTCTTGAAGCTGAAAGGCTAAATTAAATGTCTGTGGTTGGTAACGGGACAGTTCTGGTAGACATACCACACACTCGCGGTCAGCGATCTCCCCATTCTTTGCAAGCTGCTGTAAGGAAGGCTTATTGAACACTGGCAGTGGCAATAGCATTGGATTGGTGGTGGTACTGTATTGCGATTTCGAAGACGTCGATACACTGACAGGAGAAAAAATTGTGATTCAACGACTCTCAATTACCCAGCCGTCTTTAAGCCTGAATCCAGGCGCTTCCTTGTGGTAGTGATCCATGCGACTCATGGCAACCTGACTATTCACATGGATAAGGCGATGACTTCCGGCCACGTTAGTCGTGGTGGTGCCGGATTCTGGAGATGACCGGTAATAAGTGTTGACGTCTAGTTGGTTTAATATACTTTCATTAGGTTCTCAAAGATAGCGTAAATGAGAGCCGCACCCCTACAGCATATTCACACCATCAGGCATGGTTCACGGGTGGCTGTTCCTTCAAAGGACTCCAAGAACGGAGTGGTAATAAGTCATGATAAACTCGTCAAACTTCATTATGCCGTGATATCGTTTCCGTGACCCGCAGTACTGAAATGCCAGATGACGACCAATAACTGCAGTGTGAGTGCCGAAATTCAACGTGAGCTGATGGGTTTTTAGTCTCTTCCGAGGCGCTGTCGACTAACTGGGACCCCCCGTGCAAATCGAAAATGGTGGACACGCTGTGGACACCCAACACTTGACGCGTTGTCCTGCCTTGATTGAATAGTGTTTCGGTGGGAGTGATCACCTAAATGATATAGCTCATCTGTCTTCTACCTAACTTGTTCTCGTCGGAGTGGTAAACATTTTATCAAAATTGTAGTGCCCGAGTCCGTAGTATAGAAAATCTAAGTATGTCATGTATGAATGATTCGGCGAGGTGAGATTGTCTATCACATATTTGATGATCGGTATGGGAGTTCATTTAGAGCCTCACCAGACACTTCTATTCGGGTCCAAGTTTCTGGCGCTGCATGTATAGCGTGAGGACGCCACGCACTGTGCGCAAGTCTATTGGCAGTTCTCGAACTTCCTATTTGGGAAAGATTTAAACTCAGTAGCCAGTAAGATGCCTCTAACTTTAGCGCTCATCCGCTAGTTAATACGACCACTCTTTCATTGCGAAACGCAACTTAAATTTACGACGATTAGCGCGTGGGATTTACAACAGTATATCAAAGGTCTGACGTTGCTGTTCACAACGTTCACATGGTATCTTTTGGCGCCGAATTAACCTGCGGAAACTGGGTTGAGCGGCCTCGAGGTTGACACGCAACTTCGTTTCGTAGTCAAAGCGTGTCGATTCGGATCTTTCAAAAGTGTGAGATTGGCGTACAAAAGGGATTTTTTCTTCGTCGTCGACCACGTCCAAATTTACTTCTCTCGCGACTCGGAACAACGAGCTGCAATTTTCCATGGCAATGCAACCCGTCTCCCCACACATGCAACCCATAGTCGTGACGGAGAACTTGCTCCCACGTACCATAGTCCTATGTTTTGACGGGACTGGAAATAAGTTTGGAGAGGTACGTTCGTCATTTTCATCAAGCATATTGCCGCATGACCAAGTATACGTTTACTCGAACAGGAGGTACGAAGAGATGAAAAATTTCACCCGTTTTGTTGTCTTATTATTTTATAGAATTCTAACGTTGTCAGGCTGTTCAGAGCGCTTGTGAAGGACAAACCGGATCAACAAATTGTATATTACCAGGTAAATTACTATTCAATATCCGATATGAGTCAAGGACTGACGAATGATACATAGCCTGGTGTTGGGACTTACAATCAACGTCAGTTTTTTACAAGGACTGTTTCTAGCCTGGCTTCTGCTCTGGACAAAGGCATTGCGCTTCATCTCAACGACCACGTGAAGGAGGGGTAAGGGAGAAATTCCACTGGAAAAATTAACCACTCACAGAACCTTCAGATATCAGTTCATCATGAGAAACTACCGGTAAGTTTCTTGAATCTATTATCGCTTGCCGCTAACACGTTGACGCGCCTTCCAGACGAGGAGACAAGATTTGTTTGTTTGGGTTTTCGCGTGGAGGTGAGACTCTTGAACTTAAAAACGTTTATATACATGTTAACTTCAATACGTCAGCGCATACGGCTCGAGTTGTCGCGGGCATGTTGTACAAAGTACTTGCCCAAGTCACCAAAAGCGACTTGATTATTTACGCGTATTTTCACAGGTTGGGCTCCTGCCCGCTCACAATGACCAACAGTTGGATTTCGCGTTCTCGGTTTATCAAACTACTGGCAGTCATGGCGTTGAACTGAGCAGAGAATTCAAGAAGACTTTTGCGTGAGTTGTGTCAACCGGGATGTCGACCACGCATTTCTGACGGCGACTCTAGAATCCCGGTTACTGTTGAGTTTGTAGGCGTTTGGTATGGATTTACTATCACATAATTACCCTGCTCGTATCTGACCTTTCGACTCGCAATAGGGACACCGTCTCATCTGTTGGAATCATTCCTCGAAGTCACCCCTACACGTCGGTCAACTACGCAGTGAAAACCTTTCGGCATGCATTAGCATTGGATGAGCGACGCGCTCGCTTTCGGCCGCAGACATGGAATGAACCAACCGAGGAAAGAGAGCAGGACCTGGACGTTGATGACCCGAATATGATAATGGTTAGGCGACCCGTCAACAAAACAAGAGACGAATGGGAATACCAGCCTCCCGATCGGACAACAACCGACGTGAAGGAAGTTTGGTTCTCAGGTAGGACTCAAGCGATGTTATGTCCGATTTATTGACCATTTTTAGGTGCACACGCTGATGTCGGCGGCGGGTCCCATAAGAACAGCGTACAGGAAAGTCTTTCGTATATCCCTTTGAGGTGGATGATCAAGGAATGTTTGTTGGCCGGCACGGGTATTCTATTCGACCAGCGCGCATTATCTCTCATCGGATTTGACTTCGAGGCGTTAGAACAATCTCTCAAGAATGAACTTAGCCCCCATGGACTAACGCTTGAACAATTTGGATTTTCACTCCACTTCGAGAAAACAGAAAGTCATGCAGATCCTCCAATACTCTCGCCTCCTGTGTTGTATACGCCTCCCAGTTATTTCGGCTCTCCTTCTCTCTCTCCTTCATCATTTCCCTCCCTTTTTTCGGCCCTTCAGCCCACCAACATTGGTTTAGTTTCCATTCCTTCCAACGCAATACTCGGAATTCAAAACTTTTTTGGCCATAATCATCCCCTCCTCAACCTTGCATTGAAGCATGCCCATGACGCAAGTGATTGTGTAGCCCAGGTTTGGGACCAACTACAAATGCAAAGAGCATGGTGGGTCCTGGAGGTCTTGCCTATGCTCACCACCTTCCAGAAATCTGACGGCGCTTGGGTCCGGAAAAGAGTGTAAGATCATTGGCTGTCGGCAGTGCTCAGTATTGATTTTCGTCTATTTCATAGGAGGAACTTTGGCCAAGGTCGCTACATACCCTTCTCCAAAAATAAGGTCCTAGTACACATTTCTGTGAAGGAGAGGATGTCATCCACTCCAGAGAAACCCTATCAACCGGCTGCCTTTAACTGGAAGACTGTAGTTGACTCTGGTATGCTGGAATACGTCTCTTGATTCGGGAACGGTTTTTCTGTTTATATCTTGATAGCACAATATCTAGTGCCTTGCACCTCTATTCACTTTCGAAAATTTTATTTATATACCTCCGATATGAAAAGTTTCGGGTTATGGAAATCGTTCTGGATATGCCCGAAATTAACTTAGTACCGGAGGAGGCCACTCAGGAAACAACACGCAGTAGAAGACATCCACGAAAAGCGTAAAAAATTTGACGCCCATTCTTCAGAGATCCTTTTTTCGTTCTGATCGATCAATTTCTAGCATTGCCAGCCAGTAACCCACCTCCAAAGCATGCGTGTAAGTTGCAAACCCTGCCGCTGCGCAACTTCTTATCACCTTGAATATAAGCCTAAGTAGTGTGAAGACATTACTTCCAACATACCGACCTATCAAATGGCAGACGACTCTAAACGAGGAAGTATCGTCGACGAATGCAGCACTAACATCGATGTAGAAAGAGGAACCTGTATGTAAATTTCGCCTAGGTTTGCTATCGACTGACCTTTCAATCGAAGCAGTTACAGTGGGCTCGAGCACAGAGCAATTATGTCAACCGGAATTAAGAACAACCGCAGGCACTTTTGCGGACAGTTCGACAACCCCAGGCAAGATGTATTCACAGTTCAACATTCTCGTTCTTATTGTTTGTCAATACCTCTTCGTCAAGCGTCGCTCTGGCTGACCATTTCCCATTGTAGTCAACGTTCACCACGGCCTTAATCATCGCATTTCTGTCTCTGATAGCCCAGGTCCTCAACGGACCTCATAGTCTGGTATACGAGATCGGGCTGTGGCTTGCTTTCGTTGCCGCTGGCGTTCATCTATGGGTGGCAATTGTTGCTGGTCGCGCTGCCCTTCTATCTCTGCCCTCGGAAAACAAGCCCAGATCTCACCCAGATCTCACAGAGAAGGACCTAATCCACTTCCTAGTTCTTTGCGAACAACTCCAGCTACTGGGGACCATTATATTTTCTCCCTCGGCTCTAATTCTCATCCCACAGACGTTCGACCGAAAGTGGTTCGGCATTTCGCTGTACATCTTGGCAATTGGGTCCTTCTTCCTCATTTTCAGAGCAGGTTTTTGGAAAGTTTCGGTACTTGGGAACAATCTCAGAAGCGTTTGGGACAGGGTTCTTAGTAAAAAATAGCAAATTATGGACGGCTGAGTATGGGCTGGCCCACCAGACTTATTTACTACTACTACTACTACTACATATGCGGTGTTAAATATTAATTTATATTGTCTGGTTGTGCTTAGATGCAAAGCAAAAGAGTTTTTAAGGGGGTGGTAGGATTCTATCCGCTACCACTAGGCTAACTCAGGTTTAGTAAGTCAAGTAGATAGTATCGTTGACATAGACCGAAGATCTGTTTCTTTCTCGCCGGTACAACCCTACTACGCACGACGACCACGTGTGGATTCCCATGCAATCGCAATACTCCGTGTAAAATCTCGCGTACAGATCTGCCCCCAGCAGAGGACAGTCCAGCGCCTAATGTGACTCTCGTCGAGCACAAGACGCCCGTCCTGTGGAGTTGGTACATTAAAGAACCGGATCTTTCCGGCGAGGGGATTTTAGCCATTCGTTTCCACCCTACAACCGCCATTTGGCGATGATAAGTGTTTGCTGTGAAGTTCGTCATGCAGCTACGTTGCGTCACATCGAAGTCCTGGCGTGTGTCACCCAATTTAATGTCAAAACACCACGACTCTTCGATATCGATAACGGGTGCCAGCCTCTCGGGCTGTCTTCTGCGAAGCCATTCTATTTTTCAGACACGCTTCCGATGCATGATGAATTCATAACGCCCCGTGATTGCTTTTGAGAGGTCATTTGTACCATCAGCCAACGGTTCCAGTTTAATTCCGTAGTCGACGGTGCAACCCGAGTCGCTGATCAGCAGTTGTGTATCAGGCACTGAATCGAAGCAGTACTCGTGGTCCAGGACACCAGGCGTTTTTTACAACGCCGGCAGGCGCCTAAACAATTAACTCCGAGGACTTAGGACTGGAAAGGTAGGTGTCGCATATACCGTGTGGTGGCCTACGGTGACAGGCGTGCTACACAAGCACGAAAAGCGGCCACTGGCAGTCCTGTCATGGCGAATCCCCTGAGAGGATGGAGTGGCTTGCGTCTACAACTGTATCTCGATTGACGCTCAACCTTCAGTTCTGTGGACTGCGATCCTGTCGCCCGCAGGAGCAGATTTCGTGAATCTCCTACTCCTAACCAGTCGGAGAACGCGTGTAAAAAGCAGAGAGACAATGATCTTCAGTTATCCAACAATTTGAATGTACCATGCTCATAACGCGAGGGTATGCGACGTACGTGCAAGGACGATGGCTGGCGTTCTACTCTGAGGAAGTACCCTGTCAAACAAGGGGTTGGGATCGTTGCAGTGTGTGGTCACGCTGGCGTTCAACGTTAGCGCCGAAAGATCAACAACTCCATGGTCGTCCAACGTGCGAAGAAACCAGGCATATGCAATTCAATGGATCAGAAGATTCTCCTTGAACATTGTGATGCAGAATACAGTCTTAAATGAAATACAGTAGGCTAAAATGTTGAGAGCAGCGATGCCTTATACCTCCTAATTCCAAAAGAGCAGTGTATCAGTATCGACGGTGAAACTTGTGGGAATATGTAAAAACTCACAGGACTCAACTCGAATAAGAAAGGGACTCAAGGTCGACGCGATGTCAAAAAAATGCAAGCAATGTCGCCTAGACTTAATACATTCAATGCAAAAACGAACAAATAAAACAACTCGCCAATCAGGCGAGGTAGATATGGTTCTATTTTTCCAGATACCAACATGATCATTCTAAACGAATTCAATTTTAGCAAGTGAGTAAAAGAGGCAGTTAAGGATGGAAAGTGTACCTTGTCATTGACGCAGCATAACACGCACTCAACAACGAGCAAGTTCCAAAAATTTGAACCACGGGACTGACAAGAGTCCAAATCGCAAAATAAGATCTCGGCTCAAACGAAGGACCAACCAAAAGGCAGTCCAACCTCAGAACGCGGATACGAAATCCGACACACACCAGGCTTTCCTCGATAGACAAGGCCGCTCTCGTCTAGGTTCACACCACTGGGGTCCTTGGCAGTTACGTGCGAGTGATTTCCAATACGCGCAAGAGGAAGACCCAAGCGAAAGCCAAAAGGTGGGGGAAAGGGGCAAATACCGCTCTCCCCAACCTCGGAGTCAACATCAAAACGCAAGAAACAGACGAGCAGCGACCAAATCGATCCGATGGTCGATTAAAGTTAGGAGTCAGACTCCATAGGTCTTTTCAACCCCGAAAAGTAGACTGACAACAGCCCAAAATTCGATCAAGCGAAAGAAATAGGTGGAATGCCAGACACGCAGAAGTGGGATACATGCGTCCCCGCGAATATGACAACCAATGGTGTCTGTATGGAGCGGGGTGGTGGTGGTTGAGAACCAGTTCGCCACGAGTTCGACAAAAATTTTATATGTCGGATATTTCTCACGAAGATCACTGTGAAGGATGTTCTCACGCCACAGACATGTCTCCTGGAGCTGGCAAACGAAAATTTTCTCCTCAACGGGGGCACCACAAATGTCCCTCAAAACTCACTGAGTTCTCGTCTGGAACAAACACTGCAAGGAGCATTAAGCTTCACCCAAATATTATGGGATTTTTTCCCACCAAACAACCCACCTCATCGTCATCGACAGCCAAGGGCAAAAAATGCGATATGTAGTTCTCGCGATTGGAAGTGCGTATCTTTTATGTTTTCTTGACACGATATTCACAGAAAAGCTAGGCTTAATGTCATAGCGCCGTGTTACCTTGGAGGTGGGGGTTCGTTCGGCTCTCTGTTGCCTTCCGGAAGGCTGATTTTTGACAGACTGGAACTTTTGTGCCCACGCTGGTAGCGTGTATCGTTGAGCTCGAGCGTGACTTAACCAACTACCACCAGCTGAACGTGTTCGGACAGGCGCCAGGTCGATTTCAGCGGCTCCTGGACACCCCATGTGTTTGAAAGTGCAATTGATTGTGGCAACTTTTCTGGTATGCATCGCTCAAGCTTTTTGTTCATTTTCGGGAATGAAAAAGTATTGCAGCTCCAACGTTATCAAACTTCAAGACCCACGAGATCGACGAGGTCTATTTTGAAGTGATATTCAACCTACTTTGCAATGGTATGGGGTTTTTAATTCAGGCTATGGCGAGCTTTGGGCGAGCTAAGGCGAGAAACAAGCCAAGAAATCTAATTTGTGAGTTTGCTTTAGTGGTTCAATTGAGATATCATTGAACTTTTCTTTTGTTCCATTAGAATGTCGAGACGCACCTCGACTGGAGAAACTCAAACTACCCAAGGGCAAAGTATGGCCTGGAAAGGCGCTGATCCTCTGACCTCTTAGGTTCGTGTTTTTTTAGCTCGGTTGTCGCTTTCTCGAAGCTTACTGCAAAACCCTGTCCCAGCTTATTTCAGTGGCTTTGGTTCATCGTCTGGCAATTCCTACAAGTTGAGCGTCGTCGATAGCTCAGTCCGGTCGCTGCGTGTGCTCATCTCGAGAGTGACTTCAAGTTTGGTGGATGGGAAAATGTAAGTGGCGTGATCATTGTCATCCCGAGTGGTCCTTTACATTGCTCCTCAGATCAGACCTCGAATATTCAATCTCCAAAGTCAGAAACTTCCAGCGCGTTGTCACTCCAACTTCTGGTTCAAAGATGGTAACATAAACCCCCAGGTGCAAATGACCCAATTTCGCGTTCATGTGGTCGGTGTCGGCTGACACTCGCCGTGTTTTGTGCAGAATATGCCTCGGCCGGGGAGTCATTACAGGTGAAGGATGTCCTATCGTCCGCCTCGCAGATAAACCTGAGCCAGAGGGTTGGGAGAGTCTCTTGATCATTTATATCACGGAAGCTTGAAGTAGGTGATTTCTTAACCTCTTTGTCTCTACTTTTCGTTCTCTATGGCCAATTGTTACACTCGGAAGGATATGCTACGGTCTCCGAGTATTTACATTTTTTGCTCTCGAATTCTTTACATTGACTTCGTTGTGTGTTTTCCCCGGTTCAGTAACCAGTAATTATAATCGTAGGACTGCGATTGGCTCCGGAAACGACGGATCAGTGATCCCAATCACCATTTTGAGGGCTATCGGGATCACAAACTGAGTTTGAAACGGAAATTGGTAGTGATCGCTGACTCGTCCATGTGCCGTCAAGCAGAAAAACACAGACCATGCTCTGACAGCCCCCTTTTTTCTTACACCCCGCTCTACGGCTTCACCGTGCTCGCTACTTCTTAAATTCTGCGTCGGGAACGAATTGGGAGGCATGTCTGAGGACAGGAAGCGTGACGATCAAGAAGGCTCCTCGCAAGGCGGCGTCCGTGAGTGTTGGAAAGTCTTGTAGAGAGAAACTGACAAGAACGATTTGCCCGTGTTGACAGATATGTCGTCCAGTACTACTGACCTTCCACCCCTTCTCTCCGATCACATATTTTCCGGCTCGTCTTCTGTTCTCATTAATGCTTCACGCGACAAAGTGTGGTCCGTTCTTCTGGACTTTCCTTCATATCACGAATGGTAAATTTGATTTTTGTCGTTGATTAGACCGTATTTGACGTATGAACCTTACAGGAATACATTTGCGTGCGTTGCCGCATTTTCTGGATTTGAACACCAAACCCAACCTTTTTAGGCGTTCCATGACGTTGACCAACCGCGCTCAGGTCCCATTTCCAGATCAAATCCCTAAACAAGGAAGGCATATCAAGATCGTCGTCAACATGGCGTCGAAACTCGAAGAGCCTCGATATTTCGATAGAGCCGATATTTTTGCAGTCATATCGTCGATGGAGCCGGAAGACTATCGTGTTTCTTGGAAAACCGACTCTATGCTCCCCAGCTTCCTATTCCGCGGGCAGCGTTGGCAATCTCTGACAGTCGACGAAGCTACCGGGCAGACCAAGTATGAGAATATCGAAATTTTCGATGGGGTCCTAGCCCACTTTCTTAAAAAAATTTATGGGGCAAAGCTTCTCGTCGGTATAAAAGCGGTTGCTGAGAACTTAAAGACGCGCGTCGAGAGCTTGTGAGGCAATAGCTTGACTTGACCCCAGTATCTTATTATTTCTGGTGCGAGTCTCGCTTTTCTTTCCTTGAGCCACTAAACTAATCTGTCGTCTTACATCGACTTACAGGATTAAGCATTAAATTATTACCTTAGCTTCATGCGAAAAGCTGTTATGTTTCCATAGAATATGACCAACATCCCCACTCCTGCCTGTGTGTTTGACTCCCTTTTCCCGAGTCACATGTTCCGCAGAATTACGACCGGCTGCCGGTTATCACTTTCTTATCATCCACCATTCGGCAATCCCGCTTGAAGGACGAGCCAAATTCGCAGCTGCGAGCCAAGTCATCGTTAAGAATCGGCTGGAGGATTGACGTCATAAGTTCGCTCGAGCGGTTAAAACGCTTGAGGTTGCATAGTTCTCATATTTTGTCTGCTGGAGGTGACCTTTCGAGAATACAAATTTCCAAGGTGTGTAAAATTTCAGGTTTCAGTGGACTCGATCGTTAACTTTTTATGACTCACAGGTTGACGAAAGCAGATCATCTGGTCTAAAATCTACCGAAAGGTACCCGATGGACAAGATAGCCAGCTTGATAGCCGTCGAACACGTCTTGTGTTCCCAATGTCAGAAGTCCATAGAGGTTTCTCGCCTCCTGCACAACCCATCCCGCGGTTCAGAAGATTTCCGTCGTTATTTTGATCTGAAAGCTCTCGAGGAATCTTCCTTGGTTGGAGAGTGCCACCTATGTTCTCTGTTCCTTGGAAAGATCCGGCAGCAGCAGCGACATTCGACCGATCGCCCCATCGTCGTTACGCTTCAAGTTTCGCGGTCCGGCGGGATGACGCTTTTAATCCAAACAGGCGAAAGCGGCAACCAGAGGATAGGGGATATTCCTATTATTCCAGCCGCCGACCTAGAGGAAATCCCTTGCGATCCACCCTTTAGCGCTGCGTTCACATTTCCAACCCAGAGTGTTTATGAAAACGCACAGCTTGCGAAGTCGTTATCGTCAGAAGCGTCGTTCTCTTTGGCCAAGGAGTGGCTGCGACAGTGTTTACAGACACACCGAAAGTGTGTTGAGGCAGCCAACGCGGTGGGGTCAGCGAGCTGTCCCAGCCGACTTGTGGATGTCGGCAATGAAGAAATGGACCCCAAAGTTATATCCACTAAGGAACTTGGCCGGACTGAGCTGGAGTATTTGACGCTCAGCCACTGTTGGGGTGGGGCGGACATTCTTCGCCTGCTACAAAAGAATATCAACGATCTCAAGGATGGGATGTCATTTTCGGCTTTACCAAGAACGTTTCAGGATGCGATTGTCATTACTCGACGATTAGGGTATGTACTCTTTTTCTTCACGGTAATTTAAGACCTAGATTGTATTACAGGTACCGATATATCTGGATTGACTCTTTGTGCATCCTTCAAGACCTTCCTGCTGACTGGCGCGCCGAGTCTGCGATTATGGGTGGAATTTATGCCAATTCCGTATGCACTATCGCCGCTCTCACTGCACGGAACTCCCATGAAGGCTGTTTTATCGACCATGCACGGAACCCGCTGTTTTTTCGACCATGCCGTATCACAAAGGATTTGTACGTTGAGGTTCACCCCAGCGTCGGCACTGATCTGAGGATGGGGCTCTTACCGCTTCCGCTCCACACCCGTGCATGGGTTGTTCAGGAGCGGATACTCGCCCCGAGGACATTGTATTACGGCTCTACTGGGATCGCATGGGAATGTACAGAATGTTCGGCAACGGAAGCAACACCAGGAGGGGAAGTGAGCAAGTTCTCTCCCAAGGCGTCTTCTTCGGGATACAGCGTCGGTCCCAGGAAGAAATACACGATGCTTGGATAGATATCCAAATTTCGTACTCTCGATGTTTCCTCACGCGGTTTGACGACAGGTTGGTGGCCATATCAGGTATAATAAAGAGACTTGAGTCAGTGACGGGATGGAAAAATGTGTGGGGCTTGTGGAAGGAGTGGTTGCTGACGGACATGCTTTGGTTTGTGGAAGAGCCGACGCAAGGGCGGCCGCATACAGACGAATACCTGGCGCCGACGTGATCATGGGTAGGCGTTGAGGGGAGAGTGATGCAAGCAATTGATTGTCGGGAACGCTGTAAATGGATGGCCGAGATCGCTGAAGTCGGCGAGGATGGATGTTTGCAGCTCAGAGCAATGACGCGAAGAGTGAAACTCACTTCCGATGGGCAGTTAAATCCAGGAACGAAAACTGCAGCACCAAAATGGGAAGAACTGGACTGGGATCCAGACGTGGCTTTGGAGACGGGGAATATAGGAGAGGAGCTGTGGTGTTTATTAGTTGCAAGGCTGCCAGAGTATCTTGGGGGAAGTGAGGCATTTGATATTGGACTTGTGATGACGCAGAAAGAGGGACGTTGGATACGGTTGGGGATATTTAGGCAGCTGCAGCAAGGAAACAACTTGTTTCCAGAGGAAATCGTCGATGCTGTGGACATCACAATCGCGTAAATTGCGACTAGTATATTGGTTTTACCGCAGAAATCACGACAAAGCTCATTAGCATTGTCTCCAGACGAGCTAGCGATCTGAACACCTGGTAACCGTATGAATACGACATTCGAGCAAATCGTAAAAGCTATGTAATAAACTTCGTCAGAGACTCGGTACTCAGGCCTCAGGACCTGCTTTCAACCGCAAAAAGTTTTACTTGCAATTTCAAGAACGTATTCCAGAATTGATACAACGACGCCAGGTTGCTGGACTGAAATTTGGAGAACGTCAAGATCGATCATTATGGCGGATGGGAAAATATATATGCTTATGTAAACGTCTTACTAAGCGACATGATCCGTTCGTTGTCCGAGCAAGCATCTTATCACAGGACTCAAATCTTCATTCTCTAATACCAGAAACTTCCGGTGCGTTGCCTGGGCACGGCATGAATTCAGTCGGGAGCGACATAGTGGGCATCGCAAATAGCTCCAACACAATTCGCTCTAACATCTGGTTCGAAGACGGGAATATCATCCTCCAAGTGGAAACGACCCAATTTCGTGTTCACAAGGGTGTTGTCGGCCGCCACTCGAACGTCTTCCAAGACATGCTTGCTATGCCCCAGCCCAGCGGGGAGGTCACAAGCGAAGAATGCCCTGTGGTTCATCTTTCAGATAAGCCCGAGGATTGGGAGAACGTCTTGATCACCTTATATGACGGAAGCTTAAAGTAGGTGATCTCCTCACGTATTTGTATCTTGTTGTGATGCCTTCTCCCCATTGCAAGGGCATACAAATCTATTGATAACATGTCGTTCTCTATGGCCAAATCACTACTTCGGCTCGGAAAAAAATATGCATTCGACGGCCTCTACGGTCTTGCTATGGAATATTTCCAAGCGATGCGTCCACGAACGCTTGATTTATGGGAGAAGGAGTATACCGGACTTTACAGATCAAATACAGACATTTTTCATGACTTCGATTTAATCAACCTTCTGGTAGACTTAGGAGTCACGTCTCTCCTCCCAACATCACTATATGCGTGTCTTGAAGCCTACAGCTTGGTCCTACATTTCCTCATTTTTTTTTCCGTGTCTGATGCCTTATATTAGAGAGCAATTCTACGAGGATCTACCAGACTGGACGGTACACCTGTCCATCTTTTGCCTGATACACAGATAATGCTGGTTCTCGGCAAGGAGAAGCTACTGCAGTCCAGCGTGCAATACGCCCAAGAATGGTTAGATACAGAAGGTATATGCAGCAATCCGGTAGGCTGTGACCCTCGTAGGGCCAGCTATCTAGCTACTGTGCTTCATACGCCATTCCTTTTCAAAATCATGGTTTCTCCCTTCCTGCTCCAGGAAATTCAGAAGGATTCTGGTTTCTGTGTCAATTGCAAAAGGGTTATAGGCAATAAAATTAAGGCTGGTCGGCGGACTTTATGGGATGAACTACCAGGATTCTTTGGTTTTCAAAGATGGGAAGAACTTAGGGACGATTAGGTATGACTAGTGACCAGTGACTCAATTGATAATGACCTATTGCAAAGCACCAACTAGCATGCAGACCTTTTCGAAGGTCGTGAATTCGGAATTCCTTCTGTGGTTGATGTCCTCGTGATTTCCAATTCTCATGTCCAATGGCTCTGGATAAAATATCAATAGCACGCAACCAACCTACAACAATAAACTGAACACCTGGTATACCGTATCAATGCTGCATTCAAGCAGCTTGTGCGAGTTGCACCCCCAATAACCCATTTGAATTAGACTGGAAATTGGCTACGGTTTCAAGATAGTTTTTCGATTGGTATACCGTAAACACTCTTTCGCTGCATGGAAATATGAAACACCTTACACAGGCTCAATAATCAATGGTCATGGAGGTTTCAAATTCGACCAACTCAGTGACTGCCCCAGCTCTGGGACACTCATGACCTTCACACGTGATCGCAATGGAGGCTTTCACTTCTTCCTTGCTTCTTCCCACAGACTGCTCTCCTCGCCGCCCAACATTTCTCGAGTTCGAACGTCTTGTCTGCTGGACCACTCATTCCGACTGTATTCGCCTCAAAAATCTCGACAGTTGTGACGACTCTCAGACTCCAACTCATCGACCATGTGAAGTATCCAACAAATGTCTGGCATCGCCAACGAACCACCAGTAATTTTTCTCCACATGACGGATGGCTGTGGGACCCTGTCCAAGTACGTACCCCAGAAACTGGCGTTGGATATGAGTCTTGACCTTCTAATTCTAATTCATCACGATTACAGGTACAGGTCTATGTTCTTGACCAGTCGCCATGACTCGACTTGACGCCGTGCACAGCATTTATGACTAGAAATGCGCAGCCCCCACGTATTTGCTTCTCACAATGGAAGTGGAACAGCCGCAACGAGGGTCTCTTATCCATTCACGTTCCTTAATTCAGATACGCCCCTGAAAGAGTACATATACGAGGCGTATTTGTGAACTTTACATCCCCCATTCTACACCTTCGCGATCATGCATCGCCGTTTCTCCACCCTTGTCAAGAACACCGCGTCTTCCTCCTCCATGCTTTCTCGGTCAGACGAGAAGACGATCGAGGACGATCAGCAGTCAAATGCCGCCACTGTCGTCCGTGACGAGCCTCTTCCTGTGGCTTCAACCAAGGTCAAGCGCGTGGACTATTACTACAGCCGATGGACCAAATCATGGAAGTACAGGGTATGATCCTTTTAACCACGAAATATCCATAGCCATTGACGTGAAATGGCAGAACACGAGCTCCAAGGTTACAGTCGAGAGCCTCCCAATCATGAACGGTGGCAGCAACGATGCGTGGAAGGAATTCAGTTTCGTGTACGTCCTCGTTTCTGGCCTTGACTCCCCATCACTTATGTTGTCTTTTCACCTGTAGAATCGTCCGCACTATGCCTAGGCAAGAAAATGCTGAACCTACGTTCAAGCTTGTCGTCAAGAGCGAGTACATTCTCAAGGCTTGCAAGGACGTCATCCAGTCCTGGCCCGGCATCTCCTGGAACTCTGATCCTCTCGAAGTAATACCCCCTTCTCGTGTTCCATTTCATTTCACTCATACTCTTCTCCACCCCATAGTTGGACCCTGAAATCTTCATCACATTCCACTCCAACTTCCTCGAATACGCGTCAACCCTCGAAGCCAAGAAACGGCGCACAGAAGAAGAGAACAACACCCTCCTCTCCGTGAACCTCCTCACCTCCACCATCGCCTCGGACTACCGCATCACCCTTGCCACCATCGACCGGCTCACCTCGCACGGCGAGATCACCTTCGACCTGCTCTACGCCATCCTCGTCCCGCGCAGCCTCATGGTCACGCGCTGCGCGATAACAGGCCTGCCGAGGCTGTTCGAGCTCACGTCGTGGATCCGCACGGCGGTCGAGGGCAAGCCGGTGTACCAGCTCAGCTTGCAGAGCGTGGATCTTGTGGATCGGCCGGTAACGCATAGTGTGGTTGTGGGCAGGGTGTATACGACTGTGTATATTCGCCCGATGCGCGGGACGGTGAAGATTAATACGATGGATGCGTATCCTCTCAAGTTCCATGCGGACCCTGAGGGGTTGAAGGAGACGATTTTGAAGAGGGGCAAGAAGTGGGTCAGCCTTATTGGAGTGCATCACAAGCAGTTCGATGGTATCGCTGCCCTCAAGGCTGGTGATAAACTCCTGAAGCATAACGTCTGTTCTTTTCTTATTGTCATCACACTTCGTGCTCATCTTCTCTCCTACACAGGTTCGAAGCAGGATCATGGTCGACCGCGCAACCTTCCGCCGCCTCAATCCCAACTACATCCTGCCCACGCCTGTGCCGCCCAAAGTGGATGACAACAACACCAAAACCAACGCGCGCTTCGCACCGCAGTACGACATCTACGGAAACCCTCTCCCCGAGCAGGTGGTGCCTGTCAATAGCCAAGGTAAAGCCTATTTTCGATCCTCCTCCTCATCGTCTGCGATACCGACCTTGTTTTTGTAGCAGATCACCTGGTGCAGCTCCAGTCGGACGACGCGACGGCTGACGTGGAGATGACGGACGCAGAGCTGCTGCTCACGCCGACCGTCGTCTTCGGCTTCAGTCTCGGCGACAAAGTGTGGTGTACGTCTCACCCCCTCTCCCTCATCCACATACGGCCCTCCTAACAGCTTTTTTCATCCTAAACAGTAGAGTTTAACGTCGAGAAAATCGAAGACGTCGACTGGAACACTGACGCATTCGCCAACCTCGTCCTGCCCGGCGACAGGAAGAACCTCCTTCAGTCTCTCGTCGAAGCGCACCACAAGGAGGTCGGGTTCGACGACTTCATCAAGGGCAAGGGCCACGGGCTCGTCGTCAACCTCTTTGGGCCTCCTGGAGTCGGGAAGACCTTCTCCGCGGAAGCGACGAGCGAGCATGTGCAGAGACCGCTGTATGTTGTTGGCGGAGGCGACCTTGGTACGAGCTCGGCGGCGCTTGATGCTGCGTTGGAGCGGATCTTTGATGTGGCGACTGCGTGGAAGGCGATTGTGCTGATTGATGAAGCGGATGTCTTCCTTGAGCAGCGGTCTCTGCATGATTTGGAGCGGAATGCGATGGTGGCCGTTTTGTGAGCCTTTCTCTTTCTCTATCGTTCGTTGTCCATTCCTGACGTCGTCGTTGTTCGTAGCCTTCGCCACGTGGAATACTACCGCGGCATCCTCTTCCTCACCACCAATAGGGTCAAAGCGTTCGACGAAGCCTTCCTCTCGCGCATCCACGTCGCGCTGCACTTCAGCGAGCTCACTGAAGAGTCGAAAGAGCAGGTCTGGGCCGCCTTCATCGCCAAGATGGGTGATTCAGCCAAAGGCGTCACGAAGGAGCAGATCAAGGAGCTCGCGCGGCGGGACATCAACGGAAGGCAGATCAAGAATGCGGCGCGAACGGCGCATTCGCTTGCGGTGGCGAAGGGTGAGGATGTGTGCTTTGAGCATCTGAGGATTACGCTGGATGCGCTGGATGAGTTTACGAAGGAGTTTGAGAGGAAGAACTCGGGGATGTATATGTAAGGGGGTGGAAGAAACTAGAAGAAGGAATATCAATGTTTGTACTTACTATGCATCTTTCGCTCACTCTTGTATTCTTACTCTGTACGACCTTTACGACACCAAAATGACTATTCCGTTAGATTAGGACCCATGGAATTTATCCTTGACAAGACTCTTGCTTAGCGGGGCATCAATTTGGGGAAACAGCCAACATCTGCACGAATGTAAATTAATGCTGGTCCTCTTTACTGGCAACTGATAATACAACTAATTCTAGGCGTCATATGGTCCAAAGAAATGGCCCGGCAAGATCGTGGAGAGAAGCCTCATCTTCCAAGAAATGAGGCTCACAAAATCCAAATGATGTGGGCCTCTGGCGTCACCCGGACAGGCAAGGTAGAATGAAGCTCACGAAGGTACGACGACACGGAACAAGCGCTGCAGGCATAATAGTAAGCGCAATGGTGTCACTGGGACGAAAACGCAGGAAGGCGAGAAGGTAGGAAGCGCCGCGTCTCGTTGACCAATTTGAGTCAACATAACCGGGTGTGCGCTAATAGTAAACTAGCTAAGATCTAGCCCACGCGACGGTATTGTTATTTCGTATCAACGGTGTTCAATTAAAGTAAGATCTGCTTCACATTGCCAAACTGTGAAACCCTTGATAATGGAGGAGAGAAATTTTTTGGAGAAGTTGACTCCAGTTAGACTATGGAATCTATATACCATACAGCAGGTTATCGTCTCACTAATCTCACTCTGAAGGGTTCCGTTCTTTAATCAAATTCACTACACGCTCCCGCGTGTGTGCCCACAAATAAGCGTCCCAAGCCCCAAGCTCAATCTCTGCTGAAATTTCACTAGCACGCAGCGCAGGCATCCGCCAATCATTCGGCCACTTCCAGCTGGTGCCACGAAACTCGACGCCATGCTTCACATCCACCGAATTCAACTTTGCCATCCAGAGCGCACACGGCTGGCAGGACAGCTCTGAGACGGCAATGTAATTGAATGGTGGGGTGGAAGAACCCCCGTTTTCCACGATATTGTGGCTGAGGAGGTGGAGGTAAGTAGCAATTTTGAGCTCTGGGTGTACGACAAGCGCAGATGAGTCGGTAGGAGTAAGGGTAAAATCGTGTGCGGATTCTGGTCCAATGAATTTGTATCCCTTTTCGCGGATTAAGTATTCGTAAACTTCTTTCCAGACTTGACGGTTAGAAGGCCAGAAACCGACTGGTGCGCCGTATTCCCCGTTGTTGAGAGGCTTGATTTGGAATTTGAAATTTGACATCTGGGCAAAGCGGCGTGTCGACCAGAATTTCCGGAGTTTTTGTATCTTTTGCGGAAATGACACTAAATCTTCGAGGAGGTGACGCAAGACACCACCTTAAAGAATGAGTAGTAAGTTCGGTTATTAAAAACTAAGGCAATAAATTGTATACTTACGACCCACATCGTCCACCTCACAACCCAAATCAAGCAAGGGATTCCAATTTTCAACGTAGGGGTTGGTACTTTGGCCTATTGCCAGCAGAGCGACTCCCTCTTCTGTGGCCCTCTCCACAGTGGAAATAAACATGTCGAGACTCGCTTTGTTGGCCAATTTGAAGGATGTAGCGAGAACTTGTTCGTATGGTGCCAAGTCCTTCAAGATGCCTTCAATTCTCTGAATTATTCTACGAATTTCGTCCATCCTTCGGAACCAGAATGGTTCAGGCCGTGCCGCTTCCTTTTCGTGCCATTTGTGGTACTTCGCAACCCAAGCACGCAAACCAGTCAATTTCTCAAGGAATTGCACAGAAAATATGGGCATGCAAAATTCGTACAGGGAACGAATTAGGTCCTGCGCTTGCTGTGACCCGCGCTTGCTGTCTTCTGCACAGGGAGACCAGAAGAGCATGGAAATTCCTATCATTTCCTCCCAAATCCATCGTATATGTTCCTGCGTCCTCTCTGTAACGTGATTCCGGCTTGCAATAATAACCTCGATCGTCCCGACGCCGTCGTCGACCCTCAAAGCACACGCAACACTCGTGTTCTCCTCATTGGACGACAAGCCAGCTAGCGCTTCCATGGTGTCGCGGATAGAGTCATCAGCCTTTTCCAGGACCAATGGTTCCAATGATTGCGTGAAACGTGTCTTCTCATATCTGTCTGCAGGGACCCACTCAGCCGGGACTGAGTTGACCAGCGCTGACAGAGTGGTTGGGTTGGAGCAGGTCGCCGCAATGTCACTAGAGTCGGGTTTCATATCAAACAAGCAGTGTAAGCCGGAAGTGGCGGAAGAAAAATGAGAAATCTGACCTATTTAACCTCCAAGGTGTTTGTTTCAGGACTCACATGCAGCCTGGAACGTAGGCTATGTTACGTAACTAGGTATGCGCAATCTCCTCGCTTCGTCATCCTAGAAATTGAGGTCAGTGATCATTACATTGTGCACCCTCACTAAGGTACATATAATAAGAATGTAAAGCGTAAATCAGAACATGATACTAAACTTCTTGAACCAGAAAATTGAAGAAATATAGACAACAAAGAGGCAGTTCCAGTGCACACTGACTGGAGAGCGCTTATTTTTCGGCAGCCGCGCCAATGCCGCCCGTTACGAAAATAGCTCCACGACAAGAAGCATGTTCACTCACTATTGACCAGAATGACGAGGGCCAAGGTAGAAGCCCACGAACAGTTGAATTGTGAGAGTCTATGTAGGACTAATCCTCGACGGTACTTTGCCATGTTTGAATTGTCTGGATAAGATCAATGTCTAAAGGCATGAAATGAAAGTCAGTCTGGAATGGTTTTGTAAAATCGTACTGTGATAATTTTCCCGACGCAGCTCCGTGGAAGGGTCCTCCTCTTCATCGGAGTCGACATCAAGATCTAAAATAAAATCGCGTATCGTAAATGAGTGCATTTGGACGGCCAAAACTTACCTCGACCGGAAAGCAAATACTGTCCGTATTCCATTCGTTCCTGAAGAGTCGCGTCACCTGCGGGTTTTCTCACTCCATCACCACGATGGGGTTGTACAGTTTCCATTTCTGGTTCTTCGTCGCCCAAGTTGTCCACCTCTATGTCTGATGATCCTGAGCTAGTTTGGAGTTCGCGCACTGGAGCAAGACCAGAACCCAAGAAGAACTCTTCAGCTCTTGTACCTGGCAAAAGAACTGGTTCCCAATACAACAACCGCACCAGTCGCATCGTCAAGTCCACCAGGTTCATGACATCAGGAGGCAGCGTTAAGGGGGGTGGCTGCAGCTGCCTCAGATACCGTCTGAATTTGATCTCGGCATTGAGGACGACGAGAAACGGGTTGAGTGTCCCGCCAGCAGGACGGGGATAGTCAAAGTAAAATGGAGGGAAGCGAGGGCAGTCGAGGCTTCCTGGGTGTTCGCGCAGGGTATTGTCGGCCCCTGGGACGTATGTCTTGTGGGATACCTGGCCATCCGCGTTCCGATTGTATGCGATGAATACCTTGCCGTTGGGTAACATGTGTTTAGGGCGCAAGGCCACTAATTCATACTGTGGGTTGACCAACGTAGCGTCTCGGAGCTAAAAGTAGCAACATAGGGCATGAACATCAGGTCCCAGAGGGTCAAAGATAAAACTTACATTGAGAAGTCTGGCAGAGATTTGCCCACTATCGTTATAGAATGCCTGTCGCCGAGAGTTATCCTCCTCTAGCATCCGGGTCAATTTGTTTAGCGTATCGAGAGATCCAGTAATTGCAAAGAAAGCATATTTTTCAAGCGAAGTGTGAAGGGTACGATCCACTGGTGCAGCTGTGAATCAGCGACAAAAATGGCATAAAAGGGCGTGAACTCACTTTTTGACAAGTTGACTCTGGAATCCAGGTCGAACGGTTTACGAACGATACACAAGACGACAGCGATTAATCTCTCCTAAAGAAGACGTTGAAGATAAGAAGATGCACCGTGACCAACCAAAAGCCAAACGTACAACTTCTGCCTTGGTCGCAGGGTCATTTCTAACAACATTGACCCAGTGCACTCGTTCGTGAGTGAAACATGACGCCTTCGTAACGAAACACGGTTCCTCTACATCAATCTTGGGACTGGTGGACTGGTTCGACTTGACTGAAGGCGCGCCAGCAGAATGGGCGTCGGGAATGAGTTCAGCGAGACCCCAAGCCTGAACTTCGGGCAGCCTAGAGAAATTAAACGAAGTAGTTAGCCTTTCCTCGGGTTTGAGAATGGCAGACATTTGCAGGAGTCAGGTTCAGTGATCAATTTGTAATACCCGCGACAAGTACAAACAAAAACCCACCAGCCGAGGCGACGGGCGTCTTTTTCTCGTATTTAAATAAATATCTTGACTCCTGAAAATGATCTTGCAGGCATGCCTAGACTCTAAAGAGTAATTATGGTTTGATAATTTTAAAACATCGTATCCATGATACCTAAACAGCCAGTGGTCAATAAGCTTGCAAGGGCCACTGCTACTACCCTCGCCGGCTTCTTCGTCACCCTCCCAGTCTACGGCGTTGGCGACTAAATATGTAAGAGCGAATTAATTAAATAATTCCAGAAAGTCAATGGTTGTAGGGGAAATAGCTGCTATATTTACGTGTATCTACCAGCTACAGGTGTTGTTGCTCGTGAATTTCTACGTTACTCAGACTTACGAGCATTTCCTTCCTGACTCACGAGAATGAAACCTGGTTTGCTTCCCACCTCTCCGACCGGGGCCAGAGAAATCAGCATCTTTTCACTATTCTTAACGGATTTTTCATCAAGAGGAGGAAGTTTTTTGGCTTCACCACCAGCCGAAGACGCGGAAATGATGTGGAGGATATCGCCTGGGTCGAAATAATGATTTTCACGAGGCTCGGGGTGTTTTCGTGTTTTAAATAAGGTGACGATGACGATTATTATAGCTAGCAGAGAAACGAAAGTCGGTGCAACGAGAATGCCGGCTGAGGTAGCTGGATCCTGGTGCCATCCAATCGTGGTCACGTAATGGGTTCCGTTTGTCGCGATCCGCATATCGTCTGGAGCGGTACTACCTCCATTTGCGAATAACCCGTTGTCGTCTTGGGTGTACGCCGTACGAAGAAGCTAGAGGAGTGACATAATTAGCTGTGTATTCGGGGTAAGGAGAAGGTTTTACTGACGGTCCCGCTAAGTTCAATCACGCCTCTAACATATTCTGCCTGAGATTTTAAAAATATTGAGTTCCTAATCAAAACGAAAAAAGGAAGGCACGGTGAAGCAACTCACTAAAACTTCGTTCGCTGTTTCTGTACTGTTCGACAGAGAATCCCAAAATGCCAAAATACTGTCTCCCATCGAATTACCTACGATGCCCTGCCCAACGTACAAACCGCGTAGAAATAAATCGACCGCAAAATCACCAAGCCAGGGCGCATCGACCACAGAAATAACCGGATAAGTGGAATTAAGGAAATTCGGTGAGGTGGATCCGGACAATTTGCTATTGACGCTGTAGTCAACCGTTATGGTGGTTACTTGGGGAAAGATGCTGCAGATAACCGTCCCTAGTTGTTTATACATCCCGGAGCCGGTCAAAACGAGGTCTAGATTCGAAGCACAATTTTTAGGGTCGATACGCATAGAGGCTGTTGACTTGACTTACTCCATTGATGACGTCCTTCTGGGTTGACAAATGGACAAGAAGCGCCGTAGACGGCGTCGACGTTTACCGACGTAATAACAGGGTCTAATGACAATGAGGTTTGTTAGCCATTTGAATAATGCAGAAATTGAACTGAGTATATTACCAGAGAAGAAGGTATCAGCAACCGTATCGCCAGGGCACATCACAGCAATTTGTGCCAGCGTCATATTTTGGTTGAAAATCGCGTCGGTAACTGAATTAAGAACCACGCTAGGAGAAGTGGTCGCGTTCAATACTCGAGTTTCGCAGGATACGTTGGCTGTGAAGCCTTGTTGGGTGATCGTAAATTGTACTGGAAGCACAGCTGGGGCTTTCTTCGGTTGAACCACTTGCCCCTTCTTGTTTTTCGTCTTCACTGATGGGCTAATGGTCTTTCCGGTCGAGGAGAGGAGCTTACTTGTCACATTTTCTAGTGCCAGTGGTAGGAGGCCCACTTTCCAAAATACGATTAAGCGCTCATTGACTGATAGGAGGAGGTACGCTTACTGGTGGCGTTAGCATACGAGAAATGATTGAAATTTAGCACGCTTGGGAGGGAGAAGTGAGTGCTGACGGCATTGCTGCCACTTGACTCTGAGAGAGATAGGACGTGCGTGAAATAATCTAAAGGGTAAGATGTTAACACGGATAATCTGGATCAATGAGCGATGCAAAATACCGGGTTTGACTTTCTCCGAGTTAGCGACCATAAGGCTTTGAAAGCCTGAGCTCGCCAGATCAAGCTCGGTGCCGACCATCGCTGTGGGGAGGACGATTTGTTTCGGCAGAAGAAGGGTAGTATACCTGAAGAACACGTGCCGCTATCGACTCAGAAATGTGCAAGGGAAAAGTAGCATGACATACCCCGCGGTTTGGGTGCTCACTGCCAAAGCACACAGAATCGAAAAGAGGGTCCAGGACGGGCGAATGAAATTTTTGATTGGAGTAGCTTTGGAGAGATGGATGGATGCGAAGATGACATACAAGGAAGTGGTCGAGTCGGGTCGGGCTAGCGATCTAGCCAGAGCGTATCGGATGGCTCCTGCGTACAAGCTAAGCGTATTCGTTAACCGATAGTGTCGGGAACAAGTACTATTAGCTGAAGACTCACGTAACTGAGCACACTGCAAGCAATGTAGCGATAAGGGTGACGATCAGTGTTACTGTTTGGTAGTTCTTTTGCACGTAGGTCGCTGCAGAATAGGACAGCGGCACGGGCTCCGTCACCGTCAGCGCGAAGAACGCCCACGAGAAGACGAGTAATATTGTCTGCCCAACGATAACGGCGATGGGAATCGCATAAAATGGGTTAAACCATCTCCAGTGTCCCGATGATAGCAGGTGAGATTTTTCGCCAAAAATGCCTTGGTCAATACGACATACCTATTGGTAAAATTCCAGTTGACCTTCTTTTGCAAGTTCTTGATCGTCTTGGGTTTCGGCAAGACCTCAGAAAGAGGCAAATCGTCGACCGAATCGATTTCCTTGAACACCGCCGGCTGGGAAGTACCTGTCTGGTAAGAATTGGGGTCTGACTGTAGGCCTGGACGCATCGGACTGTACGCCATGGATGTCGGGAGAAAGGTGCAGGCCTTGAAACGATCCCTAGCTCAGGCCTGTCTTTTACGGCTGAGGGAAATGGATAAGGTACTGTTGTGGCATTGTTAGGTTTAGGCACCGCTCTTGACACCTGTTAGTTAACACGACTCCAATCCATTCAAATCTACCATGGTTCATTGGAGCGGACGTGAAATGAGACCGATCCTTGCATTTTGAAGGTGAGGACTATTAATAAACGCTACTGAAGGTACTTACTGAGATGGAAAAACATTCAAGTTAGAACTTTTACCGATTTCCGGCGTCCCTAGACGGCCTTGAAGGGGGTAGGGCGGCTGAATGCCCGGTTATTGAAATTCTATAGAGGCTTGTATAGGTGTCGTAAAATTGGACGAGTACAGAAGGGCGCAAAAGGTGCTAACGTGACTGCATGAAAATGATTCGATGCATCCTTTGCATCGAGGAGCGGGCATGGAGCGAAAAGGTCTTAAATACAATTGAAATGGTCCTCTAATCCTGGAATTCAGGGTCGTAATAAGTGAACCTTCGTAGGGGTATTGTATCTGCTGACTTGCCTCGAGTCTCGACAGAGTCGACTGGAATGAATTGCGTGCCGTTTGCTTGTTGTTTATCCAATCAGTCGCAGACCGACAAAATCCGTGTAGTTCGTGTAGTTCGTGGAATAGATACATACCTCAGAGCGAGATTTCAATCCACTACGCTCAGCATTTGATGTTCGGGATATGCTCCAGCAAGTTAGCAAGAGGGACGCGATGTGGAAGGTTGAGAAGAGGTAACTTCAATCGGAGATTAAATATTAAAATAATAATCAACGATAAACTCCAGTTAGTCGTTCTTGACACCCACTCCCATGTCGCCGCAATTTTCTACGCCTCATAGGAACTGAAAATGCTGCCAGCTCCTCCCAACTTTTCCACAGCAGGATCACAGTTCGCTCTGCCGAACAATTTTACAGCAGGATCGACCTACGTTGGGCATCAACAAGGCTATCTTCCTCAATCGCTGCAAGATCCTTTACACCAAGGTGCCGATCCTAACTCTCCAGAGGTGTTCAAAAACAACATCAGTATCGTTCATGCGGAAGTTTTGCAGCTGCAGGAGTGTGCTCGCAAAACTTTGCTAGCCATGTCAGTTTCGTCATGCTTAAAATTTTCCCATTTTTATCTCGTAAACATTCAGTCAAAACGCGTACCAGCCTGGAAACTCTCCTGCCAGAACTGAAGGTACTTATTCAACACATATCGTTAGCTCATCACGCTTACCATGCACCTCAGGATATATAGTCGAGCTCAAGCAACAGCTTGCAACCGTGATTGAGAAGCTACGTCAGACTGGCGTCGGTGCTCTCCCATTTATACCGACCCCTACCGACCCAACTGCTGCACCAGTTGTACCGACCGAAAACGAGCTTCTCGTGCGCACGACAGCGAGCCTTCGTGCTCTGTATGAGAAAGTCCAACGAAGTCAAGATAGTTCCTCCGTGGTAGCAAATCTCTTAACGACCGATCATCAACCAAAGCCAAGCAAGTAAATTTAAAGGAGTATCTGAGGCTGGAGATGTGATCAGGGAATATTGGTAAGTCTTTTCATCGCAATGCATCGTTGGACCAGTTGTGACCATTCTGCAGTAAATTTTATCGATTGCCATCATTTTGTATTATGACCCCACAAAGGAAAATTGTATTGTATCAACCTTGGACCGCTTTTTGGAAGATTCCACGATGATTCACGGCAGAGAATGCGACCTTTTTATCTCTTCGTCAAGATTTCATCTTACGCCTTCTAATCGCCGGTTGAGTCGAAAGGATTTTGGTTAACTATCCAAATAGAGGGTGCTCGTATCATCGCCAGTCCGAAGCACTGCCGACAGGATCCGCGAGACTGGTTCTGTTCGACGCAGGTGCGGCCGATGAGCAAGTGCTAGCATAGCTTCAATCAAATTCTCTCTCAGTGGACGGTACGAGACTAAGTGCTGGCAACTGCTGGCAACTGTATCGTATTCCGCTTCTGTCTTGCGGAAGTTATTTCGGTTTTCAAGGACTTTCCCATGGTTCAGAGTCGATTCATAACTACTTCACATTTTCCGTTCATTTGTTGTCGACATACTTCCAGTGAGTTTCTCCAAGTTTCTTATGTTACACCGTTTTCATCGCTCTTCCTTCTTCACAGGCAAATTTCTAGGCGTGTTTTTCACGGTGGACACTAACAGAATGCAGAAGACTCCTTCTGCGTGGAGGCTTACATTCAACGTGTATGTCGTCTCCTCACCTTCTGCCGTTCTCGGCGCTCGACCCTCGTGTTTTCATTTCGCGATATATTTTTAGACCGTCCTTCGTTCTGACCACTCACAAGTCCAGCACCATATCAAAAAGATCAATGACCTACAACAGCTGGTTTTACGGTTTTGAGGTCTACATTGTGTAACCAACCCCGAAAACTATACCATGTAATAGGTCCGTTGAGGTTCCAATTTTTTCCCCTCTGATCAGTGTCTAAACTTCCGCCGCAGCCCTCATAAAAATCTGGCCTCCGGCTTCTCTCGGAGCATCTTTCTGTATCCTTGGAGAACGGAAGCGGAATAGAGATTGACATGGCCCCAGACCTCGCTTTTTTGCTCGGAGGATCAACGAGAGGGCCTGCTTGACTGGACCTGAAGCACATCTGCTGCGAAGCAAGAGGCTTTAAAAAGCGGGACTAGTGTCAGGACTAGACCAGTCGTTCCTCGCCTCTCGTCCTCTCAGCCATTACGATGTCTTCAGTGTCTTTATCCAACCACAGTGAAAAATCCGAGGTCGTTATCAAAGCCCAAGATGTCGAGAAAAATAACACGCCTGCGCTCGACGCTCACTATGATCCCGTCTTCGTTAAGAAAACTCTGTGAGCACCATTTCCGTCATCAGACTCTTGGCTTTCGCTGACCTAAAGCTTGTAAGTCGTTTAATTGACTGGCGTATGCTTCCCTTGCTCGGATTGGTGTACTCCATCGCCCTCATCGATCGAGCCAATCTGGGCATCGCTCGCACAGCTGGGATGGATGTTGACCTGGTAATGTTTCCACATGATTCCTCAGAAGATCAAATTCTTAACGTTCTGCACTGCATACAGAGACTGGACATCGGCGAGCGATACAGCATCGCCTCGTTGGTGTACTTCTTCCCGTATATCCTCCTGTTCGTGTCACATCTTTCACCTTTCGTCTCTCGGTCAATTGATGGTTGTATGATAGTCAAATTCCTGGAAACGTCATCCTACGATGGTTGGGTTCTCGGGCATGGTTAACTACATGCGTTGTTGGATGGGGAGTTGCGCAGGTCGGCATGGCTTTTGTGACTACGTGGGGCCAGCTGTCCGTCTGCCGTGTCTTCCTCGGTGCCTTCGAGGTGTGTCCAACTTATCATCTCTCTTTTTTACGATTCTGAAACCCGTTTGACAGGCAGGATTCTTCCCTTCGTTGACCTTTATCATTACAACCTGGTATAAACGCTATGAAGTGCAGAAACGACTCGCCTTCTTCTACCTCAGTTCCATCCTGATCTCAAGCTTCAGCTCTATCCTTGGTTCGTTCCTTACAATACTATATTACGACTTACTGACGAGTACATTCCAGCATATGCGATCAATCTTTTGAAAGGAAAAGCCGGTCTAAACGGCTGGCGATGTATTTTTTTCATCGAGGGCCTGCTAACAATTTCTCTGGGTGTCCTCACGTGGTTTTTTGTTCCCGATTTTCCCGACAAAAGTACCTTCATTACCAAGGAGCAGCAACGGGTACGTGGACTCCATATTCCAATGTTAAAGACGATCGTTTGACAGGATTTTCAGATGGTTTTGGATCGCGTCCAAGCAGACAGAGGCGACTCTGTTCCAGATAAGATGAACTGGACGAAAGTTGCCACCCATCTGAAGGATCCTCTCGTATGGGCATTCGGTCCGTTATAATTTCGCTTCTATTTGAATGATATACTGATACTGATCTATAATCGAACATTCAGCTGCCATGTTCATGGCTAGTACAATGCCAGCTTACGCCGTCGGTTTCTTCATGACCATCATTTTGAGAGGGATGGGATTCTCAGAGTCCATGTCTCTCATATTGACGGCACCTCCAGGCGTCTTCGCTGTGCGTTTATACTCAGGCCTGCATGATTTGTTGACTGAATGTGTCTCTTTGCTCGATTTAGGCTGCCTCTTGCTTCTTCGCGTGGCTTTCTGACCGAACGAAAATGCGAGCCCTCTGGATGGTCGCACAAAACCTTATCTGCATCACCGGGCTCCTACTCGCGGCGTACTCAAATACGAACCTTGTACGCTACTTTGGTCTGTACCTCGTCAACGCAGGTGCAACAGGGTGCATCCCCGCCGTTCTCGCCTACGTAACAAAACATCCCTTTTGTCTTTAAATCAGGAAAATGACACTGACGCCAGTTGGAACAGAGTGCAAATAACATAACGAGCCACACAAAACGAGCCATCCAATCCGCCACCATCATAGCAGCGGGGGGTGTTGGTGGCATTATAGCGACGACAGTATTTCGCCAACAGGATTTTCCAAGGTGGGTAACTGTTGTCATTGCTTCTTGATTAGATTTGTGACATATTCTATTCGTTTCGTACTATCCAGATATCTAAACGGCATGTGGACGACCATAGGACTTCAAATCCTCATGATCATTCTTCTGGGTGTGACGACTCTTGTGTTCAGACGCCGAAACCGACTTCGCATGGAAGGGAAGTCTGGCCCGCTAGAGGGACAACCTGACTTTTACTACACAATTTAATTCTTACACTCTTTTACTTCTCGGGGAAGAGTGTATTAGTTTGTATTGTTCTTGTGAATTCAATTTACGCAATATTTTCTTTTGGTCATGACATTATGTGCATTATAATTGAGGCAGACCACCGCCAGGAATCACACAGGAAAGTCATTTCATTCGATCAACGAACAGTAGACTATAGTATATACACAAACACTGGGAGGATGTACAGACAAAATTTTGGGCCCAGATATTCTACACATTGATGATGAGCACGAAAAATGGAGGAATATATGAGCAAAACACAGAGAACATGATTGACAAGTAGATGTTCACTATGATGAACAAGAAAAATTGGACAACACAACGAAAACAATAACAATCGAGAGCAAGATTCAAGATATGAAAGACAAGAAAGAGAAATCGTAGCAAGATTCAATCGTAAAATTAGCAAGCATGTCAAGGTCTGCCGTTGCGGGTAGACCTCAACGAAGGCGTTAGAAAAGTAACCGTGAAGCATCGTGGAGGCATGAGGGTTGCGTTTGGAGTGGTCGTGTGACGTGAAGGGGTCATGCGAAGACGTTGGTTTGGGTAGATATTATTTGAGATGGGGGCATAGGTCGAGTGGCATAGACATAGGCATCAAATCATCGGCATGGAGAACATTGATCACGATAGACTCAGACCCTGATAGGTCGGTTCTGCGAAGCAGGTGTACGACCACCAGGAGTAGGTCTGCCGCGAGGCCTTGGTCTGTTTAGCCTCAGAGTATCACCAGGGCTAGCAAATGATATCAGTGTACAATTCGCGAGAACATTTCCAAAGTGCTTACGTCATGATAGCGACATCTCCCACAGAATTTTCCTTGTGATCTTTGGACGATTTGCCAGTGCTACGTTTCGACCAACCCAGGGCAGTCCGTCGAGCAGTGGATCCAACCCGAGGGCGAACATTGGGGGCGAGGCCAAAGGCGTTCTCTCTTTTAGGTTCAATGTCCAGTACCAGGGGAGAGAAAGGCTTCAATGCTTCAAGTGAAGGAGGAGCAACCGTGATATTCTTCTTGACGATCACTGGTCGAAGCACTGGCGTCTTTTGGAGGTCAACAACGGAAGAGTGAGTTTGTTCGGGCGAAAGCGTTGATTTAGCAGTCCGCTGAGGGTATGGCGACGCACGCGATGAGGTACGCGAACGGATTCGATGAGGCCGGAGTTCGGATGGCAGAGGTCCATAATTTTGGACAGAATGCTCAAGAAGAGCTTGCATACCGGACGGGCTACCAGGAGCTTGGAAGGCTAGATAATAACTGGTGAGCTGGTTGTCAAAGGAAATGTAGAATCATACTTACATTGAATCGCAAAGAGCGAGAATGGGGTGTCTCGCCACTGTCGCCGACTCTCCGTGACCGTTTCATGGGCTTCATCTCTGAGGGCATAGTACTTTCTCAAGGCGACAATACCCCGTTCGTCATCCCAGGTTGACTCCTCAGGTTTGGAGACAAATGATACAGTGTCGGAATCAACAACAAAGACTGCTTGTCGGGTGGTTGGGCTGCTCTTCTTGGATAGCAGCGAATGTGCCGGGCTTGTGTGGTTCGAATTCGATATTTCCTCCTCGATAGTCTCATAAACGGACGACCTCGAGATATGCGACTTGGAGTAACGGCGACGATGACCCGTGCCCGGAGCTCGAGCGCGAGCGCGAGTCCTGTTTCTCGCAACTGTTGACATTGGATGGGTGGCATTGGAAAGGGCGATGTTGATTTGGGAAAGGTCGATGCTTGACTGAGAACCTTCCGAAAACGAGGAGCCATCGGATGCGGAAAGAGGCGGTGTGTCGCCTCCCGAACTCGATGTGCAGGTACTGGAACGAGATCGAGTAGCAGGGCCAGGCCTGGAGAAGACAGGAACGTCTAAAACAAAGTTAGCAAAGGGAGAAAATACGATGATACGAGAACGTACAAGCACTGGTAAGATCCTCTCCATCAGCAATAAGAACACTCTCTTCCAAGCTTTGCCTCTCCAAAAGGCCATGCTGCGCCTTGATCATGCGCTCGCCACCGAACTGGAAGGACGAAGTCGATGCGATAGACGGCTTCTCGACGATGCGGGCCTTGTTAGGCGACTCGTATTGATCATGGCCTTTATAATTGACAGCCGAGTGCTTGCGTTTCTCGACTCGGACGCACGGAGATGCCTCGATAATGGAACCAACAGAACGACGGCGAACGTGACCACCGCCTAGCATCTATCAACAGAGAAATGAAATCGGCAATTTGAAAGGTAAAGACAGGAAATTGGAGCTTACACTGATCATGGTGTCATCTTCTCTCATAGGGCTATGAATACTATTGCGACTGAGAACAGAGAGAGGGCGGAACTGATTCGGTGGAAGCAGGCCATTCTGGAACGGATGGGAGAAGTCGTCGCCGAAAACAGAGTCAGACGAAACAGAAGACGGACGACCAGTCTTCTCAAACAGCGAATCCTCCATCGACGACCGCTGGTACTCATCAATGATAGAATCATAGGGGAATCCATCCTGCGAAGCACTCGCACTCCCAGGCGGAGAGGCAGAGATCGAAGACAGAGGAGCCTGGGTATCGAACATCTTGTCTCCAATCCCAGGTCGACCAAGGTGCATACCCGAAAAGTCGCTCACAACCGAGTCAACAGACTGGTCCCTGCGATGTTTGGCCCACGCTGAGATACCACCATTCGCTCCGTGCTTGATGTACGACATGGCCACAGAACTTGTGCTGGCAGACGAGTCGTTGCGGCGATGACCGAAGCTGCGGTTGTACAGACTGATAGGCGGGGCCTGCGACGAGACGGACATGTTTGATTCGCGACGACGATGTCCGCGAGGACCGTTCTGCTGAGGGCGGAAGTAGAAGCTGGAAGCGTCAGACTCGACACGACGACGAGGCTTATTGGCCAAATACGCGAATGTGTCATCCACAGACATCGACATCGAGATGCTCGTCATGTCCTCAGACGAAGGCCTTTCTCGCAGGCTGGGAAGTCCGTAGTCGAAGGGATCGTTCGACCCAGAGTTAATAACGTGGCCGTAGGACGAGACAGATGCAATGCTAAACACCGACTCGTGCCGACGATGAGGTGCACGACGACCCGCTCCAACAGAGGCAACAACTGCAGGAGGTGGATAGAATGCCGGTCGTTCATTACTGAACTCGAACCCGCGCCTGACCTCTTCGAACGAGTTGAAGCCCTCAAAGCTAATGCCCGAGGTCGGGCGGGACGCAGCTTTGTAAATGCTTCTCCTCTTTTCCTGTGCCGACTGGTGCGTGCTAGAATCCGAATTGACACGAGGCCGCTCAGTAGGAATACCGCCGACCATCCTCGCGTAGATGGATTTGAGAACCGAATCATCCTCAAACCCATCGAGCATGAACGAGTTAGGTGCTGAACCAGAAATGGAGCGGACATGCGAGGGTGGCGGGATGATATCCGACAGGGTAAGTTCCTTCTCCTCCCTGGGCAGCGACCTGGACGACGGCTCACGTGGGAGGCCACCGAAGCGGAAGGACGTATTGAGCTCTCCGTCCGAGGTGCGCGACGAAGTAGACGTCGCCAGTGTGGGCTTCAGACCTGGAGACGGACGCTCCGGGAAGAGGCTGTCGTCGGAGGTGCTGTTGCTGGCCAAACTATCCGAGCCTTGAAGGACAGTAGGCTCCTTGACATCAACAATCCTCGAAGCAGAGAACATATCAAAGTGCAACGACTTGCTCTCCTGCTGGCTCTGACTCTGACTCTCCATGCCCGAACGCGTCTTCTCCATCAAACTAAGCCCAGACATCTTCACATCCACAAGCCTCTCCTCCTCACTATCCCCCTCCAAGCCAGCACTGCTCCCGCTCCCCTCGCTCCCGCTGCTGCTGCTGCCCTCCTCCATCGCCATCCTAAAGTCCACCGGCAGCGCCGGCACAGGCGGCACATCCAACAACACCCCCACCCCAAAGTCATACCTCAAATCGACCTTCGCCGGCGTCCTGAACGCGTTCTCCAGCTGCTCCACGAAGCTCCGGCGGTCCGACCCGCCAGACTCGTTCAGCTTCTTCAGCTCGCCGGTGAAGTCGAACGACTTCTTCGTGTCGCCCTCCTCGGACATGGACGGAGAGTTGGTGAAGTCGTCGAGCTCGAGATGGTTGTCCTGCTCGTCGATGAGCGCCGCGCGGAAGACGGGCAGGGAGAGGTCGAGCTGGAACGGCGGGAGGAGGTGCGAGCGGGCGTGTTCAACTTCCATGGAGGAGGTGAGCTCGGCGTTGCTCTCCTCCATGTCGACGTCATGAATCTCAACCTCCATCCCACTATCCCTATTCCGCTCGCCCGCTGATAAAATAACCCTCAACTCATCAGGCACATCCGAGTCCGGATCCGACGCATCAAACGGCTCCTGATAGCACGACACATCCGACCCGCCCATCGTACCCGACATCCCCAGCACGCGACGCGTCTCTCTCGCAATGGGCACGCTGTACTCCTCGTCCGCATCAGAGAGATACTGGTCATACCCGCCACTAACAGCGCTGAGACGGACGAGCTGGCTGCCATAGTTCGAGCTCGTGCTCGACCGACTGCCCTTGCTTGACGTCGACCGCCTGCCCGTGCTGCTCGGAGCCAACGACGCCCGCCTATCCTGCTCCGACTCGTGGATGCGCTTGAACACAGGCGTCAACGAGCCCGAATACTCCTCCGTCGAGCCCCTTCCCCTCTCCGTGCCCCGCGAGGAAGAGCGCGACCCCGGACCAAAAGTCAACGCTGAAGGCGCGCGCGGGTGTTCCTCGTCATGCCCATGCACACCCATCTCCCCAAGACCGACGGGCGACGCTGGAACCTGCAGCAGCTTCGCAGCCTTGATCGCCACCCGCGACCGCGCAGGGCGCAGAGGCTGCAGCACAGGCTCGGGCTCGGGCTCCGGCGCAGGCGTCATCGTGCGCTTGTGCCCCGGGCGGAAGGTGCTCGCACTGGTCGAAGGCGGCGTGGGGCTGACCTTGGCGCGGATGGTCGCTGGCGCATTCCTCTCCTTGACAGGGGACAGCCCCTTCATCAGCGTCGCCCACGGCGCGATCTGCTTCGAGATGAGAGCGGCGTTGACGGTGTTGTTGTTCCTCGGATTCGTGTTGGAGGTCGCCGCCGGTGCCTTTGCCGTCGTCTTCGTCAAAGTAGACGCAACAGGAGAACCGTTCTTCGCGGCGGGATACCCCCTCGACTGTGCATAAGGCCTCAACGAGCTGATCGACGCCGCACTCCCCTGCCTCGCCAACAACGCGCTTCCCCCTCCCCCTCCCACCCCAAACGTCGCCGCGAGCTTCTTCGCGCTCTTCATCCCCAACGGGCTGTCCTGCCCCACCCTCTTGCTTTTTGGGTTCGGGTTGCTTTTTGGGTTCGTGTTCGGGTTGGGGCTGCCATTGTGCTGCACCGCATCAGCACCGGGGTGGGCCTGGGCATACGCCTTGACCTTCTCGAGCGTCGACGCCGGGGTGGGCGACGGCGACAGAGACCCTGCGAGCCGGAGCGGCGTCATGTCGGGCGTCGTCGGCGTGGCTTGTAGATCGAGGTTGTTGATGAGCAGCGCGAGGTCGTTGGTCGCTGCGTCCAGGATTGAGAGCACGCCTAGGTATAAGTTGGTTAACGAAGGAATCTATCCAGAAGCAAAAGACCTAAACAAACCTTCGTCGTCCTCATACATAGGCTTCGGCCTGCTCCTCCCCAACAGCTGCTCCGAAAGCGGACGCGCCCTCGCCTTCTTCACCGGCGTCGACCTGTCCTCTCCTCCCTCTCCTCCGTCGCCCATGGACCCGGGCAAGGGCATCCCCCTCCGCGTGTCCAGCTCCTCGCTCTCCTCCGCCCCAGCGCTAGCAAACTCCGCACTCCCATCATCGCTCCCAATCATCCCATCCTCATCCTCATCCTCATCATCGTCCATCCTCCCATGCCCATCCGAAGTCGCTTCCTCAATAGTCAAAATCGGATACGCGAACCGCTGCGCCCGCCTCTCATCCACATCCTGCTCTTCCTCCTCCCCGTCCTGCCCCCCCTCCTCCGCCAGCTCGCCGTCCTGCTCCCGCCCCTCCGGCGCCACCCCCTCTCCCAAAACATCAGGGAACACCGCACTCAACGGCGTCCTCCTCCGCCCCTCCGACGACCGCCTGCTCTCCCTCGACGTCCTTCTCTCTTTCTTCACATCTCGCTCTCCCATCTCCCCCTCCTTCTCCCTCTCAACCCCCCTCCCCTCCCTCTCCCTCCTCCGCTGCTCCCTCACCGTCTCCAGCCCCTCCTCGTCCCACCTCACCGACACCCCCGAGCTGCTCCCCGACGAGAGGCGGGAGTTGGTGGAGGTCGTTGAGTGTGGGCGGAGGGAGGAGTTGGTGGATAGCGCCGAGGCGGGGCGGCCTGGGTGCGCTTGGCCTTGGCCTTGGGAGCGGGCGGATTCGACGGAGAGGCGGTTGTTATTCGTGTTCGCGATCGCGTTGGGCATGGAGGAGGGGTTGGATAGGATGCCAGCACCGGCGTTGGCATGCGAGATGGGAGCAGCAACTTGGGCTGCAGCCGGCGCGGGGGCAGGGGCAGATGCACTTGCCCCGCCGCCGCCGCCGCCAAAGAACTCAAACTTCGAGCTCGCGGTCGACCCACTCCTCACAGTCGGGAGACGCATCGTCGACGGCAAGCCCAAGCCCAAGAGCGTGCTGCGTTTCTTCGGACCGAGAGTGTGTGCGCCCAGGGTCTGCGCGCCGTTGCCGTTGCTGCTTCCAGTCGAGTTTTGACGGACATCTAAAGAAGAGGGAGAGGAGAGGGGGGCGGGCCCAGGGCTGGCTGTGAGCGCGCCGGCCTCGAAGGAGCTTGAGGAGAAACGGATGGTGTCTTTGTCTTTTGGCTCTTTGTCCTTGGATTTGTCTTTGGACTTGGACTTCGTCTTCTCCTTCTTAGTGCCTTTCTCGTCCTTGGTCTTCTCCTTCTTGCCTGCTTTCTCGTCTTTGGTCTTATCCTTCTCCTTCTCCTTATCGTCCTTAGCCTTCTTCTTCCCTGTCTTCTCCTTCTTTGGCTTCTCCTCGTCAACGCCAGCGGTCTTCGCAGCCTTCTTCTTCACAGTCTTCTCCTTCTCCTTCTTGTCCTTGGGAGCAGGAGCCCCCTCACCCGCATCGGCACCCGCACTCGCACCCGACTCCCCATCGTTCCTCAACTGCGCCCAACTGCCCATCCTCGCCAACGACCTGACAGACCTAATAGCCCGCAAGGCAATCGAGCCTTGCCCTTGCCCCTGCCCCTGCCCTTGGCCTGCGCCGACGCCGATGGAGGCACCAGGCGGGAGGACAGCCAGGAGGCCTCCAGAGGTCAACGTCCCCGTGCGCGAGCGCGTGTACCCGCCGCCCCCACCCAAGGAAGATGGAGGCCGGTTCTCGTCGTCGTCGTCTGCAGGCATGGGGACGACTTGAGCTTGAGCTTTAGCCTGCGGATAAGCTTGGGTCTGGCTCTGGGGCGGGGGCGGGGGCTGCATCTGGTACGCGTGGTATGCTTGCAGCCCACGAACGCTTCCCGGGTTCGCGGGCGCGGGTGCAGATGGAGATGGCTTGGGGGCAGAGCTGTTGAGAAGGACACCCGAGTCGAGCGAGTTGAACCGGCCGCGGTTCTCGGAGGCGGGTTTGAGTGGTTCTGGAGCTGTGATGGGTGGGGTGGGTTAGTATAGGTTTGAATAGAGGGTTCAGAAAAAAGAGGTAAAAAACGCGCATATATGGACTTTATATCGTCTCCAACGACGAGGACGACCAAAAACCGCGACGACAACGAGAAGGGACGAGAAAGAAAGACGCCAGGACTTGGACGACGAACAAATAGAAAGAAAGAAGACGAAACGAACGTACTTTTCGAACGTGAGTTGGGGTCGTAAATAAACTCGACAGCTAAAAAAACCACAGGTCAACACAATTCAAACTCAAAACTCAAGAAAACAAACATACGTTTATGACTTATCTTATTCTCCTTCCTCTCCTTCTCCTTCTCCTTCGAATCCTTGCGGCCCCTCCCGATGCTCCACCACTTGCCAGAGCCATACCCCTCCTCCGCCTTAACCTTCAGCAACCCGTCCTTCTTCTCCTTCTCCTCTTTACCGCCCTCCATTTTGGCAGCCTTAGGCACATTCGTCACCTCCCCCATCGCACCCCCACCCCCATTCGCACCCCACCGCATCCCATCCAGCCCCGCCCGCGACTTCTTCTTCTTCACCATCACAATCTCCCCAATATCCGGGTCCTCAGTCGGATCGACGTAAATCTCGAACCCGCCTCGCGCCGAGCTCGTCCCCGTGCCGAAGCCTCCCTGGACCTCGCGGTCAGAGAGCCCGACGCGCCGGACGACGTCGGAGAAGTCGCGGGCCCTCGCGCTTGTGTGGGCATGGGTGGGGTCGGAGTCTTTCTTGCTGCTGCCGAGGGACATGCCCATGCCCATGCTGAGGATGGAGAGCTTGGATTTCTTGGGGACGAGCTTGCGCCGGGGCTCTGGCTCCGCTTTCGGCGCGAGCCCAGAGGGAGAGGGGGTGGGGGTGGGGAGGGAAGGCGTGCTCGCCCACGAGTCCTCCAATGCACGATGGAAAGAGGTGCTCGCCTCCGACGAAGAGACGCCGGAGGCCGACGGGGTGGCGGAGATGAGGCGGATGGAGGGGATAGGCGGGGCCTGGGCTTGGGCAAAGGGGGTGCCTGCACCGTTCGTCGTTGCTGCTGAGTGAGCTGCTGCTGGTGTTTTGGACAGCAGCGGCATCGCTCGTGTTGTTGTGGTCGTGGTCGTTGTTGTAGTCTTCGTGATGGTAGTCGTGGTCGTGATCTTGTCGGTGTCGTACAGTTGGCAAAAGCGTAAAAATGTCGGTCGTTACAGAAATAAAAGCAAGAGAACAAAATTCGAATTCGTAGAACAAAAGCTTGAGTGAGGTCGTCAAAGTAAGTCGGTCTTGATGATGATGATAATGTTGTTGATGATGTTGTTGTTGTTAATGGGGGTCAGTACACGTCTCCGTGTTGGTCGTTCAGCCGTGTCAAAGGACTCGTGAGCTAGAAACGCGTTAATTCTTGTGTTTTCTTCTTCTTCAAAAGCAGGAACTCTCTAAACCCCAAAAAATGCCCACAGTCAGCACAGCGCCCACCACACCATCCGCAAAAACAAAAGACCGCACTCACCTAAGCAAAGCACACCTCCACTTCAACAGCAACGCACAGAGCACCGAACGCTCCAGATACGTAGGATCCGGAGCAGCCCAAGTATGCCTACGCTGCCGTTCGTCGTCTACGTAGATCCTAGATCCTAGAAGGAGGAGCCTCGCGTGTGGATGGGAGAGAGAGAACAGAGAAAGAACCGTTGAAAAAACCGGTCGGGGACGAGTTCAACCACGTCACGGGACCGTTTAATTTCCCTTTTTGAGTTGCTGGCGACCTCGAGGCGGTGCGTTACGTCAGCTGCGTCAGTAATTTACAGTAAACGATCGGGCGGGGATTGATGGGAAGGTGATGGATGCGGGGACAAATAACGCGTCGCGTCGCGTTGGCTGAGTTGGGACAAGGGTTGGGAAGCTTAAGGGCGTCATCGGTGAGGTCAAGGTGAGGTAAGTAATTGATAGGAACGCTCGAACCTGCACAGTGCTTGCGCCCTCAAAATTCTTCAAAATTCCTGCGTCAATTTTCCCTAAGCAGTAAAAAATATCCCGTTGCCTCATACGTATACCCGGTAGCACAACTGATTATTCTAGACTGCATGTGCTTATATACTGTAACATTATTTATGCCCGAATCTAAAATGCATGTAACATAACCCTAAGTAGTCAAAACCCTCTATCTCAATCCCAAAATCAATCCTCAACCACCCCTCCCCCACCCCCCTCTTCACGCCCAAACCCCGGCGCAATCCTCGAAAAACGCAAAACCCCCACCCAGCTCGCAACCACGTCCATAGTAGGCCGCTTCTCCGGCTCATGGCTCCAGCACTTGGTCACCAAATCCCAAACATCGTCCGTCATCTCCGCAGACTCAGGGCGAGGGGGGCGTATTCCTGAGGTGATATCCATGATGACACGATATGCATGTCGTCTATGCGCGAAGGGCTGCTGTCGGGTGATGATCTACGATAGATATCAGCTCCTGAACATCGGAGACGAAGGACGAAGCAGGAATCAATCACCAACCTCCAACGCCGTCATCCCAAAACTATACACATCATTCGGCGGCGTAAGAAGATACACATCCTCATTGCGCTCATCCGAAGTCGGGGCAATAAGCTCCGGCGCCATCCATCGCACTTCGTTCAGGCTTTCACGCGTATTTGCTGTGGTCAAGTCAACGGGATACGGCAGGTTTCGCATCCCGAGATCGGATAGCTGAGGTTCTCCTTCGTTTGAAATTAGGATATTCGACTGTTGGTAAACGGAGTCGTTAAGCTCTTGCATCTGAGTAATCCAAGGAAGGGAATACGTACTCCTTGAATTTTACCATGAACAATCGGCGGGTTCCTGCTGTGCAAGTATTGCAAACCACTAGCAACGCCACACAACTATCGCAGCACATAAGAACACGAAAGAGCAAACGATAAACAAAAATTTGAAGCTTACAATCTGAAGAATATCAGCGTTCGGACGCCGAGCTATAAACTCGTTCACATTCCCCTGCCGGTACTCAGGCAGAACAAGAGCAGGGATGGCGGAATCGCTCTGCGTCACACCAACAAACTTGGCGATGTTCGGATGCGAGCTGGCCGCTTGCCATGCACATAGTTCGACTTCGAGTCTCTGAAATAAGATATTAGAACCTTGAAGGGAGTATTAGGTTGCGAAGACCGTACCTTCTTGAAGTGCACCTGCGAGCTTCGATCCATACCCACCGAGCGCCACGCTTTAACGATCACCTTATCCTCCCCCAGCGTCGCTCTGTACAGGTTCGTGTAATGCGGCATCAAAAAAGGCTCCCTTTCACGAGTGAGTAGGAGGGGTGCCGAAGACGACGACATGTTGCAACATTCCATGTTTTGCTCCAGTTGAGCGCGTATAAGTAGGGGCTTGAAACAATGGAAAACAGAGCTTTTTTCTGTTTCCGAACTTGAACAACCCGAGTCGGCGTCTATCGACCCACAACGTGTCTTCATACCCATTTGCCCACCAATCGCAATAGGCGCACAAGGTACAGTTACAGTTACAGTCGGCAGGGTGGACGCCCGGCCACGTTTCTTTCGTTTTGGTCAGGAAGTTTTCCAGAATCCGCGTCCGAGTCGGAGCACCCACTCTTATACGAGTGTGGATGACTGTGCATCTCAGCCTGGGCCGAAAGCGGGAGCGTGAGGCAGTGTCATCACAGTGCATAATTGGGAGAACTGGTTTTGCAGTCATCACATATTTGGTGATCCTCGTAATTACGAATACCCGTTCCTGGTCATTTTTATGATTAATCGAATGTCAGTGGGTATGAAAATGACTTACGAATGACTCGGTTCGTATATCGTGAATCCAGTAACAGGAACTGCCAGCAGCGGTTTGGTGAGAGAAACCTCCTGCCAGTGAGCTCGTGCATTTGTCAATGGTGTACATGCGTGTCTGCAAGCACTAGTGAATGCAATGTTATTCAGTTATTCCATCTCTTTGTGAGTTGAGTCGATCGTGCTTTCAAGGTGAGGTTCCTGCTCGATGTCGTGGTGGTTGAGATAGAAAGATGATCAGGCTAAACCGCGCCGAGAGCTGTGTCAAATTTGCACCGCCACATTATGACCGTTCTTCGTCTTCAGTCTTCACCTTTCCACGACAATTCACAGACAACTGGCCTGCCATCCCACGCTGTATTCGAGTCTCTGGAGTCTGGACGAATGACTTTTGCAGGTAGAATCAATGTCTTGTGAGTAGGACTTTGACATGTTCAAATCAGTTCAACAGGATCCCAAAGTTGCCTGCCTCAAAGACTGAGTCAAGCCACCTCGAGCTCCTAAGTCGAAAATTCTACAACAACCGAGTTTCAACCGAGTCAGGAATCCTGGCGTCAACGTGGAACGAAGTACACCCTAAAATTAACAAGAACCCCTATCCTGAAGCATGTTTGAACGCTTCAGGACGTTCATGTCCTTTTTCGGTATGAGAGACACCTCTTTTTCCAGCGTCGTCTGGGGCGAGCCTATGTGAGCCCATGGCTGAACACTGTTCATAGACATCCTGCAGCTTGGCCTGCTGACACACAAACATGGGTCATAAAAATACTCAACACGCCCACAAATTTTCTTCATGAAACTGCGCATGCGCGACGGAAACGTGGCCGGAGGATGACGGACAGCGACCCAGATATGGATTGCTCAGCGCCCGCGGTGGCCTGAAATGCCATCTGTGGGAGTTGTGTCGGGGTATTTTGTCGGGTCACGAGAGACCCATGCCCCCGACCAGAACGGCCCACGGAAAGTATCCTGACTCTTAACCATCATCATATCGGCCCCGTTCTCGTTTATCTTGAAGATTTTTGATCGCTGGAACTCATCCATTACATCTCGTAACTTTTGCTGCTGCTTCGATTCGTCTTCAACCTAGGAAGTTGATATGATGTGGGATTTTGGAGGCCATGGACAAGAAGCACGGGCTCGAAGTCGAAGCAGATCTCCTCAACCTCCTCAACTAAGAGTTCCAAGTCCAGTGTACGCATTTCACTTTTCTTCCTCTTCTCACTGGTCTAACATTCAAGTGGCACTAGCTTCCCGATCGCGTAAGTGAAATGATTCACTGTCTACGAACAATGGTTTTCATGCTGACACCCATGCCCAGACGAACGAACTCCCATCCCAGCCCCAACTCCTACGGGTATGGCATCCCCCCAAGCTCATCTTATCCACAAGCGCCACCCCCGTCTCCGTATTCGCCCTATTACCCGTAAGCACGCGGCATCCAAGTACGACCCAAGCTGAAATCTGTCCAACACACAGGTCCCACGAGTATCCATCAATGCCGCGCGCTGGTCCAGCGCCTCCACAACAACAACAACAACAACAACAACAACAACAACAACAACAACAACAACCACCACCACACCTACCTAAAAATTAAAAGTCTGTGATTTCCACAGACGAGTACCTCTCTAAAAGCTCCTAAGCAATCCCCATATTAAAACCCATTATATTCTAAACCCAACCATATAAAATTTACCATAAAATCCCCACCCAAAACTCCAAAAATTATAACAACCATCCCTTCACTTCGTCGAATACTAACTCCAACACATACCCATTTCACATTATCATTTCCTTATTAGACTATCTAGCTTTTAACCACGTACTAACTTGTTGACATCTCGGACAATAATTCTTCCTAGACAGCATTACGAACCGCACCTCATTTTGACATTTATCCACCTTCCTCCCCTAATTTTCCCATATCCACTCACGAAGCCTCATTTCCCATCCTAGACGATGGAAACCGACAATCCCACCCCCCAAACACCCCCACCCAAAAGAACACTCCCCCGTTCACCCCGAAAACACCTATGCGTTCCAATGGGTTCATACCAACCCTCCACGTCGCGGATGGCATGAATGACGTTTCACTTCCATCTGGATGCAGCCTGATAATACGTGGAGTCGGAGCCGCACAGAGGAACTCGAACCCGGTAAAACTGATCGAAGCAGCAATACTTCAAATCGGAAAGACCAACCAGGACCTCGCTAACATTCCGCTACAGGTCAAAGTTTTTTCTACACGAGGCGACTGGTTCACAACATGCTATGTCCACCTAGACACCCGAAGGATCCCCAGATCAAATTCCTCGGAACCGCGCTCAGATCTCTTGGAAAGCTGGATGGCCGCTCTTGCCAACTATGATCGGAAATGGAGTGTTGCATGGGCACCGGCCAAGCATGGGACCGACAGGCGCATGTATGTACGCTTCCCCGATCTCAACGAATCGAATGGAAACCAGGACGCGTCAAAGGAAAAGCTCCTGCAATGGGCGAAAACTAAGAGTTACCCAGTCTGCCAGTCGTTCAAAAATAATGGCGGCGTCATCCTATCTTTCGCAAACCCGAAACACGTTGACGAAATTATCTCTGCAGGAACTCAGACAATCAAAGGCTTTTCATACCCCCTTCGAACCCTCCCAGCTCGACAGATAGAGGTCCAGAACGTATTTGAACTGATAATAATGGGGGTCCCGACGGACTATGAAGATATGGAAGGCCTTCTTGAAGCCTGGATTGATAATACTTTTGCTCGTGATGGACGGTCAACTCTAGCTGGAAGGCGTACTCCCCCAAACGAACCTGAGTCCTTTGTATTTCACATGATCTCATGGGCTGACACCACCAAAGTTCTCAGTCCCCAATACCAGGAGAAGTTTGCAACAGACTTTAAGAAATACGGACCATCGCTACTTCCCCCTCAGACGCTCTTTAGTGTCAACTCCGACGGCTTTTATAAACCTAGAGGAAATATACGCACCGATTTCGCGAAAGGCGCTGACACCGTTGACAAATCCTTTAAGAGCCTCGAACGACGCATTGACGAAATGGAGCAAAAGAATCAGCAACAGCACCAAGCGACACAACTCCAAATCGCAACAATGAACACCTCCCTTATCAGCCTAACGACCACAATATCCGACCTCGATGAACGTGTCCTCAATACTCAACGTGCTGTCCTAGCTCAGTCCTATGAAGTTGGACTATCAAGGAATCTATCAGAAATAGACACCACCATCACCAAACTTCAAACAAATTTGCTCTTTGAGAAAGATCCCAAGCGACGTGAGCTCATAACCAACATGCTTAACAACACTGAGGAACAACGGAAACAACTCGACGAGGGGGTCAAAAACGCGAGCCGCGACTTCCTTAGGATTGTCGGAAATCCGGTCACCCAACTTGAATCGTCAACCGCCCCTCCAAAGCAACTGACTTCGACTCGACTCGAAGAGGAACCACCTATCCCTCCAGGCATCCCAACCAACAGCTTGCGACGGACTTCTCAAGCGATGAACGGGGAAGTTGAAATGCAGGACAACACGAAAAAACGTCGCACAGAAGAAACCCCTCAGGCTGAGGGAGATGTTTTCACAAAGGTATGTCGCAATACCTCATCGAGTCCAGACACCCTCACCGTAACTCACGGCGATATCACAGTCTCTGTGAGGAGCAATAAAACACCTGCGTCTCGTACGAGAAATGCATTTCGAGGAGTTTTTGACACGCTGAGAGACCTGGATGTATGTCGCCGTAGTTACAAAATTCTTTTTCGTAGATCCGCAAATAAAAGTTTACCGCCAAGTTTCCTATTCATGGCAATCCTCCTCACTATATCCCTAAGCCTTGTTCAAATGGCAAATGCAATGACCCCACCTGTCTCAACAGCGACACTATCAGTTTACGCACTGAATGCTAATGGACTAGTCAAACCCGTCAAACTAAACCATGTCAACAAGGTAATAAGTGCAAGAAACCCACAAGTCTTTGTAATTGGAGAGACAAAGACGAAATCCAAGCTGAGTAAATCACTACCATTCTCTGACTATGAAATATACGAGGAAGAAGGGGAACCAGCTGAAAATCACCACATATTCAAATGGGGAATAGTTGTTGGAATACGGAAAGACTTACAAATTGTGCAACGTCTACAGATCAAACAGCAATCCCTAAAGGGGAGAGTCGTTGCTGTAGATATAATTCTTCCAACACCTAGTGGACAATATCTCCAGCACCGAATCATAGGCTGCTATGCCCCATGGAATCCTGGCACTGACGAAAACAAGCATTTCTGGAATGACATGACAAATCTTTGTAGATCAACGACCATACCATGGACACTAGCAGGCGACCTCAATGCAACCGTCGCACCTTTTGAAAGACATAGTGGAGGAACAGATGCACGGCAACAATTCCTAAAATTCCTACAGTTATCAAATGGCCATGATCTGTGGATGGATAACCCAGACAGAACGAGACTCAATGACTGGACATGCAAGAATGGAAGCTCAGCTGAAGGAAACATCATAGATCGAGTTGTCACTTCTCATCCAACTTTCATTGATGCTGAAATCTTTGTTACAGATAAATATGACGACTGGGTACCAAATACCGATCATCGAGGGATTATTGCACGAGTTACACACTCAACTGCTGAAGCCTCACAAAGCAACTTGCCAAACCCAACCACCAAATTTATACGCAAACCATCAAGCCTCCCTAGGATCAAAATCCCAACAAAAACTGAAAAATACAAATATGAAATATTCCAACAAACAGTTGATAAATTAATTGAAGATAGGTCAATTGCTAAACGCCAAATTACTGATGAAGCCTCCTTCATAGAACAATACAGTGACTTAACAGAAATCATCACCCTGACAGCATCTAAGATCTTTGGTCACACCAAACCATACATCCAGCCTAAGAAAAACATCACAAACTCCAAAATCAAAAACATAATAGCTGATATACGTACTATAGGAGGTGCAATCAGATATGAAAAATCAAACCGAACAGCTCACATATCACCTAAAGCCATGAAACTCCACCAAAATACAATAAATATGGTGAACCCAAACAAGATGAGTCCCATACAGATTTTCTACCAAGACAGGAAAGCTCTACACAAATCCCTCTACGCAGAGAAAGCAAAAGAAATTGTCCTACGTGCTAAAGAAGCAGATAGAAGACAGATTGCAATTGCACTTAAAGGATCGACAAAGAAGATGACCCAATCAACAAACTTTACTCCCCTCCCATTTGCCCTCAATGACCTAGATAACCCAGATAAACTTATCTGTGATCCCGAAGGTGTCAAAGAAACCACACGCAAATATTTCACAAGGTTATATGATCACAGTCGGGTACGTGAACTCCCTAAACCCTGGCTTAACACACCATCAGTAATCGAAGTGAGAAAACGCATTGAAGACGACCCCTTCATATGGCCCCAAAAAACCACCTTACCAGATTTCCGAGCAATGATACGCCGCGGAAATCATCGCCCATCTCCAGGACCTGACCGCTGGGAAAAATGGACCATAAAGGCCCTATCCGACAAAGCCCTCTCCCTGGTTCTAGACCTACATAACTATGAAGTTATGAACTCCAGTTTCCCAGGAACAGTTAAAGATCTATGGTTAACAACAGTTCATAAACGTGGACTCCAAACAGACCTCAAGAACTGGAGAGGCCTTGCTTTCTCCAATTTTTTGGCTAACTCTCCAATGACCTGGCTAAATCAACGTCTAATCCGATACTCAGCAGAAAAAAACATCCTACCTGATACCCAAGTTGCAGCTCAACCTGGCGTACAGTCTCGCGACCTGATGAGCTATCTTGCAAGTGTAAAATGCTGGGCCAACCGACACAAACAACCTGTATATGCAATCCAAAGAGATCAAATGAAAGGATTTGACTACCTAGCACCAGACGGGTTTTATGATGCGCTCAAGGCATATAACCTACCAAAGGAAATCATCGAACTCGACAAAGCCGCACAAAAAGATGTACAATGTTTCATACACACAGCATATGGTGCAACCTCTCCAATCACAGTCTCTGGCGTCAACAAACAGGGAGGCCCCGCATCACAACTCAAGTCAACGTTCACGACTAGCATGGGACACTACTACCTCCAGGACTGCCTACGAAAAGACAAGGATGCGCTCATAATAACATCAACCAACAATAAACATAACGAACCACATTTCAAAGGTGACGAACACAAGCTCCTTGTAGCCATGGTTGAAGCAACAGACGATACCTACATATTCGCAAGATCAAAAGAATCAATCGTGAAAAACACACTAGAAATGGAACGGTTCCAATATGCGTACGGATGGCAAACCCAGTGGTCAAAATCCTATGCGTATATCCTCGCACCCGAAGATGGAAAAGAATACCCTGAAACAATAACTTTTGAATCAGTAACAATAGGCGGAAGAGAAGTCAACCCACTTACAATCACCGAACACACGATCCCACTAATCAAAGATGAATTAGTATTCCTTCGAACCAAAGTTGACAACCCAATAGCCAGGTTCAATGAACTTCGAGATTTCATTGAAAATTTCCGGTTTCCAAACATAATTGGCCGACTCCCTATCACCTTCGTACGGAAAACCGTAGCCCAGAACATCATATCACGATGCCGAGCACTCCTATCCCTCCAACCCATATCACCGAAAGACGCAGAACAACTGGACAAAATCATAATGCGGAAAGTCCATGAAGTGCTCGGATTTCCCTTCCAACCAAAAACCGAAATCGCGACGCTTCCTGTAGCCCAACACGGGTTTGGTTTCCCATCAGTAATGAGAATCAATGCAGGACTGGCAATAGAAGGGATATCACGCGATTTGAACCATCATATCCCAGCATATCGAACTATGGCGCTGATTACACGAGCAGACTGGATCTGCCAAAAATCTGCATGTATAAATCCCCTAGATGGAATAGGCCTTCAAAAAGACTACACACGCCAATCAAAATTCATACCATCAAGCTGGATAACCGCCCAAAAAACGATGCGCCTTATTTCACTATCCCTGAAGGAAACTGATCAGTCATACGTTGCTGAAGGTGATATTTCCCTATCACATGCAATCAATATATATAATCACAAGATGACACCAGAAAACTCACCACCTAAAATCAACGGTACAGCAATACGAACATTGCACCGCATGAAAATCAAAAAGTTACGAGACGTTGGAACCTGGGTTATCAACAACGACGGCACTATTTCACTTCACCCTCGAAACCAAACATTTGACAAATCATGGACACAACCAGCACGACGTAACTGGATGAACATCACGGAAACCCTATCCCAACACCTCTACTTAGATGACCTCCTCAATCGAGCAACAGAACTAGCAATACCCAGACACATTAGGAAAGCACAAACCGAGGAATATATACGGAGCCTAGTCCAAGTAACTGGATTTGGACCATCAAAAGCGACTGATGGAAAAACATGGGCATCCGATGGATCCATGATACCGGCCTCAGCCAAAATAATGGACGACAAAAGAATAACTGGTGCAGCGACAGGACCAAGGACACTAGTAATGCGAATCCCGGGACGTAACGTATCTATCCTACAAGGTGAGCAATTAGGACTGATAATAGCGCTGATATTATCAGAAAACCCAAACATACCATCGCACGACCCAGAAGCAAACGAAACTCAACGAAGACTACTCACAGATCACCTAAATTCAGTCCGATTGATCGACGACAGCAAAACGGAGATATCACAGATCCCGAGACTAAGATACATGAACGGACGTGCGTACTACCGATGGATACTAAATCTAACTGACCAAACAGACCTGGATGTCCAATACACACCCGGACACTCGAAGGACGACACAATAGAAAGTCGGATGAATAACGAAGCTGACTATCTTGCATCGTCGTCCCAAAAAATATTCAAACAACTACCGAAACTACCGCCACCAACATTCAGTATGAACAATTTCACGTACTTCAACCCGATCGATGGATGGATCGAAACAAATATTCCCCATTATGTTGACTCACAGCTAATACAACAGATAACGACATCCCTCGGTCAAGGACATGACCAACGAATGTCAACATGGGCACACGATAACACTCCACCACCAGAATACCCATACCTTAAGGCGGTATCTGCGCACTCAGCAGCCATACAACTATACGCAAGATCAGGTCAATTAGCAACCGCAGACATCCTTCGAAAACGCAAACGACTTGAGAGCGACATATGCCGACTTGGATGCGACGCCGTTGAAACACCCCGACACATATTCGTTCACTGCCAAAAATATAAAGAATGGCGAAACGAAGCAACGAAAGAAGCAGTCGAGAAAACCAAACTAAAAGTAGAAACGTTTCAAGTCGAAGACGAGACAAAGGAAAACCTAATAGCAACAGCTAAGTCGTTATATATTGACTCGAAAACATGGCCCCTACATTTCTCCCTATACTATCTAGGACAGATACCAACTATCAGTCAATGTTTTTCACAAAACTCCACCATCAACGCCATCCAAAAACAACGTCTCATAGCCCATTTAGCTGCCGACTGGCATACCCTCTCAATACGACTTGCAGGGAGAATTTTTGGCGATTTCCAAAAGCGAATGGCTGTACTAAACGACACTCCATTTCCCTACATACATTTCTAACCGCAGACCGGTAGCTTTTTCCCAAAGGGTTTTGATGCACCCGGTACTAGCGCATTTGTAAAACATCATTGATACGAAATGGTCTATCGAGGATAGTTACTTAATTACCCTTAGTCTCTAGTAGACGTAGATAGATGTCGAATTGTAACAATTGTAACAACAGCCCTACCCAGGCACCCAAATCATCCACGTTATCCATCACTCGGCGCACCACTCGCACAAGCACAAGAAACATCGCAGCCACTCGCACTCGCGCGGGCACAGCAACCCACCGACGTCGACGTCGACGTCGATAACGCCCTCGATTTCTTTCCCATCCGCTCCGGTTATTCCACCGCCGCCCTCTCCGCGGGTTCATTTCTCTGCGTCGCAGCCGGCGACGACGCAGCATCATAATGTCTTGCTGAAGCCGCCTCCGCGAACTCGGGTACACTCCCAGCCGACGATGCCAACTTCGCGGCCGACTGCGATTTCAACTTCGAGGCCTACTGCGGTTCCAATTTCGAGGCCCACTGCGATGCCAATTTCGAGGCCGACTGCGATGCCAAGTCCGACGCCAACACCGACTTACGCGCCTCTGGAACCTCTGAACCCTCAATTTCAGTATTCGAAATGTACAGGAAGGAAAAGAGCGCTATGTGTAGGTCCTGTCTCATTTCAAGAAGCAAGCCCAAATTTTCACCACTAATTCCTTACAGATCGGGATCAACTACAAAGGACAGCCCAACGAACTGCGCGGATGCGTGAACGACGCCAAAAATGTCCGCAATTTCTTGATAAGTGCGCCCTTCTCTCTCTCTCTCTCTCTTTTGTTACAACCCCCTAACTCAACCTACTCCAGAACACGCAGGCTACGACCCAAAAGAAATCCTCCTCCTAACAGACGACTCCAGAGACGGTCGGAACATGCCTACGCGAGACAACATGATCGAAGCGATGCGTTGGCTCGTGCGCCACGCCAAAACGAATGATTCCCTATTTTTCCACTGTAAGCATTGACATTGCCATACAAGAACGAAAGGGTCGGACCCACTCCTAAACGCTCACTCATCCTCTTGGCAGATTCGGGCCACGGAGGCCAGACGCCCGACCTAGATGGAGACGAGGTAGACGGATGGGACGAAAGTGAGTTCTGATCCGTGTCTATTTACGTTCGCTTCGGGTGCTGAGGGGGGATTTGGATCTACAGCGATTTTTCCGGTGGATTTTAAGACGAAGGGACATATTGTCGATGATGTAGGTCGTCTTTCTCTCTCTTGGTTGACCCCTATGCTTATCCATGCCTGATAGCAAATGCACGAAATTATGGTAAACTTATCTCAAATCAAGTCGAAAAGAAAGTTAAACGCCGTCTTGTCTAGGTCAAACCATTACCCCCAGGATGCCGCCTAACGGTATGCCGTACCTACCCTCTCTTCCTTCTACTCACTCGCTTACCACACACCCCCAGGGCCTGTTCGACGTAACTATTCCTATTCTGCCATCGGCGGTATAATAACAACGGCTAATCCTTTCCTTTCCTCGCAGGCGTGTCATTCAGGAACGGTCTTAGGTATGTCCAAGACATTTTGACGTCCTTGTTTTTTTTTTTTCTGACATGGCTTGATTCCAGATCTACCGTACATCGTACGTACAATTTACATGTACGCCTAACTTATCTCACAAATACACCTGCGTCATGCAGTACTCCTCGCATGGGCGCTTAAAAGGGAGCCACATAAGCTCTAGAGCGCGAGCCAGTAAATCAACACCAGCCGACGTCGTACGCCTCCCATGCCCTCACATGCCTCCCTTCTGTATTGAAACGATTTCAAAGATTTCCTGGTCGGGCTGTAAAGACGGCCAGACGAGCGCGGACACATTCGCAGGCGGTGTGGCTGTAGGTGCTATGAGCCACGTGAGTCCTCCTTATACTTTCTTCTTCTGATACAAGTACACCGGTTCTTACTTCCATTTTTCAAGGCTTTCATCCAGGCTCTCAGTGAGTTTTTTTTTTATTAATCGTCGTAGGGAATAATTCTCACTGATCCATTAGCTACCAAACCACAACAAACGTACCAAGAGCTGCTCCGTTCCGTCAGGCAAGTCCTTCATCGCGATTCTGCCCTTTATAAAGAAAAATAACCGTGGACCGCGTCTACAGGTTGATCCTCCATCCGAGATTTAGCCAGCGACCACAGCTGGGAAGCTCCCACCACATTGTAAGCTTTTCTTAATCCTTGAGGTCAGGTGAATTAACGATTTTTTGTTTCTAGAACACTAATCTTCAGTTCATCATTTGACCGATGACTTTTCTTAGTTCCACGTTGATTTTTTTTTTTTTTTTTTTTGGCTTTCGGTTTTTACCATCAATTTGCAGCCCATAATTTAACCGATGACTTTTTCCCGTCCATTTGGTTATGAATAATGAAGCTTTCTTGCTTTCGATCCTTATCGCCAATTCGCAGCTCATAATCAACCGATGCCTCTTCTCGGGCTCTCTATGCCACAAAATCTTCTTGTTAACGCCGACTTACAGTTCTTCACCTAAATTTTCTTTTTTTCCTGTTGACGAACATTTCCTTGCTTTCGATCGTTGACGGCTCTGGATCCTAGTATAAAAAGAACCACTCTAATTTATGGTTATCGTAATATGTACCACCACAACTTATACACTGTATCGCAGATCACCAGATAGGTGAACGAAGAAAAAACGACCTTCGACATAATAGTGTTGTTCACGGTAGCATTTTTCGTTTGTTTTTCAATCCATTTTTCATTTCGTTTTTCAGGAAAAAATGAGACGGGAAACAAGGTCAAAAACGAGTCAAAAATTGAAAATTTCTGAAAAACAGCCTCGCGACTTGTTTTTCACGATTTTCCTGTTTTTGATCCTGTTTCTCATCTCATTTTTCGGTGCTGCATTTCGAACTCCGATTTCACCATGAACAGAAGGTTACCGTTGGTACCTCCGGCTTTCTTTCCTCCCACCATCATGCCCATCCCATTCCACGTCCCACTGCACGTTCCACGTCAACATCGAACCTAACCCATCACACCAACATGACACGACCAAACCCCAAGGGAGTGCACCAGGCTTACCCGATGAAGGCATCACTGCCGCCGTCCACCCAATGTGGTCCAGAACACCACCAACCGCGACAGCGAACAAGGGACGGCAGTGAGGAAGAAGCCAGGACGACCAGGTACGTGGTTAACCACCGCACATTGCCCCATCTAATCCACGCTACCCCTCTTGTGTTCAGGATACGTCAATGACATCCACGACGCCGTCAACGCGAGCAGTTGTCGGCTTCAAATCACCAACAAACATGATGACAGCGGTACGCTGCTCTTGCCTGTAGTTTCGTTATAGGACGGCCAACACTCACAGGTAGGTGGCCGACTACTAGTACCCATATTTGCATCTAATCCTCGCCGCGAATCTCACATTCAGTATTCGTCGACGACATCCACGACGCACGGGGTCATTGGCTGCAAATAGCGATCAAATTCAACAACAGCGGCACGACGCTCCTGCTACGGTATTACCAGGAACATGGTCTATTTTCTGTAGCTCATTGGTATTCCCTCTGTCCCATAGTTAGCGACGGCGCAGATTGAATCACGCTGACGGCAGGGTAAGGATTTGGTATCTGAAGGAACATGCCACATGTATATGTATATGTATTAGTTCATTAGAGTATATATTAAAGATTTATGACCATTGGGGTGGATTTGACAAGGAGTAAGGTCAATAAATCGACTTAGACCGAAATTCTGTTATTCTGACTTTCCGGATAGGGACTTGGACTCGCCAGGCGCTAGTTTAGAGCTGAGTTGAAAGGCTGCCGCCGTGCCGGACAATAATTCCCCAGGTTGTTTTTCATCTGTTTTTGGCCTGTTTTTGCTCATTTTACGAGGGGGTATGCTCACAGTAGCTATTTTTGGCTTGTTTTTCATTTCGTTTCTCGTTCGTTTTTACCGCCAACTCTTGTCTCCTGACAGTAAAAATGGACGAAAAACAAGATGAAAAACAAGCCAAAAATGGCCCAAAAACGCTACCGTGAGCACCCCTAATTTAGTGCTCTCAGTTGTGTGATCATAACACCATACAAGTATTTAATTCATTCAATTTCATTTCAACTCTTTAGATATCCTACATACCCCTCCTAACAACCTCCCCATCCACCCACACCTCCCCCAACTCGGGCCACGCCCCCGCACTCCTCCACAGCCCATACACCAGCGCCTCCGCGCCCTCCACGCCCTCCAGCACCATCTCGCACACCACCGGAAACGCAGCAGCCATCGCCTCGCCCAGTCCAACCCGCACTCCACCCCCAGCCGCCGCAGCCGCACCGCCAGCCGCACCGAAAGCCACAGCCACACCAACATCCACCCTCCGCAACACCAGCCTCTTCAGCTCCGTAAACACCACCCCCGCCCCCACCCCCGCACCCGCCCCCACACCCGCGCCGACGCCCACTCCCGCCCCGACGCCCGCCCCGCCAAGCATAACCACCAACCCCCGCATCGCCTCCCTGCTCAACCCCGCCATCTCCAATTCCCTCAACCCGCCATACAAACTCAGCGTAAAAAAAAGCGTATACATATCCCTCTCCTCCCCCTCCCCCTCCCTCCCACCCTCCCCCTCCCCCCCTTCCCTCCCTCCACAAACCAGCTCAGACAACCTCAGCACCCGCACACTCGACTCGTGCGGCTGCACCAGCCTCCGCACATACGGCAGGCCGCCGGGGATGCGCACCCGGTGCAGGGTGAGCGAGCGGAGCCGGGTTTTGGAGAAGAGGTGGAAGTGGGTTTGGTACGAGAGGAAGGTGTGCGTGAGGGAGACGCGGGTGAGGGCCCAGCGGGGGAGGGCGGAGATGGGGAGGGCGGAGATGTGCAGGGTTGTTAGGTGGGGCGCGATGAGGCTTAGGTCGGGGGGGAAGAAGGGCTGGACGCAGTGCGGGGGTGGGTTTGGGGTGGTGGAGGGTGAGGAGGAGGGGAAAGGGGAGGAGGAGTTGCGAGGCGGGACTTGTGCGAGGTGGAGGTGCTCTAACGGCGTATAAGTAGTATCGAGCGGGGAGGATGATAGATTGCGCTCCAAAAAAACATCAAGCACAGCCGTAATAACAAGCTCGCTGCTCACAAGCCTCAACGACCTAAACCTCTGTACATGCGGCATCAGCACCCGTCTAATATTCTCCTCATACCTCGTTTTCTGGATCCACGACAGCGGAATCGGCGGGTCCTCAAGGCTAAAATTGATTTCCAGCTGGACCGGCAAGTCCGCGGAGCGCGTGAGGAAAGAGGAGGTGGTGTCCGTCGCCTTGACGTCGTTGTAGTTTTTTGGGTCGACGAACGCGTTGTGCCCGAGGGCGAGCCTAGTCCAGAGGGAGTGCAGGTCGACGGCGACGGAGCGCCAGCGCGCGCAGACGTGGGAGAGGGCGATGGTGTGGAGGAGGGAGTCCTTCTGGGAAGGGAGGGTGCAGAAGTGGGTGGTGGGATCTGCGGGAGGTGCTGCGTGGGCAGCAGCATGTAAATTCGGGCTGGTACTGGTGCTAGGCGCCAGCAATTGTGCGTCATTGGACGAGTGGCGTGCAGTGATCTGGCTGGACTCGAGAGTGCTGAGCTCGAAGATCACGCACAGGATCTCCGTGGGCAGCTCATGCACACTCGGCATGCCCAATTTCGCCTTCTTTCAGGCTTTCCTTCAAGTTCGAGCGGGTTAACTGAGATTGGATAAAGCAACAAATGCCCCGATCGGATTCGGAATACGGAATGCGAAAAGCGGGAAGGCGGAGTGGCGAGGCGCTCCGTGTCGACGTCCGTGAAAGTGCAATCAGGAGTGGTAGCTGGAGATAACAGCCGTTTGCTGAGATTGGGTAGATGAAAACGCAAGAAAGAAGCTCACTTCCTCGCACTACACCTCGAGAGAGTCGAAATTTGGAGTGGTGTCCCCAGGCTGCCTGCGCAGAGTTGCTGGTTGTGCCAATGCCAATGCCAATGCCAGTACTTGCCAGTGCCAGTGCCAGAATCAGAGAGGTGTGACGTTGACGGTCGACGTTGATGGTCGTCGGAATCAGAAGATATCGATGCCTCTCAGGCTGCTGCACGCGTCCAGGTCGCAAGCCTCTGTCTGGTCTCTGAAGCCTGAGCTGGTGATTGCAGAAAACGATAATTTATACCACACGATACGATGCCATCCATACCCGCTTAACCTGGTTAAGGCACCCAACAAGCAAACCCAGCAGCACGGGCATCATAATCTGTTATTGCCTGACAAACACCGGCATCGACTCATCGCTCAACCCACAAAGGCGCGCTTTGTTCCCAAAGAATCAGGCGCGGCCCGTGGGGGTGGCGGGGGCAGAGAAAATGCAGCAGGTGGGTGGGTGTGAGGAAATCCTTTTCCTTCGCCGTTGTTCAATTTTGGCCCTTTGGGCGACGGCGTCTTCGAGAATTCGAATCGAAGCTTGTGGTCCTTTTGGTGTTCCCTTTCATCGTTCCTTCGCATGTTGGCGGGGATTTTTAAACTCAGTTGGAAGTCAGCAATCAGAAGGGGGTGATCGCCCGAATAGGAACTCTCTTCGATGACCACCATCAGTCGTTCTTGGCTGTTGTGTATATTATAAGTACTAGAGTCCTCACCTCACGAACTGCGCCTCGGCCATGTTTATCCTATTTCATATCTCGATGGCCGACAATTTGACCGATTATATCTCCCCAGTATATATGTCACTGTGGAACAGGCATAATTTGACTGAATCTATCCGTTGTGCTCGATCGAGAACGTTAGCTAACCCTCTCTGTTCTCCGTTCCCTGTTCCCGTTCTCCATTCTCCACTCGCCACTGTAAAGCCGGTGCTTACATCCATATACACATGTATGTACGTATAGTGTTGAAAACCTGAAAGTCGCATTTTGGCTATGTAGTGTACTTAGCACTTGACCGCCTTTAAGCCACCAACATACAATTAGCCCACAATCGAAATCGAAATCGTTATGAAGCATCGCCTCTTTACTCGTATAATTACGAGAGACTGCCAGATTGACCAAGTCCAGGTCTACGAAGGCAGTTTGTGGGCTACCGTTCAAGTACCGTTAAGCAATTTAAGTTCACAACACTCGGCCATCGGTGTCAACAGCTGCTGTGGACGTCCTCATCGTCCAAGCCACAAATTTAAAGGCCTGCTCATTGACCGTCAATGAGACGAGGTCCAGGCCTAAGCAGTTTGTGGGGTACCGTTACTGTAAGCAATTTAACAACACTTGGCCATCGGCGTCGACGGCTGCAGACTGCAATGAACGTCGTCGTCTAGTTGCAAGCCACAATTCTGAAGGCATGCTTGTTTAATAAATCAACCGTAATTATTTAAATGCAGGACCATTACCAAGTTATCGACGCTCAACGACCAAGCAGGCAGGCAGGCAGTATGCAGGCATGATTAAATTAATTAGAGCACTGAGCCTCTCGTTACGCGTACGTCCAGAGTGGCCATCGCAATTATAATTAGTACGAGCTTCAAGTCCCAGCTTTTGCATTCCATCCAAAAGTGTTATTGAAACCAGTCAATTAAATTAATTAAAAATACAAAGTACTCTAAGTGTAATCATCAATTATAATACCACTGTCTGGGTTTCTCTAATAGTATAGTGTAGGGGGGGAGGTATCTGGATAATCGTGTGTGGGCATGAGGGTTCATATGATGTCGCTCGGACGACGCTCGAAAGAGAGAATAGAGGATAGAGGGGAGAGAAGGGAGGAAAGAGGATAGAGGGGAGAGAAGGGAGGAAAGAGAGGGAAAGGCATGTATGTGCGCGAAGAAATAAAGCACGTTGTCGTTGTACATCAAAAAAAAAAAAAAAGAAAACCGAGAGAGGAAGAGAAAGCCATAATGAGTGAAAGGTCCGAGAGGAGGCTATCCAGAGCTTGTTGTCGGTTCGTATTCATAGTTGTACACCGCCATCGATATCGCCATCGCCATCGACGACACGTCTTCATAAAAGCAGGCCTACGCGGTAGGTAGTCCTGCAAGTTTTTAGTTCGACCCCAGAAAGTCGGTGCCGTTGGCGTCGCCATCGCCCTCGAGTCGCATCGCGTCATCCCTACCCTCACCCTCACCGCCCCTTCAGCCCCCTCAACTTCCTAGCCACATCCTCCATATCCTTCATATTCCACTCCCCGCTCCACTCCCTCTCCTTCCGCCTTCCAAACTCCGCGCTCAGCAGCCCATTTCCATCCCCCTTCTCTCCTTGTGCATTGCCTTTACCCTGTCCCTCTCCGGCCCTCCCCTGGAGGTACGCGTGCCGGCTGTCCAGTCGGCTGTCCAAACGCACGGGTATAGGCAGAGAGATGGGCGCAGCGGCGGAGACGAACGGACGGGGCGAGGGGTGCGGGTCGGCGTATAGGTCCGAGCGGTTCGAGAGGTTGGAATTCAAGCGGGTGTATGGGTTTAGGGGGAGGGTCGCTTTTTGTCTTTGGCTCTGCACCTGCACCTGCGCCTGACTCTGGCTCTGCGAGGGGAAATGAGAATGAGAAAAAGCATAAGCCCGAGGAGAGGGCTGGATATCCAACGACGTTGTCCCCCTCGTCTCGTTTCCATGCTCGCGCTCGCGATGGCCCTCGCGATGGCCCTCGCAGTGGAGCAACGCAGCGGTAGCTGAGGCAAAAGCGGACGACGAGCCGAGTGTGAGGCTCCGCGGGCGGTGTTTGCGCTTTGACTGGGTTTTCTCCGACGATTGTGGTTGTACCGCAGCTTGAGACTGCGTTTGCGACTGCGACTGCGACTGAGAGGAAGAAGGTGGCAGAGGCGTCTCAGCCACAGCTAACACCGGCATCCCCATCCCCATCCCTGATCCCGACCCCGACACAGACCCAACAGACCCCGCCGAAGAGGTATGGTTGACGGCCTTCCCCGCCGCACCAGCACCAGAGGCAGCGGAAAACTTGGCGGGCTTATGGAACGAATCAAACACCGACGCGACTGAGGGACGGGCGTGGTGCCGCTGCCGTTGGTGATTGGGGCTCTACCGTACATCGTACGTACGCTCTACACGGACACCTAACGCATCTCACGAATACCCCTCCCTGCATCCTACAGTACTCTTCACACGGGCGCTTAAAAGGGAGCCACATAAGCTCAAGAGCGCGAGCCAGTAAATCAACGCCTGCAGACGTCGTACGCCTCGCATTCCCTCACACACCTCCTTTCGTATCTGAAAATTGTTTCTTAGATCTCCTGGTCAGGCTGTAAAGACGGCCAGACGAGCGCGGACACATTCGCAGGCGGTGTGGCTGTCGGCGCTATGAGCCACGTAAGTACTGCCTATGCCTTTCTCCTCTGATACAGATACACCGGTTCTTATTCCTTCTATGCAAGGCTTTCATCCAGGCTCTCAGTGAGTTTTTTTTTATTAATCGTCGTAGGGAATAATTCTCACTCATCCATTAGCTACCAAACCACAACAAACGTACCAGGAGCTGCTCCGTTCCGTCAGGCAAGTCCTTCATCGCGATTCTGCCCTTTATAAAGAAAAATAACCGTGGACCGCATCTACAGGTTGATCCTCCACCCGAGATTTAGCCAGCGGCCGCAACTGGGAAGCTCCCACCACATCGTAAGCTTTTCCTAATCCTCAAAGTCAGGCGAATTAACGGTTTTTTGTTTCTAGAACACTAATCTTCAGTTCATCATTTGACCGATGACTTTTCTTAGTTCCACGTTGATTTTTTTCTTTTTTTTTTTTGCTTTCGGTTTTTACCATCAATTTGCAGCCCATAATTTAACCGATGACTTTTTCCCGTCCATTTGGTTATGAATAATGAAGTTTTCTTGCTTTCGATCCTTATCGCCAATTCGCAGCTCATAATTTAACCGATGCCTCTTCTCGGGCTCTCTTGCTTACAAAATTCTCTTGCTCTCGATCGTTAACAGTTCTCCACTTAAAATTTTTCCTTTTCTTGTTCACGAAATTTTCCTGCTTTCTATCGTTGACCGCTCTGGATCCTAGTATAAAAAGAACCGCTCTAATTTATGGCTATCGTAATATGTACCACCATAACCTATCTGCTGTAAAACCTTCGTCGTAGGTTAACGAAACCGACCATCAAATAGGTGGCCGGAAAAATTCAGAATGTTGAACTGTCTTTCACATCCTTGAGCTTTCAGTCAATTACCGAAGCTTGTTCTATTGTAAGTCGTCAAAATGATGATCAGAATATCCAGATATTCGCTCAAAATCCACAGCATCAAGCGGTCTGAAATAATTGCCAATACACACCACATTCCAAGCATTTAATTTATTTCGATCTCAACAATCTACACATTCCTCCTAACGAGCTGCCCGTCCGCCCAAACCTCCTCCAACTCGGGCCAAACACCCACATTCCCCCTCCAAAGCCCATACACGAGCGCCTCCGCGCCATCCACGCCCTCCAGCACCATCTCGCTCACCACCGGGAACGCAGCAGCCATCGCCTCGCCCAGTCCAACCCGCACTCCACCCGCACCCGCACCCGCACCCGCAGCCGCACCGAAAGCAACAGCAACACCAACATCCACCCTCCTCAACACCAGCCTCCTCAGCTCCGTAAACACCACCCCCGCACCCGCACCCGCGCCCACCCCGACGCCCGCCCCGCCAAGCATAACCACCAACCCCCGCATTGCCTCTCCACTCAACCCCGCCAGCTCCAGCTCCCTCAACCCGCCATACAAACTCAGCGTAAAAAAAAGGGTATACATATCCCTCTCCTCCCCTCCCCCTCCCCCCTCCCCCCCCTCCCTCCCCCCTCCCCCTTCCCTCCTCCCACAAACCAGCTCGCTCAGCCTCAGCACCCTCACACTCGACTCATGCGGCTGCACCAGCCTCCTCACATAGGGCAGCCCGCCGGGGATGCGCACGCGGTGTAAGGTGAGGGAACAGAGCCGGGTTTTGGAGAAGAGGTGGAAGTGGGTTTGGTACGAGAGGAAGGTGTGTGTGAGGGAGACGCGGGTGAGGGCCCAGCGGGGGAGGGCGGAGATGGGGAGGGCGGAGATGTGTAGGGTTGTTAGGTGCGGTGCGATGAGGCTTAGGTCGGGGGGGAAGAAGGGCTGGACGCAGTGCGGGGGTGGGTTTGGGGTGCTGCTGCTAGGGGAGGTGGTGGTGGTGGTGGAGGAGGAGGAGGAGGATGGGGGGTTGCGAGGGGGGACTTGCGCGAGGTGGAGGTGCTCTAACGGCGTATAGGTAGTATCGAGCGGGGAGGAGGAGAGATTCCACTCCAAAAAAACATCAAGCACAGCCGTAATCACAAGCTCGCTGCTCACAAGCCTCAACGACTTAAACCTCTGCACATGCGGCATCAGCACCCGCCTAATATTCTCCTCATACCTCGTTTTCTGGATCCACGACAACGGGATCGGCGGGTCCTCAAGGCTAAAATTGATCTCCAGCTGGACCGGCAGGTCCGCGGAGCGCGCGAGGAAGGAGGTGGTGGTGTCCGTCGCTTTGACGTCGTTGTAGTTTTTTGGGTCGACGAACGTGTTGTGCCCGAGGGCGAGCCGCGTCCAGAGGGAGTGCAGGTCGACGGCGACGGAGCGCCAGCGCGCGCAGACGTGGGAGAGGGCGATGCAGTGGAGGAGGGAGTCCTTCTGGGAAGGAAGGGCGCAGAAGTGGGTGGTGATATCTGCGGGAGGTGTTGCGTGTGCAGCATGATGTAAATTCGTACTAGGCGGCGGCGATGGTGCCCCGTACGACGAGTGGCGTGCAGCGATCTGGCCCGACTCGAGAGTGCTGAGCTCGAAGATCACGCACAGGATCTCCGTAGGCAGCTCATGCACACCCGGCATGCCCAATTTCGCCCTCTTTCAGGCGTTCGTTCCAGCGGGTTACTGTAACTGAGATTAAACGAAGGCAAGTCGCCCAATCGGATTCGGAATACGGAAAAGCGGGAAGGCGGAGTGGCGAGGCGCTCCGCGTCGACGTCCGTGAAAGTGCAGTCGCTGGAGATAACGTCCGTCTGCTGAAATTGGGTAGATGAAAAGGCAGGAAAGAAGCTCACTTCCTCGCACTACACCTCGAGAGTCGAAATTTGGAGTGGTGTCCCCAGGCTGCCTGCGCAGAGTTGCTTGTCCCAATGCCAATGACAGTTCCAGTGCCAATGCCAGTACTTGCCAGTGCCAGTGCCAGAATCAGACGAAGCGTGACGTTGACGGTCGACGTTGATGGTCGTCGGAATCAGAAGATATCGATGCCTCTGCTGCACGCGTCCTAAAAGCCTCTGTCTGAAGTCTGAAGATCTGAAGCCTGAGCTGATGATTGCAGATAAACGATAATTTATAGCACACGATATGATGCCATCCATACCCGCTTAAGCAGGTTAAGGCACCCAGCAAACCCAGCAGCCTGAGCACGGGGATCATAATCATAATCAGAAAAAGTTACAGCCTAACAAACACCGGCATCGACACCGAAACCGCCCAACCCACAAAGGCGCACTTTGTTCCCAAAGAATCAGGCGCGGCCCGTGGGGGTGGCGGGGGCAGAGAAACCCAGCAAGGCAGCAGGTGGGTGTGAGGAAATCCTGCGCCGTTGTTTTAATTTTGGCCCTTTGGGTCTTGGGCATGGGCATGGGCGAGCGACGGCGTCTTCGAGAATTCGAAGGTTGATTTGATGCTTGTGGTCCTTTTGGTGTTCCCTTTCATCTTCCCTCGCATGTTGGCGGGGATTTTTAAACTCAGTTGAAAGTCAGCCATCAAAGGGGGGTGATCGCCCGAATAGGAACTCTCTTCGATGACCACCGTCAGTCGTTCTTGGCTGTTGTGTATATTATAAGTACTATAATCCTCACCTCACGAACTGCGCCTCGGCCATGTTTATCCTATTTCATATCTCGATGGCCGACAATTTGACCGATTACATCTGCTCAATACGTATGTCACTGGCCAATTTGACTGAATCTATCCATTGTGCTCGATCGAGAACGTTAGCTAACCCTCTCTGTTCTCCGTTCCCTGTTCCCGTTCTCCATTCGCCACTTGCCACTGTAAAGCCGGTGCTTACATCCATATATACAGTAAACATGTAGAGTGCTGGAGACTTGAAACAATGAAAGTCGCATTTTGGCTAAAACGTACCAGCACTCCTCTTGACCGCCTTCTAGCCACCAACATTCAACTTGAATTAGCCCTCAATCGAAATTGTCGTAAGCCATCGCCTCTTTACTCGTATAATCTCGTATAATTACGCGTACGAGAGTTTGTTGATCTGAGTCCAAGGTGACCCATCGTTTGCCTTCTGCTGTAAGCAATTTAGCGACAATCGGCCATCGGCGTGGACACCTGCAGCAGATGTCGACGTCGTCGTCCAATTGGCTATGGCAAGCCACAAATGCATGCTTAATAAATCAACCGTAATTATTTAAATGCAGGACCATTACCAAGTTATCGACGCTCAACGACCAAGCAGGCATGATTAAATTAATTACAGAGACTAGAGTACTTTATCAGATTGTATGTAACCGAGTCGCTGCTGCGTGTGCGTGTAGAGTGTCTGTAGCTACTACGTGGTGTCAACTGCGTCTTGAGGTATGATGAAATGAGAGACGAAGACGAAACAAATTACAACGCAACTGGTTGTCGTACGCATTGGAAGGAACCAAAAATTCAAAAGGCCACCCACAGCTCGTTAATCTGAATCCAAACCGCATTCTTTAAAGGTGTTTCCGAATGGAAGACTGTGAATTAAATTAATTAAAAATACAGCGTACTCTAGGGTAATCATCAATTATAATACCACTGTCTGGGTTTCTCTAATAGTATAGTGTAGGGGGGGAGGTATCTGGATAATCGTGTGTGGGCATGAGGGTTCATAGATGTGTACGAGGCTCGAAAAAAATATAGGGGAAGAGAGAAGAGGAGGGAAGGGAAGAGGAAAGAGAGGGGAGGCATGTATGTGCGCGAAGAAATAAAGCACGTTGTCGTTGTACACCAAAAAAAAAAAAAAAAAAAAGAGGAAAGAAAAGGAGAGAGACCATAAAGAGTGAAAGGTCCGAGAGAAGGCTATCCAGAGCTTGTCGCTTCGGTTGGTTTGTCGGTTGATATGATATCCATATTCGTGGTGGTACAGCGCGAGCGCGAAGCCTCCACGCATTTTCGAGACGGTCCTGTTCTCCGTCTTGGTTCGCCAGCGTCGTGGCGAAACACCCCCCTCCCTACCCAACTCACCGCCCCTTCAGCCCCCTCAACTTCCTAGCCACATCCTCCATATCCTTCATATTCCACTCCCCGCTCCACTCCCTCTCTTTGCGCCTGCCAAACTCCGCGCTTAACAGCCCATTCGCATTACCCATACCCTTCTCTTCCTCTCCTGCTCTCCCCTGGAGGTACGCGTGCCGGCTGTCCAGTCGGCTGTCCAAACGCACGGGTATGGGGAGAGAGATGGGCGCAGCGGCGGAGACAAACGGCCTCGGGGAAGGGTGCGGGTCGGCGTATAGGTCCGAGCGGTTCGAGAGGTTCGAGCGGGTGTATGGGTTTAGAGGGAGGGTCGCTTTTTGTCTTTGGCTTCTTTCCCTTTCCGTCTGCTGCCCATGCGACTGCGACTGCGCCACCGACTGAGAGTAGTTGTGCGCGCGAGGAGAGGGCTGGATATCCAACGACGTCGTCCCCCGCGTCGCCTCCTTCCCGTTGTCGCCGTGTTCGCGATGGCTCTCGCGATCGCGGTGGAGCAACGCAGCGGTAGCTGAGGCAAAAGCGGACGACGAGCCGAGGGTGAGGCTTCGCGGGCGGTGCTTTTGTTTGCGCTTCGTCGTCTTGTCCGTCTTGTCCGTCGAGGGCCGGGGTTGTGGTGCTGCTGCTTGAGACTGCGACTGCGACTGCGACTGTGATTGAGACTGCGACTGGGACTGCGACTGCAACTGCGACTGCGACTGCGACTGCGACTGCGACTGCGACTGCGACTGGGAGGAAGAAGGCGGCAGAGGCGTCTCAGCCACAGCTAACACCGGCATCCCAGATCCCGACGCTGATCCTGCCGACCCCACCGATCCCGCTGACGAGGTATGGTTCACCTTCGACGCCGCCGAAAACTTGGCGGGCTTATGGAACGAATCAAACACAGACGCGACTGAGGGGCGGGCGTGGTGCCGCTGCCGTTGGTGTTGGTGATTGGGGCGCGCGGTGGAGAGGGAGGTGTGTCGGGAGACGTGTGCTTCCGCTTTGGGAATCACAGGATCCGACGTCGAGGAGGCGTTGAAGGGGGCGACAAGGTCGAGGGCTTTAGCCGCCGACGAGCCAGGGCTCGACGCAGCAGGCGCGCGAAACACAAGCTCAGGCGGGATATTCTCCCCCAGCGTTCTTGCAAGCTTGGCCATCTTCCTCCTCTTCTCCCGATCGCTGAGGCCTGCCTCCCGTTCTCTTAAGGGCAGGGGTAAAGGTGTTGTAGGCGAGGGAGGGACGACGTTCATGTTGAATGTGGATGAGGATGGGGAGAGGGGGGGTTTTAGAGACGAGTTTGAGTTGGATGTGGTGAAGGAGGTGGAGGAGGTGGGGTTGCCATGCACGTCCGGCTTTATAGCCATACCAACAGACCTGTCACTGACACTCGCGCCGGAGCTCGAGCTCGCATCGAGAGCGAGAGCAGGGGCCGAGGCGGGTGCGGCCCGGGTCGGGCGAACGAGGAGTGGCTGTGCGGCCTTGGGCTTCGTGTTTGCAGACTCCTTCTCGGCCCTGTCAGCTCTATCTTTGCCCTTGTCATTTCCCTTTCCCTTGTCATTTCCCTTGTCTTTGTCACCGCCCTTTTGCTTGTCACCGCCCTTGTCCTTTGACTTCGATTTCGCTCTCTCTTTTTCCCTCTCCTTCCCAGTGCCAGAAGACCCAGACCGACCCGGGCCCGGGAGCGGGAACATGATCGTGATCGGAGCCAGTGCGCTCGCGCCTCCTGCGCCTCCAGCGTCATGTTTCCGCTTCAACCTTGTCGCGCCTCCAGCAGAGCCCGACGGGCGCGCACCCGATCCCGATCCCGACGTCGGTCCCGCACTTCCACTTCCACCTGCACCTCCACGTGCTGCTGCTACAGCAACCGACACGGGCAAAGGCGATGCACTCCTCGACGACCCCGGCGTCGGCGAGGGTGACGCATTGGCAAAGACGGCCTGCACATTGTACCCCGCGCCAGCGGTCCCAGTCACGGTGCGGTGCGACGCGCGCACGAAGACGTATTCGGGCTCGGGGTTGACGGCGAGCGTTTCGGAGGAGGCGGAGGAGAGGGAGGAGGTGGGGGAGTAGGTTTGGGGTTGGGAGTGGGAGTGGGTGCGGGTGTGAGAGGGGGTGGGGAAGAGGCGCGCGTCGCGCCTTGTGTTGGCGTCGGTGATGGTGGTGGGGGCGCGAGCGCGGTTGGGGTGCCGCGGTGGGATTACTGGGGCGGGTACGCCGGTGGAGGTGGAACCAGAGGCAGAGGTGGAAGCGGCGGTGGAGGCAGAGGTAGAGGTAGACGCCTCAGGCTGCAGCTGCTCAACAAGGAGCGGCGTCGTCCCCAATATCGCGCCGAGCTTGCGCGTGGAGCGCAGGAGGCGGGACCGCTCTTCCGGCGCGAGGGTGTTGTTCGTCGGCGGGGGCGCGGTGAGCACCATTGTGGTGGTGGTGGTGGTGGTGGTAGAAGACATTGTCGTTACGCGTTGAGAGAGTGAGATAGTCGTAGGTGGTGGTCGTAATATGAACTATGAGAGTGGATGGGTATCAAGGACACACAGTGCGCTTTGATAGAAAGAAACCGTAAGTTCGAAAGAGCAGATCTACAAAACCAACACAATACAATGAACGTTCGCCTAAGCGGGGAAGAGGAGAAGAGACGAGAGACGAAGAGAAAAGAAGGAAGAAGGGAAAGGGCGTACCCGAGTGCTCTTGTCCTTCGCCCCAACTTCAAGGGGGGTGTTATTATAGTCTGGGGAAAACAATGTCCTGATGCCTGATGATGTTGATGGGAGATGGGAGATGGGAGATGGGAGCTGGGAGCCTTTGACTGAAGTGCTTATAAGTGGGGCTCGATTAAGAACAATAGCAAATGGACATGGAAGCGGAAGAAGGAAGAATGAACAGGACTTCGATTCGAATTCGAACAAGTGTCGATCACGAGAATGTTCACGAGAGCGTTGACGAGAACGGGACTGGGAAATGGGAGAAGAAGCGGCGTCAACTAGAACCTGTCCGTGTTGATAAATTTAAGCGGTGGGGGCGTGGTGATGGAATGGAAATGGATGTGGTGAGAGCTTTAGGCGAACGAAGAAAAATTAATCGCCCAGATATACGTACGATACGACATGTCATGATGATGACGGCCTCCCTCCCCGCCGTCGCACCGTCGCAGCACCCCCCAACCAACCAACCAACCCGCTCATTCCGCAACCCGCAAACCAACATGAAATCGATCGGAGGACAACGAAACTGGGCTGGGCTGGGCGGTTGCCATGCATCATCGTCATCACCTCGAACCCTGACAAATCCTGACCTCACACGCCCGACGGTCGTTATGCGATCGGCGATCGGACCAATCATCGTCCTTTCTCCTTGCTCGGAAGTTAAAAAGAGTTCTCACGAACCCGAAAAGGGAACGAGGAAAATTAGAGTTTTACACACCGACGGATCCACAGCCTCCTCCGCATCATACATGGACATGTTCTTCAACTTTCATCCGATTCCGAGTGTCCCTCAGTGCCCATTCGCGGTGCGATGCATCTTCAGCGTTCAGACTCATCTCCCGTCTCTTGTAGTCGTACTCGTTTTTCTCTCGCCCTCCGAGTCCGACATCGACGCTGACGCCGACTGCGCCGCTGACCCCGTAGCGCCCATTATTGACAACGTTCATGGTTATTGTTTTTTTTTCCCTACATTCCGTGTCAAGCTATAGGCTGCGTCGTTGCGCCGCTGCCTTCCTTCCAGACTTCATTCGACATGCGTATGCGTCCTCTAGTACTAGTAGTAGTAACCCGCCGCTGGACACTCGCACCCCACTAGAACAAGGCATCCAAGAGACGCACCAGATTCTATGTAACTAAAACTCAAACATAGCGTGAGACGCAGTCCCGTACCCTCACTTGACGTCTCTGGACGAACATGTTTCAACACGGCTTCTGACTTTGTCAGCTCTCTAATCTGGGCGTCCTCGTTCCCCTTATCCTGTCCTGGTTCACTCTATCTGTATCCCATCTTATCGGTATCAGTGGCAGGAGCTTCTGCTTCTCTGTCCTATCCTGGGACCTGTCAATGCTTTTCCTACTTGGAGTTGTAACGGCACTCGAAGCTCTCAGACGTCTATAGACTTATACATATGCCTTACGTACCCCATGCCTCCTCGGTTCTGAGTTCTCGTGGGCATTTCGAAAGCGTACGGGTTCAGCTACGTACTCCCATCTTGGCTTCAGTTCAATTTAGGGGGTTCACCCGAGGATGATTACAAGCGAATCTGAGCTCGTACGGTTTATAAGTTAAAATTAACATCCAACCCGACGACCGGAACTTCCTGTGGAAAGTGGGAAGCGGAAAAAATATACCAACACCATCACTTTCAGGCTTCGAAGTTCGCGCGAATCCTTACCCATTCACCTACCCACGTCGAACATCGAACGTCCAAACCTGCAGCTTCCTGATTTCCTCGGCCTGATTTCTCGCGGCTGATTCATCCCAGCCCTATTAATAATACTCCAAGTCTCGTAACGCAACTCAGCAGTCGTTCCTCTCCTTCCAATTCGACATTCGGATTCGCGCCTTATCTTATATCTGATATCTTACCTTCGGCCAAGAGTAAAGGCCTCGTTCACCGATATTCTGTTCACGCTTTTATTTGGCACTTGGGATGTAACTACTCGAAAAGAATCTAAACTGAACCACAACCAAACGATTGATGCTTGAAGGGACCTACAAAACACAATAAATTACACGTATATCAAATCAACCCTCTTCAAATCAACGCTTATTTCAATTTTCTCGAGATCACATCATGTTTGATCCTGATCACGACTCGGATCATGATGCCTCTGAGTCCGATGCTCGACCCTCGGTGCACTGTGCTCTAATGGTCCGAAGGCCCACCTGGCATCAAAACTGCACCACGTACAGGCTCGTACAGGCGACGGTACAGCCTGCGGTGTGCAGCAGGTCGCCTCGTCCCTAACGAAGACTAGAACGGGCCTAAAACAGTTTAAGTAGCGCGCCAATAGCGTCTGAATCAATTCCAATGATGCGTTTCTGAGATGCCGAGCACGTTCAAGTTGAAAACCCTTACTCGAAATCAGAGGTATTTAAGCTCAGACGCACTTAATATATATATGAAACGCGAAACGCGGAAACCGGTCGTATCGTCACAACAGCCTGTGCGGCTCGAACTGCGTTTTCCTCTCACTTCGAGTTTAAATTTTGATGCGTGATCTGAACTACATTATGCAGAGGTCGAAATGCTACAATACGACTATGTATTCGAGGTATATTCAACGGCGAACGGGAGATTGATTATTGTCCTTCGTGTATCAATCGCTTTGACTGTAAAGTCGAATTTCGGACTCGGAATTCCGTTGCCCACCGCAGGCGCCAGCGCATCAGCGTCTGAATTCAATCTTCGAAGGCGGAATGCGCCACAGAAATCAAAAATCAGAAATCAAAAACTAAAAATCGTCAAACACACTGTGGGCTACGTGGTCCAGGAAAAATTAATTAACGAGCCCATAATGAACAGAGAACAATGGATAATTGCCAATTTGTTTAATAACGCCGTACTGGGTAGCAACCGCACCTACTGTACCCCAAGTGCATTCAGCCAGGGTGTAGTGACCTCGAATGTGCCTCGATTTCAACAACTCATAAATCACCCCACAAAGTAATAAGTAGTAAACACCACATTAAATTTCATATATCCAAAAAATCAGAACGCGTAGCGGAAAAACAGTTCTCGAGGACGTTTGATTGGAGCTTGCGATTGCTCGAGCTCGTGTGCCGCTCAACCGCCTTCTCCGACGCCTCATTTCGTAGGCGTGGGCCAGGAATAAGATGTTCGCCTGGGGTGTACGTGTGTGTGTGTATAACTCATCTCCGAGAGGAAGTGTTCTCCCCCCTCGTTACCCATTGCACTTGGCTAGCTAACGATAGGCTGGGGCTCGCTCTCCTTAATGAATTAACCACAACGACGCCCTCGAGACTAGCGCCGCATATTATCATTAAGGCTTCTGTCCTAGTCCTGTCGTTACCGTACCTCGCAGGTCGTAAGTAATTTCCCCGTCGTCAAGCTCTAGAGTCCCGAGATGTGTAGGGCCAACATGATACCGAGGAGTCCAAGCGCGAATAACGCGCTTTCTCCTTCTCAGGCGATATTTTTTCGTTCATACGCCAGCGGGTGCTCCCAAATTAGGGATCTCCAGAAGGGGCACAATTGAGTGAAGCCTCTCGTAAGTTACGATTTCTCCTTGGGCATAAAACTGTATACAGGAAGGAAGGAAAGAAGGAGTGGAGTGGTAAAAGTCAACCAGCGCCGGTTCTCCGATCTGAATCCGTCTCTCCAATTACCCAGGCGCCTGCTTGGTGCTCGTAAGCGTGCAGTGATAAATTTCTACGAAGTCGACTAATAACTGACTTTAGTCGAGACTCGACCAAGGGGACGTAAACGTGTTTAATTTCTTCCAAACCCGGAGTTCTCGGAAATGAGAACGAATTGGGGTCACTGGCAGAGTCAGAGAGGGATACAGTGGTATGTCAATGGTTTAAAATAAATATCCTGTAAGCCCGCATTATCCCATGTTCAAAATTCGTGAAAGCCAGAGAGGGTAGGTGTCCGCTCAGCTGATCAATACGCAGCGTCAGTGGACCTCCAGTCCACTCGTAATGCGCAGGACGTACAGATTTGACACCTTTACTCTCCTAACTGCACAAACTCTTCACTGGAAATTCAAACGCCAGCTTGAGAGAAATAATTTTGGTCCAGGCACTGGCACGTATGTTCAAAATATAGTAGACACCGTACATTTCGCCTCAGCGCTAGCGCTATCCTCTTAGCTCTGACAACTGCACTATCTATTTTTCTAGTGTACTGCTGTACTCTAGACCCGTCGTGTCCAATTCTACGCTAAATATAGAGGAGACACCTGAAGTTGACGGGCTGTCAGGTACTGGCACCCCGTGTACACCGCCAAACATTCGACGCTGGAAACATTAACATTGAGACTGCTGTCGCCTTCGTCCTCGCCTTTTGATCGCCGCTTGTTTTGCTTATGAAGCAGATTAGATTACAAGCTGCGACGCTGTCACTCGCAGCGACGAAACTCCTGCTTCGTCTCCGTGTTTGCCTTTAAAAAAAGTGAAAGAGGTCCAGACTCACTCATCCGGTGCCACTAATAATTATATGAAACAGCTTTCAGACTAGAATATTCCGATGGTCCGGAATAACCTGGCGTAGAATCCTCGAGTTATATATAACAGCTTCACTTGTCTGTCTACCTGGGATCCCAGTGTCGCAACAGTGAGAAAGCATACCTGGTGCATGCACATCAAAGTTATGTCGCAGGTATTTTGAGATCTGTTATGTTATTATCTATCTTTGTAATCTTGTCCTGCTTCATCTTATTCAGCACGCCCGAGGCTTCAGCTTGCTGCTTCTACTGACCCCTGTGTTTCTCCCGCGTCTATCATGCTGTGGTTTTTGCCATCATTTATACAAGTACATTGGCAGCCCTATCTTCCATTACAAAGTACATGTACAGTCGTGGACAGACAAAGTCAACAAAAAATATAAAAGTTTCCCGAATTTCCCGAAAATAGTGCCAATCGACGCGGATTGATGAGACGATTCTAACGATACCAATTTCATCAAATTCTATCGAGCCGTTCCCTTATAAATGTCCAAATAAGGTTTGTAGACCCTGAAAATTTGGCCGGACCCTGAAATTTGCTCCAAAAATAATGAAAAATAGTGCAATCGACTCCTTTTGATGTAAGGAGTATCGTCCCATAAAAATTGAAGGGTTCTATCGAGCCGTTTTAGCTAAATAAATTCAAAAAAAATTGACCTAAAATAGAAATTGATCGGTAATCAGGGTCTACCCGGTGCTTACCGAAGACCCTTAACCTTCTTTGGGAGAGCGCTGATTGGAAAACCCGTCATTTCCTGGTGATCGTGGGCGGAATCACCGTGGTGGAAAACACTTGCAAAAATTCAGCGTGCCGTGACCCGGCTCGAGGCAATTTTGGCTAATTTTGGTCGCCCAGGACCCTGAATTGGGCCTATACATGTCGAAAATTTCGGCCAAAAATTTGGCCGATCACATCCGCTCGTGGGAAAAACTTCGGAGGTGTGTTTTTCGACGTATTTCGTTGAACTGATCGAGATTCTGAAAAAATTATACCAAAATATTGCCTGGGAGCCGAGATACCAGGGTTGTTGACTTTGTCTGTCCGCGACTGTATACCCACACCCAGTGAGCTAAAGTTCACATGAAAGTTAAAATAAGTCTTGCTTCCTAACCGATCTTATCAACACCGACATGGCTTAGGGCAGCCGCCATTCAGCAGGCTCCACTGAAGGTCCTTAGCTATGTAGTTCCTCAAGATCCGATAGTCAATCAATTTCCTTAGCCCACTAGGTTCGGAACTGGGACTGTCGCCTCGAGACCTTATCAGTTCAAATATCTCCGGAACCTAGCAGGACCGAGGTGCTTGGCACATTTTGATCCCGCGTGGCTGTGCGTTTATTTAGGCGCACGGAGGACAATTTGGGTTATTAATAGACGCCGGACTTTCAAATTTCAGGAGGTACCTGTGAAGGCGAATCGTCGTTGGTCAATGTTTTTGGATCATAATATATCTGCGATAGATATATAGATGCCATTTAGGGGCTCAAACGCTCGACTGGGTCATTATACTAAGAATGCTTCAGAAACATTCAAAGCTAATCATAGACGTGGGTCGTGTCGGCCGTATCGTACATGTACTTGGTGAATTCGAACTGTTAAACCGACCGAGACATAAAAAGTGATGGGATTCCGAATATAATTACAGTCTCGCTAGTTGATGGATAATTTTTTCCCAACAAACCTTCGAATTAGCCAGCTACTAGATTTAAAACGCATTCGGACGAGCAGTCCATGCAGGCATTGGCTGGTTGACGACTGAAGCCATGCTACTCTGAATCTGAGCGGTGATTTGGAGAGCTAGAGAGTTGAGCTTCGCTCCTGCAGCACCAGCTGCCCATAGCGAGACAGCTAAGGTGTTCGTGCCTTGATAGTTCAAGATACCTTGCGCTGTGTACGGGTGCTCGTCATTGACAGGCTTGAGTACGACTCAACAAAAGACTTACGGACGGGGAAACTCTTTTGAGGACCAATATGGTTAACTAATATTTATATTAGCAAGACGATAGTATGACAGTCCAGCAAGCGTACTGTATCTTCCGAATTGATAGCCATTGACGTAGAACTATTTCCTTGTTGAGTTTCATCGCATCTATATCGAAATATTTAACATACCTGAGCGCGGAAGTGTGGGTTCGTTGTTGAGTTCGTAGTGACGATTGCTATCGGGAAGTCGACGCCTTGAGGAATATTCAGGTTGAAAGTTGTCCTGTAGTCGACGCGATTAATAATGATGATGACCTGAATCAAAAGATTCCAACTTACCTGTACATGCTTACACCGGCTGTCGAAATTCCGGTAGTAGGGCTTCCAGTTGCCCAGGAAGCGTCGTTGAATCCGGGTAAGTGCCAGCCTGGGGGGTGAAAATTTGTGAGGTGGCGTTTTTTGACGAAAAAATCACCTTACCTTGACGTTCGGCGAAGAGACCTCCTTCATTCAAGGGTCCACGAGTTTGGTCAGCGGCCTATCGTAAACAGTTCAGATATTGGAAATATCTGCGGAAAGATAGAGAAGACGTACACTCTCGCCGCCGAGGTTACCTGCGACTTTCCATGTGCTGACCGTTGTGCTAGGACTGCCAACGAAAGAGTAGCTCAGAATACCCCTTGGTGCCTTGAAGCTATCGCTTCCAGCAGTGAAGTCTTCTTCGTAACCCATATGGTCTTGTAAGATGGTGATGATGTGCGCAGCACCACTCGTCAATTTGGGTACAGTGAATGTGCCTTGGAAATTGCTATGGCGCGCGTCACCTTCCCAAGATCCAATGAAGGTCGAGTCCAGCCAGACCGAGAAAGCAAACGCAAAACCGCCCTGCAGCTGAACCTGGAAGGCAGTCTCAGTGCCCGTGGCGGTGAAGTGAGCACGCCAGAGAATATTCCCAGTGTGGTAGCCGTAGTCCCCGGCATAGAGTACAGTCGGCGTCTTGATAGCAGTAGGATTGTTTGTAGTGGCATGGTTGGCGACGGTCCAGAGGTTATCCGAGTATCCAGATCCGATTTCAGGTAAGCTGTTTGCAGTTTTCTAGAGGGTGTTTTGAGCGAGATTTCTTTTTCGCTTAGATTATTCTTACCCATGTGAGTGCTGAGAGATTCGGCAGGGTGACAGCAGGAAGAGAAATCGTTTTCTGCGCGGTAAGGGTGCCGTATGAGGTCTTGCTGACGGTTAAGGCCGCACCATTGAAGGTGACAGCCGTTTGTGCAGCAGGAGCGATGACCTCGAAGGTAGCAGTGCTGTTGAGATCTCCGGTCAAAGCTATGGTGTTGCCGTTGATGTTGACCGTGCGCATGAGATAACCCCCTTTAACGATTATGGGATTTGCGGTACTGTATTGAGCCAAGGCACCACTGGTCGGCGGATGAAGAACCCAGAACTGGTATGCGGTGGCGCGGTCTGTGTCAGTGTCAATTAAAAATATATTTCAAGGCGGCTGGTAATTTATACGAACCAACAATATAGAGCGTAACAGTGCTTCCAACTTGCACCACAGTTTGACCCGGAGCGGTCGTGTATTGGAGAGCGAGAGCAGAATTGCCGCTGTTTGTCAGTACCTTCTGTTTGAGGGTACCGCTTCCTGAAACGACCTTGACGGTAGGTGTCGCTCCGGTAAACTTGATGGCAGTCTCATGGAGTTCGCCAGCATTTCCATACAGAATAATTACATCTCGGCCGTTGATTGTTGCCCTGTGGGAATATTGAGCAACGGTATTATATGAACGAAGAGGCAGTTTCGTACCAAGTCATAATTTCACCTGTAGAGTAGACAAGGGTCGTGGTTCCGGCAGTGTAGTCAACGACATGTATTTTCGAGTCCTTGCCGGTCAACGTAAGGGATCCTCCGATGTTTGGAATCGGGAGAGTTCCAAAGCTGGTGGGCAGGTTCAACGTATACGTCTGAACGTTATTGGTTGAAGCATCGGTTTGCCTTGGAAGAAAAGTCAGGACCGAGATAATGATGAGAATGTTATGAGAATTACCTAACAGTGTAAAAGCCAGTCTTCTTGCCGACAGCGTCCAAAGTTTGGGTTGTCTTGAGTGCAGAATTACCGGTAAATGATCCCTGTGAGCTTCCAACATTCATTGGCCTGGTCGTGAGGAAGGCCGGAGAGACTTGAATGAAGTTTGCTTGTAGCTTGAGTTCGTAAAACTTCTCGCGCAAAGTCCTGTCTTCTGCGATGGCAGAACCCTGTTTGTAGTTGAGAAATGAAAACGAGAATAAATATGAACACGTACGTAGTCATATGAGGTATATACCCCTTCGATTGTGCGTTAGACTAGGAATTATAGTTTATAGGCCGCATAGCTCACCAGGATGAGCAATTCCTCCCCAGTTTGTACCACCGAAGATCATGTACAAATTCATGTACATCGTCGACATGGCCAAGTTGTTCTTGTAGAAAACTATACGATTTCAATCAACACAATTTAGTCAAAGATTTACACGAAATTACCTCGTTCAAAGTTGGTACCAGTGAGTTGTCCGCAAGTATCATAGCCGGATCCACCCCTGAAAACGTTTATCAACACGAGTCCAAGTCGAGCTGTCAAACCTTTACCAACCATCCGTCGAAGGCGCCACCTTGGAATTCGTAAATGGCATTCAAAATATTGGGAGTGAACTGCAGATGCGAGCCCCAATACCCCCTGATGCCGCTTTAATGAAATGAGAGCGAAGATAGACGATGCAACCCACTCTGGAACGGAACCGGATCCCCACGAGGTGGGATGCGAGCAGTCGAACCCGACGGGGTAGCCATCATAACCCCAAACATCGACGGAGGTATAATGACCAGCTGGCGACGGGTCGTTGGTGGTGAGCGGGACGGTTATACCGGCGTTTCTCTGTTAGGAAGTAGATTGAGAACAAATGGACAGAAAAAGGACGGAGGACGCACGAGTGATTGTATGAGACTGCTTTCATAGACGGTATCGGCCTTAGCGTATTCGTTTTCTGACTACAGTTTCCATTCAGATATTGTTACAAGACGAGCCAGATGAAATAGGACTCTACGTACCTGAACGAGGATGACGGGACCGCCTTTGGTAATTTGATTGGCAGCCAATTGCGATCCAACGGCTTGAATATAAGCAGCATATGCGCTGAGATAGTTGGTGTTCGACGTCCTCCAAAGTCCAGCAACGTTGGTTCCCCATCCTGGGAACCCGCCACCAGTAGTTTCCGCATTGATGTACGGTCTAAGAGTTGGAGTTGACTGAAGTCGTTGGGCAAAGAACGGATCGATCTTACCCAGGTCGAGCCATTAAGTAGATTCCAGCTTGCTTCGCAGCATCGAAGAAAGGCTGCAAGTCTCGGAACCCTTCAAACGAGATTTGTCCGCGTTTGGGTTCATGAATACCCCAGAAAACGTAGAACGAGACCGTGTTGAAACCCATAGCCCTGAAGAACAACATCAGAAGTCGGATTATTAGAAACTCTCGGTCCGACGTACTTCACTTTCTGAAAGATATCTAGGTGAAGACTCTGAACAGGCATCCTAACAATGGGTATGAGCGGAGAAGGGGTGAAATGGTTGATTTACTTACCGGTACGGATGGACCTCTCCACCCCAAAGCATGATACGTTTTCCATTGATGAAGAAAGAGTATTGATCCCAGGTTACCTTCAAGTCTGTGCTTCAGTTTTATAGCTAAAAGGCTAAGAGCTGTCACTTACGTTCGACTGAAGGCCATCCGTCGACTGCCTTGGAAGCACTAGGCGACGCGGTGTCACGCTGAGGTCGATGCTCCTCGCCGCAGCGAACGCAGCGCAAAGGAGCGGGATCAGTGTCAGGAATGAAGCCTTCATCTTGTTCAGATGGGGACTGGGACGCTTGTTGTGTTTTTCCGACTTTTATACCGCCCAAGTCAACTTCTTGAAGCTTGCCAGCACACCGTCTGGTGACCTATGTTCTCGTCGAGAGCTTCGGTAGAGAGAACACATGATGAAAACTTGCTCTGTAACAACGAGGAATATGACACCATAGAATGCAGGCCAAGGGGTCAAAAGGAAGTCGAAGCAATAACCAGAAATGCAAAACGTGGATTTTAAAAAAATAACGGACCCCGAGCCTTCACGTGACGATATGGTTTGGTGAAAGTGAAAATTATTTCGTGAATTTGAGATGGAATCGCTGTTCAATCTTGAATACTCAATGTTTGAGCTCCTTGCCAACACATAGCAAACGGGTTTGTAACTCTACGTACTGAAATATCGCTGGCTGGCTAGACGACTTTTCGGGCCAGCAGTCCTTCCTTGGTCCTTCTCGAAGCCAACGTGACCTCAGGTGGAATAGAGAACCGAGCTTTTTCCGACCTCGAATATAATGGTGAAGTGGCAGCACTGACGTTTATAGACATTCGAAGCACGACCAAGTGCCATAGGGTCTTGTAGATCCTACGAGGCAAAAGGGATTATTATACGTCGGCGCCTTGGATGTCATTTTTATCAGTCAGCGATTCTAAGAGTAGGTAGAATATGACGGGAAACCTACATTTAGACAAGCCAAGAACCTCGTGCAATACTCATCGAGTGGGAACTAGCGAGAACTCCAGAAGCACATCATGACTTTGACGCAGTCAAATGATTCCACCTGTGAGGTAAGTCTATTTCGGATCATGCAGTGTACTCCAGCCTGCTCCAACAAAAACTTGCCGGCTGATAATGATGCTCAATGGGGCGACGCCGCGAAAATTATGAGAATGAAATATGTACGCACCTCTACACAAAACGTGTAAGCGAAAAAGTTACCGGGTTTATAACCGTTCAACAAACCGGGAACAAAATTCCGTCGCATCATTGGTCAGCGCATGGCCTAGCTCGGGAACGGGCCGTGAGGATTCGATGTAGGGTAAGCATGAAGACTTTGGAAGGCCAAGGATATTTCGCCAGTAATAACCAACATAAAGGATTGAATGGTTTCGCCTGTGCAATTCATGCAGGCAAAACGAACGTGCCGTCATCAGCCAGCAGAGGAATCATAATCAAAAATTCAATCCACGGATCTCGGTGTAGTAGGAAGATTGAGACGATAGCACGCTGACGAGAATGACGTTGCATTCGCCCTGGAGGTGAGGGAAGTGAGCACGAGCCATAAGCTCGAAAGAATGCATGGTTGTGTGAGAAAACGTACCGGCGAGGTCACTACCGCCATCCTCCCATTCATCAAATTTGGCCTGCAGAACTTCACAAGAACTCGTATGCGCATTGACAACTCAGATGACAATTGAAAATGGGTCCCTGCTTCCTGGAATTGAGGCGCAGGAAGAGGCACAATGTCGGGTGTCGAGTATGCTGATCAGTTACTCAAGTACAAGACAACCTAGCAGCGTGCAAGATATGCGTCTAGCTAGGTATTGGGGGAGGAGGAGGACGGGCAAGAAGAGTTGATTGGGTGCGTGAGCCCCGACGGCACTGCCACTGATGCCATCAATCCTTGAGACCGCTGTTGTTTTCGGTGGTCTTGTCAAAGGTCCTGGTTGGGTCCTGGCAGTACTAATGCCCGCGGAGGAGTCACGCTCCCAGAGTTATTTTTCAAGTGTATTATGTTCCGTGCAGAAACACCTGGTGGAATGCCGAAGTTCAGGAGCTTGGAGATGGTCCCAGGTGAGTGAATGAATTTCGCCTTAAATTTTTCATAAGTCTGCTACTGAACTTTCGTTCATAGCGACATCGGTGGTCGCCTTATATGATGTCAAATTTTTCTAGATGCTAGACCCATATTTACTCTTCCATTTCGGGTCAACGGCGTCATCGTCAAAATGAAACACTCCCGCCACAATATTCAATTGTCAAAGACGGACCCCACTCAAAGGTTTTACCAACTCACTCTCATCGCATCCTCTCTCGAAATCTCTCCTCACTAGCTCTCTTTACAAGCATTAATAATAAAAATCATAATGCCATCCCTCGAACCCAACACACCCGCACACGTCCTCGTCAGCGGCGCTAACGGCTATGTCGCGATGTGGGTCGTCCGAGACCTCCTCGAGAAGGGGTACACAGTCCGCGGAGCCGTAAGGTCTCAGGCGAAGGGGAAATCTTTGAAAGAGTATTTTAAGTCCTATGGTGATAAGTTGGAGTTGGTTGTCGTCGAAGATATCACGAAGGTCTGTGCAGGTTTGGCTTTTTTTTCATCGTAGGCGGCTAATGAATGCGATGATAGGAAGGCGCCTTCGACGAAGCCGTCAAAAATGTCGATGCCATTGAGCACATGGCGTCTCCGATCGCAGAAACTACCGGGGATCCGGATGGTAGGCTCTACCATTTCTTGTGAGGTGCGAAGGCTTACGCTTTTGCCTACAAAGATTTCATCGTACCAGCTGTTCATGGGACCGTCGGTATCCTGAAAAGTGCTCTGAAATATGGGTAAGAACCTATCAAAATTATGAAGGGCCAAAAGATAATATTTTCTGAAGAAACAAAGTGAAACGCGTCGTCCTCACCTCGTCCATCGTTGCCGTCTCTTTATCATGGGCTAAGCGCGGTGCTGTGTTCGACGAAAACAACTGGGCCGATGACGCTGTACAAGCTGTCAAAGAACAAGGTAAAAACGCTGTCCCGTTCACGAAATACACCGCGTCGAAGGTTTTGGCAGAAAAGGGTGCGTGTAACTCGCATTGAAACGTATTAAATCTTATTAAATTAATTTGGATAGCGGCTTGGGACTTTTACGACAAACATAAGGCCGAGATTGGATGGGATTTAGTTGCTCTTAATCCGCCTTTTGTCAGCAAGCTCTTTTTTAGTGAGGTACCACGAGACTGACTTCTGGCCGCCATGTTGCTAGATTCTCGGCGTAAGTCTTTCACGCTCTCGTATCAATAATTATACGACAGCTCATCGATATACTCATATATACAGCCATCTCTCCAGGAACTGAACTCCCCAGCTGACCTCGGCACTTCCTCGTCATTGGGGGTGTGGTGGGACTATGTAAGTAAAGAAAAACCGGATGACGCTCTCAGACAATCTGCTGGGTTCGTCTTCGTCGGGGACGTTGCTGCCGCACATGTCATGGCGCTTACGAAGGCGAAGGCGGGCGGTCAGAGGATCATTATAACCGCTGGTATGTTTTCTTGTTTCGTGTCAGGTTTTAAATGATTACTTCCCCTTCGCAGGCGATATGACATGGCAGGGTATTCGTACGTAGCTGCTTCATTGGTTGGTCCTTTTCCTTACGAGCTGGCGTCTGTAGGCGACATCCTTTACTCTGCGCACCCAGAGCTCTATGACTCCGGTGTTCTTCCCAGGGGTAACACCCAGATTGGTGCAGCGCCCTTGGCCACCTTCAATCGAGAGAAAGGGATGCAGATCTTGGGTTTGGAATATAAAAGTCTCAAAGAGACAATGGAAGATACTTTGGCATATTTCTGGGGCAGGGGATGGGTTGAAAAGCGCGTCAAGAACTGATTGAAGACCCGAATGTCGAATTTGGCACGATTATTTTCCAAATTTATGTATTAATATACTTTCCTATCATGTATTTTAAAATCTATCTTTGTATATTTTGCGTACTGAAGCCGTGGATTGTAGAAATATCAGCGCCAGAGGATAGACGTTCTTGAGCGGCTATCAATTTACCCCCATAAAGGTAAATTACTTAGTTAAAGTTAATCCATTCCCCATCCAGTCATGCCATCCAGTAATGCCGGGTCCGGGTACGGCTACGAGTAAGGTGGCCTGGCGAAGAAACAATTAGAAAACTGCTGTTCGTCCAGTTTGGAAGGGCTTGCGTGGTTGGGAGCGCCGACGGCATGACATAATCGCTACTTTGAGACAAAAATAGATACCTGGGAGCCCCTCTATAAGTAAGAACGGTGCCATGAGCGAACGTGTTGCTTCCCACCATCGACATCAGCTTGAATAACATGTCGCTCAAATCTGTCCAAGTTGCCACCCTCCTGAGCTCTGGAATTCTAACCGGTGAGGTTCTTTAGTACTGCGGGTTGTTATATATCTAACCTATTGATCAGGCAGCACCTTCTATGTCTCTGCCTTCGCCATTCCTACTCTCCTTTCGCCTTACAACAGAGGTCAAGCTGCGCTCCCCGCGAAGACCCTGCAAACGCAATGGCAGTACCTCTTCGCCTCGGGGAAGCGATTCTTCCCATTCGCCACGGCGCTGACTTCCGCAGCCTACCTCTACTTGGCGTACAATTCTCCCGGAGACACCCGCCAGCTATACGTCTTCTCCGCGCTCTCCTCGATCGCCATTGTGCCGTACACGGTGTTGGGCATGATGGGAAACATCAACAAGATCCAGAAAGAGATTAAGGCGGAGGAGGAGACGCAGGTTCTGCCGAGGTTGAGGAAAAATATTGAGACTTGGACCAGGATGAACTACGGACGAGCTGCGTTGCAATTCGCGTCCTTTGCGGTGGGAATTTGGGCAGTGATCAGCAGCGCATGAATTTGCTGTAATACGGGTCTGTTGGTGGTTCAAGTTGCGTCATTCTCCATCTGTAATTATAGTGCTCAAGTTATTCCTTGTTGTCAGCCTTCGAGGTAGTGCACCATTTCATCCCCGTGCAATAATATTTGCTTAAACCAGAACCAGAAAAGATCCTGACATAAGTAACTATACAGCCAAAGAACAGAACAACTATCTACTTCAAGGCTTTGGGTCGTGTTCATTCTGTGCTTTCTCATGGTTATTCGGTTCTTTCGAAGTTCCCCTGGTCATCTGCCCGTGTTGGGCGTGGATGTTGTTTATTTTGTCTTTCAGATGTTCCGCGTTGATGCTTTCTGGCCCGAGCCATACCAAGGATACGTGTCCCGGAGGCATAACTTCACCGTTGGGTTTCTTGGTCCCCCCGTCGTGATTGGGCTCGAGCCCCGTTCCCTCGAAATGCTTCTCGTCAATCGCGTAGTGAGCAGATTTTTTGTTGACGACGCTCGGTGGGTGTTCATGGTAGGTGAGCCCGTAATCTTTATCCGGGTGGATCGTCATTTGGCCGTTGGGTTCTTGAGAGTGCTTGGGGTAGTCCTTCGGCCTTATATTACCGCCAAATACGTTACCGCCTACACTTCCTGTACGGTGGATGGTGGTGGAGAAGTGCGCTACGGCTTTCAGTTTCAGGACTGCACTAGCAGCCGGCCGAAGCAGTACAGGGGCGCCTATCACTGTATGAAGACAAAAGAGGACTGCGAAGACGTGAATGACGCGGAAAAGCATTGATGGTATGTGACCTGGAGTGGCCAAAAAGGCTCAGTAAGTGGTAAATTTCACAGCGGTATTTTCAACGAACTTTATTGTGGGAGAGCGCGAAAGGTGTTAAAGATTTTGGACCAGCCAGATAGTGGTGAGAATGCCTGCTTCTGAGGAAAAGTCGGTTTAGACGTGGTAGCTTTTATATTGTACATTTCTTCGTCCACCGAGCAAGGTTGATGACTTATATTCGCCGTGATACTAGGAGTACAAACCTAAAAACACTGGTAACGTTAATCCGTTATCAACACTGTTAGTCTGTTACAGGGGCACAAAAAGGCGTCTTATTTTACCCGGCGGTCAAAATCGATGGGAACCTGTTTGAACTTGACCATATTTCCGTGGAAGTGGGACATTGCAAAAGAAAAGAAGAACAAAAGGAATGCTCAAGCGAAAGTGGTGACAGTTCTCTGGTCTCATGTAGCTCGTTTATTGACTAAGGGATGAAGGCGGGTGAAGACAAAGACAAACATTAAGCGCGCAAATTCTATCAGTAACTTTTTTGAATATTTTATATCTCCCTAATCTCTCCATCTTTCTGCGTATAAATGTAGCATTGTATGGGTAACTGTATCTCCTACAATATTTCCCAAAAAAATTGGGGAATTTTTTCCATTTATGCCGCTCGGAGGGGAAATGATCCCGACACGTCCCGACCCCTGACACGCGTCCTTCCGCCCCCCAGCCGTCTCTGAGTCCCGGACTCATCGCTCGCTCGTGATGCCTCCGTCACGGCTCTGTGGAATACACGTAAGTAGGTCCCGCCTGTAAACTTCTGTTACTTGACCAGGAGGACTACACGAGAGTACAAAAAAACCTAGGTCATGCAACACCGCTTCATCGATAATTAGACGCGTAGATACTTTTGATTATTTCATTAATTTTAAATGTAACTTCATAATCACCACTGAAAACTCTGACGTACAAGCCCCTTCGCAGAGTGCGGATACGTAATTAAATTGGCTATGCTCGCGACAGCCTGGCAGCTCAGAGTTCTTTCCTCCATCCACTTGCGCCTGGACCCACAGCGTTTGCCGATCCCAGAGGCTAAAAATAGAACACTTAAGAACACGCGAATATTCGGCAGCATTCAAAATGCTCTCGCACAACACCCAACATCAATGAGCGCGTATACACGGCTCTCATATCAGAAATATCCGCTTACCCTACATCGACATTTTCGCCCAACTGGAGGCCGTCTGTCTTGCTTTCGACGATCATTCATGACGGAAAATACCCTACCAACAACTCGGAACGGCATGACCGGCACAATACGCTATCCAGCTACTGCTGCCATGACGTTGGCGCGTCGTGTCCTCCAAACCTACGAAGTACGCCTCAACGCGCTAGAGGACTCTTTCGAGGACCCTGACAGCGAAGAACGTTGGGATATTCTCCACGAAATTGAAGATATCCACAAGCTGTACTGGAATATCGACCGACAGCGATGGACGAAGATCGAAGAAGAGTATCGAGGGAAGAAAATACCCGTCGAGGAGTTGGCCAAGTCTGTGGACTTTGGTGAGCCGAAGCTGGAGGAACGAAACCTTTTGAAGATCGGGCGTTCACAGCACGCGGATGTGTTTCGATACAGTCGTGGAAGGACAAACGTGAGCAGGCTGAGGCTGGTGCTGGTGGAGGCTCGGTGAAGAGTGAAGATGCTCTGATTCACTTTTTGGAATTTTTGAGCGTACCAGAGCATGCTGAATTGTTCTATGTACATGTAGAATGAATGTGGATTGTGAGTTTTCTGTATTTCCAAATGTATTGCTTTCGAGTCTGGACTCATGCCTTAGATGGTGAAACTTGAACAGATCGGCGTTAGTGCATTGTAGTACAGTATGTACACTCGAATATTATTCTTTGACTAACCCAAACCCACCAACATCATCCATGTAGGATCCTACACGAACATACTGGGCTGAACTTTTCAATGGGAGTTGGCATGCAAGCACTTAGCGCCTCCTTCCCGAACCGCGGTCGTATTACACACGGGAACGGTTTTGCGTGCCTAAAAATGTCATTGGTATGAACCTTCAATTGCAATCCCTAGTCACTAAAAGTAATCAGCAAACAGCGCGCACCTGGCCAACCCGCCCACGAACGGGTCAGGCGTGATCTCCTTTCCCTCATCTCCCACTGCTCTGCAGAACTCGAAGGCAGGGCGGGAGGCGCTGTACTGATATTGGAGAAAGTGTTGTTAGTAGCAGGGTCAAAGGGCCACGAAGATAAAAATAATAGCAAAAAGGTAGGAAATGAAATGGAGGAAAGGAAGACCGTACCGCTCCAAATGCCTCTCAAACGCTCTTTTAAATGAGCACGCGCAACTCGTCGAGCTGGATGGGGCGGTACGAGAGCGATTGCGTGCGGTTGAGCTGCTGGTACACGAACCGCCGGTGCTTGACGAACTGTTTGCCGTATTCGAGGAAGGGGAGGCAGGCAGACCAGCCCATCCGGCCACCCTCAATCGAGAGAAAGGGTAAAGAATGTTGGGTTTGGAATATAGAAGTCTTAAAGAGACGATGGAAGATACTTTGACATATTCTTGGGGCAGGGGATGGGTTGAAAAGCGTGTCAAGAACCGGTCGAAGATCTGAACGTCGAGTTTGGGATGACCAATTTCCAAAATTGTAAATTGATATATGTATCCACTATGTATTTTATAACCTGTCTTGAAATTTTGCGATGCGAGGCCGTGGATTGTAGAAATACAGCCGCCAGAGGATGGAATACACCTACGTTCTTGAGCGGCCATCAATTTATCATCCCCAATGGGAAATTACTTACTTGGTTGGTTTGTTTCCCATTCTGTCATACCGCCTTGTGATTCCAGAACCTAAAATATCTACGAAGTGAGTTGGCCTAGTCAAAAAAAAATGTTAAATCAGAGGGGTGAGTTCGGCTTGCAGTCTCGTTTGGAAGAACTGGTGCGGCGGGAGCACCGACGATCGTTGCCTTTGAGACAAGAATAGATATGTTGACCAAATTTAGAAGTCAAAGCGGTGCTATTAGTGAACGAGTTCCTTCCCACCGCCAAGGTCAGCTTCAATAACATGTCGCTCAAATCCGTCCAACTTGCCACCCTCCTGAGCTCTGGAATTCTTACCGGCGGGTTCTTTAGCACTGCCGGTTGCTATGTATCTAACCAACTATCCAGGCAGCACTTTCTATGTCTCTGCCTTTGCCATCCCCACGCTCCTCTCGCCTTACAACACAGGCAGCAAGGCTGCGCTCCCCGCGAAGACCTTGCAAACGCAATGGCAGTACCTCTTCGCCTCGGGGAAGCGGTTCTTCCCATTCGCCCCGCGCTGACTTCCGCAGCCTACCTGTACTTGGCGTACATTTCCCCCGGAGACACCCGCCAGTTATACGTCTTCTCCGCGCTCTCCTCGATCGCCATTGTGCTGTACACGGTGCTGGGTATGATGGGAAACATTAACAAAATACAGAAAGAGATTAAGGCGGAGGAGGAAACGCAGGTCCTACCGAGACTGAAGAAAGATATTGAGATTTGGACCAAGATGAACTATGTACGAGCTGCGTTTCAATTGGCATCTTTTCGGTGGGAATTTGGGTGGCGATCAGCAGCGCATGAATGTCGAGATACGGGTCTGTTGGTGGTTCAAGTTGCGTCATTCTCCATCTGCAATTATAGTACTTAAGTTATTCCTTGTTGTCAGGCGTCGAGGTAGTGCACCATTTCATCCCCATGCAATAATATTTGCTTAAACCAGAGAATATCCTGACATAAGTAACTATACAGTCACAGAACAGAGCAACTATCTACTTCAAGGCTTTGGGTCAAGGTTATTCTTTTCTTTCGAAGTTCCCTTGGTCGACTGCCCGTTTTCTTTGTGGATGCTGTTAATCATATTTTTCAGGTCTTCAGAGTCGATGTCTTTTGGCCCGGCCCACACCAAGGAGGCGTGCCCCACAGGCATTACTTCACCATTAGGCTTCGTGGTCCCCCCGTCATGAACGACCTCGAGCCCCGTTCCTTTGAAATGCTTCTCGTCAATCTCGTAGTGACCAGATTTTTTGTTGACGACACTCGGTGGGTGAGTGAAGTAGGAGAGCCCGTTCGCTTTGTCCGGGTGGATCGTCATTTTACCATTGGTTTGCATGGTGTGACTGGGCCAGTCCACCGCCCTCATTGTGGTAACTACGTCTTCGCCGTTTGGTTTTCCAATTCGGTGGATGGTGTTTGTCTCCGGAAACGGTGTAGGAGCGCTGGCGACCACGTGGAGACACAAAAGGACGGCGAAGACATGAATGATGCGAAAAATCATGGGTGGTATTTAACCTGAAATGGCAACCAATAAGGCTCAGTAAGTGTTAAATTCATGGTATTTACATTCCACGAACTTTATTGTGGGAGAGAGTTTTAGCAAAAGGTATGAAGGCAGAGCAAGAATTTGGACCAGCCAGATCGTGTTGAGAATGCCTGATTCTGAGGAAAGTTGGTTCAGACATGGTAGCTTTTATATATTGTACAGTCCGAGTCTTCCGTAATCAAGTTTGATGATTCTACGCCGTGAAAAACAGAATATAAACCTAAATATACTGCTACGGTTGCAACTATTTTCGTAGTGATACATCCTGTTGAGCTTTGGCGCTGTGGGTCCTTTTTGACACAAACAAAGAAAAGTCCTAGGGATCTATCTCCAGGAAAATAGTGTATGAATGTATCAATGGGTCACAATCATGGGTAACAGTTTTGATGCTATGACAGATCGTTCTGACTTTTCTGCGTTGCATGACGTGTTGCTTTTGTTTGTATTTTGAAATCTAACAATAGATTTTGAGCCTTGAGTTCGGCTAGCCCAAATTGAACGGCGACTCACTATTGGGGCCGGACTATTTTAACAAAAGTCAAAATGTCGGGGTACGCCTCTCGAGTTTTTCCCTGGTATCTTGTCATTCCGTGTGCCCCTCATTATGAGTACAAAATGCACGAAGACAATGGAAGCGACGTGACCAGTTGACTCGCCGTTTTGACCGACGGCAAAAATCTCCCACCTCTGGAGTAATTGTCCTCAATCGCGACTGGAGTTTTTTGTGGAGATGCCATCTAAAAGAACTCACAGCACAAAAAGAAACCGAGGAGTTCGCTACTATGAAAATAGCTGCAACGAGATCTCATCATCCACGAAAGATCTCATCATCCACGGGAGGGTCAACAAAAGCATGACTTCTTGTGTTTCTTAAAAGTACAACACTTAATACTTAAAATGGAAAACCCGAATGGTTTCAACTCAGCCTATTTGTCGAAGAAATAGACGATAAACACAGAAGATAAGTATTTGGGTACTGTATATTTGGAACTCGCCGGAGGGTGTCAGCCATGTGCATAAATTGTGGAGGCGGCCGCAGCTGATTTCATAGATTTAAGAACTTTTTTTGACTGGGCATTCATCATTTTTCATGGTGATCGCGACACAAACACCTCATCCACACATCGTGAGAATAAACGTGTAGATGCCAGGCCCAATGTGAAAATGTTTGAATCTCCGTTCGGGTGCATAGTGCAGCGCTGAAAAGGACTACTTATAACAGGGTAAGAATGGACGAACAGAAGAATGATCATCAAACGAAAGTGGTGAGTGAACCAACACATCTTTTAGTTGATTTATTAAATTGCCTCCCACAGCCTGACAGCTAATTCATCAGTCCTCTGATGAACTCGAGCCCACAGCTACCCACAGCGCGAACACAGCCTTTTGCCGATCCCGGCGCCTAAAAATAGAAGACAGACGACCGTTCGGCATCGCCCATGGACAACTTCCAACACCGATGAGCACACATACACGACTCCTATATCAGAGTTATCCACTTACCCAAATTCGACATTTTCGCCCAACGGGAAGTCGTCTGTCTAACTTTCAACGACCATTAATGACGGGAAACACCCCACCGATGGCTCCTAACGCCATGAGCGGTACAGCACGCTATCCAGCGACTGCCATCATCACGCTGGCACGTCGTATCCTCAAAACCTATGAATCTCACCTCGGCGCGCTAGAGGACGCCTTCGAGGACCCTAATAGCGAAGAACGTTGGGATATCCTTCACGAAATCGAGGACATTCACAGACTTTACTGGAACATCGACCGACAGCGATGGACGGAGGTCGAAGAACAGTATCGTGGAGAAAAAATACCCGCCGAAGAGCTGGCCAAGTCTGTGGACTCTGGTGACCCGAAGCTGGAGGAACGCAACCTTTTGAAGATTGGGCGTTTACAACACGCGGGTGTCTTTCGAAAGGCGATACAGTCGTGGAAGGACAAACACGAGCAGCCTGCTGAGGCTGGTGCTGGTGGAGAGGCGCATTCGAAGAGTGAAGACGCTTTGATTGACTTTTTAGAATTTTTGAGTGTCCCTGGACATGCTGACTTGTTTGATGTGGAGTGAATATGAAATGTGAGTCTTCTGTTATTTGACAAATGTCGTACTTTCTGAACCTACGATCCTTTAGTTGGTCATTTAGATATGCGCCCAAATGCATACCGTCAAATTCAGAAATTACCGAACACCACTGTGAATGGAAATCGACGCAAATTTAAACCCATTGTTAGCCAGAATCCTTAGCTACCGTACTCTAAACATTTATTGAAGCTTTAGTATTTGAGTGCTCTGTATCTCTGTCCGTTGTCTGAGGTTGACCTCGCAATTGCATCTGATTTTTGTACGACACAGGAACTTGTCCCCATACTTTCTGAGACTTCTAAACCCCACCGCCATCGTTCCTCAAGCTTTTTTTTCTCCAATAAATACATTCTCAATGGAGTTTTTGCGACAATTTTAGTCTTATAATGAACCAAGACCTTATCTCCGTGCAATCCCAACCACCACGCACAGCGCCTGAACTCCTCAGTGCGAGTTTGAAATACAAGCACTCAGCGCCTCCTTCCCGGACCGCGGTCGTATCACACACGGGAACGGTTTTGCGTGCCTAAAAATGTCATTGGTATAAGTCTTCAATCGTAATCTGTGGTCACTACAAAGTAAGCAGCAAGCAGCACTCACCTCGCCAACCCGCCCACGAACGGGTCAGGCGTGATCTCTTTGCCATCCTCTCCCACCGCTTTGCGGAACTCAAAGGCGGCGAGCATCGAGGCGATGGCGATCCACAGGCTGGCCTCTGCTACGTGACGCCCTGGGCAGATTCTGGAAGGGAAGGTGTAAAGTAAGTGAGTGAGGGTCAAATAAGGGGGTAAGGAAGTAGGAAGAGTCGGTAATGGGGAGTGCAAGCGGGAATGCAAAAAGTGAACACGCACCTCCTTCCGAACCCAAACGCAGCATCGAACGGGGGCTCCGCGTTCCCGTGAGGTTTGGGGAGGAAGCGGTCCGGGTTGAATGTGCGTGGGGAGGCGTAGATGTTTTCGTCGAATCTCATCCCTCTGTCAAAGTCGTAAATTAGCTGTCAGCTGAAAAAAAATTAATAGGTGGTAGAGGTACGTACCCAGCGTTGGCGATGACGATAGACCCTTTGGGGATGAGCATGCCCTTGTAGACGTCGTCTTCGAGAGATACGTGTGGTACACCTCCGAGCTTCAATTCAATCGAAGAGGCTAACCATCGAAAGTTGCTTTTCTCTTACCAAGAATGACAACAGGCTTCCATCTGCAAAAGATCAATCCACAACTGCAACTCAAACCAGACTGAACCACAAAACAAAACTCACCTCAATGTCTCCTGCACAACGCACCCGACGTACTCCAGCGCTGCCTGGTCGCCAAAGTTCGGCAAACGGTCCGCGTTACGACCGAGGACCTCGTCGAGCTCGGCATGTGCTTTGCGCTGGCACTCGGGGTAGAGCACCATCGCCATGATGAATACGGAGAGCGCGGCCCATGTCTGTGGGGTTGGGGTGAGAGTTGGAGTTAGAGTTGGAAGTCAGTGATGGGATAAACGTATTTTATTTGGAAATAGGAGGGAAATGGGGGCTTACAGTTTCCCCGCCCGCCGTGTGCAGCGTCGCAGCTGCTCCCTTAATGTCCTCCACTTCGTCCGCGTCCGCGTCGGTTCCGGTCGCAGCGGCGCGGTCGAGGAGGCCTGTTACGAAGCAGGATTTTGGGGTTCCGTTGGACTTTATTCAGAGAATTCATAACGATTAGTATTAGGATAGAGATGAGACGATTTGGAGATGAGAGGTGCGGAAGATGGGAAGGGGGGCGTACCATCTCTTTCCGAGTCAAATTGAAAGGGTAGTCATAAAGCTGACGCACCGCCCAGCGTCGGGAGCGCGCCCAGGTAGCGTAGTGCGTACCGGGAATCCAGGAGGGGAGGCGCTGTACTGGTATTGGAGAAAGCGTTGTCAGTACCAGAGTCAGAGGCCCATTACTCTTAAGAGAAAAAAATGACGAATAGGAAATACAGGTATAGATACGCACGGATAGGGAAAAAGTCGATCGGCGTGTTCCCCGTTATCCCAGCCCCATCGAGGGTGTCGAGAAAATCTTGGATGACTTGCACGAAAGGGTCGGCGGAGGAAGTGATCGGGTGCCCGTATGCGAGGCGCATTATCGTTGAAGTCGAAAACCTAGAATAACGGTAAAAGATAAAGATCAGAATGGGGAAGCGAAGGAAAGGAAAGGAAGACAATACCGCTCCAAATGCCTCTCAAACGCCTCCGGGTTCGAAAGCAGGCTTTTTATGAGCACGCGCGACTCGTCGAGCTGGATGGGGCGGTACGAGAGGGACTGCGTGCGATTGAGCTGCTGGTACATGAACCGCCGGTGCTTGATGAACTGTTTGCCGTATTTGAGGAAGGGAAGGGAGGCGGACCAGCCCATTCTGCCGCGAGTGAAGTTGGGATTATTCAACCCCCATTTAGATCAACTTTGATGGGATGGGATGAGAAGGAAGGCTTACAGCTCGAACACCGCGCTTTGGAGCCTGCAGCTGTAATTACTCCCTCTTTTGTTGAGGAGCTCGTTGGCAGCTTCGAAGGAGTCGAGAACGATTAGTGTGCGCCCGAGGAATTGGAGGCATATGACGTCGCCTGGTTAGAAAAAAAAAAAGCAAATCAATTAAAGCAGGTCAAAAAAAGACACGCGACGGAAAAACCCACCATAAACCTTCGCCCAATCGTGGAAGACATCTTCCTGGCGTGGCATGCGGGTGTGCCGGAGGTGCCCGATGAGTGGGTCGCCTGGCGGGCCAGGGGGGAGGGGCAAGCTTGCGGGGCGGGGTTTAGAGAGGCGGCGGAGGAGGAGGAAGAGGAGGATCGAGAGGCCAAGGGCGGTGGGGGTGGAGATTGGGGTGGAAGACATGGGTCTGCGGGAGAGAAGTGAGACGGGTTGGGCTCTGGAAGATATGTTGGAATTGGCTTTGAAGGTGCGGAGGATAAGCACGGGGTGATATGCACGCTTTGGATGGCGAGACTCGGCACGATGCTGAGCTCCCAAAGTTGGACTATTCACGGAGTAGCGGAACTGATAGATCTAGAGGAACTCACCAAGTCGGATGACGGCCTAAGTATCTAATTATCGGGAAAGATCGAGGTTATGAAGGACCACTGAGTTATCGACTGAGCAGGGATGGCTGCCAGTGTGGTGGTGGTGATGGTCGGAAAGATAACCGCGAGCCTGAGCCTTGAGGTCGCACGCCGCTGCCAGGAAAGCACCATCTCCGCCAGCATTTGAGCTGTCCGGTGGACGTTACTTATAATTAAGTACTTACTCATAGAATCCGAATTCGATTTCGAATTCGAGGGTGTGTCTGTTGGACCTATTCTGGCATCAGGGACTTCGGAAAGCCTTGCTATCTCCGGGTGAGTGAGTTCGTGGGCTGGGCGAGGGCACGTGGGTGGGTGGGTACAGGACATTCGGTCCATTATTTGATGTTCATTTTTCAGCATTCGATATTCGATAGCGATGGATAGTGCTTTGGAAGAAGTACAGAAATGACGATGGCTATTTTTAGCAGATGATCAGCGCGCCTATAAATTGACGCCCGGCCTTCGTACTGCATATTTTGGAATAAGCCGATCAAGGCCAAGTATCCTGTAAGTTGTAAGACAGACAAAGAAGAGTAACAGGAGGATTCGAAGTGAATAAACGCGTACCATGATAAGTCCTGGGCGGTGAGCAACCATGAAAAAAACTTCAGTGCATTGACATTCGGCGCGAATTGGTGATTGGAGGGGCAGCGAATATCGTTTTGCAGGATACAAATTACAATAGTATGCTGTAATCGCATGGAAATTTTACCAGTAAGTTTTAAATTTAGGAGTGACTGACGAATCTTCAGCTTACATTAGGGCTATACCGACTAATAGGATGACATTAGGCAGTTTATGGGTGTCAATGCATTTGGTGTGGGCTAGTAATTCAGAGAAAACTATCAATGCACAAAGTCTCCCTATTGTTGGTCTCCAACACTCTTCCTCCAAGCATCTATTGCTTCCAGGTGCGACGCTTGATCAACATCGATCCGTGTATCTCCGAGGTTTACATTAAATGTGAGGAAACTGAAACTGAAGGGAAAGGAGTACCTGTGTTCGAGAGCTCTATCTCTCGAAGAAATTCTCGGTCGTCTGAGTTAAGAGGAAGATCTAAGACAAGACGATTAGAAAAATGGAAGTGTAAAAAATTATCACCCACTGCGCCGAGATAGAAGAGAGCGCATATCAACGCCAGGTCTTAGTTCGGCACCCCCTGAGTCTCGACTACTCTGGCCCTCAGAATCAGACCCCTCATCGTCATCTCCATCCATTTCCTCGCTAGATTCGGAGAAAAAGGCCTCAGCGTTGACCCCAGGCTCTGGCTCCCAGTACAGCAGATTCGCAACATCAATGGTCTTTGTGATAAGCGCCTCATACTCCGCGTCCAATTGAGGTGCATTAGGAGAGCCGCGATAGCGTCTGAACTTGATTTCAGCGGCCAGAATTACGAGGTATGGGTTTAGCTTCTCCCTGACTGGGCGGTTACTCGCGAAATGGAATGGTGGGTAACGAGGAGAGCCCTCGGTTAAGGGGGCTTCGCGCAGGACTCCATTTGAGTCCACCTGATAGAGTTTCGGCGTGCCTCCCTGAGCTTCTGGCGTCGGACTCGGATAGCGAGCAAGGCACGACTTGTTGGGGAGAAAATGCTTAGGTTGGAGAACGACTATCTCATACTCTGCCGTCTCGGAAACGGCCCAAACCTGTCGTGTTCCGGCTAAGTCGATGGTATCACGCGTGAAAGAAACTTGCCTACCTCCAAATCCCTGACGTAAGGCGTGCCTTTTTCCTGTCTTTCCCGTGCTACTTCGTTTTCCTTTTGAATTATCTCGCTGAGAGTATCCAAAGTGGCCTTCGAACACGTCACGGCAAACATCGCGAATTTATTCATTGCAGAGTCCAACCTAGGATCCACTGCGAAGCTGTGCGTTTGATGAATGAATAAAAATGCGGCGAGAGACTCACGATTGGTAAGATTGCTGGGGTGTTCCAATGTGAATCTCGAGCTTAGGATGCCTCGTGTAAAGAGAAAGAACTCCTGCGTAGCAACATGATAGGTCAAATATAACGACAAGACACAAACGGCGTCCACTTACGATCTTGAACCTCATGTCACGATCTTTTTCCTCTTTACCCCGTACATTGTCGATCCAATGCACCAACTCGTGGACATACGAGGAGTCGTTTGTTAACATGTCTCTGCTTGGTCGACATTTTGTCTTTTAACCTGACTGGTACTTGTGGACACTGCTCCGGAAGAATGGGAGGCCCTAGCGACAGACAGAGCACCCCAAGCACCGACAGCGTGCAACTTGGAAAAAGTAAAGCTGGTGCCCAGTTTTACCTGGTTTTGGGTTAGGATAAGAGCTGACATTGGCTTTGCAACAACTTTGCAATGGCTTGGAAAGGTCATCAACGTGGTCTTTGAAATTTAAAACTCCGCGAGATCGCGTGACTTACTCAGACTGCTCAGACTTCAGTCATCACTCACAAGCGCTCATGAAGTAGACTTGAATTCAGAAGCGGTATTTAGTGGGCATACTCTCATTCTCCTTGTATTTCAGCAATAATTCCTCCTTATAAATTAATTGAAGACTCCAGACATCGTTTTGCTATCGAGGACGAAGTGGCTCACTTGCCCGGCGGACAAGAACCCCTAGTTCACAGTTACTTATATAAATTTACAGAATCTCGAAAAATCACAGACACGCAGAAAAGATAAAAGGAAAAAGGAAAAGAAAACTAACCGTCCTCAAATTTACACTGCTGGCAAAAAATACTACATACAAGTTAATCCGATAAATTCCTATTGCTTACCCAACGTTGACCCTGAAGTTTTGCTATTCTACTGACAGCAAACTATCCCTCACTACTTCCAGTTTCAGTGAACATATCTAGGTCAAGTCAGATTAAGGCTCCAACCGTACAGTATACATTACTGTCTATATACGGTAAATACTGTATATATATGTATATGTATAGGACTTTCGAGGCAATTGGCGTGTACAGTAAATATACAGTATACAGTTGCTGTATATGGTACTCGGAATCTAGGCAAATACCTGCCTGCCTGGGCCTATTTTTATTGGCGGTCAGGGTGTGTAGAGTTCAATGCCTCTTGAGATAAAAATTTCCAGACATTTACCACTATAAAACATGCCCAGAACCCAGCATTTAGGTGGTAGAGCCCAGGTGAAGATGATTGGAGCATGGCATGTCCAGACAATTTCAGTTAACTGCATGATTCTACGAGAATTCAGAAAAAAAAATGATGAACCTTACGATCCTTACACCCGTTGAACTTATTTTAAGTACGAAAATTAGGCCTCTGAGACCTCAAAAAATACCTATATCGCAAAAACAATATACAAAAACCCTATAACTGTATATATACAGTATATATAGAGTATACAACCATATCCGTATATATACGCCCTCGGCCGTATACGTATAGTGTACGGTTGGAGCCTTAAGTCAGATTTTTTATGATTCAACATTCGAGTACAGAAACAAATATCCCAATTATCGTTGACTGACATCTATACATTTTTCCCCCTCAACAACCCAAGCCTCAAAGCGAGATCAAATCCTCCTCCTCCTCCTCCTCCCCCCCGTCATCCTCTGGAGCAAACTCTTCCTCAACACCTGCCTCCTCCCTCTCGTCTTCCGGCTCAGCCTCATCCACAACCTCCATCGTCTCATACACGCCTCCATTCTCACCCTCTCCACAACCAGCATCAGGCAGCGCCCCAGCCTCCTGCATCACAAGCTCCCGAACTTGCGCCTGCACATGCGCCGGCTCAGGGGGCGGAGGGGCATAAGAGAAGTCGACGCTGTAAATCGTGGAGAGCTCTGATTCTTCGAGGTCTATGAGGGGTGCAGAAGCAAATAAGCGGTCCGAGATCAAGAAAATTGGAGGAAAGAAAAGGAGTCGAGGTTGAGATTATTCAGTACGTACCTCGAGGCGCAGCAGCGACGAACATATCGCCGTTCTGGAACACTACAACAAACGGACGCGACCAATCCATCAACATTTCAAAATTGAGAGAAGAAAAAAATTGAGAAACGCACAATGATACCGGTCCCCCTCAAGCCTCTCATACGCCTCCAAGTCGTCCTCGTACTCCCTATCCCACTCCTCCAGCGCGCGCTCCTTCTCGCTCATGTACTCCTCCTCCCCACTGTCCTGCCCGTCCTTGTCCTTATCCTCCCCTCCAACTCCGCCCTCATCCCCGCCGCCACCGCCGCCATCCTCAAGCATCCCCCTCGGCTCAGGCCACGTAGGGTTCCAATTCAAATACAAGCCCGTATCAGACATCATCAAACAGCTCACCTCCGCGAGCCACGAGGGGTTCGAGAAGTACGGCAGGCGAACTATCTGCAGGGACGGGCGGGGTTCTCCCGCATGTGGCAGGATAGTTGACTTCCTCTTCATTTTCGTTTTCGTGTTCGTGCTCGCCTTGAGCACAGGTGGGTCGGCGGGGATATTAGGCGTAACGACGTACACCGCGTTCGTCTATCCGCCAATAAATCAGCATGTCACTCGTTTTTTCAGAAATAAACAAAGAAAAGCAAAACGCACAGTAACTACCCCCACCCTGCCCCCCTCAAACGCGAGGTACACCCCACCCGACGCAGACGGCGCGCCGAGCTGAATGTCCCACGTGTGCGCAAACAGCTCCGCGTCTTTGCGCAGCTGGGTTTGGGTGGGGGTTTCTTTTTGTTCTTTCCCTTTGCTTGTTCCCTTGGCTTTGCCCTTTTCTTTCTCTTTTCGCGGTCCACCCCCCCTCGAGGTCGAGGTTGACGCCGTGCCAGATGTCGGCCCAGCAGTCATCGTCGTCATCACCGCTGCCACCGGCGCATTCGCAGGCGGCGGACCAGGCGGACCAGCCGCAGGGAAACCAGGCACAGGTGCGCCATGAGCAGCAGGTGCACCGAGCACAACAGGCCCCACCCTCCCGCTAGGGGTCAAAAAGGCCTCAAAGTGCGGGATGAGTACGAGCCGCGAGCCGCTGAGCAGCGCGGCTATGTGTTTGCCGTCGGCGGAGACGTGCACTACCGAATTCGAAAAACAGAATCAGCGAGTTATTCCGAGAGGAGAAAGAAGAAGAAAAGAAGGGAGAGGAGGAAGCAAGCAAGAGAAACAACAAAGAACCAACCAGCAATAAACTGATCCACCACCATCCTCCCACTAAGCGACCGCGCATAGTCCTCCTCCGTGAACCTCACAGGCACGCGCACGGCCTCTCTCGGTGTGCTGCTGTCCCTCTCCCTGCCCTTGCCCTTCGCCCTCCGATAACTATCCCCCTCCTGCCCCTGCGCCTCCGCCCAAGCCCTCGACCCAACCTCCCACCTCCACCTCCCATACCTCCATCTCGAACTCGGCACATCCAACACACACCTTCCCGTCTCCCTATCAAACACGCGTAGCAAATACCGCCCCGCGAAGAAGAGGTGCCGGCGCGAGAGGTCGACGTATCGGACTAGACCGAGGAACTGCGGGAGGAGGATGTTCGGCGTTTGTTGGGGTGGGTGGTTGTGGGCTTGGGCGTGGGGGGAAGGAGAAGGGGAGGGGTGGTGGCCGTGGGCTTCGACGTCGGAGTCGGTGTCCATGTTGTCTGCGTCGTCCCATGATAGGTTATTCGAGACCCCCGTGCCTGCACCCGCACCCGCGCTGGTCCCTTCCCCCCTGTCCTCCTCTTCCCCCTCCTCTTCATCCTCCCCACCCCCTCCCTGTGCCTGCCCTCCTCCCGGTGCACCCGCCGCCCCAGGACTCAACACCGCCTGTATCCCCTCCACCCGCCCCACAACCCTCCCACTCCTCACATCAAACACAAACGCCCTCTCCAACCCCGCGACCACGAGCTCGGGCCACACGAACCGGTACGCGCGCGTCGTTTCTGGCATGTGCAGGACCGCGTGGGGGGTAAAGGAGGATTTGTTCGTTGTGCGGTTTTGGGTTTGGATCTGGAAGTTATTTTGGGTGGGCAAAGGAGAGGAGGGGGAGGGGGAGATGGTGGGGGAAGAGGGCGTGAGTCGCGAGATATAGGTCATAACGTGCCGTTGCCGCTCGTCTGGGGCGGAGGCAAGGTCGAATGGCTGTTGTTGCTCTCGCTCCTGGTTGGTGTCTCCTGACGAGCGCGAGTCCGACGCAGACGCAGAGGTGGATGCAGATGCAGACGGTGAGCGAGAGGGACGAGAGACGTCCGCCGTGCGCCTCCACACCTCCTTGTCTCCATTATCGCGGTCGAAGATCATGTACCCCTCGCCGTATTCGAGGTGTGCGTAGGCGCGTACGTACCACTAAAAGCAACATCAGCCACCATCGTTTGCGCGAAGTAGAAACAGAAGAAGACGAAACACCCACCACAGGCAACTCCCAAAGCACTGCGTCCGTCTCGAGATCCCTTACAACCAACCCGCCGAGTTGGGTGGTGGCCATCGTGATCCCCGCCTTCTCGTCCACCTTGAGCCGGTGCACGCGGCGGTAATGCATCGATGCTTCGCGCTTCTCATTTGCCTCGTTCTCGTTGGTGGTATTAGCATTCTCCCCAGCATGCCCATGCCCAAACTCATGCGCGTGGCCCTGTGCCTGAGCTTGAGCTTGGGCATGGGCTTGAGCCTGAGCCTGCGACGCGAGCACCAGTGCCCCAGGCGGCGGGGGGTACCCCCACGTCTGGATAATCGTCGTGAGCGGCGACGTGACGTGCGGCCGGGGGACCTGCAGCGCGGGCTCGAGGTGCCGCGGCGAGGAGAGGATACGCGAGGGTGCGCGGCCATTCCATGCACGGGCTATGGTTTTTCTTTTTTTGCCTGCGTAGGGTGGAATACAATGGTATCAGCAGGCGTATAGATGTATAAGAAAAGTTCTTACAGAAGGTCTTCCACCCTTCGACACCCCTCATCGCTCTCTCCGAATGGATCTTCCCATCTCTCCCCGCTGCCCTCTCCCTTCCCGTCCCACCTAGCGGTCCCAGATCCTCAAGCACCATCCCCGAGTGGAACCCCTCCCCTACCAACTCCTCCTGCACCGCCGCCGCTCTATACACCGCGCCTTCGTTTTCCCGAAAGAAGGCAGCCCAGGCGCGACTCGTGCGGTGCAGCGCCGCAAGCGAGGTCAGCGGGAGTGGCGCGACGATGAAGAGGGTGAGTTCTGTTGGAAGAGGGGTGGGGAAGAGGTGGGTGTGGCTGGTGGTGTTACGGTGCATGTTGTGGTGAATATTGGGCTCCGATTTCTCTTCTTTTTTGCACGTCTTCTGTTTCTTGAAAGGTGAGTGCGAGAGGGTGGTTATTTCGCTAAGAATCCTGATTTCAGACAAGGGATTGGCGAAAATGCAACACCGGTGGTGATGGTAGAAGGACAAGAAAAGGTTCAGGGGTTTGAGAATTCGATCGTGTCTCGTGCCGTGGTGATGTCAGAGATTAGATTAGATTATCATACCCATCTCTCGATATAAACTACCGTCGACTTAGCGGGCTGAACTCACAAACTCAGGCCGATGTTATCAGTAGCATTCACTGTCGACTGTTAAGTACTATTTTTTTCTCCTAGTCGAGGATCTAAAATGTTTATGGTCAGGTCCCGCTGGCCGTTAGACCAGATGAACTTAAGAAAAACAGACAAAATTTTTTTTATTCTCTATTTCAGAGATGATGAGTACAACGTTTTTAATTTTGGATTTTCTAGGCCGGAGCAGCCCTTAGCTCATTCTCGAAAATTACACAAACGGGTTTCCTCTCCGTTATTCATCCGAGTCGTCGTCATCACCATCCGAATCATCATCACCACCACCATCACCACTGTCGGCCGCGTCATCAGCCGGTTGTGCGTCAAGTTGGTTACTGCCACTGTTATTAGTAGATGGAGCATTGTCATCGTTCCCCACAATTGATGAGGGATTCCTGGCGGAATATGGATTGTTAGCGTGTTGTAACAGTGAGCACTACGCCACGAAACACTACTTACGCAGAATTAAAATCGGCAACATTAACAGCGGCACTGGCATCTGCAGGTTCTTTTGCTTTTTTTGCTTTCTTTGCTTTCTTTGATTTTTTCGCCTTCTTTGCCTTCTTTGCTTTCTTTCTTTCCGCGCCGTCCGTATCGGCGAGTGCAGCATCGTCACGGCCGTTCACAGCGCTGCCACTGTCATCCACTGTAGTCTCCAGTTCAGCATTGGAACCCTCCCTGTGAAAATATTTCATTAGCACACGGATGCTGATATCAAGCGCGAAGAATTACACAAAGTCAGACCCCGAGTCGATGTTGTTGGAAATATTCAATGCTTTCTTCTTTCTTCTTCTTCTATCTTGCATCTCCGCTTCATCCATACCGGCGAGTCCAGCGTCGTCACGACCGTTGAAGGCGCCACCACTGTTCTCCACCGTGGTTTCTAGATCAGCGTCGGAGCCTTCCCTGTGAAAAATTTTCATCAACCCCGCGAACGCAGACCTAAATAAGCCTAAGGAATTACACAAAATCGGATCCCGAGTCAATATTGTTGGAAATATTAATCGCTTTCTTCTTCTTTCGTCTTCTCTTCTCACTTTGCATATCCGAGTCTGCTCCGTCCGTATCAGCGAGTTCAGAATCGTCACGGCCGTTCACGGCGCTACCACTGTCATCGACTGTAGTTTCCAAATCAGCTTCGGATCCCAGCCTACAAAAAGTTTATGAGCTCTTCGAATGCAGATATGAATTGTAAGGAAGGAATTACACAAAATCAGAGCCCGAGTCGATGTTGTTTGAAACATTTAATGCTTTCTTCTTCTTTCTTTTGCTTTGCATCTCCGCTTCGTCCATATCGGCGAGTCCAGAGTCGTCGCGGCCATTCACGGCGCTACCAGTGTCTTCAACCGTGGTTCCTATTTCAGCGTCGGAGCCTGCCCTGTGAAGAAATCGTTGGTCCCGCGAATGCAGCTGTTAATCATGAAAATATTACACAAAATCAGACCCCGAGTCGATGTTGTTTGAGATATTTACTGCTTTCTTCTTCTTTCTCCTGGTTTTACTTTGCATCTCCATGTCATCTGTGCTGTGGTTCGAATCTATGTAAGAGTTGTTATAGACGTGAAATAAAGAACTCACGTTATACGTGAACGTCCAACAACGCCTGCTAGCCCATTGAAGTCTAGATTTTCGCTGGCCGGAGTCATTCCTGAGGAAGTGGTGTCCTTTGTAGCTTCGATAGCGACCGCATCTCGTAGAGGCGCAGGCGCAGCAAATGACATGGGAGCAGAAAAGAGAAGCAAAGCGAGTAAAACGGTCGACAAGGCGCCATGGATGCGGCTGGAAGCCATCCTTACTTGCAAGATATTCTGCAGATATTACACAGTGAGATGGTCAGTAGGCAAGTATCATCGACGCACAAGTGGACATACAGTCTGTTGGAGCTTGGAAATTTGGAGCTGAAATTTTTGCTTGTCGACTGCAATACAGAGTCTTCAGCTTTTATCTTCCTCTGAATCCACCCTGGCTATTTGCGTTAAGAAGTCCTGGATGGCCCGAAGTTGGTTAGAATGTAAAATGTCCTAAAATATGAGCTGAAGTCTCAAGTAAAACATAAGAAGGCTGGTTCTGGACTGTTATGTTTCGGCTCTCGACGTACATTTGCTCCACCGCAGCTGTGTTTGACGTGAAAAATGAGGGTAGGAAGCCCGATTGAGAGGGATTCTGGTGTAGCTTACAGACGAAGTTAACGCCCTCCCCACCCAGTCGAGCTCCACAGTCATAGCGTGTTCTTCAACCGAGAAGGCACTGAATTCTTGGAATACTGTAGCGTTGCCGTGACCGGATTAGCAGTGTCCCGAACTTGGAACTTAAACCACTGTACCATTTCCGCAAGCGGGATAGGATCAATTGCTAGGAATGTGGGGCAGTGTTTTCGGGACAATCGACCTCCGGAATTGTTAGTGAGGTGAAATTCTTCTAGTTGCATTCCTATGTCGTAGTCAACCTCAGTTTTCAGCACGAAGGTAGGTTGATCAACTCTTTATGTTGGCGTTTAATCGCGCATCGTTGGATGGAGAAATACGGATTGCGTGTACTTTCAAGCTACGAATGCATTTCACAACTTGAAGCTCGGTATCGACCGTGTCGTCCTAAGTTTGCTGTTCCAGAAGGGCATAGAGGCAATTTCTAGATCGTCGTTTTCTTGTTGCATTTTGACAGCGGCATGGGAGCTACGGCGGCAAACACTTCAGTATAACAAATAACTCAGTGGCAGGCAACTGAGAAATACTATCTACAAATGTCGCAGCTTTGCCGGGTGTGTGGTTCACTGTGTAGGGTTTTAGCCATGAGAAAACACTTCAAAAATGAATGAGAGATATGAAATGTAGTGGAATATGCCAGTAGGGGGAAGACGAAGCCATCTTCACGAGTGGACTGAGGAATGAAGCACTTATACGACTGAGGAGTCACGCGATCTGACGGAGTTTTAAATTTCAAAGCCCACGTTGATGGTTTTCCCAATCTCGTCAGCTCTTGTTGCCAGCAACCTTACACGTACCTTGTAATTTTGGCCGGTGAAATCAAGTTCAGACGATATGTCGCGTCGCCAGATGCTCCTTAACTGGACGTGGAGTACGAGGCGCTTATCACAAACACCATCGAGGTGCGAATTTGCTGCATTGGGAACCAATGGCTAGACTCAACGCCAAAGCCTTACTCTCTAACACCGGCGAGCAGATTAATGGAGAAAGCCGAATATTCAAGAACTTTGTGAAGATATACACACTGGCGATCAAAATATTTACCATGCCCTTACACCTCCAATTGACAATTTTTTTTTGTGCCGAATTTCGATGCCACTGAGGTTTCCCCATGGCAGCTTCTCGCTGCCTTAGACTTCAATCACGTATATTATGGTACGCGTTTATGCACTTTGAATCCTCCTGTCGCTCATATTTGTCCATCTTTTAGAATACTCGGCCTTGATCTATTCCAACGGCTTCTGGTTATGATCATTGGGCAACGGTGCACCCTTTGTATCGCCGTTATCGTGCTTCCTGTATCCACGTTCATTGTCGAATGGTTTATTTTTTCTCTGATGACCCTCTTTTTGTCAGCAACCGTGTCCTCCTGACTCTGAAGTGCTGCTATTACAACCCTTGATCGATGGGAACGGCCAAACCCGCATTGCCTTCATTGTTCGCTGTCCCACTCTCGTTCTTCCTTCCCGAGACTTCATATAGCCCTTAACCCCATTCACTGCGATCAGAAGACTTCAATGTGCTAATCAGGTACAGCTCTGTTCTGTCAATCGGCGAGATATGAGACGATCGATGGAACAGATTGAACGATAGTGAGTACATCTTGTTCTGACTTCGGTCAAATCCTTATATTAATCCAGCCAGGAGCGGGTTGACTTGTGCTGAACGAACCTCTCTGCTGGGTAAAAATTCCTCAGAGAGTACGCCTTCTCTTCGGAACTCCGTCTGGGTTAGATGGGATGCGCAAAGGCGAGGGATGAATAAATCGCGATGGGCCGAGGAGTCGTTCTATTGTCACTCTTCTCGAGTACTCACCAACACTATGAGCACAATACCCATCGTCTCTCAAATAAAATCACTCTGGGAGCTTTGCACTGGCGATGTAGCCGGAGCTAAAAAAGTTCAACAAGACTTCCTCGACGCATGGTCGCACCCTATCGATCAAGTTGGCGCCATGGTTGATAGCATCCCTGTCGTCGGACACGTCAAAGGTCAGTTAAACTTCCAGATCTTCGAGCACGAGGCTTTAAATGAGTTTTTGAAACACAGGCGTTGTACACCTCATCAAGGGGGATACTGACCAATTCTGGAAGTCAGAAGAGGCCGCTACACGGACACTCGTTGTTCTCGGTGCTGGAGCGCTGACCGTTTCAACTGGTGGGGCTGCGGCTCCGATCCTCGCAGGCGTCGTTGCCGGGCTTGTATACGATGCAGTCACGACAGGTAGATATTCGGAACTGCATTCCTGTTTCCACTTCGTTGAAGCATCCTATTCTTTTTGCAACTTAAGGTGTCGAGTCTGCTCGTCACGGAAAATTTGATCCACAAGGGTACATTGACGCTGGGGTCGAAATCAAGGATGACTGGCGAGCTGGAGCTTTTGATATAGTCGCTATAGGGGCCATGGACGGACTTCTCGGTAAAGGAAAAGCTGGTCGAGCGACCAAGGTATTTACTTATCTTATTTTCGCCGCGGATTTCAATTGGTTAAACTGATTTGATATATTTGTCGCAGGTATATCGTATTGAGGGAGAAAGCTACTGGAAAAATAATCACGGTGAATACACCTGGAGCTCAAACAGCCGGCTCTTTCGCGACGGCGATGGCATTATGGTGAGCAGAAAATCTGGAGGAGCGGGAGGATTTGACGCGGTGGAAACCCTTCCTGGCGATGAGACTGGCGAGTACATACAACTCGATCAGGTCATACCCAAGCGCGGGGCTGATCTGTTATTCTTGAACACCGACGAGGGCGCTCGCGCAGAAGCCTTCTACGCTAAAAGGGTTCTCCAGTACCAGGATGCAGTTGCAAGGATGGGTCGACGACCATCGCATGTGACACACAACATAAAAATCAAGACCTTCAGAATCATGACTCGCGACGCCAAGAAACTGCAGAATCGTTCAATTCCGGAAGCTGGTGCGAAATCAAATGTCGACTACGATGGCGTCTTGCGAGTCGACACCACCAAAGCTCGCGGCCAATATGGCTGTGAGCGCCGAGTGTATGTTCCTCTCATCAGGAAGGCTTTGAAAGGAAGCTACAAGGAATTCACGCCGTGGATCGACCATCTTCCCCTTCCTATCCTTCGCCTTATCCGAGACCACCCGATCGCCTATGGACGGGTGCGGTCGATATTCATTCATACCGCTAACCCGGCCTTCCTTATTGCGTCGCTTGCCCGCGACGTTCCTGCAAACTTGCAGCCCGACCCAGACCAAGGCTTCCTGGTGTCTGAAGCTGCATCTACGCTGGCGTCCCACCACATTCCTCTTTCTTACCTTAGCGAAGAGGGTATCCGCTCGGTTCACTCCCAGGACATCCCAGTTGTCGGCCTCCGCCTGGCTCGCCACGCCAAGTGCAGCAGGCAGAATAGGACAGAAATGTATCATGGAGACCACTTTGAGTACTTGGCTGAACACGCCGACGGGACCACTCATTGGTATCCCTCGTTTCTTGTTGCTAACGACCTCATAGACGAATTCGAGGGCCTCACTATGACCAACGGGAAAGAGGTTGTGGAAGTCCTTAGCTCGGATTCCGGCGCCGGTACCATGACAGTGAGCCGACCAGACGGTTCGACGGATGTCGTCAAACCAGCCGACTTGTTCTGGGTCGAGGATGACCCTGAGGACTCGGTTCCTTTGCAGGACGACGAACTGGATACTATTCTTCACCACGGCCATTACGGAAGAGACCACGATTCTTGCCATGCGGTCTTCTCTCTCCAGTCAAACTGGGCAGAAGTCGAGGTCACATCGCCCGGAGTCACCTTCTCCAAGGATCCTTCGATGCCAGACGATGTTTATGACAATGTTACATTTGATACGACCTCCATATCTTTTACTGCGCCTGGAAGTAACTATCTCCGTGGCGCTATACCGTATGACGTTTCTCTTCCTCTAGATGTTAAGTTATTGAATGACGTGCTTAGATTCCTTATCTTCAACCAAGGAATACCGATTGACATAACGATCACACACGGAACTGACGGTAAAAAGTCAGGCGATAAGCTGGGTTGGGCGAGAGCAGATTTTCATGGCGTGAGTTCACTTCATCTTCGCTCAAGCTTTCTTTGCTTAAACCCAACTTTTTATCTTCAGAAAATATATCTTAATCCGCGTAACGACAATTACAACAGCGGCCAGAATCCAATGGACTTTACCTCTTGCCCCACTCGTCGTTGTGCGTCTCCTCGTCCTTTCACAATTTGTAGAATAAGTTTTAATTTTTTGAACAGTCCCACAGGAGATCGGCATCAGAGAGATCGAAGACCTCTTTCAGCACGGGCATTATCATTATGATCCCACCGTTGATTCTGGGACTTATTATGTCTTCGGAGTTTTTTCCCTTCTATCCGACTGGGCGCAAATCGATATCGTAAATGGTTCATTGGTACAAGCCAATCCATTCCCGCAAGAAATATACAACAATACGACTTGGTACTTAAACTCTGATGCACCGTCAAAATATCTAGCCTTGAGGTATCAACCAAATGCCGGAGCTTTCCCCCAAGGCATAAGCGCCATCCCGTATGCCGCTCTCTTTGACATTCATTAGTAGAAACTAACTTAGTTTCTTGAGGTTTGTGGTCGTCAGTACGAGTGGTGACCCGGTCGACATCACGATCACTCACGGAAGGGACGGAAAGTGGCAAGGTGACAAGCAAGGATATGCGCGTGTTGATCTTAATGGGGTCAGACGAGCCCATAACAACTCCCTCTTTCATATCTCACAATGTACTTTACCTTCTAGAAAACCTACCTCAACACACGCAATGACAATTACAATGGAAAAAGTCCAATGCAGTTCGTAGGATGTCCTCTTACGTGTGCGTAAATCTGCTCGCCATCCAATCGCATGTCTGATGACGGGTAATTTTAGAACCAAGTGAAGCTCTCGTAGGTTGGATTGGAAAAAATGGTTTTGACACTGGTTTTTAGTGAAGGACGTTATCGTTTGTTAATTTTTGGTGTATAATAAAGTTACTAGGCTGTTAGCCGAGAACTACTGTACGTTGAGGAGGTCCAGAATATTATGACACTACCACCTACCCTAACAACAATCTAACGCTTCAGTAAAATCCAAATGCGCCTGCCACCTGAAACCAAAAACAATAATAAGATATGACTTATGATTTTGCCAATACCCCCACAGCAGACGACATGTCATAGTCCAGCCTTCTAATCAACTCCAGCAAACCATGGATCTGCAAGCAATGCTTCTGCGCTAGCTCGATTTGCAGGATCAAGGCGCAAACATCGTTTCATGAGGGCCGAAGTGGATAGGACGTCAGGTTCTTGGATGACCTTATAAATTCGGATAATTAACTCAAACGGGTAGTTTATGAGAGCTGGATCAGCCCTTAAGTTGCCTGTATGAAGCGACAGTGTTGAGCAGCCCGCAGTTGAGGTGAGGAAAGAAAACGACTGACAGGTCGTATCAAAGTATTTTTCACCGAACCGACTAACAGAGAGTTGTTCTGAACCGAAATCTTCGCCTGTAGAACATATCATTTGGTATAGAATAAATTCAGTCTCGTTAAGATTCCGTTTAGGATCGGGTTCGTATTTGAAAAGCGCTCTGCTGGTGACAAGTTCAAAAATCTAAGACGCACAAAAGATTATGATTCAGAAAACACTCCCAGGGAAAAAATTTCGATAAAAAGCGCTTACTAGGCATCCGAAAGTCCATATGTCTACTTTCTCGTTCCAGGGGCCACCGATGAAAATTTCAGGCGCACGAGGTGGATAAGCTGTGATTTCGACAACTTGGTGATCAGCGATTGGCTGGGCTGCCAACAAGGTTATTGGGATGCGTAACTTGGCAATTGGCCAGAAAACTGCCGCCTACCCCTTCCAAAATCCGCAAGAATGTATGTGCACTTCATGGCTTCTGCCAAAGTGGGGACTGGAAGTGGTTGCGAAACTGCAGCTTGAACGACACCATCCTGCGACATTTCAGGAGGATGGCGACGAGCGGGTTCAGAAGCGAGAAGCTTTTCGATTTCGCTGGTAGATATCCCGGTATCAAAGAAGATATTGTCATGCTTAAGATCAGTATGGACAACACCACATCGAATCCCATGAAGAATCCTCTTAGCAAGATGAAATGGGAAGACGTTTCCGTTTTGAGATTTGTGCAGAAACTTGATATCTCCACCAAGAAGTTGACTGACCAAGCATAGGTGTTCGCCAGCGCTTCCTTTCCCAGGTACGGTGAAGCTGGAAAGGAGCTTTAAGCAATGAGGCGATGTGTTGGATGAAGTAGAGAGAAGATTGAGAGCTACAGGCTCCCAAACCAGACCCTTGAAGACGAGGTCAGTGGCGAAACCAGTAAGTCCTTTGACAGCAACAAATTTATTTTCCCTGAATAAAAGAAGTGAGATAACTTGAAGAGAAAAGCTTAGCCAAAATACTTTTGATCGCGGGCCAGCCAAGTGCTCGAGCTCATCCCCCACCCAAGCTTCCGGACAATTATATACCGGTTATCAGGTCCGATAGCCCCGCCAAACTCGAACTATGCCAACCGTACCCATCCGAACCTGGCATGCCCAAGGGTTCCTCAACGAACGTCAAGTCGACGCAGGGCTTCCCATCTGACCCGACAGAACAATGTTGGTTAGTGGGTGCACGAGAACTTCCACTACCAATGTAGACATCCTATGGTTTCAGCTGAGAATGAAGGACTCCAAGGGGAGCAAAATCGAAGGCAACGGAAGGTAGCTGAACGGAGCATTCTAAGTGATAGTTTGGGTACGCCTCCAGCCCGTGCGTCTTAGTAGATCTATAGTTTACTTGTTGCATGATAATCCAGAGAATTCAAAAAAAAAAAAGAAGCATTCTAAGTAGAAGAACTGTCACGTGACATTTGGGTTCAAGTTAAACTCGCCGCCCGACTCGGACCAATTCTTACTTCTAGCGCCCTATACAGACCTTATAAACAGACAAAAATTACTTCGCCATTTCACCAATACTATCACTATTGACCATAGGTTCTGCCTTCTAGGATCTAGTACCATCATCATGTTTTCAAGGAGCCAAAGTCTCATTCTTGGGGGGACATGTATGACCGTCACATGGAAACTTTATCGAAGTTGAAGACGAAAGTCAACGCCTACCACCAAGTCATGTCGTCTCTCTATTCCAAAGTAACGTATGTATTCTACACTTACTTGTAGTATGGTCTTTGTTCATCTCTGTCTCTAGTGACAGCAATAACCAGTCAGATGCCGGAGCTTATATCAATGGTAGTGCGCTGGCAGTCTTGGATCTTGATGGCCTAAATTAGTCTATTATACCAGCATGTAGTCGTGTTTTGTAATTATATGTGAACTGTCTTTCTGCTATTGCTCGATTGAATCTTGAGGAAATAGGCCCACTATTTCAAGCTGATTACTTGCAGATGTTCAGTGTATTACCGACTGATGGCTCAGGATCAGGAGCGATCAGCCATGAATCAGTCATAAATAAGTCTGGATATTTATGATACCAAACTTATTTGGCTTATTGAACTCCTACGACTTAATTACAACTTATATTGGCTTATACATACTCATTTGAACTTATAAACACAAATCAGTAGGTGGGGTTTTTCCTGATGCCAATGGTGAGAAGGTCAATTCTTTATAGCATTGCGGAAGATTGACCTTTTCTAAAATTGACCAGGATTCGATAAACTCCAACAAGTTGTTATACCAGCTGCCTTTCACGATTCTAACCATATAGTTGATCCCCCCAGATGCCATCCAAATACACGTGTCGCAGTCATAGAAAAGATCTCCAAGTGGGTCGATGGTACCGAGGATCCAAACGCTTCGGTCATGTGGATAAACGGCAGTGCTGGCATAGGGAAGTCCGCGATCGCACGCAGCATGGCCGAGCGCTTGGCCGAGGAAGAGCGCCTCGTTGCCAGTTTCTTCTTCTCCAGGACTGACCCGTTCCGAAGCAGCCCTCATCGACTTGTACCCACTATTGCATTCCATGCTGCCATCCATATCCCACAACTCAAGCCCCATATAACTTATGCCGTCGAACAGAAACCCCATATCTTTGACCTTTCTCTCGACGCCCAGTTTTCTGCCCTGCTTGCTGAGCCCTTCTATAAGCTCACGGTCGAAAACTTTGATATCAACTCTTCCCCCCGCGTCGTCATCATCGACGGTCTTGATGAATGCGAAGACCCCCGTGCCCAAGTTCAGATCTTGAACGCAATTTCCAACTTCTTACGGAAAGCTGGCCTACCCCTATTGTTCCTCATTGCAAGTCGACCCGAGCACCACTTGTCCGTGACATTTACCTCTGGTTCCATACGAAAGTTTCACACTCGCCTTATGCTTGACAAATCTTTTTTCCCGGAAGATGATATTCGACTCTTTCTTGAAGAGAATTTTGAAGAAATCAACAGGTCTCATCCTTTCCGAGCATTTCTCCCGCTGCTTTGGCCTGATCCTCAGGCTATTCGAACTCTCATGTACAGATCCTCACGTCAATTCATATTTGCCTCGACTGTGATTTATATATCGTCGATTCGCCATCGACCAAATCACCGTCTCGACACTATCCTCGGTCTGCGTCCTTCTCCACATGAAAATCCGTTCTCGGAACTGGATGCCTTATACACTCACATATTCTCTTCGTTAGAACAGGAAAAGATTGGGCTTGTTCTTGATATTTTGGCCCTCCATTTTTTGTCTCACCCGCACAGACGATCAATCTCCGAGATGGAGGTAATTTTGTCATTGGAACCAGGCGACGTTGAAATTGCCTTATGTGATCTTCACTCTCTCATTAGCATCGACAGTCGAGAAGACAAAAGGCAGTATATTCAGGTATATCACGCATCACTTCGTGACTTTCTCATGGATGAACCCCGTGCGCGCACACTTTATCTCAATCCTCCACTCCGTTATACAGCTTATGCACTGGGGTATTTCGAAAATTTCAAACGAAACGGTGTGTTGGTATTATCCACTGTTTTGAATAACTAATTGGATCGTAAATACAGAATTACCGATGCAATGGTACTATGAGTTACCGTATTACCTCGAGCATGCGATAATGGTCCCCGAGCTTCACCATGAGATCCTTAATTGTTCTCTCCTCGACCTTCGTAAGAAATTCTACGAGAGAAGAGGTAGAACTGCCGTTAGATTTGCCTTTTTTTTAAAGCGCCTCACATATCGCATGGTGGGTTTCCACCCTGATCAGTGTTTTTTTCCATTAACTATCACCTCTAGAAATTGAGTGATTGGCCAAAAGGTCCTTTTCAAAAGGTCCTAGAGGAATATCATATGAGATACTTGGGAAACTATTACTGTGATGCGGCTCACACATTTCTAGTGGGCCTTGTTGGGATTGGGGCATCCTGGGATCCTTGGAGTTTATGTTGGGATGACGAAGATGGGCGCGAGAAACGCAATCTCAAGTATTACGGCCGCCTCTACAATGAATACGAGCTCAATGATCTCAACAATTTATGTCTGGCCGTAGCCCCTCTCTGGCCTGACGGAGACCCTGCGTACTGCACGCTCCTGCAAAATTTCTTGCACGATTCGTCCAGATCTGGAGAATATATGTTGAATGGTAGCAGATACGCCATCGCAGCCCTTCACTGCCTGAAATTCTTGTGCGATAACAGTTCCAGACCTGCCATCTACGTGCTTGGTCCTCGTGAAAGATGTATACACATTAATCGTCCGTGGTTCTGGCGGCGGACCTCACGGACAAATGTCAGGACATCACGAGCATACGAGAGGAAGCGCCTGAAGAGCTACCAGTGGCACGAAAAATACCGAGGCAAAAGTGATGTCTCCATTCCACCGTTCGAGAATGAATTCCGTCATACCCGAGTCTTCAGGTGGGCTTTGAGGTGTTTTCGTCGACTTCTAGATAAATCGGACCAATCTAAGGAACTGCTCGAGTTTGCTTCTCGGTGGTCCTTCGCATCCCGATCGCAGATTTGGCCACGCGAGGCGAGGTTAGCGAGGGAATCCATTGCAAGGTATATTAGCACCTGGCAGTGAGGATGTGCACAGGTAAATCATAATTAGAAGAATGTTTTTCTCTTACACCGTATGTGGCTTCCGATCATCCGACGTAACATACGTTTATGTAAAGAACAACCCTGCTTTCATATTATCAGCGTCTCAAATCACGTTCACATCTGCAGCAGATAGAAATTTTTATTCCATCCCTTCGTTGCTCTTCATCTCTTACCACGAGCAACGAAGACTTAGCGTTGTCCTGTCTTTCCGTCCGATTTCTATTAGTGAGGCTTGCCCCGAACAGGCAGCCTTTCCACAGATCATCGTCTAGCCTCAATATTTTCGTTCTGCAGACTCAAAGACTTACTCGGCCTGAAGAAGAGGCAAGAGTTCGAATATTAAAGCAGCATAGCTTGCCTACGCAAGGAAGGTGAAGGTAGTTACTACAAGGCATGAATATAGGAAAGCAAATGGCGTATGATCAGTACAATACCTAGATATCCCTTCTTTGAGTTTCTAATATCATCTTACATATACATCCCCGAATTCTTCCTCTCAAACTCCCGCGTAAACTCATCCAGTGCATCCAAGGTAATCCTCAAATGCTCAAAGCACACATCCTCGCCCTTCGCCAGCGCAAGCGAGTGCGCCGTCCTCGCCGCATTCTTGATCTGCCGTCCATTGATATCCCTGCGTGCGAGCTCCTTGATCTGCTCCTTCGTCACGCCTTTCGCTGAATCGCCCATCTTGGCGATGAACGCGGCCCAGACCTGCTCCTTTGATTCTTCGGTGAGCTCGGAGAAGTGTAGGGCGACGTGGATGCGCGAAAGGAAGGCCTCGTCGAAGGCCTTGACGCGGTTGGTGGTGAGGAAGAGGATGCCGCGGTAGTACTCTACGTGTCGAAGGCTACAAACAAAGACCACGTAAGGAACGGACAACAAACGATAGAGAAAGAGAAGGACTTACAAAACAGCGACCATCGCATTTCGCTGCAAATCATGCAACGACCTCTGCTCAAGGAACACATCCGCCTCATCAATCAGCACAATCGCCTTCCACGCCGTCGCAACATCAAAGATCCTCTCCAGCGCCGCATCCAGAGCCTCCGCAGTCGTCCCTAGATCCCCGCCACCAACGACATACAGTGGGCTCTTTACATGCTCGCTTGTCGCTTCGGCGGAGAACGTCTTCCCGACTCCGGGGGGACCGAAGAGGTTGACGACGAGCCCATGGCCCTTGCCCTTGATGAAGTCGTCGATCCCGGCTTGCTTGTGATGCGCTTCGACGAGGGACTGGAGGAGGTTCTTCCGCTCGCCGGGAAGCACGAGGTTGGAAAATGCGTCGGTGTTCCAGTCGACGTCTTCGATTTTCTCGACGTTGAACTCCACTATCAAGAAAGAGGAGCATCAGAGGGGTCGGAGAGGAAGAGCGAAGAAACTTACACCACACTTTGTCACCGAGGCTGAACCCAAACACGACGGTCGGCGTGAGGAGCAGCTCCTTGTCGGTCATCTCCACGTCTGGGGTGGCATCATTAGACTGGACCTGCACCGAGCGATCTGTTCGAGGAGGGTAGTCAGCTGACGATAGAGAAAGGGCTGAAAAAGGTGACCATACCCTGGTTCTGAACGGGCGGCACCAAGTTGTTTGGCACCGGGTGCCCATATGAGTCGAACTGGAGCTGGACAGGCGGCATCACCATCGTATTGGGGAGGCGCTGGTTGAACTTGGCGTTGTTCGTTGCGTCCTTCATCTTGGGCGGCACTGGGGTCGGGAGGCGGTAGTTGGGGTTCAGCCGGCGGAACGTCGCGCGGTCTATCATGACCCTGCTTCGGACCTGTGTACGACGACAGAACAGATGGTCAGCTCCAACACCTAGAAATTAAGGAAAGCACGAACATTATGCTTCAACACCTTATCGTCCACCTTGAGCGCCGCAATCCCCTCAAACTGCATATGATGCACTCCAATAAGGCTGACCCATTTCTTGCCCCTCTTCAACACCTTCTCCTTCAACCCCTCAGGATCCTCATGGAACTTCAGCGGATACGCATCCATCGTATTGATCTTCACCGTCCCTCGCATCTCCTGGATGAACACCGTCGTCTGCACCTTGCCCACCACGACACTGTGTGTTACCGGTCGATCCACAAGGTCGATGCTCTGCAGATTGAGCTGGTACACAGGCTTGCCCTCAACCGCCGTGCGTATCCACGACGTGAGCCTGAACAGCCTGGGCAGGCCAGTGATCGCACAGCGGGTGACGATGAGCGAGCGTGGGACGAGGATGGCGTAGAGCAGGTCGAACGTGATCTCCCCGTGCGCGGTGAGCCGGTTGATGGTGGCGAGGGTGGTGCTGTAGTCCGAGGCGATGGTGGAGGTGAGCAGGTTGACGGAGGTGAGGGTGTTGGTTTCTTCTTCGGTAAGCTTTTTCTTGGCTTGCAGAGCTGCGGCGTAATCGATGAACTCTTGATAGAAGGTAACGAATATTTCGGGGTCCAGCTGGAGGAAGGGGGAAGGTAAGTAAGAATCATGACTTAAGGTTGTGACGATTTTACCTCGAGAGGATCAGAGTTCCACGATATCCCTGGCCAGGAACGGATAACGTCTTTGCATGCCTTGAGGATATACTCGCTCTTGACGACGAGCTTGAAGATAGGTTCCGCATGTTCTTGCCTTGGTATGGTACGGACGATTCTGCACGTCGTAAACAAGAACATAAGCTCCACGCAAACCAAAAATTGAAGGAGAACTTACACGAAGCTGAACTCTTTCCAGGCATCGTTGCTGCCACCATTCATAATTGGAAGGCTTTCAACCGTAACCTTGGAGCTCGTGTTCTGTGATACCGAGTCACCAACCTTCAGAGGTTCGCAAATGATGAAGACATACCCTATATTTCCATGACTTGGTCCATCGACTGTAGTAGTAGTCGACCCGCTTGACCTTGGTGGAGGCCACGGGAAGAGCCTCCTCGCGGACGACGGTGGGCGCATTAGAAGACCGATCATCCTCGATCGTCTTCTCGTCAAAGCGAGAAGCCGAGGAGGAGGAGGTAGAGGACGACGACGGAGAGCTCTTTACTAGGCTGGAGAGACGACGATGCATGGGATGTAATTGAGAGTGACAAGCCGAGAACGAACCTTTATAACTGATCACGACGGCAGTAGTTGGGTCCAGGAATGTCAATGAATGACCCTGGTTGGCTGCTCGCAATTCCTGAGAAAGGCTCTGCACTTTGGTGTCACGAAAGCTGTGTGTGATGGGTCAGACGACTCTTCCAGAACCGTGCACGCCTATGACAATAATAGGGTTTCCACAGATAAGACTCATAAGAGCCAAGGAATTAGGTTATTCTCGGCTACTTACTTTTATAGGATCACATATAGCTAGTTCCTCGATTATCACCGCTCCGTAGTTGATGGAATGACTGGTGTTGGATATCCCACGTCGTTGGCAGCTTGGAAATTAAAATGTTGGCTGAAATCCCTCTCGACCGTCAATACTTCACCGTCAGTTATCATTGCAATCATGCTGTGCCATCAACAATGTACTTCATGAGTAAAGATTTATAGGAGGCAGGAGCAGGAGCTGATGGTTAGGGAGAGAAAACGTGGACATGAGGCACAGCCACTGGGGCCAGTGGGTATCCTGCACTTATTTTCGAATGGTTGCCTTCATCTGTTGTACAGTAATCAGCTTAGTGAGTATCAACACTAGCATCGGACAGTTACACGTACTTGACCATCAATCATTTTGAATCAGAATTGCCCATACTCATCCGGCGGCTACGCCGCGCTTGCACCCCTCTCTTGCACCCTCTTGTTGTCGAATAACAATAAATCAACCTTTATTGCGTCAGCAGGGGCAGCGGCGCCTATGCAACGAGTTTCGCTTCTGCTCGTTCGAGTATTCCGGCAGCGAGAAGTTTTCGACTGGCGTCTGCGTCGAGGCCGACAGGACTGGTACCAACGCGTCTTGGTGCTGGTGCTGGTGCTGATTCTGGTGCCCTTGCGCATGGGACTTTGGCTATGGCGCTCGAAGCAACCGCGTATGAAAAATAAATCCTTAACGGATATGTAGCAATGCATGTAGCAGAGCAGGAGGCAGGACGGGCGAAAGTGCGGAGCACTTTCCCGGCCAATGCTCCTGGATCCCGAGACAGGGTGTCCGAATGGCGCTGCGATGGGTGGGAGGGACCACTCCATGCAGCAGTCTTCCTGGTTAGCTAGATATATAGCATTCTTACCTTGTATTCCGGGATGCGAAGCATTCGCCGAAATTGTTGCAGTAGCGGTTGCATGGAGCAGCAAAGGTGAGCCGAGACCGAGCTGAAAAGGGAGTGGAGGGTGGGTCGAAAGAAAGCGAGGGCGCCGGTATGCGTTTGCAGTTAGCAGCGGAGCACGTAGCTGAAGGCTGGACATGGCTAGCAGAAGCAAAAAGCTAGCCCTCGTCACACGTCAAACACAGTGACGAGGTGGTTAGTGTTCACGTGCTTTCCGCTGACCCAAAGTCGGCATTCTAATCTATGCTCGTACCTCACAAGGACGAGAATATAACATGGGAGCCCAAATATAAGGGCGACGCTGTTCTTCTCAGCTCAGCGTCGGCTCTGATCCAAGCCCGCCCGCACCCCCGGCACCCCGCCATAAATGCTGCGATGCCCTCCTCTCTGCGTCTTTCGCCTACTTCGAGCCCACAACACTCTTCAAATCATTGCGTGGTCGTGCCCGTCACGCTTCAGAACGAAATAACGCTCGCATTGGCCAAAATCGGCAACACCCAAGTCCCGTTTTTGCATGTTCTCTCCGCGGAGTGGCAGAATAAACGGCGGAAGGGGAAGCTCGCCAAGTGGTAGGCGCTGGGTCGTAAAATAAGGGTGTTAGACCACTCACAGCCTGTCGTCGTCGACGACGTGGCATGTTTAAGTGCTCCCTATAATTAGGACGGTGACTAGAATTTAGTTATCAGTAAGAACTTTGGAATGTAGATCAATAAATGGAACTAAATACCGTTTGTCACGAATTGGGAAAGAGGTGTGGAGATGAGGTGAAGGACGGCGGTAATGAAGTTGTTCGCATCTTCCGCTAAGACGTCCTTGATTTTATTACCATTTATGGAGTTTTTGTAAATATTTTCCACGCTGCGATCCTGTATTGGAATAATAACGACTTCTTCCTTGCTTCTTCCTCTACTCGAGTATATTCAGATCAATGTAGTCGGAACGAGGTAGCTCTCTTGAGGAAGTAACAGGGCTCTTTCGCTACATGAAGTAAGTACACATTTTCTGGTAGTGGGAATTGATCTCTCTTGACCAACGAGCCTCGCACTTCCAGGACAAGAGCATGTAGAAATGTAAGGCCAGTGCTCACTGTGATCCATCTGTAGTGCCGGAAGGTCTGGATAGTGGCTAGACCTAGAAGTCGCCTTTTGGCAGGAACCGTTGAGCGCCGGCACTCTTGACTGTCTTCCAAGAAGCAAGGAAGAGCGTAGGGGGGCAATAAGAACGTGATCCCCAGGGAAAATCCATCGTTTTGTCCCCACTTTTTCAGCAACAGTCTCCCACCATCAGACGTGAGGGGCTCGCATAGAGTCAGCGACACACCTGGCATGATGGAGTCACTGTCAACTTACCTATTTTTGTTTCCAGCTTAAAGCTTTACCCGGAAGTACGACGTGAAGAGACGTTTATAGTCTGCTATCCTTGCTTTCCAATGTTGCAAGCCTCGCTTAAAGGACGTTCAGCGTAAGTCGTCTGCTCTTTGACCATCCTTGTATATACTTATACTGAAGCCAACCCCAATCATTTACAGGTCATGGTTGTAGTTTCCAACCATCTCAGTACGGGAGAAATCACGTTTATTCTCCGTGTCCTCATTCAGATCCTCTCTTATGGGGGCGTATTCCTTATCGGTCTCATCATCTTCGGCAGTGTACCCAAAGTTGCAGCCCTCGAGACCCATGATCTCCTCAATCGCGTTGTAGGCCAGTCAACGGCAATGATAGGCTCTCTAACATGGATTGTCAAGCGTGCTTTCGGGAGAACCAGGGATCCCATTCCTTCCTCAGCACTCGCATTCTCCCTTGCTCTATCTCTATTCTACGGGCTCTTGGTGAGCCTGAGCGACGTTGGTCTCATTGGATTGCACTCATGCACCGTTCCGGGCTCCAGTTTTCAAGATTTCCCCGCATCTATCAGGTCCGACTCTGATGCTCTGGCCGTTATCTCTTCCAACATGCTCAATGACTCCGACATTCATACAGTCAGATCATACAGATGCGACCTCGGTGTTGAAGGCCAGATTTCCGAAGGTGACGACGGTGATCCTGGGATCGTCTGTGCTTCATGGCATAATTCCACCTACAGTGACCCTTCCAACCTCGGCTCTCTCAATTCAACGGATAGCGATGTCCTCATGGTTAGAGGGCTCGCCAATCTTAAAGGTAACCCAGATATCAATACTTGGATATTTGGAACTTCTGGACAGCCGGTCCTGGAGCCCACCATAGTCCGAGGGTTAGCCGTCATTCCGCACGAAACGGGCGTCAGTGTGGTTGTAGGCGTTCCAGACCTACTGAAGGAACAAAAAGTGGATATCCCAAAGACTCTCGCATTGGAAGTCGAAATAGGCTGCATTCCACTCGGTATAACTGGAGAAAGATTACTCGACCCGCGGCTCGGCTATTTAGCCCCAGCCGGTCTCAACTCCAGCGGTGCCTCGGCAGATTTCTTCACACCAGATGATATCTATCATTCGACAAGGATAGAACAATATGTGGGTCCTGACATACTTCGAGATGCATTGATGCAGGTCGCAGACTTCACTCGTAACCAATCTATTGCAGCGTTCAATTCATCAGTCGACACGGTTAATGGGAACCTCATAGGCTATAATATTTCTGCTCCCGGCTCATTTACCATGCAAAGTCTGGTTTCGACCTGGGCTCCGCCATATATTTTTCCCCAGGGGACGACCGACCCAGCTGTTGTACAAAAATTTTGCACCAGTAATATCAATTCTAGGCTCCTGAACGTTACTGTCTACAACCCATATTTTGCGGCTAAATTTCTGCCATGTTCCTACATCCAATTATCAGGGACTTACACCCGCGATGGAAGCTCCATCCAGGGGTATTCCGCGATGGTCTGTGCGGCGACCACCCAAGTCAACATGGTAGCAGCGACGCTCGCGACAGACGGCGCTGGTGCCCTCAGTTCCGGCTCCAGTTCCATCGTCCCCCTCCCGAGCGATCTTAACATTAACATGGTCAATAAAGGTTTCCTATTCAGTCCTAACATCCCACCGATCGAAGGTGTTCCTGCTACTCCCGCTCCAGCCGGAACCGACCCCTTGTTCTTTTCCGACAATACTATAAGGTTTACCCTCTCAGATAACCCAGCAGGAAATTCAACCCACCACATTTACCAGATACCGATAAATTTTGTTTCCCCTACTCCTTTTGCGGTCTCAGATCTAGGAATTAACACCGTAGGGATAGGTCTTGCGTCCCCGGGCCAGATATTTCTGACTGCGGGATACGCAGCACTGGTCTACTTCGACTCAGGTGCATCCGGCCCTCCTAACTCAAGTTATTTCAGCGCAAACTTCAGCACGTCGCTGCTGAACAGCTGGGCGGGCGGCATCGCTGCATCCTATCTTATCCAGAGTCTTGGATACAACGGGTGGGTCGCCCGCGGTAGCAAAGGCTTTACGGTTGAGAGCACCGGAGGTCATAGCGCAGCCTGTTATGACCTTCGATTCGGAGCAGCTTTCTTACCACTTTTGGTCGCCGCTTTGGTCGCCGCGTCTTGGGTAGTCGTGATTTTTTTCACCTCGGGAATACGCAATGCAAGGCGGCTGCAGACGATATACGGCGGTCTGTCACCCACTATTGGCCCTCGAGAAAAATATCCTTTACACACGGCCCTTGCTTGGGACGGTGAATTTGACCCGTACCTTAAACCTGCCACTGAGCAAGTGATGACTGAGGAGCGCGATGCCGAGTCCGAAGGTTTGGTGCCAAATGACGAGGGCAAAAAATCGCACTCACGATCGCGCTCTGGCTCTGCCGAATCGATTCCGTTAAATACATTGCAGAAAGACGCCAAGAAGTAGCGTAGATGATGTAGTCAGTCCAGTTCTACTAATATGAATTTCCTTTATTGGTTGTCGTTTCGAACTTGTCATATTTCATCTATCAACCTGGATCCACAGGCAGTTAGTGTCAGTCGAATTACGAAGGCGGTAGATAGGTTCAATTCCACAAAATACCACAGAAAATCCTTGATTTATAGGAATGGTCAATTAGAACATACTCGTGTACCATTACGGTCAATTCGTCCAGGGACGATTTTTTGACTTCGTCCACTCACCAACCAAGAGGCGGACACCGGCCGAAATTTCGTCCAAATTCGTCCAAATTGCGGCTCCGAGTAGCACCGGGAGCGTGACACTCCACCCGAACCAGCCTTGACCTTTGACCCGGGTCACGACCGGACAGGGCTCCGCGTTTGCGAATCCTTTATGCAAACAATCGTTTTTCTGCGCTCTACCTCCTAGATACGTTCCGAAAACGCAACAAGACAGGTCCAATAAGATGACCATTACAGAATCAAAAAAATATCGGAACTTGGGATCAAATTAAATAACACAGATTAGCACCATTCCAAGTCAAGGATCGAGTACGAAGAGAAGACCTTCCCACCGAAAATGTCCTCGTGAGCTAGGAGTTCTTCGATATTCTTCTTACTTTCTGACAAGTAAAATTCCAGTCCGCCTTCTGGGGGAAGTGAGAAGTTGAAAAGCTCCAAAAGTGGGATCTGGAATCTGGGTGTTCCCTTAGGTCAACGAAGTTTTAGAGGGCTATTGTTTGCTGAGAGCAGTTGAAACTGGAGTGGGTGTATGTGCTGGTGGTGCTGAAGGCTCTGAAGGTTGTATGGTGGGTATGACGCGTGGTGGAAAGAACTCGTCGTCTTCCTCCCTTTGCTTTGATGATTCGGCCTGGAGGAGGCTCTCTGCATTTCTTCCGATTGTCAACATGCGACCAGGTCAATAACAAATCAACTGGAAGTCCACTTTCCCTGTAACGTGGTACTGGACGAATCAAGCGAAATGGTAAAGCGGACGACATCCAAAACGTATATTACTCTTCGACCCTCTTCACTGCTCTACTTGAGTCACAAAGTAGTGCCCAAGTTCGACCTACAGCAACGGACCATCGTCAAGGTTCAAGGCGAGTCTGTTTTCAAAGACACCCCTTTTGCCGAAAAACTCTCCCCCCAAATATCAGTTCATACCAGGTTTTCCGCATTTGAACGCGATAGCTCTATCGTCGTTAGCACGTATGCCGACCACCGCGTGAGGGCAGAATGCTTTGTAAAGCACCTCTACTTATGTACACGATGATGCAATCTCTGTCCCGATATAAAGCATGAGAAGACTTTGAACTCAAGCCCGGGTTATCTATTCGCGGATTAGGAGTGGGTCTCTTCATCTTTAACACTCTTGCCCTCGATTTCCAAGTAACTCTTCCAAGTAACTCCTCACCTCGAATCCTTGATCGACAATGCCAACCCTCAAGTCCGGCACAGGCAAACGCGTGCTCGTCACCGGTGCGAACGGCTACATCGCGCTGTGGGTCGTTCGCACTCTCCTGGAACAAGGGTACGCCGTCCGCGGGGCCGTGCGGTCTGAGGCGAAAGGGAAGCGCATGCAGGAAATATTCAGCTCTTATGGAGAGAACTTTGAGTGGGTCGTTGTTGAGGATATCACGAAAGTACGTCTCCAACGATGTTCCAGCAGACAGGCTGGGTGACTTATTGGACTACGTACAGGACGGTGCATTTGACGAGGCGGTGAAAGGCGTCGACGCGATCGAACATATGGCATCTCCACTCATCTCTTCCACTGGCGACCCCGATGGTAGGTTGCCAACCATTTGCACGTATTACAGCTTTACTAAATGTATCTGAACAGAATATAACAAGCCAGCCGTGCAAGGCACCTTGGGCATTCTAGAAAGCGCACTGAAATTCGGGTACGCTTTGTTTTCCCTTCCTTCATTTCTTCTCGTTGGTTAAACTTGCTCCATTCAGAACCAATATCAAGCGTATCGTCGTAACCTCTTCAGTCGGCGCAATCCTACGCACCGTGACTCAACTTCCTGTTGTCACCTTCACAGAAGACGACTGGGGCGACGAATACATAGAAACTGTGAACAAGGTGGGAAAAGCTGCTCCGGAGATGGTGAAGTATCGCGCTTCGAAGACGTTAGCTGAACGAGGTCGGTATCCCCTCCATCCTTTCTGTGAGTCTGCGATTGGAATAAAACCTTGAAATCAATAGCCGCTTGGGAGTTCTATAAGAAATGTAAAAGTGAGGTTGGATGGGATCTAGTTATGGTCAACCCTCCTCTAGTAAGTTCAAGTTGAAGCAAGTAATAAATTCCTTTCGACTATATTAATCCCCTTCCTTTCTCCGTCATAGGTGCTCGGTGTAAGCCTGCCCGCCATTCAAAGTCCCATATAGAAACCCACTTACCCTCGACCCCAGCCCGCACTTCAAGACCTCCAAACCCCTTCTGACCTGAACCTCTCCCTCGCGACGTGGTACAACAACGTGGTTAAAAACATACCAGACGCCGTGCTGGAGATGACGTATGGGTACGCGGACGTGAGAGATGTCGCGTACGCGCATGTGGAGAGCTTGAAGAAGGAGGGAGCGGGCGGTGAAAGGATAATCATAGCTGAAGGTAAGCAAACTGTCTTTCTTCAATACAGTCTTGCGTCCGACCCGAGCTGATCTGCTTGCTTAATTTTTTAAAGGAACCACAACGTGGCAAGATACTCGTAAGTCCTTTTCAACGTCTTCGTCTTCTTACCTGTCTGTCTAACCCGGCCCTTCAGGCGACCTCCTTTCAACCCTCCGCCCCGACCTATATGCATCGTCTATCCTACCCCGCGGAAAGCCCGAGCTCCAAAAACAGGTCCTATTCGCGTACAATGCAGAGAAAGGAAAGAAGATTCTGGGACTGAAGTATCGGACACTGGCCGAGAGTGCCCAGGATATGTTGGCTGAATGGGAAGGCAGGGGTTGGATCGGTAAGTAGGCGGTCAGAGATGGGGAGAAGCATGTCGGGTTGCAGGTACCTGTGTCAATGAGTGTATTTTAATGACTTCCGGGAATTTGAGGGTCTATTGACTTGCATCTGCGTTTTGATAGGACTGTCGAATGTCGTATTATAATTATAAGAACTGACTGTGGGTTATGAGTAACTGAAAACGGGAACATCTTATTTTCAGAGCTTGCTTCGAGGCAATAACCAAAGAGCCCCGGTTCTCGGGTATGAATTGTACCGGTATTTCGGGGAAATTACGAACCTTTACCTAACACGACATCGGGATTCGGGACAAGTACTGAGGATGACAGACGACTATCCTCTCCTCCCCGAGGTCCCTCGAACTCGCTTTGAACATGTCCTTTTCCTTTGTCAGGTTCCGTCTAATTCTTATCAATCTTCCACATCGGGAGAAATAGCGTCATCAACGCGAGTCTTAGAAGCGCCGAGACATTCGCGTTCCGGTGTTCAGTGTCCCGTTTCCCTGACCTCAGGCTGACCAGATCAACCACCCTCGAAACCTACAAATAACGGCCTTTCAAACACTGAGGAGAACATCATCATATCCACTTTTTCTCTGCACTCGCGAAAACTACCTAATTTTAATACCTACTTTAATTTCAAACAACAACCACAATGCCAGCCATCGAAGCCAACACAAACGCACTTGTCCTCGTCAGCGGCGCCAATGGTTATATCGCCATGTGGGTCGTCAAAACCCTGCTTGAACAAGGTTTCAGAGTACGGGGAGCTGTACGGTCGGAGGCGAAGGGGAAGCACTTGAAGGAGTACTTCAACTCTTTCGGTGACAAGTTCGAATGGGTCGTGGTTGAAGATATCGTGAAGGTTTGTGCCTGATTGAAAGTTTATAATCGCCGATGGCTGATGGGTGATTGTAGGAAGGTGCTTTCGATAAAGCCGTGAAAGACGTCGATGCCATTGAGCACATGGCGTCTCCTCTTGGTTCAACGAGCGGCGATCCGAATGGTAAGTTCTATACCTTGCTTAAAGAATGCCCTGGTCTCACCACTATTTTTCCATACAGATTACATCGTACCAGCAGTTCGCGGTACCGTAGGCATCCTAGAAAGCGCTCTCAAACATGGGTAAGCACCTCACGAATTTCTACCAAGTCAACTGGAACATAAATATTAATATTATCATTCTGAAGTAACAAAGTAAAACGCGTCGTCCTCACCTCATCCGTCGCAGCCATCATCGGCGTGGTGTCGAAGCCCGGGATGGTGTTCGACGAGAGCGGATGGGGCGACTATTCTGTGCAAGTGGTGCACGAGCAGGGCAAGGATGCCACCTCTATGATGAAGTACCGCGCGTCGAAGACTTTAGCGGAGAAAGGTGTGTGCTTGATCTTTGATGGTTCGAGTTGGGCGGATGTTGACTTGCTTTGAATAATAGCGGCTTGGGACTTCTACAACAAGCACAAAGCTGAAATTTCTTGGGATTTAGTCGCTATTAATCCAACATACGTGAGTGCTCTCCTGCATTATTATTTTCGAGCATCAAGAATCTGACTCTTCACTGTGTTGTGCTTTAGGTTGCAGGGGTAAGATATCATCCCTCTCTTTCTCATTGAATTATCAACTGACCAACCGCCCGTGCCCAGCCCTCCCTCCTCCCAACAAACTCACCCGCCGACTACGGCGACTCCTCGTCTCTCGGCATCTGGTGGGACAACGTAACTAACAAAAAATCAGACGACGCACTCAAGCTGTCCGCGGGATGGATCCACGTCAAGGACGCAGCCGCCGCGCATGTGCTCGCGCTGGAGAAGGCGGAGGCGGGCGGGGAGAGGATCATCGTTACTGCTGGTAGGTGCTCCAGTTAATTTTGCCTACGCGTTGCTCATTTTTCGATAAAAAGGGACTGTAACCTGGCAAGGACTTCGTACGTACATTCATCTTCGGTCAGCTTATTTACCAAATACTAACCAACCACCTTCATTTCCAGGCAACATTCTCCACTCCATCCACCCCGAACTATACACCTCAGGCCTTCTCCCGCGTGGAAACCCTGCGCTCGATGCCTCGGCGGTGCTGTACGACTATAGCACGGAGAAAGGGAAGCGGATTTTGGGGATCGAATATAAGAGCGTTGAGACGATCATGAAGGACACTTTGGAGGATTTCCAGGGGAAGGGGTGGCTTGAAAAGTATGTTAAGAATTAATTGGACAACGAGAAGATCTCGAACTGGGTGTTGAAACGTTGAAGTTTGTGTATTTGCATCTACGATCTAGGTTAATTGTATATTACTCCAATTATTACTCTTTGACATTCACGCCCTGTGAGGAGTCTTAGTCGAGGTTGCGCAAACCATACAGACTGACGGCAATGAAATGTGATTTTGTTCGTTCGACCTCCAGCATCGAGACACAAAAATCGAATTGGGGGTGACTGGTGAGGCCAGTGAATGTATAATATATTACTCTGCCATTACAATTCGAATTCTACTATCCATGCTGTCTAATCTTTCCCAAATTTCGGTCATGGTTGCTCATAAAATCAAAGAGATGGCAAATAACAGGGCGCCAAACGCAACACCCTTGACGACACGCGGGGAAAACGCAACTACAGACACAGCTGAAGAAGCTTTACCCGAGGAAGAAGTGCCATTAGGAATTGTGAGAACACTGAATGACCGACCTGTTAGCTTCATCGTTCCCTCATCGAGCAGAAATGTTTTCGTACCTGTTGATAACATGCACAACACCGTTTGCAACGATAACATCCGCGACAGTAACAAGAGCCGTGTTAACCTTGACGTTGCCGCCCGAGAGCGCGATATTCACTTTCTGACCCTCGAGGGTCGGCAGACTCGTGTTGGTCAGAAGGCTGCTATATCCAAGGGCGGGTACCACATGATACTGGAGGATAGACGACAATTGAGCGTTGCTCAAACCCTTGACGACGTTGGAGATCGCGGAGAAGGCGTCATCGGTGGGAGCGAAGACAGTGATGTTGGGTGTGGTATCGACGGCTGAGAGAAGTCCAGTTGATGTCACGGCTGAAGTCAGCTGGGTTAGGTTGTTGGCTGCAGCGGTGGTGGATACAGAGGGCGGAATTGTCAGGACATTGTCGATGACGTGAATGATACCGCCAGTAAATTGTATGTTCTAATCAAAGAAGTTAATAATGGGAAAGTCCAGATACCAGACAACGACCTACGGGTGTAGTAACAGAGGACTTGGATTTGAGACCACTGAAAATATTGACTCCGCCGCCCTGAGGAGCAACACCCTCAACGACCTGACCGCCAGTGACATTCGTGAATGAGGTATTAGTCAACAGCGTATTGACGAAAACCGGTGTCGCCGTGAATGCAGACGCAGGGAAAGTGCCCTTAATGACATGGTATGTCAAGAGCGCAGCGACAGCACCGGGCGTCGTGGCAGCCTGCATGCCAGCGGGAGAGTTGAGGAACTGGGTGAAGGCGTCGTTATGCGGAGCGAGGAGGGTGATGTTAGTCGCACTCCCTAGCGTGCTGACGAGATCTGGTTGGGTGTTCAGGAGAGTGACGAGCGTGGTGAGTTGGCTTTGCCCTTTGAGTACGTCGACGATGGATTGGGCCAGGCCGGTGGCAGCGAGTCCAAGTAGGAAAATATTGCTGAGTTGCATACTGTAATGTCGAACGGGCTAGGGAAGATAGGACTCGGATCGACCAGGCGATTGAGTGTTTTGGAATGAACAATAGATATAGAGCAACGAAGGAAGAGGGGGCTCTTATACAATAGATTGCAGGGCTGGAGAAAGCGGGTGCTTCTGTCGTTGCTTTAGACTTCTCGATCCAGAGCAGGAACTGTCAGAGCCAAAGACACAATCTTGCATTGCGAGCGACACCATCAAAACCAAAATTGTTTGAAAGAGGGTCCCTAGGTGCAGCGCCTCTCACGAAGCCGTCGTCCTCTTTGAAAGGCTCAAAGAACACCCGAGAATTTAATTGGGCTTGGGAAATAATGGGATTAAAGAGGTCGATATCTCGATATTAGAAACACTGACTGGACAAGGAACTTGGAATTTTTTCATCATGGACACGGGCCGTCAAAAACTATCTAACCTCAGTCATCAGCATGTCAGGAATCGGAGAAGATGTCCTCACCAGCTATAATTAAATTTAAACTTTAACGGGTCATGGTGCTAAAATTACCCGTTGCCAATTTTCCATGATTTAAACACGCATCATAAGAAGTGTCGCCCTGGCGAAAGAGCCTCGACCCTTTATGAAAATCGAATCAGCATTCCAACGATCATAATCCTATATTACCCCGGTGACTTACAACTTGAAGGACTCTTCTATCTTGCGCAGCAGTAGTTAGCGCATCTTCCTTGCTAAGACCAATGGCATGGACTTGAGTATAGAAGATGGCGTCGGGTTGTCTTGCACAGCATTATTACAACTCCCCGAGGTAGTAGACCACTGCCACGGTCGTCTTTAAGGAAGGTTGATAGACCAGAGAAATGTGTTTGATGGCTGGTGTACGCGTTGTCCTTTGAATAAACCGTGTAATAAAGTTTAATAAACGTAGTCAAGGTTGAGTCTAAGAAAGAGAGATTTTTACCCAAGTCTCGAAGTTATTAGGGCCTCGATGAGGGCTGGAGTGGTCGATAATTTTTTCAATTCAAGTTTCTGGAGTTGCTACGAGTTGCAGCCTGATACTAATGGTGCCACTGGCACCTGCCATTACGGTGGCATCATTGGTTTATCGACTCTTGAAAGAGAAAGCGGAACTCGATATGCATATGAGAACATTAGGCATAGAACGCATGTCAAAGATAGAGAGGTCACAAACCAGTGATAGTTCGAAGTTGAAAAGCGTTGTCGTGCTTCTGCAAAATCGGCCTAAATAGGACCATCAGCTGACGTCATCGTCATCCTTCACCTCGAACTACAACATACGACTTGGTTCAAATATTTTAGAACTACATAATTATTGCTTCCACCCAAGAAGATAAGCTTGCGCGGTAATGTGGGACTGCCCTGTATCAACTCTGCTGCTCGAGCTCGGGAGACTTGATAGTAAACCTTTTTGGAACGTGGAAACAGACTGAAATTACAAATCTCACACCATGACGCACACCCGGGGCTCTTCCAATCTCAATCACCGTCCAGGCAGAGTAAAGCAATGCCAACCGTCGATCCTAATGAAGCCGCCAAAGTACTGGTCACAGGCGCCAATGGTTTCATAGGGATGTGGGTTGTTCGGACTCTTCTTGAGCAGGGGTATTCTGTTCGTGGCGCTATGCGGTCGGAGGAGAAGGGGAAACGCTTGAGAGAGTACTTTGGGCCGTATGGTGATAAGCTTGAGTTGGTTATTGTTGAAGATATCACGAAGGTGTGTTTGAAACTGGTTATATATGTGCCGAATCTGCTTGATGTACGGTCGATAATGGCAGGAAGGTGCTTTTGACGAAGCTGTGAAAGAGGTTGATGCTATAGAGCATGTCGCGTCTCCACTCGACTCTCCAGCTGACGATCTGGACGGTAAGTAGCACTAAATGTATTTTTGAGATTTTTTTTTTGATTACAAGTTGTGTCTAAGGCTACATTCAACCCGCGGTTCAAGGTACAATAGGTGTCCTGCAAAGCACTCTGAAATTCGGGTATGGACACCGCTTCGGCCTTGAATTCGGCCTAACGTCCCTTTTCAAGGACAAAAGTGAAGCGCATCGTACTCACGTCTTCTGCCGCGACCATGGCCAATATGAGCGCGAAACCGGGAATAGTCTTCGACGAAACTACCTGGGGCGACGAGGCTATACAGATCGTGAAAGACAAGGGCCAAGACGCGAGTGGGGTTATGAAGTACTGGGCTTCGAAAACTTTGGCAGAGAAAGGTGAGCCACTTTGTTCGTTAAGGTCTAGCGATAGAGAACGTCTTTTGAGTTTGAACTTCTTCACTGAACAGCGGCTTGGGAATTTTATACCCAGCATAAAGACGAATTAAAATGGGATCTCGTTACGCTTCATCCACCTCTGGTATGTCACCGCCAAATTTGGAGTCTTCGTTTCTGTTTCGTTGACAGGAGTATCTAAAATATAGGCTGTAGGAGTACGTCATTTGATCATTCAGTGACGATTTCGGATTTAACATCTAATCGTTTTTCTTTTCGTATCAAGCCTCCTTTGGAGGAACTAAAGACCCCACAAAACCTAAACTCTTCCTTAAGAGCATGGTGGAGAAACATTACACAGGAGAAACCAGACGACGTGCTAAAAATGTCTTTTGCATACGTCGACGTTCGAGACGTTGCGGCTGCACATGTATTAGCGCTGAGAAAAGAGGAAGCAGGTGGGGAGAGGATCATAATTTCCAATGGTACATGTAATAATTCAAATGTGTTTTTCTTTTCTATTGACCTTTTCCTTCACTTGTTTCGTCATGAAGCTGCAACGACATGGCAGGAAGCGCGTAAGAACCTGTTATTTCTCCTCCATTCTCGAGATTAACAAGAAATTCGCTCATCAGGCAATAAAATTCACGCCGTCCTGCCAAAATTGTACACAACTGGCATCCTCCCTCGGGGAAACCCTGACCTCGAGAAATTCATTCGGTTCGACTTTAACCCAGAGAAAGGCAAGCGGATATTGGGGTTGGAGTATAGAAGCTTCGAGGAGATGGCGAGCGACACTTTGGCCGATTTCGAGGCGAGGGATTGGCTCGAGAAACCGGTTGGTTCTAGAGAGTGAACCCATGGTGAACCCGTGAGGGGGACAAGGGGGTGCCGGGATCAAAATGCCGGACCGGTACCCGGTTAGTTAGTCCAGCCGCCGGAGGCGAAAAAAAAATTTGGACCCCCTGCTAAGAGGTCCTTAAAACCCAATTTTGGTGACCCTTTAAGATAAATCTTGTCAATTTTGTTGTATATGTAGCAGAAAAACTGCCCAATGTCGGTGGGTTATTGCAAAAGTGAAGATGTGACGCCCAAAATGGACTTGGAAGTTGGCGCTTGCCTGAGTGCCTCCGAATATCCAAGCATTGCTTTAATCACTACGAGCGAGCGTCGATGCCGCCATCAATCCTACGTTTTTCAGACGCGAATGCGCGTGCGATCCCGCCGCCGAGTGATATCCCTGTCCCCGTGCTCGTTTACCGTAAGTACACTATGCTTTACCTTTAACCTTAAGCCGCATTCGGATGATGATTCTTTGGAATACCTTGAGCATCTTGGCTGCGAATTCTTTATTATTAATTTCAAAGTCTTCTATGCATTGTAGAAGGTCAACAGGACATCGCAGTGGCGGCTCAGCGGCACCAGTATTCGAGCGGAGTCAAACTAATACACGGAAGTCACCGAATGTTATGTAATATTACTATATTTAGGTATGTTCCTGATTATGTAAGTTAGTTAGTCCAGCCTTCGAGGGGTTTTTGAAAATATCGACCCCAGGTCATTATTTTTTTTTCCCGGACCCCCTTGGAGGGGGATTGAAAGAAATAGAAGATTTGTGTACGGAAAGAACAAGGCATTCAATTCGGAAATTTTTGAGAAAACCAACTCACCAAAAGTACTTCTTCAAGTTAGTATTGGACACGCGCTTTCTCTATGTCTGATTGGTCTGCAAGCAGCTGGCCTCGGGAGTCGGGGGTGTGAGTCACAGGTGTTCCAACGTACCACGTGACCGTGATGCGTCGCGCAAATTGGTCTGCCACATGTTGAAAAACATCTCTTTCACCATTGACCACCGTCTTTCTTGGCTGCCTATATTCTTCCCATCGGATTTTCTTTTCTTGTGCCATGTCAAGCACCAAGTACCCCACGATTGTTGGTATGTTCTTTGTATCGCTCCTGGAATCCGATAAGGCTAATAGTCTTGAACTACGCGTAGGATATGAGCTGGTGGACCAGATTGGAGGAGGCGGGTTCTCGAGGTGGGTGGCTTTCAGTAATTTTGATGAGCTGCGACATGGTTGGTGGGGTTTGAACAGTGGGAGCAAGGTAGAAAGCAGTCCTGCACATCATTGGGATTGGTTGGACGGGTCACTCGGTGGCAAACCCACTTTTTCATGCTTCCTCTGCCCAGTCAATTTTCCACCCATTTTTCGACGGTGCTGCATGCAAACCTTTGTCCTCTTTCGAGGATTTCAAATGGCTGTGAGGCAGAAGTTTTGTACGGAAGGGTTCTAGGTGGAGCCAAAAGACACCAACACCGAGGCAGGGGGAAAATTTTTTGCGAATTTGAGGCCGAAATTATGACGGATTTCAGACTTGATTCTGGGATTTTTCCCGGACCACTTTTCGAGGGAGCTTCTCGGGTCCTAATCCTCGCAGTGGTTGAAGAGAGCTTGCAATAATTTCCTCCAACCCCCTAAAATCTATTTATATCCCCTTTGCAGGCTTCATTTCCAACTGGTCCTCACCAACGTTTTTCCCTCCCATCCAGTGTCTTTCGCGCAGTAAACATCCCCGAACACCGCGTCGCCGCCTGCAAGCTCATCATGTTCACCGAAGAGACGACGGAAAAGGACAGAAAAAACATCGAGAAAGAGATGCGCGTGCACTCTGCGCTCAAGCACTCGAACGTCCTCGAATTTCTGAACGCTGTCGTGGTGGAGATGAAGCATAGGTTTACTTATGTCCCTGGAATTTATATGCTGCTGGAGTTGGCGAGTGGGGGTGATTTGTTTGATAAAATTGGTACGTTCTTTTTGTGGTTCTTATTTTTTTTATGCTGAGGCTTTCTTGGGCTAGCTGCGGATATTGGCGTCGGCGAGGATATCGCACAACTATATTTCAACCAACTCATCTCGGGAATGGTGCGTTTTTATGTCGTTGGGTACTTCCTATCACTCAAAGGCGTCCTTCGATATATAGCATTACATTCATTCGCAAGGGGTATGCCATCGAGATCTGAAGCCCGAAAATCTGCTACTCGACGCGGCGGGAACGCTTAAAATCACCGACTTTGGCCTCTCCTCAGTATTTCGTCTTAAAGAGTCTGGGAAGACCAGAATGCTTACGGAGAGATGTGGTAGTCTGCCCTATGTGGCTCCGGAGGTAATTTCTGTTTTCTATTCTCTGCTGGGCAGTCGACTTTTCTTGGCTTCTTGTAGCTCAACAGCGATAAACCGTATCATGCAGAACCGATTGACGTTTGGGGCATTGGAGTTATTCTGTTCACTCTTATCGCCGGAAGTAAGCCATCTGTTGTTCCACTAATTAATCTCACGCAACGATTCTAAATCTATCCAATTCAAACAGATACTCCATGGGACGAGCCCACTGCTGGCAGTCCCGAATTTTGCCGGTATGTCTCTGGCGAGATATTCTACGAAGAGCCGTGGAATAGGATACCGCCTGAGCCCTTATGTACGTTCTTCTCTTATCTGACCCCCTCCCCTTCTTTTGTTTCTAAAATTTAAACGCAAGATTCTGACCGGCTTCAAATTTACAGCACTTATCAAGGGCATGTTAACTGTCGACCCCGCATGCCGGATGACACTTGACAATGTTTTTCAGCACCCTTGGTGTATGAGGTCAGACTTTATATCTCTGTCTCTATTTCAACGCTCAAATAATTCGTAATTTAAATCCAACAGACAAAGTCAACTGGCAGACCGCAATCCTGCAGAAATTGCGGAGATACTAACACAACCCTTACGCGACAACGGCGACTTGGATTTGGCGGCTCCCAATTTGGGTGATGGGTAAGCGGTTTACCTCCAATTTGAGAGAGGCCCAGACGCTCATTTTCTATCTCGTAGAGGAATGGATGTAGACGAAGACGAAGTCATGCTCTCTGCTACACACCAATCGCAATTTACCCAATCTCTTATGCTCTTCGTTCGTCGTCTCCCTTTCACCCACTACTTGTTTCTCAACCCCTTCTCTTACACCAGTCCCAAACCCAATCCGGCTCGCGCTACACCCCCCACCTAACAAGATTCTACGCCTCCCTCGGGCCCTCCCTCTTAATAATGCTCATCCAGGAATACCTCGAGTCGCCCGAAACGCGGTGCAAAACAAAGCTCGCGCCCAAACCCATCGTCAACGAGCGCGGGGTGGAGATGTGGCGCCTGAGGATCGGCGGGTGGGACCTGCGGAAGCAGATGTTCAAGGGATGGGTCGAGGTCGAGCGGTTTGCGTATCGCCCGCGGGGGCATATGGGAGAGGAGGAGATCGAGGGCAGCTTTTGCGTGATGCGCAGGGATGAAGGCAACCCGATCTCGTGGAGGCAACTTTGGAGGGGCGTTATTGAGTCGTCGGTTGTTGAGCCTCATGTTTTGAGGAAGAATAATCGGTAAATGTGGGATAAGCTGATACACGCACATTTGTGTATATGTTTTCTTTTCCATTTCGGTCTTCAATTGCGCGACACGTTCGTCTATTGCCCACTTCCTTTCAATCTAGGTCCTTGTACTTACTATTATTCAGACTTAGTGGACTAGTTCTAGAGCTAAACCAACTGTTACCTTGTGGAGAAGTTCGACTTGATGGGAACCGTTACATTGCTGTGCATCTAAGCGCACGTACGTGGAAGGAGAGAGATAATACCGCAACGTGTCGTTAACGTTTCACTCTCGTGATGCCAGGATAAACTGATAGCCCAGGGCTGCCCAATCAAACCGCAGTTGCTTGAGTCACTATTAGAACCAGCGCTTTCTGCTTCTTGCGCTCAAAGCTCTCCTCACAGGTTCATCTCAGACCGACACTAAAGATTCAGAAGGCGCTCACCAGTATTCAGCTACGTCCCTACACGCTCAACAAATGGCCGAATCAGCCCCTCTCCTCGAAGAATACCACGACGAACTTGAGAGCCAAAACGATGGCCCAACCCAAAGGACCCCTCCTCCGCCTCGCTATTTTAAAATCCTCACCCTCCTCACCCTCGGCCTATCCACCCTGACTCTCGTTCTGCTCATCGTAAATCACATTATCATCAGGCACGCGCCGTTCTCCGGGTACTACTGGAATACTCTGGAAGCAACTGTTGCGCTGGAGCAGTATGTACGTACCCCACTTACCCATCCTTTCACCGTGCACGCGCATTTGAGTCGCCAACAAAGTGCTTACCGTACCCGTCGTATTACAGGCGCTAGTATCCATAATATTCTCCGTCATCAACCTCCTCGTCACCTTCCCAACCTTACTCAACATGATCGTCGACGTCGTCCTCGGCCCCGCCACGATCGCATGGGTCGTCCGCCTCATCGACGCCTTCCCCTCGGGGCTGTGTCGGCCGCGGTATCCAGGCCCTGGGGTGCCGTACCCGGAGGAGGACCCGAAGTGCAAGGAGTGGGAGTTGGTGGTGAAGATCTTGACTGGGGTTACTGCTGGGTTGGGAGGGGTTATTGGGTGCGTTTCTTTGCTTTTGGCCCTGCGTGACCTACGACTGTTGAATTAATTCTGACGAACTTTTTGAATAGGCTTCTTTATATCAGCCTCTTAGTGCTTCGAGGCGCCGCGCTCTTCAGATCCAAGTTCTGGAGGAGACCTCTCGGCTTGAATATCCCCTCTGGAAAAATTGCCTTTGAGATTAGCTTGAAATTCATACGACAGGAAGGCAGCGCGACTGGAAACACAGCAGGTCAAAGCGCCGAAGCTGGTTCGTCGTCGGGCCATGGCCCGCTGTATTTGTAGAACATGACTAGCAGGTCACCGCATGTTCGTTTTACGAGGGAGATTGCAACCGTCGTCGAATTTCATTTCCTTTTTGTATTCTTTTTTTCATCGTTCAGTGTATTTCTGGTCGCCTAAGCGAATTGAAGTTTGGTTACTATGCTCGACTGCTAGTAGAATTCTCCTGGGGTGTGAGTTCAATTTTTCTGAATTTAGTCTACGACGCTGGCGTCTAAATTAGCTCTCCAAGTAAAAATATAAACTCTGGACATCTCGCGCATTGAAATTTGAGTACTGAGTGCTCATCCGCAAAGCCAAGTTCATTGAAAACCCATATCTACAAGTCCAAGTCTACAGTCCAAGTCTACAATTACATTGCTCTTTCAAATAGTCCTTGGATCGACAATTCCTTCAGTTGTAGTCGGCTTCAGATGCCTCGTGGAGCTGCTGTTTGGCTATAACACAAAAGAGTAAGTCAACATGGAACTTCCGCGTCGAGTTGGTCAACATACCGTGGTGCTTAGCCTTCTCGGTATCGATGTAGTCCAGCTTCATTCCCATTTCACATCAATCTCACGTAGTTCCAACAAAAAGATGTTTGCTCACCCCTTTCGTCTCGACGATGCGGTCGATAAAGGCACCAGACAAACCAGCTCTGTCTCAGAGTGAGAAATATTCGAGACAACACTATTCTGGGTCTTACAAGATTTCCTTCGCCTCAGAGTGACTAGCGGGTTTCCCGTTCGCGGCGAGGTGCTTTTCGTATTGCTTGGCAGCCTAGAATTTAAGCATTAGGAGATGGAGAATTACACGTATCAAGAATAATTACCTCGTACGAAGCGGCGGCAGCGATGAGCTCGTGAGACAGCTCCGCCTTGTGAGGGGCGTTTATGACCTGAATCAAATCGATTTCGATCAGCGTCGTGAATGAACCAAACGTAAAGGCATACGCACGGTCTCGTAAGCCTGAGCTTGGTCGGAGTCGCTGCTGAACCAACCCATATTGACGAAATGTGTATGCGGTAAGAAAAAATTTAGGTGAGATGTCGTGGAAAGGAAGCAAAACAGGGGATAAGTTTGGGAGACGGTCGCCGTTATAAATCATTCGTCGTGAATGACATCACCGATGATCGCTGCGAAAAATCATGGAGCCGGTCTTTGTTGTTGCGGGGGTTGTATTGCATAACATTGCATAATTCCGGGCGGGTGCACGAGGGTGCATAGGAGTTCTTCTATCCATATCGTCTCGTCCAGGGGACCATAGAGTAGTATTTTTGGGATAGGGTTTGATTGACGTCACACTTTCTATCTTTAGACGATCACGAAACGAAAGGGATTTTTATTGGAAACGATTCTAAAAATACATGAATGCTTTTATCCACTCCAATCGAAACTGTTCTCCTCGATTCATCACATCATATTGTCGTAAGTAAAGAAAGGGGGTCGGGTAACCGTCGTGTATTATATTCCAATTGAAAGGCGCATCATTCCCTTAAGAAATTGAAATTTTCTTGGGAGCGAGCTCGGGCGCCGACTTGGGGAAGGTGACGGAGAGGACACCGTTCTCCATGGACGCTTTGATTTCGCCATCCTATACAACGACATCGTCAATATCTCGTTTATTGTAAACCGGTAATTAACCATCCAAAGCTGCGTACCTTGACACCAGAAGGAAGCTGGAGAGTACGAGAGAACTTGCCATAGCGCCTCTCGCGAACCGCATACCCATGCTCGTTGTGCTCCTCCGACTGCTTGGCTTCAGCCGATACAGTGAGGCGGTTGTTCTGCACGTCAATCTGGACGTTGTCTTTCTCGAGTCCGGGGAGCTCGAAGGTGGCTGTGACGAGGTTCTTTTCCGTGTCTTCGTGGAGGTCCATCCTACGCACGAAGGAATGAGTGTGAGTTCGAGAAAAGAAAAACGAATATGCGAGCCGAGGAATGGCGTACCTTGGTTTGATGAGCCTCACCGCACCATCGCCCGCACCATGGCGCTGAAGGGCCTGAGCGCTATTATTGTGCGCGCCCTGACGAGCAGCGAACGCCTCGTCGAAGATGCGCTCGAAGTCGTAGAAGGGTTCGTAGAAGAAGACGTTCGACATGTTGGACGAGCTGCTTTTAACTTTCTTGTAATTTCTGCTGGGGTCCGGTTGGTTGGGACGCCCTCGAATTTATACCCTCGTCAACGCCTCCTCGAAGACGGTAGAACCGCCGAGCGCGCTCATAGTTGTCGTCATTTCGCGTACTCTAGAATGGTCCAGAAACGAGTTGTTGAACGAAGAGTCGATTCATGTTCCGAATTCGTGTTCTGAATGAGTCGCCTAAGATCGAGAATCTTCGAAGCTTGGGGCGAAATTCTGTCAGCGAATTGTCTAGAAAGTGGTCACATCGCCTTTTAGGTTCTAGAATTTTGACAAATTTAGCATACACGTGACTTGGTGGAATAGGGGGCTAGATTTGCGTCTTATAGAGTTGGTATTTGAAGCTGCCTAGAACCAGGACGAGCCAATTAATTCACAGTACAAGATTGCTATTCTCGTCTCTTTCAATCAGTTTGTAGAGCGTATCTCCGACGGAAGAGAACATAAAAATAGGGTGCATATCCTGAGCGACAACGGTTCCAAGTTTGAAAGGTCGAAATTTCATTTCATTTATTTCTAACAAAGCTATAAGCAGGCCCAGATCCTGTCCGTAACACACCAATGTTGGCTATTGACAACGAGTGAATTAAATTCCTTTCATTACCAAAAAAGAAGGGTATGCTCACCTGGTCTCCGCTCCCATCCTTTCGCTCGTTGTCTCCCTCCTTTGAGCGCAAGAGTCCTGTTGAGGAAGTTGTTGATTTTCCGAGAAGGAAGAGTAGAAGGTGCGAGCGGTTGCGTTGACGAGGGTAGAACGCGAATCGCTTTCGATCTGTTCAGGTTATTGTAAGCCGTATAATATACTGAATCGGTATGCAAAGCACGTACCCAAAGGTGATGTCTTTTGGCGTTTTCGAATTGGTTCTACGCTTCTTCGTCGGGCGTGAGGGGGTTCTGCTTTTGGATGTACCATTCGCGCCGTCTGTGAACGAACGCTTTCTATCTGCAGTCTGCGAGGCAAACGCGGCTGCGAAGAGTTCGTCGGGGAGATGGTTGAGTTTTGGCGTCGTTTTGGGCTTCGAAGACGGTTTGAGATCCTCTTCTTCAGATTCTTCGGAATCTTGACTTTTGTCGTCGTCGTCGCTTCCCTCTGAATCTTCCTCCTCATCACTATCGTTTTCCTCGCTGTCCTCGCTGCCTGAAACGTCCTCGTCCTCGTCTTCGCCCTCGTTAACTTGCACATTCCCAATACCTTCGAAAACATCCCCGTCCCAGTCCTCATCCTCGTCCCCTTCCTCACCCTCGTCATCCTCCTCCCCCTGCGCGTCCTTCATCGCGCGTAACATCCTCGCCTCTAGCCCATCCACAGCTTCCTCTTCCCCCTCCTCTTCATCCGATTCACTTCCTTCCACTTCCTCCTTTTCTTTACCCTTTCCATTGCCCTTTCCATTTCCTTTTACTTCTCCCTTATCCTTTCCCAAACCCCTATTCCTCTCAGCCCTCTCCTTCAACCTCCTATCCCGCTCCCTATTCAGCGTCTTCCGGCTCTGGCGTTCGGCCAAAACGGCATTTTTTCGTGAGCTGTCGAGTTTTTGGATCTGTTTTTTGGATTGGGAGAGAGGGATTGCTTCTGGGATGTCCGAGTCTGATTCAGAGTCCGAGCTGGAGCTGGAGTTGGAGATGGCAGGTTTTTTGGGGGCCATGTTGTGAGTGTGAGCGCGTTATGCGGAAGAGGGTTGAATGATTTGGAAAAAGAAAAGTTGAGCGATGTGGGTTGATGACGTGGGAAAGTGAGTCGGCTTTGTTGATCCGCTGTCGGCTCTCAGTCAAACCATTTTCTCTTTCACCACTCTCTCCGTACGCGTCCCGTCCAACCCTCTGTACAAAACCGCCCAAAGGGCTTAAAAACCTTATCCGAAGCCCTGAAGTTGTTCTTCAAAATTCGGGCGACCGCTTTCTGTGTGGATTTTCCTCTGTTTTTCTCCATTAACATCGTCATTGATCTTGAAGTTGCAACCAATCGGACACCCTCAGTGTTCAGGCAGGTCCCCATCCAAACCTGGGGGATTTCAGTACTTTTACCTTCGTGCACATGCTTTGCCAGTTCAAGTCAGACCTGTTTGTCTCGCAGTGCCGTAACCTTCAGAGCTTCCAACCTGACGCGTCCATCCGATTTGATCCTTTAGTGTTTCGAAGTTCGCCTACGATTCTCTCAGTCAAAAAATCACTCGATGGGTTTTTGATTCTAGGGCCTGACGGCCTCCTGAATTCCTAGTGAAAACAGGACACCAATCGGCGGCTCACCTTGGTTGTCTCGTTCACGACGTCCAACATGCTTTTATCAAGGTACGCATCCTGTAAACGATAAAAAGATAAGGTAAGAATTGAACTAACCTCTCGAAGCAGGCCTCTAGGAGTATATGGTTCTCCCCACTGCTGAAACCTTAATTTCTTCACTGGCCCTAATCGTGTACTAGTGCTCCGCTCATTCAAGAACCTCGATCCTGTCCCGCTCCCTGAGGTCCTACGTCCTTGTGCGGTCCTATCTGATATCCTTCGTTAATTCTCGGGAAAGACGGCCTTGACATTTGTTTTCATATCAAAATTTTCATATCTCTAGCGCCACCCGGCTTCTTTTCAGCCCTGATGAACGGATATCGACGGTCCCGCATCCTCAGTGATCACGCTGAACGAGGTTCTACGTGAAGCCCGAAACTACAGGTAGTTGGGGTCATCGACAGGGACTATTTTGTATTTGCTTTCATGTGGTGAGCATTCGACATATCTCTGTTCTCTTAGTAATCCTTACTGTGATTTAGAAAATCTGGGGCTCCTGCGAAATGCAGGTAGCTGATCAAAGGTATCCCGCCCGGCGCAAGATTTTGCAGGAGTACATGACATGAGAATATGTTTTGGCGAGGAGAGCGAGCGGAGATAGCGTCCGATGGCATGAGTAATCTTCGTATGGTGGACTCTTTTTCCAACCTCTCCTTCTGTGTTATCATCCCCTTCTATCTTGACTGATTGAACCTTGAAACAAAAAGATCGAGCAATACTTATTAGGGTGGCCACCAGTGCCGTGACTTTTTTGAGTAAACTGGTCAGATAAGGTGTGTTTTAGATCTCTTCTACGAAGTTTCTAGTTATTAATTTTTCTTTGTCTCTCACTAAAGTGTCCTTGGATTATTGAGCAGAACCACCGCGTCCTATCCCTCCTATTCTTCATCACTATCAATTTCCTGAGCTAAAATCACAGAGGAAAGTCGTCCGTCTTCTGAAGAGTAGGACCCGGGTGACAATCTTGGATTATGACACCTTATCAAATCATCCTTCGCCAGATTAGATGGTGTGACCCGTAAAAGAATCCCTTGAACTGTGGGCAAACATGACTTCTCCGTCCCTTCTGATTTTGTTTCTGACGTTCCACAGTTCCAGGCTTCGTCGACGCCTTATCCTTCACATGGCCAAGTATTGTGCCTAGTGTACAAAGTGAAAGTGAAAGTCGCCATTCTCACGAATTTCATGACAAACGTACTTTTGTTTTCTAGAACGGCTAATGGATTTCCCTTTTTCTCTTGAACTCAAACTGCCCCTCGGAAACAAGTCCTAGTGGCATAACGGTGCCTGTCGGGATTACCTTTCTAGACACGGACACACCTGTGTGTTCCGGTACTTCTTAGCAAAGTTATGAAAATTCTTTGAAGCCACTGCAAATCCACCGGTGCTGGTACTATGAATGTGAGTATAACCCCACGGAAAGCAGTTCACAATTCTCGCTCCTTGGTCTTGCTCACACAGGGATTGACCTATGTCTTGTGGACCGCCGTTGATTCAATATTTATTTGTAAAGCTCCGACCAGCCATGTGAGGATAAAATTCAGGTTTGTTCGTACTCTACCGCTATTTGTTTTTGCGCGATTTAACGATTTGTTATTGCGGTAAGAATCTGACGCCTTTCCGCCCAAGACAGCACTGACCCGGAGTACCTAGACTCCGAGGCTAGAGGTTACTCAGGTGTTTAAAAAATAACTTTGGGAGCTCCCACTACCCAGGGTGGTGTTGCTTACAGGAAACCGTGCAGTAACAAAGGCTGATAGAACCAAGGCAAACCGAGTGAGACTTTATCAATCTTCTTAAGATGTGATCCCAATGCGCAGGTGGTCATGCAGGCAGGCAACCCAGTCAAATAACTAAGACGCCAGGTAAGAACCTTTGGCTCTGAAATTGATTGATATCGCAACTTCTGTAGAAGGCTGCGGCGCGGTTTTCATCATCGAAGAATCGACGGCAGCTAAGCTACAGGTACGGCAAATGATAATTTTATTTCACCCGACCCAGATGTTTGTAGATTGTCGCCGCCCATCCCTTTAATGATTCTCAGAAATCCTGACAGGTAGACACTAGTCTCAAGCCGAGCCATGACGATTTCTAGGCCCTTGCGTCTGTCAGTTATTCTTGGGAGAAGGCGGGCAATAAACTGGCACCGTAAATGTGCCTAGAAGGCTGGCGGAACGACGGCTTGATTACACAAAGGTAGGATGTAAAAGAACCTCGTCTCAAACTCGCTCGCAGTCCAAAAAAAGCAGACGCTCTGATTCATACTTATCAAGGTCGAGAACTTACTCGGGCTCAGTTCCGGATAGATCTCTCCCGTCATTGGCCGTCATGAACCTGAGGCCGCCTGCTGACCGCCTGGCTCGATACTGCCGTGTAAAATGGCTCTCAAAGACAGCGTTCAAGGCGGGCGGAACTGCTTACCCATTAATTTTTCATCGGGATACACTAAGAGCAGAATTGAAGCGTGCCTTAATTGAGTTAGACTCCGTAGCCGTACCTTGAGTGTAGCCGAGTAGAAGAGAAAGTCTCTTATCTTTTTTCAAGCCAATACACCACAGATATTTTAGTCATTAATTTCTATCTCTGGTAAGTTGAAGGGATTTTGTTTCCTACGTATTATTCATGAAGATCGTTCTTATCAAATGCGACACTAGGACCACATTATTAGACACGATAACCGCAGAGACAGAAAAGTATTACGAGCCCGGCAATAGGATGCCTTTCTGACGATCAATGACCACTGACAGAAGATTTTGCAATGGAACATTGGAAGCATGATGAACTGATCAGATGATTCTATATTCCGACATCGCCTCGGAAGAACTGCCCAAATATAGGAGAAAGTGCTATGGGTTCCGGTCCAACGCATTCAATAAAAAAACGATGAATGAGATGGGGCAGTGCATGACCTCGACCTCCGACCTTAGAGGGGCCGAGAAGTTCAAATTTCACCTCCGACTTTGAGGGAGTGGATGGGACGTTTTATGCAGTACCACTTCTCCGAGTCGATGCCTCTTCTATCAAGAAGACGGGGAACACTTTTACGAGGAACAGGAATATGTGGTTATGATCAGCTATTTTTTAAAAGACTTGTCCTTGTTAATATCGATTTTGTCAGGTATATCCCGTTTGAATATGCAGTACGTCACCGGAAGTCGATTTTTAAATTAAATGAGTTAGGCTTTGGGTTGTTCATCTCCTATCAGGACTGCCTAACGCACGAATATAGTGTAAAAGGGAATGATACACTGTGAAGCGCTTATTGCCAACCAAATCTAAGCCGAGGGACAAACTCACTAGAGGTTGAATATAATTCCATTTTACAACGCGCAGAGAAATTTTTGCTTTCAATGAAAATTGCTGGCGTCGACGACCATTTATAAAGCCTAATGGGAGTTCAGAATTAATTTTCGATCGTTTATTCGTCGAAATGACGGGAGACTGAATTTTGGTCAGGAAGGAAATCGCGGTGTCAGATCCCGAGGACAGCGTCGCATGGAACGAAGGTGCTAACGTTCATAATGGTCAGCCACAGAAGAGGGCTGAGAGAATAATTATGAGAGAAAAGAAAAGGGGAAATAATTTGACATCCTGGGGATTCTTAACCTAGAAGTTCTGATGAAGACGGTCGATACTTGGACGTCTTCTGAACGGACAGGTTAAAAGACTCATTTGATACTAGTATTTGAACCTACATAAAATGTGACCCTGACAGAACGCGGCAAATCTGCGGATAGTCCTAGTTGACAATCCTGATGTCTGGAGGTGCAGACTCAGGAAACTCGGAAACTCAGCGACGACAACTGCCAAGTGTTTGCGTGGGAGAGACATAGACCCTTCTCAGACCTGCCAGTTGAGAAATAAAAATAAAAAATTGCGCTCCCACAATTGAGATGCGTAGGAAATGCTATAGAGCTCGTACCTAGAATTCCTAATCTGAATTTTTAGGAGGTAGGGTCTTGCTTGGGCAGGCGCCTACTGATTTCCGGAGTTGATCAACGGGCCGGGAATTGTGATTTGTGACCGTATTTTTTGATATCGAATCACGCAGAAAGAGAGGTTGTCTTTCTGCATCGACGAGACCTCTTTCTCTATCGCTAACTGCGAAAGTGGGAGGTAGAAGAGTGGACCCCAATTCGGCGATTGGGGGCGACTCGGTATCTGGAGAGATAAGGTGCCCGAGTTGTGCGAGCCTCACCTTTCGTTCTCGACGGGAAACAATCATTTGTGTCCACATCTCTAAGACAAATGACGGTTGGAGACATGTCTTCAGTGGTTTCTTTGGCTTTCATGGGGGCATAATATGGAAACTTGTTGACATTGTGATTTCCTAACGATATTTTAAACTCAAAGTGGAAACCTACCTCCTTCTCGGTCAATTTTTGCTGATCGAATTTTCAGGCGTCCACTTAATTTTGGCGACAGGCTAAGCACTAGGATCCAGTCGTGCGAATGCTTGAACGACATGATGGCGTCTGCTTGGGAAAGTGTATTCCAGGAGCGACGGACAGACACATCAACGGACATCACTGAAGGTCGTTTGACAACCCCAGCTCCACGAGTGGCAGTGTCCGCAAGGTGGGTGATAGGTGGACTAACTTGGCTGCTAATAATAAAGTTACAGCTCTGACATGGACAGATCGGACGCACTACTGGGAATATGACCATGTGTATGGGTCAAACCTGCTCCCTCCTTTTGACTACTCGTCCTAAATTAGCACCCGTACTCCGGGTAGGTCCTGACGGACCACTCAGAACGACAGCGCTCCGACGCTTATAAAACGTTTCTTTAAGGGGTCAGACTGTCCAGACTTTCACCTTCCAAGTCCTCCGCCGCCTCACTGTCCTCATCACCAACTCCCATGGACGCATCACAAGCACTCCCGCCCCTCCCTCCCGATATCGGAAGACTGTGAGTCAAAAATATTCTACAGCATCATTCGGTATCGTTAATCATTGGCGGCCATAGTGTGGGTCCTCTGGTTAGCAAAATTAATATTCTCAGCGATATCTATGCTGACTGGAAGTACAGTTAATCGGACATCTCCTTAATTGGTGTCTGTTCGGGGTTCTTTCGATGCAAACCTGTGAGCAGATATGTGTTCTAGATCGCTACTTGGCTTAACATAAAGCAAATGTAGACATGTACTATCTGGCTTTCCCTAAAGACCCGAGACATAACAGGCTTCTTGTTTTCGGGGTCTATCTCTTTGAGGCAGTCCAAACTCTGCTCTTGACCCAAAGCGCTTTCCATGGGTTTGCCGCACATTATGGCAATATCGTGGAATTGGATAGAATCGGCACCATCTGGTTCAGTGTCCCTGTCATGGGAGGCATCGGTATGTTCATCGTCCAGTGAAAAGTTTATTCAAAGCCAGACTGACCATCGAACCATAGTGGCTTTCGCGGTTCAGTCTTTCTATGCTTACCGGATCAGCATCCTGGCTCAGTCGAAGGTCGTTGCGTCATTTATCGTTTTTGTACGTGAATTAAGACTTGATCTACCACTCAAAATTAACAATGCCTCCCACAGCTGTCCATGGTTCAGTTGGGAGGCGCCATCGCCACCGGTTTTGAATCACACAAGGCTGTCTTCAACAGCCATTTCCTCGGAAAAGCTTCCTTTATCACAGTAGGGGTTCGTAGCTGGTCCCAAACTCGTCCGCTTTTTCGAATCGTAATCCTTACACCTTATTTCTTCTTTAGATTTGGAATGGGGGCAGCGCCCTTTGTGATGCCATCATCGCTATTTGCATGACAGTATATGTGCGTTTCGATTACTGTTATTTTTTACCCTTTTACTCATTGCAAATATATATAGCTATCTCGTCGCAATACCGGCATGAAGCACACCCAAGTCTTACTTAACAAGATTATCCGATTGTCAATCGAAACAGGATCTGCAAGTGGTAAGCTCAACTGAGATCGGGTCTTCGGAACCCCTTATCAATTGAATTTTCCAGCCGTGATCGCCATTCTCACATTCGCACTGGCTATCCTCCCTGGACACCCAACATACTACCAGGCCACCGTCGCTCTTCTAGGAAAACTCTATGCCAACTCGATGCTGGCAGTGTTTAACAGCCGTATGGGCATCCGACCGGACAATAACACATCGAAGCATGAGGTCTCAACAGTAGACCCCAGGTCGAATGTGAGCGCCGTTCACCATCCTATTAGAAGCAATGCGTACGAAATGCACGGTGGAATATCCGTAACTCGCGAAGAAGTTTCCTTTCCTCCACCTCAAACCTGGGGAAAAGTAAGTACCCTTTCGTCAAAGGCATTGACTAGATGGCTAATTTTTATACAGGGTCAACCCTTGGACGAGGATAGCTTCGACGACAAGCCAAGAAAGCTATGAGAGGCAAAAGCATTGAAAGAAATATAACGAAATATCACAACTACTTTCTGGGACGTTTTCTGGATATGATAAACGCCTGTCCACTCCTTTGTTCACCTTCACACGTTTGGGAGCCCGTTAACTTATTCTAGTTCCATGCTCACACCCTCCCTCGCGTACGAGTCGTTTTCCCTTCGTTAGACCCGCGCACATGTAACAACTTGTACTTTTGACATCAATATGATTTATTTCTGGGGAATTCATATTTATAACCTTGTCTGTTCCCTTGATCGTCGTCCGCGGGTAAAACTTCAGTGTCTACTCACCAGTCTAACAGTCCGGAGATCTGACACCTTTTAATAGTTGATCAATCGGAGTCATGTCATCGTCCAGGTTATGATGATGAAGTTAAGCTTTTCTTCTTCTCTGATTGTCATTCTGCCTGATATTTTTTCCCCAATCAGAATTATCTCTGGAATTTGTATTCAGTCAGAAGGCGCGACGCATGGTGTGCGAGAACGTCTTGCTATCACAACAGCGGTAGGATTCAGAGAAATCGTTTCCCGTGGCGGGATCATAAAAATCCCTTTCCGTCCCGTGTATTCAATTCAAATCGGGTCCAATAGCACAAAATTATTACAAGTCGGCCTATTATCGTCACTTCCATGACGTGCGGAACAATGGAATTTTGGCGAAATACATAGAGGTTTGAATTATAAATGGCGCCTACATCACTTAAGTCGGGAGAAGTGATGCTATTTGAGACGATCAACAGAAATAACAGAACTAGATTATATGTTTTGAGCAGGTTGCATCCTCGGAATGGCAAGGCTAATAGGTGCCGGCGGGACCAAAAATGGCGCAAACATTATTCGGGTCGGGAGTGGAGAAACAATAATACATATTTTGAAATAATCAGCGGAACGAGTGGCGCATCGGGAGGAAATGATTAGATTCTCAAGATACGGGAATCGCTATACAATTGCCTACCGGCGGGAGTAAAAATGGCGCGTTCAGTATTCGCGTTGCATTTCGCTTTGCATTTCGGGAGCGCTGGAAGAAGAGACAGAGGTTGAAGGAATCAGTTGGATCAGTGGCGCATTGAAGCCATATCATCTCAACTGATGAGCCGCTGTATTTAAAGGATTGAGTGGAAATGATAAGCGCTGGAGTGAGCGTCAAAAGGAAGGTTAGGAGTGATGCATGATGGGCAAAGTCGTGACGTACTCGAGTATAGGCCGAGGTCGCCGGAGGCTTTCCCTAAGATAAGATAAGATCAACTGTCAGAGGCTGTCGCATGATGGTGTATCCTTGGTTTCCTGCAAGTTCATAAATCATTACCCGGGATCGACTCACCTGTCCAGTGTCCAGCATTCAGTCCACAGCGACGCCTACAACATCATGAATGACAGCCGCTAACAAGTCGAATTACAATCAAGCACGAGGACAGCCAGTTCAGACGATTCAATCATGGACTCAGGCTCCCCATCTACCCCGCCAAGGGTAATATTTCACCCACCGCATTTATCTATCCCGCACTTAGAGCGGCATCCAGTTGGTAGTAGTAAAGTCTACCCAAACATCTTGGGGTCGCTGATATCAAGATCGGGGGGCTCTGCACCAGCACCAAGTACAAGATCAGAACTGTCCCGGAGACTGGATGGCTACCATGTCGTCGTTGGGCCAAAGTGATGGCTGTTGTCGAGCGGCGCACATCTGTGTCCATTTCAGCGCCGTCGATGTTGAGTGCAATCATGAGCTAGATTGAGTGGTTTGCGCTGCGGCTGTACTAAATTACACCAGTCAGAGCTCCGGGCATAATAGGCAGTATTAAATCTAAATGAGGTGGCAGTGAATTCGACGACGCAAATTGGACACAAAGCACAGTGCGACTCGGCCTTGCCCGTGATCTTGACTGACTGTTTCGCCGAGCTTTTCGAGCTCCTGGGTTGACCAAGTACTAAGTAGAGCATAGAGCAAACATTAGACCTTAGATTGGCGAGTGGGAGAGAATGATTGTTTAGCCAACATTCAACCGTAGAACGTGCATGACGGGGATCGGCCATTGCGCTTGGGAGAAGAAAAAACCTGAGAACGTCGTGGCGCAAGTTGTCATTGAAAGCATGAAGCTGGCCACAATGACTTTTGGGTACTATCTGCGCATCTGATTCGCTGGGAATTTCATTGAAAAATTGGAAAGAAAACCTACAAGTCGACTTGACAAGATCATTGAGAGCAGGAATAACAAGCGCGAGTGCCGACGCGGCGGGAATTCGAAGGTGACGACGATGAGAAAGTAGCTGGGTTCGCCTATGATTATTCGGCGGTCGACCTTCAATGCCCAAGTAGAATTAGAGCCAGCCCAGCCCCCTTCGGTTTCGAGTACCTTTGGGAGAATTATTCCAAGAAATGCAGAAACATCTCCTGGAACAGCAAAACAAGGCAAGTCGACTGGTCATAGGAAACGAAGTACATCGCTGGGTAGGAAGCTTACCCTGGCCCAGGAAAACTATAGCAAGGCCATCCACAAACTACTGCGCAAGTCTTCAGGCCTCAACCGTTCCAGGTTCGAGTCGCAAACAATTCTGCAGCCCGACATGGTTCCACCAAGTACTTGGATCTTTTTCAATCTTCCCAGAGAAATGGCTGTCCGTAATTCAGTAGTCATCTAATCGGCACTCGGGATATTTCAAGTCGACTGGGAGAATGAAATTTTGGGACAAAGACACGAGCCGGTTGAACTTGGATTGAACAGTTCAACGTGGTGAACGACGAACCTGTCCGAGTCTGTGCTGTGAGTGCTTATGTAATATCGTATTCCTTTTCTTGCGCCAAACCTCCAACTATTCAACTTTGTTCCTTACCGTCATCAAAAAAAAATCCTTGAACCTATTTGCCCATGCATCTCGCTCAGGAATGAATTTGGACGCATATATGCGCCCGTTCTATGGGTCTTCTGCTTGCACCCCTTCTCAATTGCGCAGAGTCACTGGTCTTCATCTCTTACTTTGTGGAATCGCTCTCAACGGCGACTCCAAACTAGCAGTGCTTGGACCTGTTCGTAATCCTGCTCTGGAAATTTATTTTTTGTGCTTTTCATTTGCCTTCCATACATATCTATTTTCTTTACCAGGAGGTGGGGACCCGTCGGCTTCAAGGAGCGGCGCCACCAGAGGCCAATAGTTCTCATTTTCCAGCTGTTGGGATCTACATTGGTCCGTCATAAATTTTACTTACGTGGCTCGCCTTCCTCTAAATTTTTCTAACCCCATGTATTATACGTTCAGCCTTGGATCATTGACAGATTAGGTTAGGTCACTACACACTCGCAGTTTCTCGACCGATCTGAAAAATCAGCCCACTTCCTGCAGTGAATTATTTATCTTTACTCATTTTCGTCAAATGACTGATGTCAGCTGCGCGTCCTAAGATACTTTACTGATTTGAATTCCTTTAGATTTAGATCTTACCTCGAAACGACACTGTTGCCGGAACTAGGGGATCTTATCTAATCTATGGTGCTGAGTTTAGAAAACACGTTTTGATGAGGTTTGCCCCTTCCGTCCCCTTTGACCAGGACCATCAGGCACGTTTTTGACGATATGTTATATTGGGGACTGAGCTGCTCACTTTTTTCCCTCTCAGGTCTCTTTCTTTCTTTTTTCACCAAAAACCTTTATTCTATTGCACCGCCAGCCATGGAGACTTGAGTTGCCGAGGTCCATTGGGCCCTCCCCTTCTCAAGTTCTTTGTTCGCTGTCTCTGGCCTCCGCGCTAGAGACCCTCACCGTTTAAAAACGAGAGACACGAGCCAACCCGACACCACTCGGTCCCCATGGATTCCACAGAAGACTCACAACTCCTCGAAATCACTGCCTTGCAATCTATCTACGCCGAAGATTTTATTGACGTTCCACCGCCGAAAGCATGGAAGGTGAGCTCCGCAAAATGGGAATTTATAGGTGGCCTATAAATACTGACTGTGGCGTGGAGGGTGCTGCGAGACTGCACGAATTTATTATCAGAGTGTCTCACCCCGAACTCGCCCATGCGTCGAAGATTAATTTCAACCTACGTGTAAAGTGAGTGCGACTCTGCGCTATAGGCGCCGAATCTGACGTGTATCTAGGTTTCCAAAAACATATCCACGTCTTGCATGCCCTACTTTCTCCATCGAGAAACCCATCGTAGGCATCAATGACACCCAAGTAACCAGACTCTTGCATGAGATCAACTCAGAGGCACAGAAGCTCAAAGGCTTCGAGATGGTTTTTTCGGTGAGAAATCGATTCATTCCTGCCTTTGTTCTTCTCGCGTGACCCTTTGATTCTTTGTAGATCATCACCTTTTGTCAAGACTGGATAGAAAAGCATATTAAACCCCCGATAGAAGTCGTCGGTTCTTTGGCGTTGCAAATGGCCCAGCGAGAAATGGACGAGGAGAAGGTGACACTCTTTCATATCTTATGAAGTGGCTTATGAACATATTGCAGGTGCGACGACAGCGAGAGCTCGAAGAGGCAGAAGAGGCAGAAGAACGAGCTGCTCGGCATGCACAGGAACTCAACGAACAAATCCTCGCAGATGTTGCGGCGAAGAAGCAGCAAGTCAAGGCGACTCGACCCCGCGCGAATTCTGAAGTTACAGCAGTGCCCTCGAGCGGAGAGACACCAACGGAGACATTTGAGATGATGGAGATGAATGGGATGAAGTTCAACACGGTGAAGGTCTTTCATCCTCGTGTCGGTGAGTGGTCGAAGTGTCGCATCCTGAGCCTTTGTTTATGATGCGCGGCAGGTCATCTCGGTCTCGTATACATGGCAGAGCCTGTCATGGACAACTTCAACACTATGGTGCCTCTCGAGATGTATGTCGTATCCTTCCAAAGCCACTACTACACCACCCATGGCGGAAAGAAGAAGCTAGAGACCTTGGAGACGGAGATCCGGACTCTCATTACTATTCGTCACCCAAAGCTCCTTACGATCTACGCGGTCAAGTTGAATTTTCCTCCTGGCAATGACCCACCTTCACTGTTAGTTCTGACGGAGCAAAGCCCGCCGTTGACGCTGTATGACGTGTTGGAAGACTGTGACTCGCTGAGAGAAGATCGTGCATCTGTGCGTTGAGTTTCTTCTCCCGTCGCGTTTGTTAGCTCATTCTTATGCCCGTCGGTCTATTAGGACTACATCGCCCAAATCCTCACTGCTTTAAATGCAATCCACATCAACAACCTTGTCCACAAAGGTAAGCTTACCTCGAGCCAACGCGAATTGTACTCACTGTATATTTAGGGATAACCACCCGTTCCATCGGGTTGACATCGTCTGAAAACCCGAGCCAACCCAAGATAATCAAGCTCTGCAAAGCGAGCTTCCACACTCGCCTCACTGACTTACACCGTTCCAACCCATTTGGACCACACACCCCAGCACTGCCCGAGGAGCCCAGACTTGCAGATGGGTGGCTCTCGCGAGACGTCAGCGAGTCCTCACTGCTGTATACACGTCAACGAGACATCCACGATGTCGGGATTGTCTTACTGCAGATGCTGCTAGGCCTCGACGTGTGTGAGCGATGGTCAGATCCTGCGACTGCCATAAAGCATTGTTTGTTCTTAATCTTTTGGTCTTGTCCAAATCGCTAATTTTGTTTTTTTTGCTCTTATAGCGACCATATCTCTTTCGTTGGGACGACAGATCATGATGATGTTGGAGCCGCCGAAGAAGAATTCAGTCACTTGCGCGAGCCTCTTGACTGACCTTAACGGTATCATGCAGAGCCCTGTGACTACTCGGGGCTTCTCTTTTGGTGCAAACGGCAAGTTCAGCTGTAACATTTGGCCAAGATCAATTTTCTAACAACTTTTCTTGTAGATCCAAGGACCCCGATTCCTCTCCAATTTGGATCGCCTGAAGCTCCTGACTACTTTCGAAATACCCCAAGGGCGAAGCATACAAGCAGATGGAAAGAAGATTGGGAAGAGTTGGAGCTATTGGTTCGCTTCTTCTCTCTCTGGTCACTGCCAGATTTTGTTCCTGTACTGACGATCACACTTGCAGGGAAAAGGAGCTTTCGGCTCCGTTGTAAAGGCTCGTAACAAGATTGATTCGCGAATCTATGCTGGTACATGATTTTAGTCCGTCTTTATGAAACACGTCTCATTTGTTATCGAACAGTCAAAAAGGTCCGACTCAAATCCATGCAAAGCAACGACAAGATCTTCCGAGAAGTCAACGCCCTCAGCCGGCTCTCGCACCGCAACATCGTCCGCTACTTCACCACCTGGGTCGAAGCCTTCGAGCCCACTTCAACAGTGGCCTCCGGTGACTCCAGCACCGACTCTTCCACTGAGGAGATTCTCACCTCTGTCCCTGACCAGGCCAGCGAACGACACCTGCCCATCAATGGTGCCTTCCATTTTAATGTGGAGGATTTCGACGACCTCTCGTTGTCGCGCACGTCGTTTCCGAGTATCCATTTTGGAGGGTCTGAGTCGCCTGGGAATTCGGGTTCGGGTTCGGGAAGCACGAGCGGGAGCAGCGAGGAGGATGATGCGGATGATGAGTTTGCGGGCCTTTTCCACTCTGGAAAATCCAAGTCCAAGTCCAAGTCTGGGCCGCCATCGCTGAAGTTGGGTTCGCCATTGCAGGGTTTGCAACCACTTACGCCAACGGTCTCGAGAACCTTGTACATCCAGATGGTTCGTCTCACTGTTTATTTGGAAGACAGGCTTTGCATGCTCACTTCGATTTCGTATGAATGTAGGAGTTTGTCGAACGTCAGACATTGAGAGAGGTAGGTCCTTCTGCCTATCATGAACAGACTCCTTTATCTCATTTGTTCTTAGCGAGTCGATGAAGGTCTTACTGCAGATGAGAAAGAAGGATGGCGACTTTTCCAACAAATTTTGGATGCCCTCGTGCACATGTCCACGCTCAATATTTTGCATAGAGATATAAAGCTAAACAATATCTTCATTGGTATGTGTTCCTTCTTTGGTTCAAGACAACGTTCTGACCTACGTATTTCATGACAGACATGAAAGGCGACTGTAAAGGTATGCATTGTCGAGGTTGAAAATGAAACTCGTTTGTTTATCTTCTTTCCAATCAGTCGGAGACTTTGGGCTTGCTACCTCGAGCCTGGCAGCTGTAGAGTCCGACGTGACCACTCGTAGTACCATCGTAGAGGCCGACATGACGCTAGGTAAGTATCTGGTTTGCACTCTTTAACACTGTTAACGTGCTTTGCAGAGGTTGGCACTCGTTTATATATTGCGCCTGAAGTTCAATCAAGGAGAAGGGGAAGAGGACCTCGAGATCACTCTAAAGCAGATATGTATTCTCTGGGGGTCAGTCAGGGATCTTCGTCATCTTTAATTCGTCACCCTGATGTCGCTCTGTGCTGTAGATCGTCTTCTTCGAGATGAATTTCAAGTTCAATACAGGAGCCGAGCGTATCGCCGTCCTAGAGGATTTGCGAAGGCCTGCTATTATATTTCCTCCAACCTGGGATCCTAGTCGTATTAGACAGAAAGAAAGTAAGTGTTTCTGAATGACACACCTTCGGAAGTCCATTCTGACTGGTCAAACGAAGTTATCACCTGGCTTCTTCAGCACGACCCAGATAAGAGACCAACGGCACTCGAGTTGTCACAGAGTTCGCTCTTGCCAGAGAGGTTAGAAGACGAATACTTTAAGAATGCTCTTCGATTAATGGGTTAGTAAATCCTATTGTCGTCTTTACGCCGTTATTCTTATCCTTATTTTGCCAGTCAAACCCGATTCGGCTCAGCATCAGACAGTCCTTACTACACTGTTCAAACAACCCCCACGGCCTTCAAGGGCTTTCATCTACGACCAGGATGCCGACACGCCAGATTACGCCCCATTAAATCAAAAGGTCCAAGACCAACTAGAGGCACTTTTCCATTTACACGGAGCTGTCAATATGGAACCACCTTTGCTTATGCCTGTCATGGATCCGGAGGAAGAAAAGAGCCAGGCGACGTTCATTGATCGTCAGGGCGATATCGTGGCGCTTCCAAATAACATCCTTATGCCCTTTGCGAGGCTCGCAGCGAGACAGAATATCAGACGTATCAAGAGATATCATATTACCAATGTATTTCGTCCCAAGTATGTTCATTCCTTCTTTCCCGTTGGACCACTGAACTAATACAATTTTTCCAGCATCGTACCAGGACATCCCAAATTTACCAAAGCTGCTTTATTTGATATCATCACTCCTGATTTGAAGGCTGGCCCACGAGCCGCCTGTGCTGAACTCATTGCTGTTGTCAACGACTGCTTGGAGAATTTCCCAATTTTGTCTCAGCATTATGACATTCATGTATCTCACACAAAGAGTAAGTCGAATCTTTCCCCTGCTTACGCACTCTTCTAATATGTCTTCATAGTTGTCGAGGTTGCTCTGAATAGAATTCCTGCAGACATCCGCACTGCCGTCATCGACATCATCTGGCAATCGAAGTCGCCTCCGTCGCAGAAGCGAGCTCTGCTTTTGAAGAAGGGCCTTTTAAGAAGCACGGCTGACGAACTCGAAATTTTGTCCGATGTTGGTAAGTTTGAAGATGGCTCACTTCGAAGACGTTGGATTGAGGGACATTTCAGAGGAATATGTTGATGAAACCATGTCAAGAGTGGAAAGAGTTGGAACTGGGCTGGCTAGCCTGCTGGAAGCTGCCGTCAATGACGTCAAGGATGTGATAGCCTATGCCCATTCTGCGGGTGTAACTCGTCCGATATTCTTCCACCCGTTGATGCTTGGAAGCCACCATACCCATTTCAAGGATGGAGTCATGGTTGAAGTCGTTCGGCGCAACAAGCCAACGGACCTTCTCGCTGCAGGCGGCCGGTAAGCAGTCGTGACCGTTCTGTTGGATCTCCTACTAATTACCACCATTCCCACTGATCAGATATGATAACTTGATCTCGCGCTTCCAACCTCTGAAACAAAAGTCAGAATCCATCTGTGCTTTCGGTATCCAAATCGCAGTCGAGAAAATCACCGCTGCGCTCGTGGCTTACCAAAGTGCATCCCTCAAAACCCTCGTCAAGGAAGAACGTTCTTTTGGATTCTGGAGTCCCAGACGCTGCGATGTCTACGTTGTTTCCTATCAGGAAGGACACTTGCAGGAGCGACTCGAAGTAGTTTCGTACTTGTGGCAACACAATATCAGTGCGGACTTGATGTACGAGTCGGGTTTGCCGGATGCTGAACACGAAAATCACTTGGATATATGTGCAAGGGAAGGCATCTTGTATGTGTTTCTTCTTGTGTAATTTGAGTCAAGGTTGTTGATGAACCTATCATGCAGGTTCACTGTGTACCCTCGCCCACGCACTGGTAGGAACCTTTCTGCATTCAAGGTGAAAAGCATTCTCAGAGGAACCGAAGAAGATGGTACGTATCTTCTCGACTTTCCTATTGACGACCGTATCTCATTTTACTCCAGTATCTCGCCAAGACCTCATCAGCTGGCTACAACACCAAATCGCAGATCAAAAGCGAACGGATGCGACAACATCAGGAGCTCCTACCCTGCCCGAAAGCTCTCCGAGCCTCCCTTCCAAGGAAGCTGCTATCGTACCAGACGTTCAGCTCGTCTTGCCTGATCCAAAGAAGCAAAGGAAGCAAGTGAAGCAGATATTCCTCGACAAAGGTGCGTCAGCTACCCGGAGCTTAGGTTCCACTCGATTAACAGTCTGTTGTCTCTAGCATTCGAGAAAGCTCTCACTATCAAGAACGCCTTCCAGAACGGGATGCCCGTCGTCGCTGTTGACGTCTCTTCTGCTCATTTCGACGCCATGACGAAAACCTCTGCTTGGATCACCGACGAAGAGGCCTGGAAACCTATTTCGTCCATGTTCCCTCCTCAACATGCTGGATATGGTCAAACCGTACGAGACGCCGCTCTCAAACGCAAGGGTGAAGGTCATAGCTATATCATCCTTTATGCTGTTCGCGACGATCGTGCTCAGCTGCTTGCCCTTGCTTGATCCTACTCGATGGTCGATTTTGCTGTCATTGGAATTACTTACGCGACGATAACGATTTGACTTCCCATGCTTTTATGACAACCACCACTCATGTTTCACGATTTTGGATTTATATTTACTTGGGTTATGACCAACCAATTTTGTAGTACGCATACTCAACGTCCTCTCCGTTGTTACCACCCTCTGCGTCACAAATTATGATTTCTTTGTGCTTGATGACCAATTCTAAGTTGTCACTCCCAACCTGTCGGATTCCTTCGGCATTGAAGACCTGCTCGATCGTGCTCGACTCGATGCTGTGTGTTGCACGGAGGGGTATTATTAAATGGAAGGTGGGCTGCGCTCCAGAAGAGCAAGATGGCTTTCGTAGGAGTTTGACGAGACAATTCTTGATCCATTCTGCATGTTGAGCCTCGTAGATGATATCTGCACCATAAGCAACATCAAAGCCGTCAGCTAGAACTGGTGGAGGGCTTTTGAGCGAGGGAAACGTAGACCAGTCCAAAAAACATGTTTGGAAGCGGATTAGGTCTGTTCTTGTGGAAGATGATGCGTCTGAGGGAGGGAAATTAGACTGAACATTGTGTTCGAGATTGGAAAGAACCGAGGGGTAGTAGTCCGTGGCTACGACGTCCACAGTGAAGTCGCCATTGCTTTGGGCCTCAGATAAAAGCTTTTCCACAGCCTTGGCGACCACGAGGCTCACAAGGCCGGTACCTGCTCCTAATTCGAGGAATCGAAGGTCGCTAACTTGTTCCCAGTACTTCCGGTTGTTGTGGAAGTCGTCCCCATACTTCGGAAGACCAAACGCGTCTGGAGCTTCTGCAATCATCTCAGCCATAACGCATGCTCCGCCCCATGTTTGCGCGCCGACACTTCCATAATCCTGGTTATCCAGAGGAACATCAGTGAGGTCAATCGTGATTGGGCTCGTTGATCCTTTTAGGTCAAAGGTGAAGTGACGGGTTATTATGCCAGCCGACGCTGTACCTGCACATATTGCCAGTAAAGACGCAGCGTTCTCCACCAAGGCCTCCTGCTTAAGACTCAAGCTTGACCCCGTCGAACGTCCGCTACAGTCGGGTAAACCAGGGCCTTCTTCAGAACTAATTTCGCATTGTGCAACCAAGGCGGTGAGCCACTTTATAGAATAGGCTCGCTCAAATTCATCGGTTCGTAGGGCATCCAATTCTTGTTGAATATTCTGTCCTTGCGATATTTTGTTCCCCGATGGTGATGGAAACGTTTTCCGACGACGAGCACCCCGTACTGGTGGGTTGTATATCAAACGCAAGTATTGAACTGCGTTTTCAAGAGATTCTACAGGGATTTTGCTGATAGATTTTATTGAGGGAAGGCAGGAGGTTGGAGGTAGCATATCTGTGCAGTGGAAGTCACTTTCGAACTTACCTATCTCGTTCCCTTCGTTCTGGTGATACCTGAAGTGATGATGGTGAGTTGACAAGGAGATTTGAGGAGATTTGATCGTCAAATGTTTTCGGCAAATGCGGACCGCTGTACTTCATCTTTACCGTCATGGTGCTTCACAGTTCATCCCACTGGTAACCCAGATTTGCCTGAAATTGGCCATGCTCATGAGCTCTACAAAGTGCCGTCCGAGTCGCCACCTGGGAAATACACGAGTTATTCACATTTTTTTGTCAATTAATTACGCCTCCAAAACTGCAATGGCAAATTTCAACCTGACAAAAATTCGTGAGCTTTCCAAAATCTTTCATCTGCTGGCAGGTTATTTAACGACGACGTAAACCCTAGTACAAAGTTGGCCCAGGTGCGCTCAGATACTTGCCCAGTCACATATTGTACCGTTGTCAAGCAAATTTAAGCTCTGGCTTCATTCGAACGAGCGTCTCATCCTACCTTCGTGTTCATCGTGTTTTTTGCGTCCTCGTCGTCCCATATGATTCCTCATCCTCACAGTGAATACGACTACTACCGAAGTAATACATCTTACACTCGCCCTGATCCTTCTCCGTTAATACCCTCTCAATTCGTGGATGATCTCGTGAACCGCTTACGCCTCTCTCCAAATCAGCGACGAGACCTGCAAGAAGCGGTATGGGTAAGCGTGCTTGCACTCATGCGAATATAGCTCACACCTTTGTACATGAAGAAATGTTTTTTTGACAAAGAATAGTGACTCGTTTATGAAGCCTATGCATAAGCGCTGGCCAACTTGGCGCCGACACATTGGCTTGAGGATTTGCCCCCTCCCTCAGCCATCAATAAGTATAGTTATTTTCCAAATTCAGTACGGATTTAAAAACGATATTCAATTCCGCTTCTTTAGACTTGAAGTCACAATGATTCAATGAAATCCTAAGTTTCCGGAACTGTAAATGCGAGCCGCTGCTGGCGGACCGACCGGACGGATAGGCTCATGTGATCGCAATGACGCGACTGATTAGATATCCTGTTTTCCCCTTTCCTCTTCGAAACAAAGGAAATTAACCCACGACCCAACCTCTGCTATAACCACAATGCCGACCATCGTCAAAGGTGATAAAGTGCTCGTTTCTGGAGCGAACGGCTACATCGCCATGTGGGTGACGCGTCTGCTGCTTGAGCGTGGCTACGCTGTGCGTGGAACCGTGCGCACAGAGGCGAAAGCCAAGTTTATGAAGGATTATTTCACATCCCTTGGGTATGGCGATAAGCTGGAGTTGGTTATCGTTGATGACATTGTTAAGGTAAGCACGGCTGAAGCTCTATTCAACGCGAGGTTAATGGATTTTGTTTAGGAAGGGGCATTTGACGACGCGGTCAAGGATGTGGACGGGATTGCTCACACCGCCTCGCCGTTCCATACCAATGTTACTGATCCTGAAGGTGGATAAACTTATCTCTCATCACATGCGTCGAAAATTTAGTGACGTGAACTTTGCTTACAGACTTTATCCTTCCCGCCGTCCAGGGAACGGTCGGCATGCTGAAGAGCGCTCTTAAAAATGGGTAGGCGCGAATCCAATGGTTCTGTATTTTATTTGAACTGCTGATAATATTGCCAACTATACCAGAAACAAAGTCAAGCGCGTGGTGATCACCTCTTCCTGCGCGTCCGTCATGGCACCGCCCGACAAGCCGACGGTGTTCAGCGAGTGGGATTGGAATGAAATATCACCCAAAGAAGTCGAGGCACAGGGGAATAAATCTCCCCCAATGACCATTTATCGTGCTTCTAAAGTTTTGGCGGAGAAGGGTATGTCTCTTATCTCTCAAATCTGTGATACCTCATTGATGCTCAATTCTTCTGGAATAAAATAGCGGCTTGGGATTTCTACGAGAAGCACAAAACGGAGGTCCGATGGGATTTTGGTGTTATTAATCCACCATTTGTCAGTGGCCCGTTCTTTTCCTTCATGTGCTAGAAACTCACGTGGACATTTCCTATACCCTTCTAATTATAATTATAGGTTTTTGGGGTGAGTTTGACTGGCCAAGAATTATGTCGATGTCGTGTTCATTTACCATTCATCTCTGACCGCAGCCCCCAATCCACGATGTAACTTCATTGAAATCGCTGAACACATCGCTTCAAACCTGGTACGATATGGTGGTCGCCGAAACTCCTAAAACCAAAGAAACACTCTCGGCGTCCAACTCGTGGGTCGATGTACGAGACACTGCCCTTGCGCACGTTTTGGCGCTAGAGAAGGAAGAAGCTGGTGGCGAGAGAATTATCACCTCGGGAGGTGCGCTTTTTTCAGTTCCTAATTATTAACGGACGGATTCGATTTTCATTATAATACTAATAGGTGGCTATAATTGGCAAGAGTGGCGTAAGTTCCAAATTATGTCAAATCTAAGCGGAACTGATACTAGAATGTGGGCCCTAGTTGAAGCAGCAAACTCTCTATCTCCAAATCCCCTTCCGTCCCACCAGCTAAATAAAGGGTTCCCAGAAATTCTCGAAGGCGAAAGGGTCTACCATATATCTTATGACAAATCCAAGGAACAGAAGATCCTTGGTATTAAGTTCCATACTAAGGTTGAAACGGCGAAGGATACTCTCGAAGATTTCGCGAGACGAGGGTGGTAGATTTCTTTGGGTCTATTGAACTTGGTCGCTTGGAGCTTTGGTCGCTTGGAAGTTTTTTGGAACTTCCATTTTATTTTCCTGAAATTCAATGGAAATAATCACCTCGCTACCGAGTCTTATGAAGTCGGATGCACCTTGAATTTGAGTGATTATGAACTACTTTATCTTCGCTGGTCGAGGCGAGCAAGCAACGTCACATTTGGTGAGCGGACCGGCAATTTCAAATCCGGCTCCGGGAAATCTTTGCCCGTTGATACACAGCCACCAGGCTTTGCTGTTGATGCCATGGCTTTGACGTTGTCCACAACCTCCTCACAAATTCCCTGCGGGGAAGCCCAGCAGAAACGCGGTCAGCCTCAATAATGTCGACAAGAGCGCTTAGAATACTGCAGCGCACACTAGGCGCTGCTTCACGTACTTCCAGGTCGTTTTCTGCGGGACCATCTCCTCATCGGCCTCGACGACCTCTGGCAACGTTTGCTGCCGTGGCAGTTGCGTCGGCGGTAGCAGGGACGCTAGGCGCTATATACCCACCACCTCCAATATCCATTCTCTTTCCTCGCGTAGCACCCGGACCCCCTGCCGAACCCGACTCTCCCGAATCCCTGGCGTACTCAGCGGGTCTAGAAGAGAAGCTTCAGACTCTCTCGCTGCTCAAGCAACTGCGGGAAAGCGAAGACGCGAAGGAGTGGTACGAGACGCGGCCGTATCAGCATTTCCCCGAGGAGAGAAGGGTGAACAACCTGACAGCCGGTGCGCTGAGAGGGCCGGGGAAGCTCGCGCTCCTGCCTCTGATTCGTGCGAAGCAGGACGAGACGGAGAGCGTTGTGTTCCTGCATCTGGGGAGGGGCTTGTGCGGCCATGACGGTATTATCCATGGAGGGCTGTTGGCAACGCTTTTGGACGAAACTCTGGCGAGAACGGTGAGCTTAAACCATTTTAGCATTGAGACTCTCTCTTAGTCGTTATCTCCCTTACTGTGCCCGTGCTTATATATAATCCTGCTCTTTTATCTAGGCTATAAGTAACCTGCCTGAGAAGGTGGGAGTCACTGCTCAACTCACGCTGAACTATCGGGCCCCAACCATGGCCGATCAGGTAAAGTTGTTTTCGCGTTATCTGGTATCAAAGCAAAGTTCGTTGTTGATCACAAAATCGACAGTTTGTGGTCATCAAAACGCACATCGGCGAAGTCAAAGGCCGAAAGGCTACCGTAACTGGCCGTGTTGAGGATTTGCAAGGAAAGGTGCTCGTCGAAGCCTCAGCGACTTTCATCCAGCCGCGATATGCGAAGGTGCTGCATACTGCTCAGCTACGGAAAGCGATGGGTGAACCACCTGCATCGAAGGATCACGACGAGCCTGTATTGTTGGCGGATGGCCAAGATCTGAATCCTGGTCATAAACATAGATGAAGCTATGATATCCGGTCGGACGAGCTTTACAAGGAAAGCTTTTCAGGCATCTTTAAATGATTTCACATCCTAGAATTTTAGAACCAGCTCAGTTGACCTTTCGGCACTCGGAAATTTTACATCCTCTTGTAATGTATGTATAGATCAACAATACCCACTGACGGTCGCGGTTGATGCGTCAGGATAACGTTCCGGCAGTACTTTTTTCGTTTTTTGCGGTGATGATGATGAGGGTCAACTTGATGCAGCGGTCGGTCTTTCGCACCGCAATCAGCGAAGCTGGTGGGTGCTGGTGGTTTCAACAATCAGCGCCGAAACGCGAAGCGAAATCCACTCATCCAGGAATGTCAACAGCGGTGAGGTGGCAACCGAGGTCATCAGTGGAGCTCAGGCTTGTACGTGGGCAAAAGAGTTTGACAGGGCGATTCAGAGCTCGCGAGGGTGGGCAAACGGCCATGGAGATTTACCCAAGATTGCAATAACAGAGCGCTCCAGTGGGAAATGGGTTGAAACGAACTCCCAAGTAGTTGGAACTTGGTAGTAACCGCGATACCCCAAGTGCGCTTATACTGTAAATTGCCAACACGCACTTGACAGCCTGAGGACGGCCAAGCGAGCCGTCTCCTCAGAGTTTAGAGCATCAGCTAGAGTTTGAAAACTTATAAGAAGTAAGTGACACTGATAAATTGCAGCTAGTAGGCAGTCGGAGATGTCTTCATCGACGCGCCGAAGGCGTTTCAGACCATGATAAGCGTTGTTGATCTATGATACCCAAGGGTGCAGCGTTGCTCGCATGTCGGAACTCCACGCACCGAGGAACTGCCAAACGATGCAGAACCGCCGGCTCGCTCCAAGTGTTGGGAATTTCGCAGGTCTTTTTTGCGAATGCAGCCCGGCACTGGCAGTAACCTGACAGGGACCACTACGTCTTGTATGACCACTGGCGGTCATCCGTCCAAGTCATGCTACTCTCCCGACTCGACATGGTGATCACTCCACTGAAGACAGGGAGCCAGTACAGTGCGCATGTCAAGTGGAGTGGTGGTACACATTTTTCGTTAAAAAAAGGTGGCATGGCGGTGACCTTGGGCAACTCGGACGACAGACATTGACCTCCGTTCTGCATTCTATGAGCCTAAGACGCAGAGATATGTGAGCGGAAATCCATAACTATGAGTATGTGTATCTTAATCTGATACCTACCATTGAAGCTATTTTTTCAGAGTCGTAATAAGGAATTTCCTTTAAATGTACAGTCGTAGATCTCCAGCCAAAGGCAATTCAGGACCTGATGTGACGGAAACAAGTCAGGACACATCAGAGATAGATTAGTGGAGGCGCACGCCACTGACTTTCTGTCAAGCCTGAGACTGATCCTGGACCTTCGTTGTCAGTCTCATAAAATACCAGCCTGTCGATTATGCTTCCCGCGAGGTCCGGAAAGGACAAAAACGGACGAATGTGGGGAAGCTATGACGAGCGCTGACGTTGGTATTACAAGCACTGATTCGGAATTTTCTATGGGCGGGGAACTGAGATATGAACAATGATAAAATATGAAGACGTACCAAGAAATGAAAGATTTATTGTCGGGAAGAATACGGGACTCCGTGCCTGGATAAAGGTCGAGATAATGATGGCCACGACCATGGTTCTATGTACGAGAAGTACTCGTCTGCAAGAAAAGAAAGCCAAATTAGTCGTTTGGAAGTGGACATCACCGACGATGGGCACCACAGTGAGAGCGGTCCAAAATTAAAGATGAAGGTTGATAGGAATTCATAAAGGATTCATGGATCATGGGCCATGTGCTGTCTGACCTCGGGATTGCTGCGGAAAATAAAAAAGAAGGCGAGCTAAGTGGTTCATTCATCAAACGAAAGAGACGTATCAGAGATGAACTTCATAAGAGGCGTCTGGTACTAGGTTACTGGTAGAGTTGAGCCCGGGATTATCTGCCGGTTGAGAATTCCTATGATAAATTATTTTCTTCGCAAGATGTGGTAGTTGGAGAGTGCGATGTAGTGACTTTGACGAGCGCCGGCGTCGTTGTTACAAGCACTGGCACTGTGATGAAAACGCCCCGCAATGATCATTCTGGTGGATATCCAGACAAGAGTGAGAATTCTGCCCCAGTCACAGGTGCCGTCCAAAAAAATGGCCAAGGTCATTCAGGTTCGAGAGCATTCAACAAACACCAGAGGACAATTTTTTAAAAAAGAGCCGTTTCCATCGAACAGAGGGCATGTGTGAAGTACAGCTTTGAAAGCAATTAAGGCTAGAGACAGGGACGAATAATATGAAGTCGCCAGTCAGGCCAAAGGGTCTTTCCGAATCGATTAGAAAGATTCCTTGAAGAGATGCTCTAGAGAGTCTCTGAAAAGCTAGAAATAAATTAGGAGCACATGCAAACGCATCAATGCTCATCAAATCATTCATCCATTGCTCACCCATGTTACCCGCGTTGGAAATCAGAAGCAGTCTATACCAAATCAGTTCGTCAGACTTGAAAAGAGTATGTGGGGAGGTAATAAAATATTGGACACATGGATGGCCGCTTTGCCAGTGTACGCCACTGAGTTGAAGTTGAATGGACCTGAAGGAAGCGTAGAGGACACATTGTTCGTATTTTTGATACAACTATATTTGGAAGAGTAAGTCTTGGCAAATAGCGGTTCGCTTAGCGATGCCGACCTCCTGTTTCTTTTCGGACATGTGTCATCGACTTCAAGGTACGACTTGTTGTGATGTTTTGCCATGGTTTTGCGCGCTTGAAGATCTCTACCTGCGAAGCGAGCAACGGAGAGTCTGCGAGAGATTTATGAGAACGGAGGTGATGGTTCAGATTCGGAAAGGGACCAAGATATCACCCACTGGCATCAAGTCCTGACTGCTAGTGGAATTTCTTTTTCAGAAGTGCGATGGTCTCGATTTCACGTTGTTCGATCCGTTTCTTTCCCTTTCGCTGATCGATTCTCTTATAGGGAGACCAAATCAGCGGATTCGGAGACTTTTCAGCGTGCAAAGCTGAGGTTATTCCTGGTTATTCTTGCTTTACGCGGTCCCTGTGATCAGATCTGCATCGCGCAGGCTGTGGAACATGATCATGATGATGGGTATAATTATGAAATTTGTATCCCAACCTTGAACCCTGGATACCTGATAACCGGCGCAACATCAGCTGCACAAACGGCTTCCCACCCGTCAAAATATATCCTTGGGAATCGACCCCCATTCGCCTTCCAAAACATCCCTCATCTTTAGACATCACCCTTCAGGTTTCAAGCTCCATTGCGCATTCGTGGTTGTGCACTATTTCTGGACGGCGATTATGACCAACCGGACTACTCATAGTACGGCACATCCCAGGTCAAAAGATGAACCTCGTCCTTTCTTCGGTTCCCCGAGAAAGTTGGTCAAAGCTAATAGTGATAAATCCGCCTCTCCTGACCCTCCACCTCGAGTGCCTTCGTCTCTCAGTAACTTCATTCCTTCCCGTTCCGAATCGACCACATCATCTTTGCTTCCACCCACTTCTTCGCAGCGCGCTCGAAGGGGGTCCAAACAGGTGTCACCTCAAGTGGTCGCATCCATTCTCAATGGAATGCTAGCGCACCCAGTACCAGTCCAAGACACGCGTCCTTACACTCCACGGGCCTGGGAAACGGAACAATCCTCCCATCGTTTGAATCCATACCTCGAACCATCTCGCAAGTCGACTTGTGAGTCCCTAATAGTATCTGCGTCCTAGGCTCATATGTATCTGTATCACCAGCAATTTCTTCTGACCCAAAATCGCCACGGACTGCCAGCAGTATAAATCCAGGCTTACGGAGTTTGTCACCGACAGATTTGACACCTTACGCTTTGCATTCTTCGGACTCTGTTTCCTCGATGGCGGCAGCACGAGCAACTGGAAGCAGGTCGCCGTCTACCAGCTCTCAGGACAGTGGGTCCAGCGGGTCAACCCTCCGTGTCATGGGACGTGGTGGCTCAGGCTCGAGACTACGTCTAGTTGCGCTTCAACCTGAGGAGCTCGTCCCTCGTCCGAAAACTCGAGAAGTTTCATTGGCACCCCTTCAAGAAATCCCGGACGCCAAACCCGTTGTACCTGAAAAGCTTGTTTTCATCCCACCGGTTGGACGTGGTGGCTTAGGCTCGCGCCCGAAACCACTTGCAACGCCTCCAACTTTCCTAAGCATTCTGAACAGGGGTACTGTAAAATCTTCGAAAAGAAAGGGCAAGGAGAAAGCCGACCCCAGAAACGTCCATCCCATACCACCTCAACTTTCTTACCACGTCACAAACAATTCTTCCTCCACGGTTAATAGCTCCATACATTTTGCGGGGGAAACAGGACCTCCGTCGGCGCCATTTTTTCCTAGCAGTCCGCCTCCTCAGCGTATCAGGACAGTCAGGAGCGCAGAGGAAATTTCACTATCGCCTGCGTATTCAGCCTCGTCGTCCACTTTCAGCAGCAACCCTCCACCTTCTACTCCGACCACGACAATTTCAGATAATACACAGGATAACCTGGACCTCGATTTTGATATCTCCGATGACGAGACGAGTCCTTCTGTACCCGTAAACCATCGCCAGAGAAGTCTCAGCAAACTCGCTCGTACTTTTGGCGATGTACCTCCTGAAAATTTGTTTACTGCACACCGGGGCGATCCTTTCGACCGAAACGTGCACACGCAACCCATACCAATAGACGGCACCCTTTCGAAGACGAGCCGAAGCGCCAAATTTGCCCGACGCTCCAGTCTATCGATAACGAGCTTGAGTTCTATATTCGTTCGACCGTCAGGTCGCCCTCGCGATTCTGTCGCGACCCATCACACCATGTCAACGTTGACCGATGACCTGCACCAACTCGGGCTCGAAGACGAGCTCGACCTCAACGAAACATCCAGCGACATCTCCCATTCGCCTGGATCCCCCATCATGTTCTCACTTCCGTCTCCAAGCCCAGTACCTAATTCCTCCGACGAGCGGTTGACACCGCAGCCTGGCGACACTCTGGACGTTGGACAAGAGACCGCCAGCGATTCGGTTCCTTCACCGACCCTGTCGCGATCGCTTTCCTACACGCCCGCTTCCCGACACCGGAGTCTCCGCATAACCTCCCACAACCACTCAGCGTCCGCGTCTCTGCTGACCGACATCCGCTTTGACAGCAACGGTCCAGCCCTCTCGAACTGGATCATCCCTCCCGCGATCGACGACGACGAGGTCGCCTTCTCGGTCAGCCACAACGCGCCCGACAAGCCGCAGACCTGGACGGGCGAATGGAACAGTGATATTCAAGACGTTATCAAGTCCCTGCGCTCATTGCGCTGACGGACGGTCTTGACCCTTCGTGTACTCCATGTGACTTGCACGCGTGTCGCGCTGGTTGTTGAACCGCTGTACATGTCAACTCGCGTCGCCTGAGCGCTTTATCGCCTGGAGACGACCTAGAATTAGGTCTAGGCATACTCTATGCCGCCCGTCAACCCCCGCGGTCGACCTTTCATGTCGCCCGTCAAGTTTTCTCCTTCCGCTTTGGACTGCACGGAAGGCCTTCTCTGCGCTCTGTCCCACCTCAGCATCCATCCATGCTATCCCCTTTATCGACGGATATTCGCCACCGTTCCTCCGCTTCGTTCTCGATCATCTGCCAAAATCTGCACCTGCATGTCATCACCGAATCGATGGCTTTTTCGTATTCTCACTCATGTTCTCGACCATTCGCCACTCGCTCGCTCACTCGTCCGACCATCATTTACCGACCTAAAATTACATGTACTTGTACTGCTTTTCCGCACGCGGCTGACAATTCATTCGTTCTTTCACAATGTATTTCTTTCTACATGATATATGGTCATGTTGTATCATTCTAAAAACGGGTTCACGTCGTTCACTAAACAGCTTTCACGATCGTGAATCCCAATCGAAATCACTATCCGACTCATCTAGTCTGACCCTTTCGTATTGATTTTTCAACAGCCCTGCTGTACAGTGTACCATCCTCTCCATTCATTATTCTGCTTGGCGTTAACTGGCTTTGATTTTTTTTCTCAGGTAAGCGGTGTCGAATTAATCTTACTCTGAGTTGTGATTCGCGGATATCCAACCAGAAAGCATCTATTGCGGGCAGACACCACTAAAGTCGCCGCAGATCTGGACAGCCTTCTCTTACACAAATTGCAATACTGATCCAACTAGATCTTATTTTTTGAACACTTTCGAATGACTTAATTTATTACATTTTATATACGAACTTGACCAACCTAGACTGCGCGCACTCCGGTTTTGCGTCGTAGAGATGATAATTTGAAGGTCCAACCGCCAACCACCAGTGCAGGCACATGGAGGTGTTATTGTCGAGCTGTCCTGTCAGTACATATGTAAATCCATCTCAGGCTCATCCTGCACAACTTGACAGTCAAATGAACTGTAAACGCCGTGTATCGGTATGTCCTGGATCTTTTCCACATTTTTTACTACAGTCAAGTAGTTCATACAATAACGTCATCGTATTGGTTACACCTATAGTCGTAAGTATCTAGGTGGATTCTTTTATGCTCGAATTTTCACGATTTTCAATGACGTCAAACCTCGACTAGATAAGATAAGGATGTTAAAAGGGGTTACGATTGATCTGATGGTGTTGATCAGGTATGGACACAGGTGGAGTTCTAGACAAGGCCTTATTTTTGACAGATCTTGTTAGATGGCGACAGTGGGCCTCAAAGTCAAGACATCTTCCGAATTTCGGTCTGGGCCAATCACAGATCTGTATACCATACGCTCACGCGAAACAAAAGTGCCTGAACTGATAACGGCCCCAATCTATAAAAGAGGTCGATTTTCGTTACTTTGAATTCATTCCTCTTACCCTCTTTCGACTGGTCCAGCCCATCTAAACTGCCTCTCTTCATTCGATGCATCAATCATAATGCACGTCGACCACGAGCGGACAGTTCTGCGTACTTTCACTCACACATGTATTTTGCTCGTCTGCCCTGTATATACAGCAGACAGCGAGAGCATGCGTCGTGGCGGCCGCAAGGATTACCGCTCCAGATAGACTGTCCGTGATTGTTGTACAATCTTCGTGATGTCTTTCTCTTTCCAGTCTCGCCGCTGGCACGTCTCCGAGTCGAGCCCGACTTCAAATAGAATATCCTATCTACGCACCAAGCCAGCGGATAGGCTATGCAATAGGCATATATTACGTATACCTTCTAATGGCGAACCAATAACCACCAATGCTTTTATAATCCACTTAACGAGGTCTTCCAATCTTCCGTGTACAGGAAACAGCAGGGTTTAAATTTGGCCCTGACAGCCTGTGTGGGGATGGCTATTTGATTAAGATCTTCCATACACACGAAGTGGCGCCTATCGCCTGTTGGTCCTCATTTTTAGACAAGGCTTATAAATCATGCAAATCGCATTAATTTAGTACTTACAGACGGAATCCAAATATACGCGATAACCTTATTCTTAAGAAGTCCTCGATACATCGAAAGCCATTACATCGGTTTCAAGCCCAGCGCGCTATCTGAGTCTCCTAATTTTTCCAGCCAAACCGCCTGACAGAAGACTGACAGACTCGGATTAGTACATAGACTAAAAACAATACTCTCTCAATGTTGAATTTCTTTTGTATGCGACAGTCTGGAGACAGTACCCAAAATCTTTCATTCGCCAAGTTCGAAGAGCATTCGGAATTCCATTCAAGCTGTGTCTGCCAATTGGATGATAAGGAAATTGACACAAAGATCTTGTCATCCGACCCAACCCAAGGACCCGCTCGAAAGTTGAAGTCTTCCCCGCATCTGACACCGCGATATTTGAGGTACTAACCAGAAACGGTAATGCTGCAAATAAGGAAACGCCCCTCACACGACACGACCGTCACTGCCCCCTGCCAATGAAAATCTGTGTGAAGGTCGTTCGTACGTAAGTATTGCTCGTCGCTTATAATTCGAAGCTCGGGTTGTGTTTGTACGCGGCTCAGTGGGCATCAATACGAAGGTCGTCGCCAATTGCGCGAATAATTATTCCATCTTGCACGGTAGTCGAAGAATGGGAAGAACCTACAGTATTCCGATGACGCCTTCGTAAGGGTTCATCGCGCAACCCGGCCTATATAAAATAAGAAATACCAGCATCAGCAACCATGACATGAGGCATTTGGAAGTCCTCTTCTAGACCTTTGAGCCGGACTAGATGACAATTTTAAAGACAAAGGGATCCAGAAGTGAAAACAGAAGCTGCCGGTCAGTCCAAAAAAGGCATGGCTTCGTCTAAATTAAGTATGTTTGATAGGACAAAGTCGGATCATCAAAGGATGGCCAACGAGTATTCTTTTGACCTCCAAATACTGCTAAGCATCGACCATTACCGAAACCGACAATTACTTGCCTTGTTCAAAAAAAACCCCGCAAGAGTCAGCTCTATTCGGCACGTTCGTCTTATTGGCTTTCGATCATTTTAACAAGGGCAAAAATGATCGCGGTTCGAGGTGCTAGTAGAAAGAGATTTGGAGCTTTCGAAGAATGCATAAAACGAGAATTCTCCATGTCTCATGTCACAGACAAAACCCGAAGATTGGTTGCAAAGAAGGTGTCGGATTTTCTACGGCTCGACTGCACTTGCAGTATCGGCATTTTGACGTGGAGAAACAGAAGACAAAAATATAGATTTTTGATTTGGCCGAAGACACGGTGCCGGAACACTGGTATGTCAATAAAAGCGTATGTAAAGGCCTGAGGTGAATGCCTTTCGTTAGTAATCGTCACTTAGATACGATTATAGAAAGTCAGAAAATAGCGAAGTGACTTACCTATTTTGAGTGTCTGTGAGTTGGTGCTATGGTCGCGTTCGCTGCTCGCCCATTGGGCCCCGTGTTGAAATACTTCCATTTCCTCACGGTGGTTGATACATTTGGAGTAGACAGCAGGTCGTAATGACGCATTCGTTGGAGCGTTGTCCCGAATCAATCTAACAAAAAAGCCAAAGAACTCGAAGTATTGACATGAGCAAATAGTGAATGTCGCTCGCTAAAACGATAGGCCACCGTGACAACTCGTCGAAGGAGTGAGTTGTTGAAGAAATATTCACAGTTCCCTGTCAGACGACATTGTCAATTATGTTCACCTTCTGGATCCGTGTAAATCCACATGACTTATTTTCCGGTCCACAGTCAGGGTAGCTTGAGTCAACACACTTCTAGACATTTATGCCTTGGGTTGTGATATCAATCAGTAAAGGTCTGTATCAAAACTTACAAATCTCTCGATTTTCTGGTCCAATGTCCTTACACCTGATTCCACCCAACCGGATTTGAGCATGCTGTCAACTATGAGGGAAAAAGAAATACATTTGCCGAGCGTCAGAGAAGTTAGACTGACATCGGCTTACTGAACAACCCAATCACTGATCCCCGTCTGTTCAGTAATTCTCATCCAAACAGCTGAGGGTTGACGGTGGCGTTTTTAACGAGAAGGTACGAATCTTATTTCAAGCCTGCCGAGCATCCGAGATATTGAACTCGCCTTACGACCAACTTACCACACCCAGTTCCGTCCGATTACCTCACGCAAGACGACTGAAAGGTGATCGTGGCGTTGTTTAACGAGGCACTTGAAGGCGTTTCATAGATTTGAGGAGTGTGTTTATCTGGCTTCGGTGCTCCCGGGAAAGCGTTGAAATACATTATGGACTCTCGGCAGATCCGATTGGTCAAGCTAAAGCCTAGTGGGTCTTGATCAACACGAACAAACAACCGCCATACCGGCGTCTTTTGATCTCAAATCTTCAACTAAAACTTTAGTCTTCAAAGCTTCCTCCCAGAAGCACGACTCCTCGAGCCCAATCGATTAGAGGTTAACCTCACTAGCTTTCGAGACTCGCCCTTGGTGTTTCTCATTCAAAATTTATATTTCAATATGGGAACGGTCCTCCATTGCGTTAGACTCAAATAATTTGCCAATTTACTAGTATATTTTCCGTTATTCGAAAAAATGTACTCACCCCAACGAACTTCATTAGGTTATCATTCCTTCCGATAAGGTGCCTTCGTGTCTCTAAGTTCGTGTGTTCTCAACTTGCCAACTTCCTCCGCTGTTGATTACCCCTTCTTTCAATGAATTCTTTTCATAGATCCTTAACCCTCTGTGGAGTTTCAAGTAATTCAATTCCTGGATGCCACGTACATATATAGTCTCTGGACGTGGTTGGTTTATCACTTGCCCCAGATTCGCGTCGACGTTACACTTGTGGGAACGCGTTTCGGAAACCCAGTGTCAGACAGGTTTTGCACGATCCACTTCGTGGGACAACCCTAAGTAAGTCAGAGTATTCGTCATTGGTACAGAAGACCTCATAATCTAGGCAAATTCATTCAAATCGTGTTTTTCCTCAGCCTGGCGAACTGGAAGTCGGGAGTCCAAATTTACCCGAACCTTTAGCCGCATCCTTTCCTTCCCAAGGATGACTTCCCAAGGACGCCTTCTAAAGAATGCCAATACAATCCCCCTCAGTGGGCGACGACTACGGAATTGATTATCTCGGTCTGTTAGCCAATCACCTCCGACCAATCGAACCTACTCCACAGATACACTTGCCGGCCGGCAAACTGAGCGTGAGCGCCCCTGAGTGCAAGCACTCGGTTCACTGACGTCGAGGATGATGTAGTGCAATCGTCAAATCCGGAGAAATTATTATTTCAGCCTGATGCTATCACCTTTTAGGTTGTATTCTGCCGAATTCATTTGCTGTTCAATTCAAGGTCTGGTTGAGTATCGAACTCTCCAGAAAATTGTAGAGACCCGCCTCGTCTTGATGAAAAGCAGTTGCGAAGCCAGCATTTTATTTCGTATGTAAATTCCCTCCTTGAGCTGAACTACATCACATCTTTTCGATATTCAAGTCAGTCGCATTTATTATTTCCTACCAATTCTGACGAAGATAGAATGTAATTCGCCAAGTCTAGACCATTCTTTAAATTATGGAACCCCAGCTCGTAGACGGATCCGTTATTGCATGGGACTTCGATCACTGCAAGGAGATAGACCAACTCGATCGAAATATTGCACTTAGGGACGTGGAGAATTCAACGGACCTCTTTCTTCCCCATTCACCCATCATGGTAAGTGAGAAATGTTTGATTTTTCCTAATTATAATCTTAATCTCTGTGCGCTACAGCCTAGTCAACTCAACACCCCTCCAACGGATGAACATCCAGCACAGACGCAGCTTCACTCTGTTTCTGTTTCTTCGTCGTTCTTCCCCGGATCGCACAACTCTGTTTCTGATACCATATTTCGCTCGTCAGATGCGGTTTTATTCTATGTGAACTCAATGGTCCTCCTTGAAGCATCAAGGACCATCTTCCAGGAGTTTTTAGGGGCATCACTCGAGGAGAAAAGGTTTCGAGATACCATCATCGACGTCCCCGAATCGTCTGCGATTCTTAACATAATCATCCATACCAGTTACAAGCTCTCTTGCGCTAAGCACTCACCCCCTTTCGATGATGTCGAATCTGCCCTCAACAGGATGCCAGTTTACGGCCTTGAACCCAGAATTCACGTATTGCCCCAAGGCCCGCTTTACGATATCCTCCTCTCTTTTGCACCCGTGCACCCCATCCGACTCTACGCCCTCGCCGGCCACTTTGGCCTCCAAGATCTCGCAGTATACACGTCCTCTCATCTTCTATCCTACGACCTCTCTGAGATAACAGACGATCTTGCCAAACGCATGGGCTCTACCCATCTCAAGCGCCTCATGTGTTTACACCTCAACATTTTAGAGTCGCTCAAGGCAGTTATCCTGCAGCCACCGCATCTACATCCACCTACCCCAACCTGCGACTTCGCCGAACAGAAGAAATTGGCTCGGGCATGGGCGCTAACTGCGTCGTACTTAGCCTGGGACTCCCGACCAGGTAGGTCTCTCTTTAACTTCGAGTTTTTTCCCCCGTCAACTCGGAAAGTAGATCTATCTATCCATAGGATGCAAACCACGTTTCTGAGTTTAGGAGATCATCTTACGTGCGCCCAGTGTGACGCTGTCTTGAAATCGCGGGTCAGGGAAGTCGTGGTCAAATGGGTGGACGTCAAGGTTCGTAAAAAAGGTGTTCCTGTATCATATATACTGAACGACGTGATAACCAGAGAACGATATGAAACGCAAAGCTATACTGAACACTCAAATGGGACTATAGCAATGCTCAACCCCTTTTCAGTGAATGATGCCATGCATGTCATGTAAATGACCTCATTGGATCTCCATGTCAGCCAACGGGTCTGTATTTTTTCTACTTTTTTGATGGGTTAATTTTGGTTTTTTTTTGGTTTTCGTGTACATATAGTGCAAAGATGCAGCCTTATGTTCTCTTTGCCGTCTTGTATTATTACTTGGGTTTTCATGACTAGATGGTATCGCAGTCATCATTAATTTAATAGGTATCGCTGTACCAGAATCACTTTCCAGTGGGTTCAGGGCTATCGCTGTTCAAGTTTAGCAAACTCAGAGTGTCCCCATTTGACGACAGACTACGTACCCGCTGGAGGATCTTTCATATTTTAAACTCGTGATGATCTGTGGCAACGAAAGCGTCACCGGTGATGGACGGGCAGAGGGAACTAAGGCCGAGTCATTTGACCGAGGTACCAGTGAACTAATAACATAGAAGCTATCTTAGAATTACAAAGTGTACAACAATCCCCGAAAATATGCTGTATCATACATAGTATACAATGCAAAGATATCCGGACCCGGCCTAGTAATTATTGTCCATTCGTTAATTTCAAAAACTATCCGAAATTTCCTCCCTCTTAACGAGCCCATTGAGCGGGCTGAAATTTCCAGGCGACACCTTCCTCGGAGGCGGGTAGGTTAAGCTCAACTTAAATCCAGCGTCGATGTAAGCCTGTAAGAAAGGCCAGACATCGAGGACCTTGTCGCGCGTAAATGTAATCTTGACATCGGCCAGCCGTGCAATTGGTGTATCCGACAATTCGCTTGCTTTCATCCTTTGCTGGATGAACGACAGTGCGGCCCGGTCATCGAGCATGTGAGATTCCTTAAATTCGAGGGAGCGGAGTTGGGGACAAAGGCACCGGTCATAGGGGTCCGGTAGGAGAAGGTCGAGGAAGGCATTCATTATCTTCATCGTAAAGGGCAGGGCACTCCTAGCCCGCGCTTGCTCTCTTGAAACCCCAAAACGGGAGCGTTTGTTGGTGAGATGCGTCAGATTGGGGGTAAGCTCGAAGACCTCGACAAGGTCTGAGAGGGTATAAAACTGAATGTCCGTGGTTAAGCACTCGACACGGTTATTGGGTCGCGAAAGGAGTGTAAGTAATGGGCACCGACGGCTACTTGACGGCCAGAAAATGGTGTGGTACGTGATGACGCGGAGAGAAGGAACGTCTAAGCACTCGAATAATGTCACAAGGGATAGCGCCGCGTCCACGATGGCTAGGTTTTCCAGCGACGGCAAACTTATCACATCGGTCGAGGGGCTAATGGCATCAGCCGTGTCGATGATGTCCAGCACACAATGCACAAGATTCTTACACCTATTGAAGATTCTATATGCTTCGTCGATGGTCAACTTTCGATTTCTGGATATGGATGCTACATCAGAAAGTACAAGGTGGGTGATGCGAGACCAGTCGCACTCAAGAGTGGAGATTCGGTACGGGAATTGGGCGAGGTGGATGACACGGAGTTTTTTTGCATTGAGGATGCCGCTGCTCGCCCATACGTTGTCGTGCATCGTCCGCCGGGAGAACTTGAGGTGGAGATATTCGAGGACGGGGAGGTTACCCGCGGGTATTGCAGCTAAGAAATTGGAATGGTCTCCGTTTGGAATCGTCATTTCAAGACTCCGCCAGCGGTGGGAGAATTTGAGCAAAATCTCAAGGTACGTCCGAATGTACGTGTTCTGAGTGAGAGGGAGGCTATCCCGTGGATTTAATGAAATTGATAACGGGCAACTGCCCGACCGAGTGAGCCAGTCGCGAACGGCTTGGCAGTGGCTTTGGAATCTCTGCTCGAAATCTGTGCAAAGCTGTTGGAATGCTTCTGATGGGATCCAAAAAGTGAGTCCGCCATGAACGGGGGGTACTGGTAGGGGTATGTGCAGCGTTGCCCAGAGACGAGGCGTATGATACGCTATCGACCTCCAGCGACTGGAAATACGGCCCAGCAAGAGAGGCGCTTCTGCAGCACTCATAAGGGCATTGTGCTTGTCAGGAAGACAAAACAGGAAGATCTCCCGCAGCATGTCGTCAGGTAGTCGCCGAAATGGCGTGAGGAGTTTGCGATGCTCGTCAATGGCATTATCCAGGTCATTGCGTTGTTTCTGGAGGTCGTCTATTATGGCCTGTAAATGTGAAATATCCTCCGTGAGCCGTGCCAGTTCCGCCTCTGGCTCTTTGAGCAGTTGAAGAATTTGAGCTCTGTCGATGCTTGAAGGAACATAATTGGTATGTAGGTATTCCGAGAATGGAGAAACAAAGGTTGGCTATATCAAACAGAGATGTAGCGAGGATTCAACAGCTTGTCGTAATTTGGTAGATTTTGAAATGACGCACCATGGTAGTATTTGGTCGTGAAGCGCCCGCCACATTCCACCTCTCGCTCAGTAGTTGCACGAAAGACCAACCAGACGTCTAGATTGCACCAAGAGTGGTCCCTATGCAGCGCTCAAGTCCTAGCCCTGGCGCCAGAGACCTCTGTAAAAGTAAAACAAAGCCTAGATAGGTGTATGGGAACAACCAGTGACTTGACCGAGGGCAGGCGCTGGACTGGCCATGGAGGCCATTGATCGGACCACCCGGTGGGCCTGACAAAATGCAAAACTCAATTCACACGGACCCAAGTTCAACACTACCTTATGTCCCCTTCGGGGTGACATACGAAAAAATTGGAACGATACAGAGAAGATTAGCATGGCCCCTGCACAAGGATGACACGCTTTCCCGGAGTGGTAGATCTACGGATCTCAATATTTTTTTTCTTTTTTTTTCTATCACTGAAGAATGCTTTCAGGCCGTTCGAAAAACCATGTTTCGGTGCTCTTCTGTTTACACTTTTCTAAAGAAAAAACTGTATGTCAAGGCAACTTGAATGTGCATACGAAGCGTATTTTATTGATTTGAAAATACATTAATTTCATGATAAGAGACCACCTTCCGACCTTCGTGTTCGCTCATCAATTGCTTTTGGTCTCCGACGAAGGCTCGAGGCCTTCCCAAGTAGCAATTTCGCACCCTAACCAACGGTACATCCTTTTCTCTCCCAGTTCAAAGCTATCAATTTCCTTTAATCGTTAAAGGGCTGGATAACTTGGGATATCCAAACTCGTTTTCGTCCAGCCGTTTCAAATGTCCAAGGGTGTGCCCATGACCATGAAACCCGTAAGTCCTAACTCCAGATATCATAAACAGTCACAACACGCCCTCGCTTGTTCCTTTTGCGAAAAAATCTGGTCCAGTATCTGTTAACCGGTACTGCAACGCCGCACTTCGCGGTATCAATTTCACGGTCTCTGACGGTGCGGAGAAACCAGCATGAAGGGCTACCTGAATTTTATGAAAGCACTCGTTGATCACAAATTAGGATACTCTTTAACCTTACTTACCTCTCCGCTGACAGTACCGCTCCTCCCGCTCGCAAGAGGGAGCACTTCAAGGTGATACGTGCATATCTGGAGAAGATGACTGAACACCTCGTCAGGTTCGTTCGGAGTCACTATATGATGCCGGATGAAGAGAGTCGCGTTAGCCTGTCCACCTCGAACGATCAGTCACCGAACACGAGCAATAAATCGACACCAAACCGACCTTCAAACACACAGCACGTAGCGCGCGAGCGAACCGTACGACATCAATTACGGGGATGCCTATCCACTCCAGCATCGTCATATCATCCAGAATGACAATCTTCGGTCTGTCCGCGGCTTGATCCAAGCTCTCTTTCACGCGATTGAAAACGCCCTTGAGCAAATTTCCTCCTTCGCTCAAAGGGGATTGCGCGTCTCTGAGCACCTCGATAAACTCGAGCGATCCAGAGTCGAAATGCCGTTCAAGGTTGACGCTCTTAAATGAAAAAGTGGCTTAAAAACCCATAGAAAACCAGATTCCAGATAAGAGAACGAACAGATTTAGAAGCGAGAGCCTTCCATCGTCCGAGACCTTCAGAAACTGAAAGTATGATTGCTTTTGGTTTCGGCTTTTCTTTGAGATGTGAAGCTAGACATCGGTGAAGCACAAAGTCTGCAGGTGCCGCTAGTCTGTCCGTTATAAGGAGAATAACACCTTCCGGTAGGTTAAACGGAGGGAATAGAGGCATAGAGGCACCAAATACGAATCGAATAAAAACACTTGAAAAGAAAAAACGCGTTTGATTTTGGCGAGACGGACTTGTCTATTTACATCTGATTGGATCTAAGCGCTTCGCCCTTTTGCGCATGACCTTTATCAATGTCAGAGTTAAAGGCGAAAGTCGAAACAAAAATAATTTTATCAACCACGCAGCACACTGCATATTGCGCGGCACCAAAGAAACATCATAGGACGACCTATATACATATGTCATGGGCTACATAGAACGTAACGACGACAAGGCATGGACTACTCCAGCTGCGCCTATCTTGAAAAGCACAACGTCGCTTAGAGCTTGCCGAGGGCAGGGTTCGTGGTGCTCTGGCCAGCAGCCTTGGCACGCTTGCGGAGCATCTGGGTCGACTTGTTGCCACGGATTCCTCCACCCCATTGGCGACGATGCTCATCGTACTTGTCGGTGCTACATATTCCGCATTAAATACACGACCGATTGATGACGTGACAAACAAGACTTACAAGTTGGCCTTGGCGGCGCTGACAATAGTTGCGAGTTCACGCTGGTCCTCGCTCTTGACCTCTTGGACGGCAACGACGGCAGCGGTCTTCTTGTGGACAACAGTACCGAGACGTGCTTTGCCCTTGACAATAACGTAGGGAACACCCATCTTACGGCACAGAGCAGGAAGGAAGACGACGAGCTCAATGGGGTCAACATCGTGGGCAATGACGACTAGAGCGGCCTTCTTGGCTTCGACCAGCGCGACGATATGGTTAAGACCGTACTTGACGAACAAGGGCTTCTTGTCGGCCTGTAAACAATAAAGTTAAAACCTTCAGATAGAATTCAATCCAAAAGCACACATACCTTGGTGTCTGCAGCCTTGTTCTCAGCAACGGCAGCAGCGGCTGCGTCCAAACGAGCCTTCTTCTCCTGCTTTGACTCCGGGCGGTATTTGTTGAGCAGTTTGAAGAGCTGCGTGGCCGTGTTCTTGTCCAAGGTGTGCGAGAATTGGGCGATGGCGGGTGGGACTTTCAGACGCTGGTGCAGAATGACCTTCTGGCGCTGAAGGCGAACGTACTCAGGCCATTTAACGAAACGAGTCAGGTCGGTCTGAGGGCGGATGTCCTGGCCTGTAAATGGTGCAAAGATAAACATCAATAGAAAGCTTCAGTATAGAATTATGACACCCACCAATACCGAAGTTCTTGGGGGTAGCCTCGAAGAGAGGATTCTTCTTGGCTTTAGTAGCCTTGCTCGCTCCGAAGGGAGCAGAAGCAGGCTTCTTTCCGGATCCGGGTTTTGATTTGGGAGGCTGGTCATTGAGACGAAGTCAGCAAAAGCAATCCTCGTAGAAGATTACGATGCGCCTCGGAGCTCTAGCGCCATGTGTGCTATCGAACGATAAAACACCACATGGCCCAGCGTTGGAACGCTTCATAGCTTCTTCCACAGCAGCAGAAGAAAAGCTCCACGTTCCGAAAGATCGCGAGATGATAAAACCTCGAATCTTTCAACTGATACGGTCCTGAAAGAAAGAAGGCTTTGTTAGGTGTAACCCAAGGTCATCCGAACCAACGACATACCATCCACCCTCAATTTGTGTTACTTTGGGTAGTAGGACCGCTGCCTGGTCGAGCCCCTCGATGCGAAAAGCGTTAAGCCTACCATTTTGTCGTTGTTGCTTGAGGATGCTTGAGGATGGGTTAGAAGGTGAGGAAAGTGCGTGGGCTGTGAGGACGCAGGTCTGCGTGATTTAAGTCTCCGCCTTAAATTCGGCTCCCCGGCGGACCCTGGTGCCGGATTCTTTCTTGAGTTCTCGTATCGATGCCCAGAACAGCAAAACTGCGTCAGGCTGACTGAAATACAGAGCGTTTCGTTCGAAATGGAATTACATAATCCATGGGATAAAATTGGACGATTTACGTTGGTCCTGGTGTCGTTGGAACTTGTGCTAACTTGGGATACATGCCCTCGTTGCAAATGGGAGTTGCGTCATGAACCCATGAAAGGATTCAAATGAACAATATTATTCTTCAACAATAGTATGTGCTTCCATCTCTTTACTTCCAATACTTTAGCCAGCCTATTTGCCAGTTCGAACAAAATGAATTTTGGGACGAGTCCGAGTCTTCAGCACTGTGAAACTTCAAGGAATAGGCCGGTGAGTTAGCAATTTACTTCAAAGCCCTCACAATACTTAGTACCAGCAATATCGTAAAGGGTGGAAAGGGTTGAAAATCAGACCGCTTTGCTGTAAGAATTTTTAGTAGTAAATTCTCTACAGACTCCAGACAGAAGCCAGTTACGGTAATCCAGATCAATATAATAAGTCGAAAAATGACTCGTCTGAGTCATAGTCCGTAGGATAAAACTGCAGACCGTCCCACTCAAGATCAACAATAATTTCTCGCAGTAGATCCACACCAGCCTTTGTGACTCGGGAACAGCCTTTAATCTTCAACTTCCATACTTCAAAGCCGCATTCATATCTCCAGATGAGACAGTCTTGCAAATCTTGGATTGTAAGACCACTCATGTAAGAATACTCCTCGAAGTCAACGTCCTCCATCGAGAAGAAATGGAGGCCAGGAAAAGGAATTAGATCAGAATGTGGAGATTTTATCAAGAAGTCTCGATCCCATGGGTATTCTTGCAATGCCTCTGTAAAGCACTTTGCGCCAGTTCCAGAGGTGGACACAGACTTCAGGTGGGGGAGCGTCCCGAGTGTCCCTGCGACTACGCTGGGTGAAAACTTCGATTTTAAGTGTAGGTCATGGAGACTCTCCAACGAAATCGCTTCAAAGATGGTTATCAGAAGTTTATCTTGTTCTGTCGTTTCTAACTGTGTTTCGCAACTGCACGACAAATCGAGAGTGGGGATTGTTGTATTGCACTCTGCCTCGAAGTCTGGTGCTGAATAGGCCTGGAATTTAAGGCCGTTTGGATAGGCTGCTGAGATTATAAGGTTACGAATGAATATTCCGCAGGATTTTGCTGCTGGTGAAATTGCGGTTAATATCGCTGTTAGCGCACCGGTGAAGTCTGGATCACTTCCGGAAGGGGTTTTGCACACGACGGTAATAATAACAGTGGGCAAAAAAGAGATGGACTTAAAAAATTGTTGCACTTCTTGAGTTGAGGAGATTACACTCAACCTTTGAAGGCTTGATAAAACGATGGACTCTTGAGGTTGTTCACTGCCTTGGGCGACGGGTAGGGAACCAACAAGGTCGAGAGATCCCAGGTGAGGCATGCGTTGAAAAGCATTCCATAGTTGTGTCGCCGTCGGTCTGGAAGCCAGTGGAATGTAGTGAATCTGCAAGGATGTGACTGAACTGGGAAGGTGGAAATCCCAGTTGATTTTGCACCGAGTGACTTCAAGTCGGCGTAGACAATCCATTTTGCGAAGAATGTCTTCGGGAAGCTCGCATTCTCTCTCCAAAGAATCGTCGTCCGTACTAAATGGATTGCATGATTCAGTGAGATGTATGCCGAGAGTCTCCAGCCTTGGTGCGGACTCTGGCAAGCCAGAGAGCAATTTATGTAGCCTGTCAATTTTGAAGTCTGATAGGCTGAGGTGACTAATTCGCGATATGTAGCGTAGGGCCAATGAAACCGCTTCAAGGGGGAAAACATCGTCATCTGACGACTCGGCATCTACTATGAGGCTCGCCGTTTTCGACCTGGAAAGCATTTCCGCCGACCAACGAGCATTGGTGAGGGGAAGACTGGTCCACAGGGACGGCAAATTCAAAGCTATATCACGCCATTCATGGCATACATGAGTGACTTTGATCCAAGCTGGATTACCCTTCCGATGCGGTCTCTCCCACGAGTTGAACCAGATCTGGATCATCACCTCGAAAATTTTGCAAAGCAACTCGGGGGGGAATCGCGATATCGGAACGAAAGTATTCCTCCACTTCCTAAGTTCTACCAAGAAAGCTTGGTGGTTGTCGGCTTCTTGGTCGGTATGGGCTGCCAAGTCAGCCTGCAGTTGTTTATCGATTTCTTGATCGATAAGACGAAGAGCATCTTCCGTGCTTGCACTTTCATTCACTAGCAATTGGATGGATTCGAGATCTCGCGAAGGTGAACTAGCTAACGATGACAATTGAATCAGTTCTAAACATGAATGAAAAAGGAACAAAATTATGAACTTACTGTGCTCCATTACAATGCTAAGCAGGCCACAGAAGTCAGCCCTTGTCGATCTGGATCAGTGGATAGTTGTAAATAAGTGACAGAAAAAGTTTGACGGATTCGGGTTTTCGGACCGTTCCTTTTCTTTCCCAACCACTGTTTTGTGCACCAGCCTATTGACCAGTTCGACTAAGATGAAATCTGGGGCCCGGCCGAGTGTACAGCACTGTGTGAGACTCAAAGGAACAGCCGGTCATTTGAAAGCACTCGCAATGCTTAGCAGCGGCAATACGGTAAATGGTGGAAAGGGAGGAAAACCGCTTTGTCCTATGAATTTCGATAGAGTCCAGACGAGAAACATACCAAAAACCTGATGCAATTATGCAAAACTTAGTCCCTAATCACATGTACTCGTACACTGGCACTCAACAATAACCAAAAGATAAACCACATAGAGCCTGGTGTTGTTTCGTCATAGGCACTGGCGTAATAAATCCCTGAACTCCGCGTTAGACTGGTCCGAGTCAGAGTCCTCAAACTCCAAACCATCCCACTCAAGATCGACAATAATTTCTCGCAGAAGATCCACACCAGCCTCCGTAATTCGGGGACAGAGTTTGATGTTCAACTTCCACACTTCAAAACCACATTCATATCTCCAGATAAGACAGTCTTGCAAATCTTGGACTCTAAGTTGGCCCCCGTAATATTCATCGAAGTCGACATCTTCCATCGAGATGAAATGAAGGCCAGGAAAAGGAATCAAGTCAGAATGTTGAGATTCTATCAAGCGGTCCAGGTGTAATGGGATTTCTTGCAGTGCCTCTATAAAGCACTCCACACTAGTTCTAGCAGTGTACACTGACACCAGGTGGGGGAGCGTCCCGAGTGTTTCTGCGACTACGGTGGGTGAAAATTTCGATTTTAAGTGTAGGTCATTGAGACTCTCCAACGAAATCGCATCAAAGATGGTTATCAGAAGTTTATCTTGTTCTGTCGTTTCTAACTGTGTTTCACAACTGCATGACAAATCGAGAGTGGGGACTGTTGTATTGCACTCTGCCTCCAAGTCTGGTGCTGTATAAGCCTGGAATCGGAGGCCGTTTGGATAGGCTGCCGAGATTATAAGATTACGAATGAGTATTCCGCAGGATTTTGCTGTTGGTGAAATTGCGGTTGATATCGCTGTTAGCGCACCAGTGAAGTCTGGATCACTTCCGGAAGGGGTTTTGCACACGACGTGAATAATAACAGTGGGTAAGAAAGAGATGGCTTTAAAAAATAGTTGCACTTCTTGAGTTAAGGAGATTACAATCAAGCTTTGAAGGCTTGATAAGACGATGGTCTCTTGAGGTGGTTCAATGCCTTGGGCGACGGGCAGGGAATCAACAAGATCGAGAAATCCCAGGTGAGGCATGCGTTGAAAAGCATTCCATAGTTGTGTCGCCGTCGGTCTGTAAGCCGGTGGGATGTCGTGAATCCGCAAGGAGGTGACTGAACTGGAAAGGTGGGAATCCCAGTCGATTATGCACCGAGTGACTTCTAGTCGGCGTAGAGAATCCATTTTGCGAAGAGCCTTTCCAGGGAGCTCGCAATGTCCCTGCCAGTGCGATGAGGAACTGATGCCTAACGGGCTACCGAGATATATAGTAAGACTTTCTAGCCTTGGTGCGGACTCTGGCAGGTCAGAGAGGAGTTTTTGTAGCTTGCCAGCATTAATATCTGATAGTCTTAGGTGGCTGATTCGCGATGTGTAGCACAAGGCTGATAAAACCGCTTCATAGGGGAAAATCACCCTAAATGAACTAAATGACCACTTAGCATCCACGATGAGGCTCGCCGCTTTCGACCGAGAAAGCATCTCCGCTGACCAACGAACATTTTCGAGGGGAAGATTGGTCCACAGGGAAGGCGAATTCAAAGCTATATCACGCCATTCATGGCATACATGGGTGACTTTGATCCAGTCTGGATGACCCTTATATGAGTTGTTCCAGATCCGAATTATGACCTGGAAAATTTTGCAAAGTAACTCGGAGGGAAGTCGAGATATCGGAACGAAAGTATTCCTCCACTTCTTGAGTTCTACCAAGAAAGATTGGTGGTTATCGGCTTCTTGGCCGGTATGGGCTGGCAAGTCAGCCTGTTGTTTATTGATTTCTTGATCGATAAGATGAAGAGCGTCTTCCGTGCTTGTACTTTCATTTATTAGCAGTTTAATGGATTCTAGATCACGCGAAGGTGAACTAGCTAACGATGACAGTTGAATCAGTTCTAAACATGAATGACAATGGAACAAAACTGTAAACTTACTGTGCTCCATTGCAATGTTAAGCGGGCTACAGAAATCAGCCCTTGTCGATTTGGATCAGTGGATGGTTGTGAATAAGTGACAGAAAGAGTTTGATGTCTCTCGGATTTTCGGACCGTTTGTCGCTTTCCCAACCATATTTTTGTGCCTCCAAACTTCACCGCAAAATGTTCCAAGACTCGAGCAGACTTTCTCATGCCTTAAAAATTCCTGTGAATTTATGACTTTCCCAGTCTCGAAGCATGAAAACTGATGTCAATCAACATGTTATGCCATTGAGAGACGCGATATCTGAAGTATAAATCCACGATATCAACACGTTCTGGGTGCCATGAATGGACGACAAGGGACTATGCATGTGGTATTTTTCCTGTCGGGTTTCGAAGCAACAGGCAGTTCCTCCGATGAAGTAATTGTTGGAGTATCGACTGGAATAGGCGACGATGGCGACAAAAAGTGTTTCTAAGAATGATGGGAGCCAGGAGCCAGGGGCAGGCGAAGAAGAGTGTTCAGTGGTGGTGAGGTTGGTTAAGTGGTTTTTGGCGAGGTGTTTGATCAAGGTGAATGCCAGGGGGTAAGCGCATGCACTTGAAGGGTTCCTATCCCATCGGTGGAGGAACCTAAATGCAAATCTGGACGGAGACTGAAGCATTTGTAGCAACTGCGGCAAAGGCTCAGCCACTTAAACCAGGCAATCAGCCGAATCGCGGATGGACGGCTATGACTACGCTGTTAGTTTTTGTCCTGAAAGATAGGATGCTTTGTCAAACCAGATCCACGTTACAACTGCCAGCAGCGACACAAAATACACATACAAGTTAAAGCAAGTGAAAGATTACCACTGCCGGGTGGGACGGTTCCGACTTCGATCTTCATCCTCCCAATGCCGAGCACGACCGTCCCATCGTCGTTCTCGGTGTCTGTGGGCTTCTTCTACTTCACGACGATTGAAGACGTCGCCGTATCCACTGCCCTCTCCGCCATAGACGGTGCTTGGCGTTGCATTGCCATCCATTTCTCGTTTCTTCCGTCGGATAAGTTCTAAAGCCCGCTCTCGCTCAGAGGACTCCCTAGAAAGCCGAGCTTGCACCTCTGGAGGTCTATCGGAGTCAGGTTTCATAGGTGGAGCAGGTCGCCGGAATGGTTTCGCAGATGAAGGAGATGAACGGGATGCTAACTGTCTTGTTATTGAGGTCAACGGATCATGCGCAAATTTTCGAGAATCTTCGCGTTTCCTGAATCATGGTAAGCGTGAAATCTCAAGGAAGGCTGTCAATGAAAATACTAACTTTCGCTCGTCTTCGACTTCCTCTGGTTTATCTTTCGCTCGCTCTGAGTACCAGGGCTTGAGATCCTTCGCTGATGGTGCCAAAGGTACACCTTTCTCAGTTTCAGCGGCTGGTTTCTTTGAGACCTTCAAAGCAATTGCATTCTGTGCCACAGATACGTTAGTAAGAATGCTCAATATAATATCTAAGCCACACAAACATACAAGTTCTAAGTCTTCGAATAAGTTGATATGCCCATTTGTGGTCGGTAATATAGGTGCCTGTATTGAACTTGTTGAGGGGATGTGTTTAAGGTCGTCATCTGGCCTCTTCTTCTTCTTTTCGGCTTTGTCTAGGACACCAGCTCTTTCTCGCAAAAGATCAATCCTAGCTTCCGAGTCCTATTTTACTAAGAGTTCAATAAAGATAAGACCGGTATCCAGCAAAACGTACCGCTAGCATCATCCTTCCCTCCTCCTTGGCTTCCTTCAACCGAGCTTCCTCTTCATCCCGTCGAACTTTTTCGATATTATCCCGTCGATATGGATGGTAGGATTTGTGATGAGCGATGTTAAGCTTCCCCATTGCTGGAGATGGTGGTTGGCGTCAAGTGACAAAGGGTGAACTCAAATAATGTGACTCAACTATGTAACCTTGATTTTGAACCACATCATTACAACATCGTTTTCTCTGCAAATGGCTATGAATTGAGAAACTACACCCTTGGATATTTCCCGGAATATATCAACGAACACTTTAACGACGCCTAGCAAGCCAAAATATGTCAACATTATTGCCATTTCACAAGACAATAATTGAGAAGATACATGACCCAGCCACTAGTGATTTATTGATTCTGGCGAGAGGCTTAGGCCTTCGCAGAATCTTATGCACGCTTATGAAGATCTATGACTCTCCACAGAACCTGGTTTTATTGGTTAATGCCACCTCGGAAGAGGAATCCGCTATTGGCGAAGAATTAGGGATTATTGGCTGTCGAAGACCTGGCCTGCGCGTGGTTGCTTATGAGACAGGAAGCAAGGACAGGTGCGGTTTGTAGCCCAGTTTCATCTGATTATTTCACAAATTGAATCATACAGGCAGAATCTCTATCGCCAGGGTGGCCTAATCTCTGTTACTTCTCGTATATTGGTTGTTGACATGTTGCAGTCGAATATACCGACAGAATTAATCACTGGGATGCTCATTCTGCATGCAGAAAGGTAAGTCATAACCATTCGAAAAACACGCTTGAGGTTTAACATCTCGTAGGGTGACTGCACTGGTATTGGAAGCATTTATCGTCCGATTATTCCGTGAAAAAAATAAGAAAGGTTTTGTCAAAGCCTTCACCGATCAACCAGAGCACATTACAAGCGGTCTTTCGCCCCTCAAGAATATAATGAAGGAGTTGCAGCTGCGAAATGTTCATATCTATCCTCGGTATTTCCGTCACTTCTCGGCAGGCGAAGAGTCTGATTGTGTGCAAGATTTCACGAACAAATCAAGACGTGTCTTGAACGCCGACGAGCCGATGTCGTTGAGTTATCTCAAAATCTGACTGAGCCCATGGCCGATATTCACCATGCCATTATCCAATGTATGAACACGACTCTTTCCGAACTCAAACGTTCAAACACAACCGTACGCTCATCAACTTTCCTACTGGCTCTATTTACTCAATTAAAATACAGCTCGACCTCGACGACTTCAACGTCGAAAATGCGTATTTTCGGTCATTCGAGATTATCGTACGCCGTCAACTAGACTCAGTCTGGCATAAAGTGGGACCGAAAACTAAACAACTTGTAAATGACTTGGGAACGTTGCGTCGTCTGTTAAAGTACGCATAACGTTCCGTTCCTTGATATTATGCAACTAATTTGTACTGCAGTTATTTGCTGACCTATGACGCCTTGCAATTCCACTCGTACTTGGAAACGCTCATTGCGGCTAATACCACCACCGCCACTGGCGGTGTCAAGCAGCATCAGTCTCCCTGGATGCTGACAGACGCCGCTAACATCATCTTTCAGTCTGCACAACGCAGATGCTATACCATAACCGCACCGTCAAAAAAAATGCCAGTCATTGACCTTACCGAGGACGACGATGCATGGGCTGCGCTGGACGAAATTGAAGGCAACTTCGCGTCTGCACCGACCAAGGGAAAAGAGAAACAAACGGATTCGAGGCCAAACTGGCTTCCAGATGGCCTCGAACCGGTGCTCGAGGAACTCCCAAAGTGGAACCTATTATCAGAAATTCTACTAGAAGCTGAAGGCGAGATCATCAGGCAGGATAGTTTGAAGAAGACGGGTACATCGTGTGAGTCAGCTGGCTAAAACATGTACGTATATCTGGTTCCTGATATTTTATTTTCAGCACAGCCCAGCTCATCGAACACGATACTCGTTATGGCGTCGTCGACCAGGGCATGCAGCCTTATTACGGAATTTCTGGGGTCAATGGATCATGACGCACAACCTGGCTCCAAAGGGCGGCCAATGATGTTGCGCAAGCTTCGTGCATATCTCTGGTGGAAGGGAAAGATGACTGAAAAGAAGCAAACAGCCAAAGGCTCTTCTGTTTCGAACAAGCATGGCGTTGATAACTCGAATGATTTATACGGAACCCAAGATGGCATGAGCGAGGCACTCAAGAAGAAGGACAAAGAAAAGGCTCTAAGGACCCAGAACCGACGACGGGTGCGTGGAGGTGCACCTGCTGCCTCTGGAAGCCGGAACGATGAGAATGCCATCGCGAAACCCGAACCAAAGGAGATGGACCTCAATGCGCTACAGAATGAGGCTGACGCTTTTGCACAGTTGTAAGTCTTCACTTCCATTGCACATTTACTCCAAGTACTCATGCCCTGTGGACCATGATAGCTGGGAATCGCAAGGAGAAGCCATCCTTTCTGGACAGCCCCTGAATTTAATTGACGATGTAGCATTTCTCGACTTCGGATCCGACACCTTGGAGAGCGACTTTGACGACAACTATGGGTTGTTGGCTCCGGAACAGACTGTCCTTGTACGGGCATATTCAGACGACACTGACGATAGAATTTTGATGGAAGTTAAACCCAAATTTATTGTCATGTTCGAGCCTGATATGGATTTTGTTCGTCGAATTGAGGTTAGGTCTCAACGTGGCCATTTTGCAATTTTGCTGATCTGTTTGGGTTTGTTTCTCAGGTCTACAAAAGCTCAAATCCAGGTCTTGCTGTCCGCGTGTATCATATGGTGTACGGCAACTCTTGCGAAGAACACAAATATCTGGCTGGGATTAGACGCGAAAAAGATTCCTTCCAACGACTGATCAAAGAACGCGGGGTACATCGCCGCCACGTCTATTCTTTTCTTCGATTTTGCTAACTGGTATAATCATAGTCAATGTTAATTACCCTGGTTGAAGACCGTCGGGAAAGCACGGACCCTATCATCAAGACAATCAGCTCTCGTTTGGCGGGAGGCAGGCGAGAGCTAAACAATGAGCCTTCTAGGGTAATTTTGCACAATCAACCGTTGATCAAACTCTTAATGATCCTCAAAGGTTATCGTGGATATGCGAGAATTTCGGTCAACACTGCCATCGCTGTTACATGCATCTTACTTGCTTGTAATACCCGCAACTCTAACAGTCGGCGACTATATCTTGACGCCGGATATCTGCGTCGAGCGTAAAAGCATATCAGATTTGATATCAAGTTTTAATAGTGGACGACTGTGAGTTGCTATCTTATCTTATATGACAATAATTTTAATTCCTTATTTCATTAGATACACCCAATGTGAGATGATGACGCAGCATTACAAGTATCCTATTCTCCTCATTGAGTTCGAAGAAGATAAGGCATTTACTCTTGATGTAAAGTTGTTCATAGTCACTGTTTTCACGATTATACTTACCTCTGCATCAGACCATTGGTGAGATCAAAACATATGGAAAGCCGAAGTATCCTACGAAAAAGCAATCGGCCGGACCACCGGACAAACCCAGCTATACACCACCTACGCTTCAGTCAAAACTCGTTCTCCTCACCTTGTCATTCCCCAAGGTTCGAATCATTTGGTCATCGTCGCCCTATGCCACGGCCGAAATCTTCAAGGACCTCAAAATGAATAACCCAGAACCAGACGCTTCAAAAGCTATCACGGTTGGGGCGGACGACGACCCAGATGTTGGTGCTGGCATCAACACCGCTGCAGAAGAAGTTCTCCGTTGCATTCCTGGAATCACGGCTAAAAACGTGAAAATCGTGATGAGCAAAACCAAGAATATCGAAGAGCTTTGTAACTTGAGCTTAGCAGAAGTACAGGGGATTCTTGGAACGGACGCGGGCAAGGCGTGCTGGGACTTTATTCACAAGGGGGATAGGTGAACTATCTGTAAATTATTGTATTCAATAACTTATTTGAATGGACCTAATTAGACTTCTTACTTCCATCGTCTTCTACACAGCTACGGTGTCACAGAACTTCTATCTGGTGCAGCAATCCACATCCCAAGCCAAGCCAATCCTAGTACGACGTTCGATATAAGTATACCCCAACATCAGAAGAATCTTCAGTCAGGTTTAGTTTCCTTGCCTTTTCCCACTTCGATAAATGCATCCTCTCGTGAAGTCTTGGAAGGACTTACTCCAACGTCGCATGGACATCGCCATGTCATGTACAACTCACTTTATTATGAAGGTTTGTCGCCTTCGCGAACGAAGCAACCTTTGCCCTAACTTTTCATGGCTAGGTCCTTCAACGGTCAGGCCCTCGTTGCGTTGTTCGTAGCTGCAACCCTGCCTACCTCCGTGTAGCGCAAAAGCGAGGGGTCATCCCTTCGGCGCTCAGGCTGCACGCAGTACAATTTACAGCCGCCATACAGTTCTATGGCGGATCAGCCAATATACACCGCGGTCGACTTCGTGGCGCAGACGTCGCACTCAAGATCCCCAGGGCGTGCCAGTCCAATGCGAAGGCGACGATGAAGGTGACTCTTTCTTTGCTCGGATGTGATATTCCCGTCTCAGCGCAGCTTAGATTAGAATGCGGACCTCGAACAAGCGGGAAGCACGTGACAACTCACCCATCACCTTCGTTGACCCAACGAACAATGCAGTTCCTTGTTCTTCTCTCCGTCACGTCGCGATTCCGGTGAGACGTGCGGTCGCCGCTTCGGGTGCGTCGACGTACCCGCCTCGTCGTTTTCACCCACCCTCCACACCCATTTTCACCTCGCAAATTTTAAAAAACATTTGCTACTCCATGCTATTTACCTTCGGCATGTGCTTTCGTATTCTGACTCTTACAGGGTAATAAAATTAGAATTTAATATATGGTTACTGACATTTATTGCTGCATGGAGTGGTTCAACCCGCCCACCCATCGCAGCGTGTTCGGACACCCTGTTAGGTCAGGATCCGAGAGCATGTGTCGGGAAAGTGCTTCGCACTTTCGCCCGTCATGCTCCTTCTGCTATGATTCAGTAATAAATCCTTCCCAGGATTTCCTCCTGACCCAACGCGGAAGCTGAGAGCGCCGGTCAAAGTTGATCGCATATTGATTTTGTACGAGGACTTTACCAGGGAATATCTGATAATGGAAAGCTTGGGATCCCATCCTCATATCATCGATCTCCTAGGGGTGTTTCTGTATAAACGTGATTTACTCTGCATCGTTACTCCTTGGATGGAAAAAGGCACGGTATCAAAATTCATCGAAACAGAACCCCCTCTTACGCATAAAAACAACCTGGCAAGTATTACGCTGGCTTGGTGTTCTTTTTAGACGAACTGATCAAATTGGATTAGGTCAAACAAATTGCGAACGGCATGGCTTTTTTGAAGGCTTCCAACGTGATACATGGCGATATCAAAGGTGTACGTTATTTATTTTGTTTGGGTCGTTCTACTGTCCTCAGAACTGTCCTAGGCCAACATTCTTATCGACAAGGCAGGGAACGCTCGTATTGCCGACTTTGGGCTTTCTCGGTTTGGAGAATGGACGCCGTCCTTACGACCTTTCGACGTGTTGACAGAAAACCGACCGTCGAGTACCTTTCCAACCACTGAGTCGAAGTACAGCTCGTCTTTAGGTAACACCGTGACACATTCTGGCGCAGGAAGTTCTCGATGGATGGCTCCAGAGCGTCTGATGCCAGGGACATGGGGGTACCTATCCGGTAAACCTACGTTCGAGAGCGACGTGTTCGCATTTGCCATGGTAATCTACGAGGTAAGCCCATTACACCCGGGTCCCAACATCAGGTCGACCACTGGCTCAACCCTCATTCCGCAGATCTTCAGCGGCGAAGTCCCATTTCACGAGGACACTAACCACATTGCGATGCTTCACATCGTCCAAGGAAGGCGACCGGCGCGGCCAAAATTAATTTCTGATGACCTGTGGAATATCTCCAGGCGAAGCTGGCACCCCATCCCCACTTTACGTCCATCCATCGACTGGATCCACAAGCAGCTCGGCCAGGTGGAGGCTGCTCCCGCAAACGGAAACGGGCCGACCAACCACACGCCAACGCCAACGGCAGAGGCAGAGGCGGAGGCAGAGGCAGAGTAAGACGTAACTATTCTTTAGACATTAACAATCCGCTGAATTTTCCTCATACGAATGAGTCAACAGGACCAAAGGAAGGCATTTCCAGTTGGCTGGGAGAGGAGAGCGGCATCCCACCCAGTCAACTGGAAATGCCTTGCCTTGGTCCTGGTGCATCTGAGTCGTTGTTCTCTGTGTCAGGTGCGTTGCGAGTCGCGAGGTTTGTGGAAGAGGACAGTTTGTGAGATCACGAAAATCTCGGTAATTCATTCAAGGTGACAATGGTTCGAGTCTACTTGTTCCTTCTAGGCTTATTTTTTTGGGCAAGTATGCTGAATTTTTTAATTATGGTTGAAGATAGTCGTCGATTGAATCCTGAAAGCTTTACTGACAATCACGCCCGATGGCGCAGTCTAACTGAAAAGGATCGCTAAACGCACCGCACGAGCTACATATTCGAGATTCATGGGTAAGAGATTAATTAAAAAATAGCAAAGCGAAGCAGTACATAGTAAGGGATAGTAATAACATAATTAAAAGCCAGGATATTGAAAAATACGATAAATTAGTCCAAGTCCAAAACCGAATCGGATTTTTCGCCCTCAACGAACCCGAACCACTGAGGCAGGAGCGACCAGACCTCCTCCCGCGCCTTTGCAGTGGCCTGGGCGAAGTCAACTTTACAAGGCTGGCAGAGTTTCAGCCCACACTGACGTTGTCCGTCCGAGAAATCCGTCCGTGTAAGCATATCCGCCGCCTGGATGAGTGTATACAAAGGATCCGCGTCTCGTCCACACGCAATGCCACCGACAGAGCGAAGGATATTTAACATAATGAAATAGAAAGACTCATGGCACGGGCGGCTTGAGCTCTCCTTTTCTGCGCTGTTGAGACAGTCGGCCGCTGGCGCGCGGCAGTGCAGCTCTTTCGCGATAAACCCGGCCATGTACCGCTGCGTAGCCTCGCGTCCCCTAAGCGTCCGACACAGCAGTTCACGGGAGAGTCGGACGGGTCGTTCCTGCGCCAAGGGCGTTGAGGTGAGCTGGCTGATGATGCGGTCGAAGGCGGTTGTTGGGGACGTTGTTCCGACCATTATTTTGCTGGGACCGTAGCGGGATAGATCGTAGAGAGCGGCGGGGAGGATAGCGGGTAGATTCATGTCGAGAGCGAGCTCGATTACTAGGATGGGGTGGGCACAGTGGTCTCGGGGGGCGTAGCGCCCGTTTTCGTCGGTGGATCTTCGCTCTCTTAGGTCCCATTCGATGAGTTTTGAGGGCCAGTCTGTGTCGAGCCGCGCGAGGCAGCGCTGACGAAGGTGCTCGACGAGATATTTGGAGGAAAGACGGAGGACAGCAGCGATGGCAGGAAAGTCGGACGAACGAGGTCTCTTAAAATACCTATAAAACAAAAAAATTTAGATCGATACAGAGTAATGAACGGATAGAAGAAACCGTCTTACAGGCCGTCGTACAAAGCACTGAGGAAGTAAAACACGTCCGAAGGAGGGTCCTGTAATTCCACAGAGGAACAACCATCGACAAGCACCTGGTCGCTAGGCTGAGGCAGCGAAAAGAGATCACTGAAGACTTCGGAATGTCGCTCCAATTGACCGCGATGGACCTTGAACGCCGCCGAACCAGCAATGATGACAATGTTGCCGTCGCCAAACCAGAAGTCAGAACGAACCAGGTTGGCGTATCTCTCTGGAGGACGTTCCTCTTTGACCATGCTACGTTTAACAGGCCGGGTCAGAAAGGGCGTCAGTGAAACGGGGGACGCGATTCTTTTGTAGTCTGAGTAGAGGGGTCCCCTTTGCGATCGCAACCAACTAGAGGCTGACTCTAGGCTCCTGGTTAACCACGACTCGGAGTCTGACCAGGCCCGACATTGTAGAAGTAGCTACCCGCCAGTGCACTAACGAAGAATATATCCATAGACCCAGCAAGACCCAGCAAAGAGAGTCGCCCAGAAAACTTAGATTTGAAGGAGGGCAACATGAGGTTCAGCCGCAAGCTTTGTCGGAGATTGCCGACCGCCCTTTGCAACTTCCACCCACCTTCCGCCTTTCTTAATCATTCCCCGAACGGCTTTTTCGTGTTTTTACTAATACTCAGCCCAATGGCCGAAGAATGACAATAATCAGAGGGCAGCATGGTTGGTTATGGTTATCTTCGCCTTGCGCGACGTCCCTAGCGGTCAACACCGGGAAGCCACCCATGAGTAAGACATGTTCCCAAGCTGACGAATCGAATCCCGGCTTAGTACCCAATTGCAATGTTTCGAACATATAAAGCCGGTCGTCCGTTTCCGTTTCGAGAATCGTTATCTATCCACCGCAACAATGACGTCCAAGACCTCTCCTGTTCTTGCTGGCGCACCTGCGAGCTGCTGTGTCAAAGGCGTGCAGCATGAGGGCACTCCTGTCGGGAAGGTCATCAAGATCGCCGACGTCGAGACATACGTCTCAGAGCCGCCAGCCGAGTACACTGGACCCAAGAGGATCATCTTTTATCTTGCTGATGTATTCGGACCTTTGTCGAACAACGCGAAACTTCTGCAGGACTACTTCGCCTCTCATGGTGCGCATTTTCTCTTAAGAATGTGGTTTGGATCTATCTTGATGGCGTTTTGTGTAGGTTTCTACGTTTTGGGCCTTGATTATTTCTTTGGGGATTACTTGGACGCCCATCTGCAAGACCCTGACTGGGAGTCGAAACAAGGAGCTTGGTTCGAGCTTTGCATCAAGAGAGCTCAAGAACCGACTAAGAACTGGTTGAAGGCTGTCCGGGAGATCTACGGTATGGGCGCAATCGCTGTGTCATTGTCAGCTGTTTCCTAACGCCGGTCTTCGTCTCAGGGGACGCCAAGTACTGTGCCGTTGGTGCGCAACGTATTGTTCTACCCTTTCTCTCGTTGTTGACTCTTGGTAGGGTATTGCTTTGGAGCACCTTTCACTCTCGACCTTGGTGCGAACGAGGCCGACACCAACCTCGTTGCAAGTAGGCTTCCACTCTAATACTAAAATGTTTCCTGCAGTCTTATTCGTATTTCTCGCAGCTGCCATCGCCCATCCGGCATTCCTTACTGAGGACCACTTCCAAAAGTTGAAGAGTAATGCTTTTCGCTTCCTAACGTTCTTATCACATACCGACTGACGTCACTTCCAGAGCCCATCCTTCTGTCTTGCGCAGGTAACTCATTTTAACGACCCATAACCTATAGCGTAATTTACCCAGCCTTTCCTTGCAGAACACGACATATTGTTCGAACCCCCAGCTCGTCACAAAGCCGAAGACATCCTGGCCAAGAACCACGCCAGTTACTTAGTCCAAGTCTTTTCTGGAGTCGAACACGGCTTTGCGACTCGCGGAGATGTATCCGTTGAACACATCCGTGCGTTCTTTTTTTATCACGATGTTAATAAAGTAAAGGAGTTCATCTGCCTTCTTTTAGGCTGGGCAAAGGAGGAGTCTGCGCGCAGTATCATCGAGTGGTTCAAGAGGTACACCGAACTCGCGTCGGCGCCTGGAGGTCAGAAGAGCGGTTTGTAAGCGTCGAAAAGCAAACAGGTTGTCGGTGATAATTGAGAAATCGAAGTACTGCCAGTGGTGCGCGATAAATTGTAAAATATATGATTTTGAGACTCGACACGACCATGCACGATAATCTAGCCTCGTCGTTTGCTCGTCGTTGAAAATTCAATGAGTCCCTGTCATCACGAGCTACTCTATCCCGCTCTCTCAGTAGCTTTCTTCGACATTGACCTGAGATGCAGATACTTACAGTGAAAGTTCGCTTGGTCTCCTCCATCCACGTGCTCCTTGGGCAGGTCCGGTTAGTCGAGTCTTCCTCAACCGGTTATAACCTTCCTAATCACCCGAATCAGCTGTTAACTACCTTGTCTTTCAACTCTTTCAATCTAACTACGGAGACCATCCGGTCAACTGTGCGTCTTATCTGGATATCGTTGCAACGCAATCAAAAACCTCGGCGTTCTAAGTCGTCAATTCAAAAGATTTTTTACTGGTGAATTGACTATGACTGCGCAAACTTTACCGATGACTCCGATTCCGTGCCCAGCAAGATGAGTACCAGCCTGAGGCTCCAATACGCAGCAGCAGCTCATGATCACAATCTTGGCAACCATCTTGCCTAACGGAGCCGAAAGCTTGCAGTCAGGTCCTATAAAAAATCCCATTCGACCACAATACACAACACCGCGACCAAAAAATCCTCTACAACCCAATCAAAACCAACGACCATGTCCACAACCTCACCCATCCTCGCCGGACCACCCAACAGCTGCTGCTTCAAAGGCTTCCAGCACCAAGGCACGCCAGTCGGGAGGGTGATCACAATTGCTGGTGTCGAGACGTACGTCTCCGACCCGCCAGCCGGCACTGGCACATGTACATCACCCGAGGCTGAGGCTGGGGCTGAGGCTGGGTCCAATGGGAAGAAGGTCGTCATTTTCTTCTCGGATGTGTTTGGACCGCTGTGTGATAATGCGATGCTTATACAAGATTACTTCGCGTCTCATGGTGCGTTTCCAGGTCTATTTTGGAGTTTACCAGGATATTGGTATTTGACTGAAAATGGGACTCCACTAGGTTTCTACGTCTTGGGGTTGGACTACTTCTTCGGCGATACCGTCGACGCGTACGTCGCAAAGCCCGACTGGCAGGAGAAGCGGATGGCTTGGTTTGATTTTAGCATCAAGCGAGCGGCTGAGCCGACGAAGAGGTGGTTGAAGGCCGTTCGGGAGATCCATGGTGGGTAGGGTTATCCCGACCGTACTCTTCTGACTCAGTTTTACCTTAACACTCGTTACGTCGTTTTAGGAGATGCAAAATACTTTGCTGTTGGTGTGTACCACCAACTGTATTCCAACCCACCCGTCGTTGAACAATTTCTATAGGGTACTGCTTCGGAGCTCCGCACGTCCTCGATTTTGCCGCAAGCGAGGATACTCAAATTGGTGCAGGTACGACCAACTCTCTTGCACTCTACTCTACTTATGCTAACAAGTTTATACCCCAAAAAGTTGCAATTGCGCATCCGTCCTTCCTCAAAGAAAGTCACTTTGAGAATCTAAAGAGTGAGTCTCGTCTTTAACTCAACGCCCAATCGCGCCTTGCTTACTGACGGCGTTCGCAGAGCCATTGCTACTCTCTTGCGCAGGTAATCAGTTCACATCAACGACCTAACTGATTTAGCGACTAAAACGCGTTCACTCAGAAATCGACACCCTATTCACCGCTCACTCTCGCCACAGGGCCGAAGAAATCCTGGCCAAGAACCATTCGAGCTACCACCTCCAACTCTTCTCGGGGGTGGAGCATAGCTTCGCGAGCCGCGGGGATGAATCTGTAGAGCATATACGTGCGTGCATTGTCTGTCGACCGTATTACTATTTGACGAGTGATTTACTTGCTTTTCGTTGTAGGCTGGGCCAAGGAGGAGTCTGCGAGAAGTATCGTTGCGTGGTTCAATAGGTTTAGCGAGGTATCATCACCGTCTAGTGTTCAAGGAAGCACTTTGTAGAAGCGCGGCAGCACTGTCTGAAATTGCAGATCATAAAGACTCAGATAAGGCTCATTGTCGCCATCTCTGCAGATAACTGAATGTTTATGCTGCACAACTTGGTAGCTCTCAGCAGGCAATTAATTGAAGAGAATTGGCGTCTACTGTATAACCTCTTGCTTCAACACTCAATAATTTGTTAGTACAGTTGATATATTAGTCTAAGAGTCATTGGATCTCGAGGAAGTTCACTCAATCAGATAATAGGGAGACAAAAAGATTGACATTTTCATCACCGAACACAACAAAAGTACTGTATAGTAAGTAACTCTAACAATTCCCTTCGAACGTCAACTAGACGCCGTCACTAGAGAAAAGTATCAGAGGGAAGAGGGTTTCCAAAAATTGCTGGAAGCCGAAGCTAACAGACGGGTTCGGATGTATAATTTGCAATCAGCAAAAAAACTGTGCCTCGGTAGAAACCTCACTGGCGACAGTACATGCCCGAGCACAAGAGATGGGGAATACGAATGTGAGACAGGATCCTTATATACCGCTAAACAAACGCACGGACCATGTGCTTTGTTTGTCTATTTTTGATCGTCACATGACTCATTTCGGATTCAGCTCAGCGTCGACTCTGGTACGGTTCTTGTAGTACATCGACCGAGATGCTTGATCAGGCCATGCTCAACTCTTCCTTAACAGAACAAAAAATGTGGCGGGAGTTACTTGATTATCCAACTGTCTTCCTATTGAAGGCGCACTTCCTATTCCTTACCGTTAGGCGAAAATTTAAAGTTAGAAAAGATTAACACCATGTCGTTCAAAAGTAGGCCATGCGCCGGCTTTTTGAGGAATCAGTATATTTTCTTGTTCAGATTCTACGAGATATAGAGAGGTTCCAGACCTCTGATCATCAGTCTTCGCCCCCTCCGTTCTGAGAACTAACTTCGCTCTCAACACCATCAAGAGAATGGTTCAAGCCCGTGCTATGATCCTGAATGCGATTGTCAAGTCCGCGAACGATTGACTGTGGGGGGAGTACGTGGTCAGTATTCGAGTCTGATGACCATCTGACGGTTTTACTTACCTCGAGGGCATAAAGATGCGAATCGTGAGAATTGGGAGAGAGCTGGCGCACGGATTCGACTAGCTTGTACAAGTAATCCTGGTGAAGACAGGTCAGGGCACGAGAGGATTATTTTGCTGGAGCCAGAACCATTTACCTTGTTCCGTCCTGATGGACCTACAGATTTCCAAATCCGATAGCCTAGGGCGTCAAGTGGTTCTGAGCCAACTAGATAAAGTGCGGTTATTCAGAAATTTACTGGATGTATCGAGGACCGAGTCGAAGGGGATTTACTGAATGAAGGATTGTCGTTGCGTCCGACGTAACACTACAATTTGTTCATAGTTGGACCTTGATGTCTTCAAGATGGCAGTCGGGTTGACTTACAAATGCCTGCGTCAAGATGTAAGATGTTCGAAGGTCGATAATGACTCTAGAAGAGACTTACATCATGAATTATCACTTTCTCTGTCCCATCATCGTCCACGGAGTAAACATCTAGCGTCTCCATTGTATATCCATCCTGGCCGGTTTTGTCAGACGACGTCAAATCATTACTAACCAAAAAAGACCCACCTTTTCTCTATAGTCTGTCGAGTACGTTTGAACATTAAGAAATACCCAGGTTAAAAACCTAGCGTCACTGACCTAGATAGTCGCGAACTTCAGCCTCATAAGCTGGGTCGATGGTGTAGCCAATGCCTAAAAGCCCAAGTTACTTTCTTGCGACAGACAAAATCCAAGGGTCGACTAACCCCAGACAGTATCGTCATCTGGAAAGGCGTCCTTTAGAAGTCGATCAGAGAATTCTTGGGCGATTGTCACAGAAACGCAAAGATCGAGCTTACGGATTTGGAAAACTTATCCCAATCTTCCTTGTGAACGAGAGTTACCACTCGACCTGGACTCTTTCGGGGATCAATACTAAAGTAAAGCAAAGAGGTGTTCGGCGAATTACCTCTGGTGTTCCTCGATGATCATGCGACTTTTGAGCAAAGCGGCGGACGTAGCCTTTTAAGAAACCAGGTACTGGAGAACAAGTAAGGCATCAGAACAGTACCCGTGTTTGTATGGTCGTCATTAGTATCAATTACCTTGAGCGATGACACGAGGTGGAGGCTAGAAAGTGGGACCAGTTGAGTCATCCTTGTAACGGTAGCAAGATGGCCCGAGTACGTGGAGGGGACAATTGCCTTAAATATGAGTGATCCGTAGCCGAATACCACGAAAGGTGAAGCTCCTTGGTCTGCGTTTGACATCTAGATGTGGTATAAATTTGTGGGCAGCCGGCAATGGTGATAGAGCAGCGTGATAATTGTGAATCTGTGTGTTAGATCAGCTTGAATTCATGTTTTAAACAATTGAAATTCAGACCCGTTTATCTGTAGGAATTAAACGTTGGGTATCTCGGATTTTGGGCAGAAGATTGTTGTCGCTCGGGGAGAAAGTGCAAGATGGAATCTAATCGTGAGCGGGGTTTCAATGGGCAGAATTACATAATAAATCTCATTGCCTCCTTTTGGAAGGAGAAATTGCCTCTCGTCTTCTTCGAATTTTGTCACCGTCTCCTGCTTTGGTGCATGCGATCTCTGGCTTTTTACAGGCGATTTATAACACAAGCTCAAACACATTGTCAAAGGACGCCAAGCAAGACCTGTGCCAGTCCGTTGACGCGCCAAATGTCGACTTCGATACCTCATCTTCGGCCGGTTTCCGAGCTGGAAGTAGAGGGTCCAGTATTGAAGAAACCGCGCTTGGACTCGGGTGTTCTGTCTAGCGAGGACACCGCCAGAGAAAAATCTCCAAAAAATGCGACCGAGATTGTTGTCTCGTTAGAATCCGCGCAAAATTCCAAGGTCTTCAAACATAAGAAGAAGAAGAGGAAGGAGCCTCCTTTGCCGGACCCATGCTCCCCAGCAGATGTTCTGTACCAGGAAATTAGGAGCCTGTTGGGAGAAGATGCTGTCGACGCGGTAACTCAGGCCGGAGGCGCGTTCCAATCGCCATACGAGTTCGGAGACGAGGTCGAGGTGAAAATAGAAACGATCGGAGCGGGAGGTGAGTTCGTATTATCTGAATGTGAGATGGGTCTATAATAATTTGCTCAAAGGTTCTGGCATTGCTCTGGCTCCGAAAGACAAGGGTTGTTGGGCGGTCGTCGTGCCATTTGCCCTAACTGGAGAAACCGTTCGTGTTCGAATCGGCAAAACAGATCGAATGCACTCAGTGGCGCAACTTCTGGAGGTTCTAATACCAAATAACGAATTGCGAGACGATTCTCGTGTGCAGTGCAAATATTTTGGATCTTGCGGCGGATGCCAGTATCAGGTGCGCTACTTTACCTGACAGGTTTTTCTCTCATCTGATCCTTCCTCTACCCAGATGTTATCAGGCGAAACTCAATTGGACCTGAAGAAACAAGTGATTATCAACGCATACAAAACCTATTCTAGTATGTATTTCCCAGATCAAACCTACTTTGACTGACGAGCGACATTTGGAAGTGTAGAGCTCCCAGAGTCGTCCGTTCCACCGATTGAACCGACTGTGGAATCCCCTCTGGTCTATGCTTATCGTACTAAAATTACGCCTCACTTTGAACGTCCTCCGAAGTATGCGAAAAGGGAGGAAGTTAAACCTGGAGAACAACCGCCATGGTTGAAGATTGGGTTCAACATGACGAATAGTAATTCAACACTAGATATAGAGGTAACTTGTGCTCTTGTCGCTGTAGTTGGTGCCTTACACATCTCTTTCTGGGCAGGAATGCCCCATTGCGACACCAATCCTTAACGAAAAGTACAAATCAGACAGGAAAGATATAATCGAGTAAGTCAACTTGCTCCAATACGAGTTCTTCTCCTGGTGTTGATAACTGCTCTAGTAATATATTTTCTTACAAAAAAGGTGTCTCACTCATGTACCGTGATTCATTGGACACCTCGTTCGACGCCGAGAAGATGATGACACCACCCATCGACAAGGTCTCTGAAGCTTTTACTCGTCACATATGCGTTTCCGACCAGAAACATTCCTCTCGAGAGATGGTTGGAGACTATTTCTTCGAATACAACGCTGGCGGATTTTTTCAAAATAACAACGCAGTCCTGCCTCTCATGGTCAACTACGTCGAAAGTCTGGTCAAACCAGTGGAGGGCATGGAACGTCCAACCCATCTCGTGGACACGTACTGCGGCGCGGGACTTTTTGCCATCTCTCTCTCGTCAGCATTCGAGAAGGTCGCTGGCATCGAGCTTTCACAAAGCTCGATCGCATCTGCGCGAAGAAACGCGCAGCTCAATTCAATCTCTTCAGAAAAAATATCCTTTCTCTCCGGAGATGCGTCGAATATCTTTGCGACTGTCAAGGATTTCCCTTCGGAGCGAACTGTAGTCATCATCGACCCGCCACGGAAAGGCTGTGACGATCTATTCTTGAAGCAACTTCTTGACTTTAGGTCGAGCTCGGTGGTTTATGTCAGCTGTAACGTGCATACCCAGGCTCGTGATATAGGGAAGATCGTTCGGGAGACAGCTGGTGACTCGGAGGGCAGGAGGTATCGATTGGAAAGTCTGCGAGGTTTTGACCTGTTCCCTCAGACCGCACATGTGGAATCTGTCGCGTTACTTCGGCTTTACTGATCTATGTTTGTAAGTCGCATACGTGTTGATAATAATGCTAATAGAAGGCTGGTTGCGGTGCATAGGTTATGGAAGAACGCGATGGGTGGACCGTCTCAACTCCGATGCTGTGGGTCAGATGAACGACATATTGTCGGCCGAAACAAACTCGGAAACCTTAGAAAGTGAACTGATTAGCTCTTGTCTCTCAAGCTCTTTAATCTGACCTTTCTACGGCCTTTCTGTGAGATTTGTTTTTCTGTAAGCGGTATTTCGAGGAGGTGAGTGACGGAGTCTCTTTTGGCAGCTGAGAAATAATTACTATATTAGTTAGTGATCGCTTCAACTTTATTCCGATCACTCGATCATTCCATGGCAGGGCGACCCTACTTTTGATTATAAAAATACTCCGATGACTCGAGAGCACCAAAAATCTCCAGCTTCCCAGTTTCCACCTTGCCACCTTACCCAGAAAACCTTTCGATATGGCCATCGACAAAACGAACGGAACCAACAGTGTTGTTCCTCGTGCACCTGCGGGGCTCGATGTGAGTAGCAACGACGACTCGCGTTTGTTTGGACCTGGACGACTGACGAGGTAGGGGAATCTTAGGCTTCAAAGCTAGTTACTACGTTAGCTAAAGAGCTCAAGCCAGTGCCAACACCTGAATCACTGGTTTTTGGTGAGGTTAGTGCGATCTTCACTCATCGCCAAAAAAACGCGTTTTTGATCAGTTGCACAGACTAAAACGGATCATATGCTGGTGGTCAACTACGACCCTACGAATGGCTGGTCAGCACCGGAGATCAAGCCCTACGGACCTCTGTCTTTCGACCCGATGAGTTCGTGTTTCCAGTATTGCACCAACATTTTCGAGGGGATGAAGGTACGTGACTTCTGCGTCAGATCGTCTGTGTTGACCTTTCGATGGATGGACAGGCTTATGTCGGACCTAACGGAGAGGCTCGCTTGTTCCGCCCGGAGAAGAATATGGCACGTCTTGCACGCTCTGCTGAGCGCGTCGCATTGCCTGTATGTCACTTCACAAACTTTTACTACGTTCGATTATAATGATGATGGCCTCCCGACAGCCTTTCGATGGCTCCGTGGTTTTGACTCTGATCCAACGTCTCATTGAAGTCGAGTCTCGCTGGATTCCTACTTTACCTGGTTATAGTTTGTACGTCAGACCCACTATAGTTGGAACACGGTCAGGTGTGTTACATGTTCCTTTTTTGATCGTTATACATCCTGACCGGCTGTCCTTCCTCAGCCCTTGGCGTTGCGGCATCGGATAGTGCTTGTCTATACATCATCGTATCCCCAACAGGGCCGTATTTCCGTGGCGTGGCGAAGGGCATCTCATTGCTTGCCGAGGGTGACTGTGTGCGGGCTTGGCCAGGCGGCACAGGCGGGCATAAGTTGGGACTTAACTACGCTCCTGGTTTCTTACCCCAGAGGACGGCCGCTAAGCAAGGCTACGATCAGATTCTATGGCTGTTGGGCGAAGAACAGAAAGTTACGGAGGTTGGAGCAATGAATGTCTTCATCGCTGTTAAACGAGAAGACGGAGGTGCGTGTCATCATGCACCAATAATCCGTGATCCTTTACTTAAGGCTTTTCAGACGTCGACCTGATTACTCCATCTTTGGATGGTACGATCTTGCCAGGAATAACACGCGAGTCCACACTCGAGCTCGCTAATGCACACACCTCGGGTAGAATTCACCTTCCAGGCGTCCCACCAACACTCCGACTCCACACCCACGAGCGTGATTTGACCATGGCTGAAATCGTAAAGTTCCATGAGGAGGGACGGTTGCTAGAATCATTTGGGGTTGGCACAGCCGTCGTCGTTGCGCCGATAGGGAGGATTGGATGGCAGGGGAAGGACCTGGTGCTACCGACTCACGAAGGCGGTTTGGGCCCTATTGGGAAGGGTCTGTGGACGACGCTTGTTGATATACAAACTGGCAAGAGGGAGTACCAGGGCTGGAGTGTGCCGTGTCTTTGATGGTGTAGATGAATTGAAAGGTTTCAATTCGCAAAAAAAAAGGATAGCCATCCTCCTGTCGATCTTTTGCGTGTGTTGCTTTGTTTCTGTGTGTAAAATGAAATTGAAGTGCTCTTTAGACTCCCGTGATTCTGATTCCTTGAGCTCTATCACGATTTTTGACCTCCGAAAACCCGTCCCCTTTGACCGAAATTGTACCACCATTGTCAGTTTGCTCACAGCCTTCGGTGTTGACTTCCAACTCAGACAATCGATATGATATCGATGGCATTTCTCGTCGTTTTCTAGGATCAATGGGCGCTTCGCAACTACTATTTCTCACAGATACACAGACTGTTAGCAATGACTCATTAAAAGACGTTACAGTACGTGTGCCTTTCACATCAAAAACTCTCTTTTCAGCATCCCGGTTCTTATCCGTTCATAGATTTATGAAACATTAACTTCTTTCCAACCTTCTTGACCTCAGAACCTTCTTATTCCGCGCCAATTCCCCTCCCATCGCCACGACACCATAATACTAAGAGCGACCACTGAAAATCAAGCTTGCCAATATTGAGCCTCTGGACGGTCTACTCTCAGCTCCTATTCGCCCTTGCGCACCGGATTACTCCGATTTTTGCTACGAGGGATCATCTCCGAAATTACCCTGTACCCAGCAGTTTCAAGAGCCACTCAGGGTTAAAAAAACAATTTCCCCTTAAACCCATCGTCTTCGGTGGTGCAAGGTGGCTTCATTGAATTACGTGCTTGATTCCACACCACTTTCGCTCTTCAACACAAACCCCACAGTCTGCACCAGAAAACGAAACCAAGTAGCGTCATGCCGAATCAAGCCTTGGTAAATTGTGATGAGTTGGAGCGTCGGTTGCTGCGCTGGACGAGCTCGTCCTTTGTTCCGCGATATCCGTTCTTTGAGGGGCCGAACGAGAATACCCACCTTTCGCCACACGCCTCCACGGCGAGTCTGAACAGCATGAGCTCAAGCAGTCGGCTAGATTTGAACAGATGGTTCAACGACGTAGAACTGGCAGCACACGATTGTGATGTCCCGGCAGAGCAATACTCGGACGTTGCCATTTATTTTTTGAGGGGTGATTTGAAAGAGGTGATGAATCAAAGGAAGGATGTTTATTTGAGAGAGACTCGAAGGCCATTTTGGAACTGGAAGGATTTCATGCAAGATTTAGAGCGGGTCGTTGGTAAGTTGATCGTTATCATTCTCTGAAATAGTGCAAAAGGTTGACTCTGCTGACCTGTACTTCGTTTTATTTTGCCAGAGGAGGCTGCGAAGAGTAAGCACGTATGATGAGCCTCTAATGATGCTCGCACTAAATCTCTTTCTTATTTTTTCCTCTCCAGTCATTGCTTCGCCACAACTATCAAATTTTGCAAGCGATGCCATGGAACAGTTGCGTCGAGCACATCCTTACATTGCCTCGTCCGTCAAGCTGGGGCTGATCATTGGAGGAACGGTGGTCCTCCTTCCAGCTCTCGGAATGGTGGCCTGGAATAGGCATCAAAACCGGATGAGACAACCTGTTGCCAACTCGCCCCGTTAAAACTTTGCAGTAAATGCACTCTTTCGAGCTGCAACACTGGACCAATATCCTTAAAGACTTACAGACCAGGATTTATCGACCAGGAGGAACTGTACGTAGATTTTGCTTAGAGCCCTTTTGGAATTCATCTGCCTATCGTCCTGTGGATATATTCTCTTTTCGCTAGATAGGTAGCCACATTCCAAGAAACTTTAGTTTTGTACAACGTTTCAAGATGTTGAACTTTAGTATTTAGTATTTACTATGAGTTATAGTCGCAATATATATATTGTGGCCCCTATTTCTGGATTTCTCAGGGTCGTTCTACATTATTGACGTGACGTCGTTCATGATCATTGAACTCTCTTGTAACCACATCATTTTGTCTTCTCATGCGTTCCAATCTACCAACTATCGTATTCTTATTGCGGACTGCGCTAGCATCTCCTTACTTTCGAACCAATGCACCCGTTGAAGTGGAACCCACCCGTCCTGGTTCATCGGAATTTTGGACAAAAATGGTGGTCAGCATAGCTCTGGTGCTCGCTGGTGGTGTTTTCGCCGGGTGGGTACATTAGGCTGCGTTTTGGTCGATTTTCAGCGCGTTTTAAACGATCTTGGACATGAAGGCTTACTCTAGGCCTTATGGGTCTCGACGACCTCCATTTACGCGTGCTGGCTACGTCCTCGGAGGACCCCACGGAACAGAGAAACGCCCAGAAAGGTGAGAAGACATCGTTGTTTCTGTGAACTTTGGATTGATGCTGGGGTGTCGGAAGTTCTGAACTTGATGCAGAAAGGGCGTCATTGGGTACTTGTGGTGCGTTGGCCAAGTTTGTTTGAAGCTATGATGACCAAACTAATGCGACTTCTTAGGTGCTTTTGTTGGGCAATGTGGTACGTCTTGCATATCAAAAACACGCTCCACAAGACCTGGAAGTTTACCATTTCGCGTGCTAAAATGACACCCGTGATCCACCGAGAAGTTATGGCCTTTTGTACTGTTTCGTTGCCGCATCAACCTTGGGGTGCCTTATTTCAACTCCAGGCTTCTTCGTGGTGGCTTTGGCTCTCTATGGCTCTCGCACAAATATAACTTGGTGTCTAAACTACGTTAACGAATCTAGATCATCAACGAAAGTTTGCCTATATTTTTGGATAGCGCAGTGCGTTTACTTCATTTCCGGCGACCCAGAATTCATGATATCTATTGGCAGATTGGAGGTGGTGTTGCGGCTATCGTGATCTCTACTGTTGCTATCGGTCAGTATCTTAATTTTTTCTGTAGCTTTTTTCACATTTGTTAACTTTCTTACCAGTCATTTTTGGGTACGTGGCTTATTAAAACGGGAAATACTTTTTTGACATCAATGCTACTAATCTCACAGCGAGTAAGTCTGCTGTATTCCGACTTTCCTCTAAAGTGGCCCTGACGAGGTCTCAGAATTATTCCTCAGGCTGTCAGCGTGCGATATGGTCTATCTATCGGGGCCACCTGCGCACCTCTTGTCCTTGGGATGATGTACATATTTGGTACCAAATTCGATAGTGTGTCTGAATCTAAACTAACTTTTGTTATAGCCCCAGTTGCCTGGCCCATCGCAAAACTTCTGGATTACGTCCTTGGCACAGGCGGTCACAACACGTACAAAAAGGCAGAACTCAAGTCCTTCCTCCAATTTCACCGTAACGGTGAAGAACCTCTTCGCGATGACGAAATCGCGATTCTGAATGGAGTTCTCGAGTTGAACACAAAGAATGTCGAAGCTATCATGACTCCTCTGAAGGTGCCCCTCCTGCCTTCTTTCGTGATACCTAAAGGGCGACTTTTCTCAACTCTTATAGGATACTGTCATCCTCAGCGCAGACACTATTTTGGACCATAAAACCGTTGATGCAATGTGCGATTGAACTTACCTTTGTTTGGCTGGTCGTCTGACTAGTTGGCTCCAGTCTTCTAAGTGGATATTCACGATTCCCAGTCCACGAGCCTGGTAACAAGCTCGCCTTCATTGGACTTCTTCTTATCAAGAAGGTAGGCTGTTTACCTGATGTCCTACCATCCGACTATTAAACTCCGGCTAGCTCCTTACTTATGACCCCAGTAAAGCCCTACCAGTTTCCTCATTTTCGCTAGGCATCTTGCCAGAAGCTCGTCCATCAATTAATTGCTTCCAGGCTCTGGATTATTTGTATGCTCCTTTCGCTTGATGTCTGTTTTTATGCTAAGCCTGTCAAGCCAAACGGGAAGGGCCCACCTTTTGCTAATCAGCCAGACGCCTGGTATATCTGGTGGTGCTATTGGTGTTATCACTCTCGAAGGTAAGGGTAGGAATGATCATTGGCTTATCAGTTAGCTGATCTGGCGCAGATATAATTGAGGTATATGCCCTTGATTGTATAGTTTTAACTGTGGTCTTGCTTTTCTAATTCGATGGGCACAGGAAATTATATCAGAAGAGATCGTCGATGAAACAGACAGGTACGAAGACAACCAAAGCAAAAGACGCGCGAGGCGGGCTACGAATTCGGCCGTCATGCGAGGGTCTGTATGATTTGTTTCATTTCGAATGACTGAGCTTCTTACGCTCCTTCGGTTACAAATTTTAGCATCGTTGAACGGGAAAGGCGTCGCGAAACGAAGGATTCGGCAGAACACACACCACTGTTAGTTGGCTCCCCCACTTTCAATGGCAACGGAGATACGACACCCGATGGCCTGACGAGACGTAACTTGAGCTACGGTGCGATTAACGGGGTCATCAGCACATCTCCGCCTGCGTCATAGTGCTTCTGTACCACAAAGTCGGCTGGTAAGAGACTTGAGCCGGGTTTGATTTATTTTTATCCCTATCGTTGGTGATTTCGTGTTCAACTTTTGTATCCTATATGTCGACTGTAATCCTGCAAAAGTGTATGACTAAATGGACCTTTTCCTTTGTTGTCTGAACATTGATCGCGGACATATGAGCTATATATATTCCCAACATGATCTACACATTGCTTTATATTTGGGCATAAACTAATTTACAGGTTAACTCAAGATGCAAATTCTTCCACCCCTTTGACAGATGATGGGACAAGAAGGACGGCAAAACCTATTAAAACGCAAGTAAGCAACAGTGAGACAATATTGAGCACTGTGACTTGCCTTTGCCCTTCGAAGGGCTGTTCCAGACAGCGACTGTGCCCCCTGTAATGTGGACGACGTCACCAGTGCTGACTACAGTAATCTCCCCAGGCTTTGCAGTGTCTTCATACTGCAATTCACCTAAACGGTTGCGTCAATGAATTAGAAGTTCCACCCACCCTACAAGGAAATTTATTCACCTTCTATAACGTAGACCACTACTGGACCGATGTAGGTGCCGGTAATTGAGCTGCCTTTCTCGACGGTAAAGACAGCAGGAAGCAAGTAACTGTCTGTGTCCGTTGGGGGGTGAACGACGTCAGGGTGGTGAGTCACATTAGGATTTAGGTTGGAAACGTTGCCAGAGTAGTGTTCGCTGGGGATATGCTACGAGAATAACATTCAATCAGACTGCAGTTTCAATGAGTAAAAGTTACGAAAGAAACGCACTTTGAGAGGCATTGTGTTGGGGAAAATTAGGGAGGTTAGTCCTGCCTTTTATCTTATCTAGTGCAAACGATTCATAAGCATTTCACTCCACTGCTTATTCTAGGCTCCCGAAATGCGTTTCTTCTCAAGCGCCACCGCCGCCTCCATCCCATTTGTTGTCAGTCCATCAACCTGGCCATCGCTTCGGAATAGGCAGCCATGCGGTGCGATGTCCTCACCTGTCGTTGGTGGGTAAACTGAAGTTTTCAAGCTTCAGGCAGAATAGCCTACGTATGATCCGCACTTCCGTCGAGTTGATTAATTTTCTGCTTCTTAAAAGACATCATCAAGGTCTGGGGAAGATTCAATAACCTGGTGCTCCCATAGGCAATTGCCTTTCATCGAGCCCCTTCTCGAGTGAGAATCTGACCTCACGATAGATGGCGGATGTGAAAGGGATCCAAAGCCATTGGAAATACTAAAATAAAAGTTATCAGCAACCTTGAGCAACCTCGAAGTAGAATGAACTTGGTTGTACCCGCTTTGAGGGGCAGTTTCGCAGGAATATTTGGGGCTCAAGGTGAAGGTGAGAACACTTGGTGAGGACTTAGGTAGGCATAGAGGTGTTTTGCAGCTTATTCAAGGCGTGATTGTGTTCCTCGACAAATTCTGTGGATTGATCACACCAGCACAGACGTGCCAGACGAGATATTCCTGGCTCTGTTAAGAAACACGTATATATTTCTGTGCACATGTTTTAGTGCAATGCTCGAAAAGAAAGCCTGGAGCGCCACACCTCGGCATACATTACAACTTGATCATCAGACTAACATCACCTGAGAGGAGAAGATCATGAGTGACATGTCTGCGACATGGATCTTGAGAGTTACCAGTATCCTGTAAATAAATTCCTCAAGTCAAAAATTAAATCAGAAGAACAACAGGAGGCAGCAGGGGATGAAGTATTTCTATCTTCTTATCGTAGCCGTGGCTAAGAGCCCTATGTTGTACAGCTTCGTACAACCAACCTACCTTCACCCGCGTTCAGGAGGACCTGGTGTTAGTCCCGAAAGCTTTAGTGATTCGGACTCGCTTGCCCAAGCAAAGACGCCACTGTGCTGCAGGACAGAGTTGGTGGACCGTCAAAATACTCGTGGGCATGATCACTAGGCGAAGTCAGATAAAATAACCTTGATACTGAGAATATGTATGCCCCTGTATTCGTGGTCTTCGTTCCGTCTTGATCCTAAGTACAGGATATGATTCTGTGTGATTCTGGGTCGACCTTTTTTCGATCCCACCGTTTTCGTCTACACCATAAATATCTAGCAAGTCAACATTGAACATCGGATATTAATCTTCCTGAGAAACATTCAGAGGTTGACTAGAGGTTCCTGGTTTTGCACTGGTTGCAATGGGATAGATTGGCTGCAAGACGGGAGGAACGTGGTGGTTGGAACTTGGTGGAACGAGTTGCTTAGCTAATATGCAGTAGTACAGTGCACAACAAGTGCACAACACATCCTCTGGGTGAAAAGGCTTTTTGATTCGACGAAGTGGCCATGAATCCCTTCTATTACAAAATTACTCTCTATTGGCATGGTGGTATCCTCCAGTCATTATATTCACATAGGAAATATTAATAACATAAAAGAGCGTTGTCATTATTCCAGGATTATAAGTTCAAAAACATACAGAATGTGGAGTGCAGAAAGCATGAAATGGATCAGAAAACAAAGAGTGAGTATCCCTGCCGAACGGGTATAACGAGTGATGGCGATGGATAAGAAAAAATGCATAAAGTAGAGCGCAAAGCCAAGAGAAAGAAGAGCAAACAAGAAAGAAGTCAAAACCTCCTTCCACCACCACCTACAAGACCTTCTATCGAGTGGTGCTCAAGGTCATTCCTTGCCTTCAGAATCGACGCGTGCATCTCCTTCATAGCATTCCCAAGCTTCACTCCGAATCTGGTCAGGATATCCCGCTGCCACGCGTCGTACTTGGCATTCACTCGCGCCTGCACTTGCTCGTAGTCGATTACACAAACACCAAATGACTTCTGCGTGTCCGAAGTGTCGAAGGTCGAGCGAGCCTTCTTGATTTCTGTGAGAAGCTGTTGCCAGTTCGCGAGTGAGTCGCCGAGGCGGTTAAACACGTATTCCGCTTCGAGGTCCCAAAGGGATTGAAATTGTAGCCATTTGCCAACATAATCTTTGATGTGTTGGACTTTATTCTCGATCAGCGAGAACGGTCGTTCCAGTGTATTGTCCGTGAAGCGTGTAAGCTAGAGATAAGTTAGTATCCATTTTTCATACAGAAAGGATGCAGGAGAAACAAACAGACCAGTGAAGTGTATGTCGTCTCAGCGGCTGAAGCACCTTGCATTTGCAGCCCAATCTCATATCGTGAACTTTGGATCCGTCTTAACCTACATACGACACCTGATTGTTGGATGAGTTCCTTCGCCACGGTTTGACTGATTTACCCCACATACCTATCCAGTCATGAAGCTGCTTGATCCAGGTTGCCCGGGCATACTCTATCGGAGGGTCCAAAAAGATGACTTGATTTTGTATCCGGATTTCATGGATGATGGGCTTCACGGTCATATGTGATTCCAAGAACTACGAGAAAGGTTAGCACGTTGAGATGGTCAAGAGACAACGACGTGCACCTTTTCTTCCTTTATTCGCTTATCCCCTCTTCGCTTACTCGTCAGGTCCCTCACAGGTGCCAAATCTCGCCTAAGATCCCCATCCTCCGTACGATCAAACTCAGAGCACCACACTTGGATGATCAGTGTTAGCCTCTGCAGGAGGATCCCCTCGATCCGTTTATCTAGTTCAGCAACCCAGTAGTCGAGGTTCGCGTAGCCTTCCAAGTTGAGCCGGTCAATCTAAAATTACCGGTCCAAGATCAGTACGGGCAGTGAGGTGAGAGCAGTGATGAGAGACGTACAGCGCCTTGAATCTTGCCCAATAGTTCTGTGAAGGTCTCGGATGTGTAAGAGCATGTTGTCAGGTCTTCCACTGCTCTCAGAATGTCCTTGTACAGATCAATCACATTATTCGTTTTGTCCTGTATTCCAGACCATGTCAGGACTGGACATAATGACAAGAGCATGAAAAAGCACCTGCAGTACTGACACCACGCTGGCAAATTCCCGGACGAATTGAATATGTCGGTTATCTCGTCCATCGGAGCTTGGCACATATCGCGACGTATCATATTGATTGACGAAGTAATCCCAGCGGATGTTCATGCCTAACAAGCATCATCATTAACCAAGAAGCAAGTCAAGGACAAAATACATACCCTTGCTGATCATCCTTTGTGACTCGTTCCTATACTCTGCGACCAACCACTCAATACCCTTATTATTCTCCACCAAATCCAGCGTCTGGCCATAGGTCCGCACAGTTTCCATTAAACTGACAGCATGCGGATACACTCTCTTCGCATCCTTTGCCATATTCGAGATCGCATGTGGCACCTGGAAGTTCAGCCACAGCAAATTCCGCACCTCCTTGAAGAGAGTGATGATTTGCGGGTCGAAGTTGACCGCCAGCTGGAAACCACCCCCACGCAGTCGTACGATCTCGAACAGCCGCCCGTCGACACCCATATTCCGTCGGTTGATGTCCTGCAACCATGCCTCGAAGACGGGCCGTGTGTCTAGCTTTTTGCGGAATGCAGTACTTTCAGATTGGAGTTTCTGTCCCTCGGCGTAGTGCTCCCAGCCTTTGCCCAGCACATCTTCGACACGTTTCATGTATGTCTGTAATTGTCGCTCAATTTGTCGGGCCCAGATGATGGCACCTGCTATTGGTGGAAGGTCGCGCATTTGCGCCATGTGATAGGCTTCTGAGAAGCGGTATTGGGTTTTGAACTGAAAACATATATAAAAGGCTTGATGCAGTAGTTATAATTTTGAGTTTCTCACTTTTTCGTGTAGGTGCTTGATGTCCTCTTTGACAGAGTCGATGAGCTGTGTTTGGTATTCTTGAATGGCACCGCGAATCTACCGAAATTATCAACGGATGAGTGAGAAAGGGACTGCAAATGCATACCTTTGCCCTAACAAAGAGAGCATTGAACTTTGAGAAAACTCTGAACATCTCATTGGCATTCCTCGCTGTCCCAAGCCTATCTCTTAACCTCGCGATAATTTGGTTCTCTACCCTCGATACCCGCTCATTATAGGCATTTTCAGCCGCCATCCAGATCTCCGTACCCTCTGCAAAACAACGAAAATATCAGCAACTGTCTACGCTGGAGAAGGCATTGACGACATACCAACACTAACATCCAACACATCGATTCTCTTCACGACCTCATACGCCTCTTTAACCTCTTCCTCCATATCCATACCACCCACATCAACACCGCCTACTCCACCAAGACCCTTAGTCGGCCCGGTCATTACAGCCAGTTGCTCATGTTGCTTCCTCCAATCTCTCAGATATCGCGTCCTCTCTTGCAACTTCGCGTGTGCTGGAACCACTTTGATAGGGATAAACCTTTCGCTCCTCTTCCGTGTGACATCACGAGCCACATTTGTGAACTCCTTCAACTGGTCGTCCCATGTTCGGAAGATGTTCGTTGTTTGTGAAAGAAGTCGGTCAAAAGTTTCGTAGGGTGTGTATGGAAGCCGCTGCGAGGTCAGAATCCGTAGGAGTTGGTCGTTGAAATCTCGTGAGATGGCTTCTACAAGTGGCAGCGCTCGTCTGATAGGATAAGGTGATAGCCGTAGCTTGCGGTTGATGTGCCCGAAAATTAGCACTAGCGATTCTTGCACTTTGTCTAGATCCGTGGCTGATAGGAGTTCGTTCAGTGGGAAGTCCTTCATCAGCTGGTTATACTTGTGTACTTTTGTCAAATAAGCAACAGTAGTTTATTTTCAAGCCAGGACAACGCACCAAGATCCGTAGCATCTTTCAGCCCCGTATCAGCAATGAAACTGACAGTCGCATGAAACCGTTTTGCGTTCCGCAAACAATCCATCACCATATTCACCTCGTCGCTCCGTAGCTGGTTCTCAATAGCCTCCAATGCCCTTTCCAAACTCAGCCAAAAGTTGATTTCCTGCGACGCCGTTCCAGACGCCACATCCCGCGTTAATTTCGTGACCGACTGAATAGACTTGATCCATGCGTTCACATGCCCATGTAGAGTGTTGAGGAATGAGCTGTCGTTTAACAGTTTCGCAGGAATATGAGAGATATTGGGCCGTGTTCCAGCTGCTTGCGCCTGTTCAACCGCCCGTTGGATTATAGGATGAATGATGAGATGTGTCTCCGGGATTTCGACATTTTGCTGCAGATGCAGTAGTGATAACTCGAGCTCGGCAAACTTTTTCTTGGTCATGGGGATACCTGCCCAAACTTAAGCCAACTCTTCTAACCCCAGCCATAAAGTAAAATTCACTCACCCATTTTTGTGTCTCCGTCTTTTCCTGTCCCTCGTGCACCAACGAATGCGTCGAACCATGGCTTGACACCACAGCTCACCACAGCGTGTAAACTCTCGTATGGTGTCTCGTCACCTCCAAACAGGTTCAGAAAATGAAGTTGCGTGGCCAGTGGCGTTGTTGAGTCCAGTGTTGGCCCGCGTTTGATCAGCGCGAGCGTTGTTACGTGTGAAGGGTGGTACATGAGATGTGGGGTGAGATGATAAGTAAACGTCGGAAGAGAGTCGTCTGAATCTCATTCAATAAAATAGCAGCAAAGAAGACGATGAAATACACACACCTTCGCTCTCCTCTTTCACTTGTACAACATATATTACAGCGCCATTATCCGCAGCGAACCGACTGACGCGTTCATCAAACTCGTCGTCGAACAACGTCTCTAATTCCGACGATTTTGCACCAATTACCGGAGGCAAAAGACCCAACAAGTATCTTCGAAAGATTTCTGCGTCGAAAGACGAAGTAGACGGCTCCGTGGGAGGTGAGTCGTGGTGGTTGGACGAACCGTTCGTCAACGTCTGTGGCGGTTCCATATCGGTAGAAACGCGTGTAGAAACCGATTCTGCGACCGATCTAATCGATGTTCGTGTCGATTTCGAGGTCCTCCAGATCCTGAATGGCGCGGTAAGGGTTCGTCGAGGTGAAATTCGTCGATATGTCGTAAAATAATGCTGCAATATTCCTGTATCAGAATCCATCCTTGAAACTGTCAGAATATGTAGAGCACATACATATTGATGCACTAATATTATACCCAAGCCTTCCTCCGCGAAAACGAGGCTTTGGTGCTCACTGGCTCGTGGTTGTCAGGTGCAGAGACGCGAAAGTTATTTTTGCTTGTTTATTTACACACCCAAAACGGTATTCAGCCCCTTTTTCTCCTTCTTTCCGGACAATAATTACCTTTTCCAAGACAAAGGAGTAGAGGTAGGTGGGGGTGAAGAGTACATTCGGATGATACGGCTAAATTAGGGAGAATAGCCAACGCTGGTTACTACCCAACCCCACCCAACCCAATGAGGACTATTCTGATCACAAGCTGGAGGGAGGAGCTGAGAAGATTCTGCCTGCAGTCAAGACACAGGAGATACAAATTGAGGCTAAGACGCGACCTAAAAGAATTTTGTATTTCACATCTTACAATCCGCACCACAGGAATTTTAGCTCTCATGAGCAAAGTTGGCCATCAAATTTGCAAACAAATTCAGTCGTCAGACAAGCATTTCTTTGTGTGCATAGCTCATTCAAAGGTAAGAAACCACGCCAATAAGAAAAATATTGGATCCTAATGTTCTGGTAATTATTAAACAAAAGAAGGCTTCAAACTTGGGTCAGGGATTCAAAAGTCTACAACATCCTATGAATGTGCCTGTGGAATCAAGTATCTCGCTCCTTAATATTTGGGCATGGATGTTAGACATAAAATTGCACAGTGTGATGTAAGGCTTCTTCTTTGATAATTTCCGATTTTGCGGTAGTAATGGAATGCTTGTACAGTAAGTAACACTGTATCCTTGGCTGGCGCTAAAAATAGATCTCACCCAAAGCTCTGCTTCACCAGCGTTGGAACCTATAGAGATTGACAAAGCGGCCCCAGCAGCGATTAGACTGCACAAAATTTAAATCCTATATTGTGAGCTTGAAGATAATTTTTCCAGGCAAAATGTATTCGAGAAATTTTAGATTGAATGATTGTGGATCGTGTCGGTCGTTACTTACAATTTATGCTTGGTACTAATGCTATCACTACAAAAAAGGAAGACGATGTACGTACAGAACTGTCACTACACATAAACTAATAGTCCTATTGTTGAGACAAAGCCCTAGGAAAAGCCCCCGGGATAGTTACGGTGGAGTAACGACTTGAGCGGTCAGAGTATGGGCTGTTTGGCGCGTCCAAAGAAGCCGTACGGCTATTCAGCCCGAGCAAAGCAGTGCTTTCGTTGAAGAACTCGTATGGCCATCCTGAAGGTCTCCGGCGTTCAACAATCCTGCAGAAAAGAGTCGTGTCAGATCTCGAACACTGTCAAGACACTCAGATGTTCAGCTGACCCTCGCATAACTGTCGACGTGATCGACCGCCTAGCTTTGCTCTTCGATTGATTGTCCTGGAATTGATCCGTTTCATCGACGATTTCTTCAGAGATTATTTCCTAGGATGTGCCAAAATTAAATGGAGTATAATTTTGAGAAAGGAGCCACATACCTCGATGATGTCTTCAAGAACCGTCCAGAGAACGGGTTATTGGGGAATAAAGAAATAAAATGTGTACACACCCTCCAGAGTTACCACACCCATGGCACCTCCAGCCATGCCTGGAGTACGGCTGACGAGCAAAAGATGAGCGCGACCCGTTTGGCTATAAAATACCAAAATAAGAAACCGTCGGAAGATAGTCAAATAAAACACGTAACAAGTAATCCAGTGCTTGGAAACAATTAATAGAGGGATGCGCTTCTGGGAGAATAGACAAGGGGAATTTAGACACCGGCCAAGCTTGACTTGCGTCGTATGTCAAAAGCTAGTTGTAAACTTTTTTTTCAGACATAGTCAAAGGCGACAGTCACTTGACACATCCTCACTTTCTTGATCAACAAAAGCCCGATGAAGGAAGTTGGCTTTCCTGCTTCGTGAACGGGGAAACGAGAGTAGCCGCTCTGTAACCTGCATCGTTAAATGTTAGTCTTTGTGATAAAACAATAATCCAAGGTGCTTACATGGCTGCAACAGCGGCGTGATCGAGGATATCATCCGAGCTCAATATCACAACGTCCTAGGTGCCAATTGAAATCACAATAAAATATAGAGAATGAAAATCACAAACCCGAAGAGGAGTCATAATTGTCTCCACATTCTTCGTGTTCAATTCAAGAACACCGTTCAGAATGGCGATTTCGTCGTCTCGCAGAGGCTCTTCTCCATGTCTATGGAACTGGAGGAACGATTTTAGCTCTGCCTTCTTATAAAGCTGGTGTTTATCAGCTCCGAGGACGTAGTCTAACAGCTTGGCGATGGGGTACGCAATGGGCGCTAGAATGCGATTAGCATGAGGCAGGAAATAAACCATGGCATAAACTACTACCTACCAAGGACGAACATCATGATCAAAACCAAGGGAGCACACGTTGCTCCTACAAAGAGCCCATATCGCACGCTGATAGCTTGTGGGATGACTCTGTAATTCGATTAGAGTTTGACTCAAGGAAACATCTGAATACGCACTCTCTATAGTAATATTAAAGATCTGTGAATTAGACGGCACTCTTCGGCGATTGACGGTGGACGTACCCGAATATGACTGGAGTAATATTCAGTCAGAAGGATTGTAAGTAGAAACATTAGAATGCTGACCGATGGCAGTGGTTGAGATGGCGATGGCGGCGACCCCACCTCCAAGCTGCAGAAATATATGATAAAAAAACTTGCCCAGCAGACAATAGAAAATAAACGCACCGCGTTGTCAAGAAAAATGGGCAAACTTTCATTTACAATCTAGGCCAATACTTTATATATCAAGCAATAGAAATAAAGACCGTAACCCACCACATTGGACAAAAGAAGAACCTAGAGCGACTGTCAATAATACAATGCGAGTCTAGATCAAAGATGGACGTACAACGAGAACCCAATGTCTTCCTCTCCGCAAAAGGTTGAGGACTTCCGTCTGTTGATAAGTGCAACAGAAATACTGATATAACCCCCACCTTTCTGTGCGTTCCGTTTCTCTCTTAAATTCTCCGAAGACGTGGCAAGGACACGAAGATGGAGTTCATCAAGACCCATCAATCCCAGCGTGAGCCTGGTTGCGCAGAACATCATCAGCATCGGCAATTAGTCAAAATATCGGCGCTCTTACCCAGCAAAAACGCCTCCAGCCAGCACTAACACGACGCTGATCGCTAAATGATACCAGAATTCAGGAGAACCTTTCTCAGTCCCCTCATTTCCCGTCGTGGTGACAGAAAATGGTCGTATGCGAGGCGCCGCAATGACGGCCCTCACCAAGAGCATACCGAGAGCGAGACCATTTCTTCTGATAGCAGCCATTCAAAGCGGAGCCGTCGTGTGGACGAGAAGGTAGGAAATGGAGCTGCGAGAAAATGGGCGGGCGGCTTTTATACTTAGCAAAATTAGAACCAGTTACTAAGCCTTGGCGCGCCGACCCAGATCCCAAGAGACAAGACCAGATATGTTGGTCGTTGTACCAGAGGGTGATGAACAGTGCGATATGATTGAGCCGTGGCCACTGGCAAAATCATCGCTTGCGGGATTTTCGCTTAGAGGGATTTTAGCTTGGATTGCTATTATAGGATATCACTTTTTATGACAGCCAGGCTGTCGAGAACATTGTACCCGTCCGTTTGACCGGTACACGTCTGAAGGCCCCAGAAGATAAGAGGGAAGAGTGACAGTGTGGTCCCCGACATCCATTCTTTCCTCGGTTTTCCTGTGTATAAATAGGACACATTGCCGTGAGTGTCAATGTGAGTACTAGTATCTGGGATTTACAGTAACACTGGCTTGCTAATCCCGAGCTAGGATCGATGTGTTTAGAGATGGGAAGCTTGAGATGAGCTAGCAGATGGTCGGCTGCCTTTGCCAAGGACGTGGAAGCTCTGCCAAGCGGACTGATAAACGCCTAATTTTTGTAATCTTATCAGAGTCGGCGTCTGGCTTCTTCTATGACGAGCCTCTTGATCCATCGAAGTAGTGCGTTGCCTAAAATTGAGCCTTGATAATTAAAATCAATGGAAAGGGCTTGGCTTTTTCATCACCGCGTCCCTCACTTTCGAAGGATCAGCACAAAAAACGTCATCTTTGATCTTTGCCAAGCCCTGTAAACGAGGATCGTTGACTGCATAGTCGTTGGGATCAACTGACGCTGTCCAAGACCATGGAGTTACATTGATTGAATCGCAAAATAAGCATATTGCTATCCTTCGTTGTTTACGCACTTCAAGTTTCCATAATTCAATAATTATTCGACAGCGCTCATTAACAGCGCAAGCTACTTACAGGAGGAGGAACACTATATCCAGTGTAAATACAAGACTCCAAAATAGGAGTATATAGTGAACTGGCCCGGGTTTGACCTGAGGAGAAGGTTCATGCGAGTTGGCGGGCCGGATAAATAGTCGACAATTTCTATGGATGGTCAATGACCCTTGTGCGGCTCCTTTGAGGTGTGCTGGATCCATGGATAGAACGGAAATAACTCTGATGGAGCCAGACGCGCTAAGCGCTGCCATACGTGACTAAAGATGACTCCGTTGATGGGCGTCGCCTGCGGTCGACCAGTGACGAGGTTTCCGTGACAGATCCCCCGCGAAGCTCTACGATTCTGTGCACCATATCTAATTTTAAAAAATCGCATAGAGGAAGGAAACAACGTACCCTCCTAGAACGCTGGACGTCGTTTGACGACGGGCACGACGTTTACTTCGATTGTCTTCATATTGGTCTGTTTCGTCAACAATCTCTTCAGAGATAATTTCCTGTGAAGGTAGGTTAGTTATGCATCATTCTCCTTGGTAAGCCTAAAAGGAATCTTACTTCAATAATATCTGATCAAAGAAAATTTAACAAAGACGTTATAAAGTGAAGCAAGGTTAAAATACCTTCAAGGGTGATAACCCCTATTGCACCTCCTGGCTTCCCAGGAGTCCGACTGAGTAAGAGTAGATGTGCTCTCCCTGTCTGGCTAGGAATAGAATGTGAGCAGGTTTGAAGAATTATCTAATTGAACACTCACAAATAATCCAGAGCCTGGAAGCAATTGATGGAAGGAGAAGCTTCGGGCAATATTGACAGTGGAAAGGCAGAAACAGGGAGGGCTAGCTTAGGATCATAAGTGAGAAGCTAGAAGAAAAAATAGTTTGAACAGGATCAAGAGGTAAGATGACAATATCGTACCGTTTTTACAAGCAAAAGACCGATAAAGGCGTCTTTGTTTCCTGCTTCATGAACAGGGAAGCGCGAGTAACCGCTCTGGACACTGCAGAAAGAATTGAAAGTTAGATCAACACTGGTCAGTAGAAACATCACGGACATTGCATGCACGGCAGCGTAATCCAAAATGGCATCAGCACTAAGAACCACTGTATCCTTGAATGTACGTCAACACTGACTGCCAAGACAACCACTGAATAAATTAACTTTAAGCGGCGTCATGAGGCTCTCAGCCCGCTTTGTGTTTAGTTCAAGAACTCCGTTGAGTATTGTAATTTCGTCGTCTCGTAGAGGTTCATCACCTGTTCGGTGAAATTGGAGGAAAGACTTGAGTTCAGCCTTTTTGTATGTATGTTGCTCATTCGTTCCTAGGATCCAGTCAAGAACCTTGGCGATGGGCCATGCAACAGGAGCTAGAAAATAATTAGGAACATTGTCCATAGAAACGGTTGACGGCATACCAAGAATGTACATCATTCCGAGGACCAAAGGTACACAGGTTGCACCGATAGAGAGACCGTAACGCACACTGACGGCTTGGGGAATAATCCTTCAGAATTCATGAAAAGGTTAGCATGCAGATTTTCCGAGTCATGATGGCGATTGCTTACTCTCTGTGGACCGAAAATATAGGTAAGAAATAAAAATAACTCTACTCAGAAGAACAACGGATGCGTACCCGAAAATAACTGCAAATATGATTATCAGCAAAACCTAGAAAGGGAGAATTGGGACACACCAATTGCTGCAGTTGAGATAGCTATAGCCGTGTATCCACCGCCGAGCTGAGAATATTTTAGCAATTGACCAATGAAATGACCGAGCTTCTGGCTCACTGCAGAATCCAGGAAGATGGGTAAACTCTCGTTCACAATCTGAAGCTGCTTTCAAGCTAGAATCTTTGTAAAAATTCTATGAGACGAACCACATTTCCAAGCAGGAGGACCTAATCGAGAAACTAAACCACAATTGCTGACAGCAGCCGAAATTACACGCACAACTAGAACCCAATGTTTTCCTCTTTGCATCAATTTCAGGACTGTAAACAGTGATAAGTACTCCATTTATAATTCATCTGGCGATGACCCACCTTTCTGCGCATTCCTTTTCTGATTCTTGTCCTCTGATGATGTTGCCAACACTCGCAGATGCAGTTCGTCGAGACCCATAAGCCCTAGTGTCAATCTACACAACATCAGAGCCACTTTCGATTATCGAAGGACCGTGACTGACCCAGCAAAGACTCCCCCAAGGAGAACCAAAAACACGCTAACGATGAGATGGTACCAGAACTCTTCAGAACCCGGTTCTGCTCCAGGATGTCCTGTCTTGTGCTTTTTTGTGCCATTATAGTACGGTGAAGCGCTCACGACGCGCAATAGGAGAATGAGAGTGGGTATCCTGAGCTTCATGACGGTGCTGGCGCTGAGAAAGAAAGGAGAGAGTTCCCGGAAAGGATTCGGACACTGACGGACATGACGGACATGTTCAAATAATATTTTCCCAGAACTGTGGGGACGAAATATCCGAACGGAGGTCGGACCGTTCAGTTTACGTACAGTTGGGTCCAAGACGATCTCTCCGCCAGGTCATCATCTCGTTTTTCGGTGTCGACTCCAAGTCGACTCTACTACTCACTGTAGGCTCGAATCCCAGTCTCTGGACCTTTTTTTCGTCTCTTCGTGAGCCAGTTTAAGTATTTGGTGTTGAACACCTTTTCATATCAATTTTCAAAGGCACCGACGCACGTTCAATTTCGTTAGGTATGACCAATTAGAATCCAGCAACATGGTCCCTCAGTTGGACCTTGAATCAATGAATGGCCTGAGGAGACTTCAAGGTGTACTGTTTATCTATCACAATATAAATTGCATAAATATGATAAAATTATGACAGCTCGTACTAATATGAAGTAAATGCATAAGAGGCCCTCTATAGGTTCAAGACGAATCAAATCCAGCTCTGGAATTAATGGCTTCCAAAAGCATTTCGCGCAGTTGACGTTCATTCGTATACGTAGGAAGCTAAGCCGCAAGAAAGCTCCAGTCAGCCTGACGCAACGCCCAAAGGAAAAATGAGAAAAGGTCTGATCTCACTTTGAGGAGGTTAATACATATTCTAGAAGTGGGCAGCCGATTTTCGTCCGACCCATCATCGCATATCGTAAAATTTGGAACAAGCTCCTTGAATCCTCTGGATTGTAAAGCACCATGAGAGTTACGAGAATATAGAAGGGGGAGAATTACTGACAGCACATGTTGACGACTGCAGCCCGTCACAAACCGCACTAAAGAATGTTTTTGCCATCGATGGATGGAATTGACAGCCTCAGTAATTCAACGGGTGCTCAGCACACGTTATAAATCATGTAGTAGGACCTACCCGCCAAAACGCGCAAATTGTTTCATGGCCATCATGATAAATCCCTTTATAAGTCGTATGACGCCGGAGGTCGTCCAAGTCGATTGGCCTAACATCACCCGAAATGATCAATTGAAGTTCTTGCGGAGTAAACATCCTATCCATTTCACCCCTTCATTACACGTTGGCATAGGAGGCGCAAAGCGTAGGACATACTTTAACCATCTTGGCTGCATAAACTGCGACAGACCATCAAGAAACGCCTCGCTTTGCTGCTTGATCTGCGTACTCGTGTGATAGTGGACGACAAGGTCGATATAACGCTGCTTGTTCATTACTGTCACAGCTACATTCTGGCCGTTCGAGACAAGGTCCACCATTTTTGTCACGCCAGATTCTAGTAGGTCAAAAGAAGCAATTAGTTTTTTCTAATTAAGAAATGGCCGCACCCTCAGTAGTGATAGTGAAGTTCAGTGAGAGATCTTCGGTATTCAAAGTAGAGTGTTTGAGGGAAAGAAGGCGGCTATATAGCTCTGGATCTAGTAAGAAGAGGTCATCGAGGGTGCCCCTCCTGCCCAGCAACTAGTCTGCATTGTAAGCTAAACCCACATAAATGCTGTGTTGGAGATCTTACTTTCGATAAGAAAAACTGAGCAAACACATGCTCCATCAAAAGCCCGTTGTACATTGCTTTTCCTATCATATGTCCAATGAACCAATACCAGTCTAAAACGTTGTCTAGACGAGAACACAAATTAAAATGCCAGAAAGGATTACGACCAGATTCACCTTCAGTTGCATATGCACGCGTAGTCGGATACAACCAACCCCATTTATTTGTCATCCACAGACCAGAAGTTGTCTTCAGCGCTTCCTGGCAATACGTCGTTAAAAATTCCTTGAAGTCACCACCACCATCAATCGGCTCTCTGGTTACCGGAACGTGTCAGCTATGCATTTAAGACACAAAATAAAATCGTATGTCCTACTCCTCTTGACCAAATGGATCGGTCATAACTATTTCAAGAGGCGCCTTTAAATCTACCGCACCAAGCTCTTCAAATCCATCTTGAGGTACTTTGCTCCGATGGAGCTTCACCCTCAGTCGTTGGTCGTGCCCCAATGCACTGAGCTGCCCAATTGGTCCATGCAGCAGCCTATCGTTGACAATGAAGTGCTGGAGGATGGAAACGCGCACCTCGAATGGAACGGTAAACGAAATATTTTTAAGGACAACCGAATGCGGTTCTATGAGTTTCCATTGGTCATCAGTGATTTCCCTTCGCGTTGTGAGGTGCCAAAAGCTGGGGGATTGCTGTTCTCGGATACTATTAGACGTGGACATCATCAAGTATTAGAAAGGTTGGCGAGACGAGATAAATAGATATACATAGCAACATCGATGATTGTGTTCATGTTAAGTTGTGATGTAAGGAGCCAGTTCCTGGATGGTAGGAATTGCCGTCTAGAACTGAATTAAATAAAACAAATCAGACACATTGCTGTAATAGGACGAGGGAGAATTTACTCTCGTGCATGAATTCTCCACAAGCACTGCAGCAATTTATGCCTCAGCGCCTTCCACGAGCAAAAAATATCCGATGAGACATGGACAAGATGACATATCTCTGGGTCCTCAGAATAGTCGAAGTACCGCCAGTATAGCGAAAACACTATATTCAGTAGCTGCGCGCTGAATGAAGCGACCTCCTCTAGTGCCAGTGGGTTGCGACCCGAAATTCTAGACGTTTTGCCAAAGAATTCTTCGTCGTCCATGGTGTGGAGTGCTTGGTGGTATAGGTCAACAAAAAGTATCAGGGGAGGCCAGTGTATGGCGTTTGCTGGCTCTGGACCCAATGAATTGCTGAACCATAGAAATTGAACTAAAAACGCACCGTAGACAACCATAGAATCCTTGTCCTGCCCCAACGGGGACTTCCTCACCAGCACCCGATACAAATCTCCAACTAGCCAACCGCTTGAGTTTGCTAGAATAATATTTTGGATTTCCTTTTGAGAGGCTGGCCACGTCGCTATCACGGTGAAAAGGTACGTTGCTAAGTGAGGCAGGAGATCAGCTTGCGACTGTGTGACATCGATCAATCTTGTTATGTGCTGTGGGGTGGCGACTTGGTTAATCCATCTGATTGACTGGTCATTGCCTTTTAATTCGGAAAAAGAATAGTCATCATCGTCATCGTCGTCTAGCTCCGAATCTTCGCATTCTGGGTCGCCGTCGCTAAAGTCTGAGTCGTTGTCCACAAGGTTTGATTCTGCGTCGGCTGTCAAATCCGATTGGGAAGATCGGGACCAAGAGTAGCAATTGAAGTTGTTGATCAACTTTGTCATTAGTTGAAGGTAGGAACTGAACGCCAAGGTCGAAAGCTTTTCATAGCGTGGGGAAACGAATATGAATACATTTGCCGCAAGGTTGAGTGAGGAAGATGGCCACTTTCTGTTGCTGATCAACGTCGGGGTAAGTTTAGGCAAATTAGTCACCAAGCAGGAGACAATGGGCGATGAGCTGCCAAGCGGTAGTCGATTTGGGAGCAATGGAAGGCTCAAAATATGAAAGACAATCTCAGCGAATATTTTAGCAAATTCAGGCGAATTTTCAGGATAAGTCGACAATGGCACTGTGCATAAGCTAAGGAAAGGCAGTAAACTTGCTGAATCTTCAATCGGCTACGAATAAAAAAATTAGAATGGTAGAGGCAGTGTTCAAATTCACTTTATCGTACCAATTTTAAGATAGATAACTCCAAAAGGCTATAGAATCGTTTCTTCATGAGGTACGCCGTGATAGCCTGGCAAAAAGAAGTTCCTTGAGCACTTGATGCGGTGACGGCGTGTTCATTTGATAATAAAACCGTTAGAATCTCCAGGTACGATGAGGCATTTGGCGATCTGTAACTTAGAGTAAGTTCGTAGATGAGCCGCGAGATAGAATTATTACTCAGGTGCATGGGCCAAAGATTGAACAAGCAGCCAAAACGCTTTTCGTATAAGTACCAACCAACGAGTGCTCTGTTCTCCCAAGGCTTGAGCCAGAATTGCTCCTATTGACACATTCATAAACTGAAATGAACCCAAGTACAAAATCGTCTCAACGCACTAGGTCCGAGCATTATCATTTCCCTAGTCCACATCCCGAGCGCGTCATCATCCACTCCAAGCAAGACAAGGCATCGCAGCCCAGTCAAGCTCGTTACATCGCGTTCAAAAATCTTCCTGAGAGGTTCCTTCGCCGCCCTAACCGCCAACATGTGTCTCCACCAGACCTGGATTTTCACAGCCATTTTTGGTTGCCTTGTCTTGTGCATCTCATACCAGAAATTAGGCATATTTCTGTCGTCAGAAGGCCAGTCGTCACGGCTTTTCAATGGGTTCTAGAAGGGAGATGGTAGTACAGATTAAGGATAGACCCGTCGCGTGTGCAGACTGATTGTCACGTTAGACCACGCGCATGTCATCCGATTTTATCATGTCGACAGGAGGTGATTTCTCGTCTTGAGTCCAACTTGAGTCAGGCGAGCTGGAAACATTTTGGCGGTTATTCAACAAGATCTATCTTGAGATAAGAATATATATTTACATACACCATTGATATACAACGTCCCCAAAAACCACGCTCAGAAACACGCGGTCATACACAATACATCAAGTAAGTATGCCTGCAGGAGCCAATGAACTGGAAGACAAAAGGCTAGGCTGGTTATACAGGACGATACGAGTGGACGAGAAAATTATGTAATAAATGAGCCTATTTCCCACGCTGAAGCTACCTTCGTTCCACTATCGTCTCGTTTTCTTTTGAGTCTCGACTCTATAACGAGTCCTCCCGAAGGAGGACTCGTTACATAATCTCCAGACCAGGCCAAATTTTGGCGAGGGGAACGTTTAAGACGCCGGTAACTCCCGTGATGGTATTACATAATCGCATCATTTCTTTCCGATCTCGCCGGCTCTGGTTGATTTTGTCCCGCTCTACTCACCTCCTCACTGGGATTTGTGATATCCGTTCTGCCGCGTCGAATGCAGTTTTGCTATCAAGGTGAAGTTTTTTTTCCCATTTCTGCTGGACAAACTTCACACTCTACATAGGAAGTCGATATCGGACTAGCACCTGACATCAGCTCACTCGCCCAACCCTCCCAAAGAGTCTCACCGGATCTGTCGACGCGAATGGACAACGACGACCACAAAAATTTCAACCCGAAGCGGCGACAGTGTGCGTGTCATGTCAGGCGTAGACGGTAATGCCAGGATTTGGGATGAGGAAAAAGCAGGCAAAAAGACAGGCAACGGCAGGTACGCACCACCACCTTGTCCTCACCACCGCGTCATCAACATATCTACAGGGTTTACAAAGCCGGAGTTTCTGCCTTTTTGAAGAAGGGCAGGAATCGACGCGAGTTCTGTCCTCTCCCTCTCGTTGTGTGAGGAGCATGCGGGTAGTTGCAACCCCCTCACTGCCTTTTTGGCATGCCAGCCCGCCCCAGGGACTCTCAGGGATCCCTCAACCACCCACCGCCGCCAGTCCAAACTTGTACAGGCAGCCCTTTAGTCATTGATGGCCACCGCCTACGCCTTGTAACTTTCGCGGCCTCTCTTGCAATCGATTGGACACCACCAGCTCTCTCGGGGGTGACGACTACTGCTCGCGCTCTGAACTACCTACGGCCTCCCTTCGCGACCACCGGGACCCCTAGGTTGATGACGAGGGCCAGAAACTGCCCCTACTTATGAGATTTGCACCCCAGCTTCGTCGACGTTTCTGCCATGTTGCGGCGAGCAGGCTGCGGCAGTTTCTGTAATGGTGTCGTGCCTTTCGCAATGCTGATATTACCCCTACGCTCTCGCATTCAGGAACTCGATGCCCGAGCGTTGAGTCCTGCGATTGCTCATTCACAACCACTACGCCAATGCACCTGCGCCACCAGGGTCCATTGCCTGTCTATGTACTCGAAGTCGTGGCCTGCCGACCGCACATCAAGCCTCCTGCGGAGCCTATTCGCAACTATTCTCCACCCTTCCGTGACCTCACACCCTCGACACCATGCACTTTTTCCTGATGCAGTCCGTCAAACATATTTGGTCACTCAACAAAACTAAACTTTTATCTACCTTTCGTTTGCTTTTTGGTCCTTGTTTTACAGGCATCTCTTTGTGGTATATACACTAATAAAATATCACCATATCATTTACTTCTGTCCTCCAGTTTGTCAATACATGCTTGAAGGTCTTGTTGATTAAATTGAGGACTCGTCCTTGCCATGCGAATAGCAATGGCTTACACTAGCCAAGTTATTTAAATATACTGAGCCATGGATTTGTTGGAATTTGTAGATAACTCGCTTGGCGTATACAATCCGTAGCTAGTGCGACCGCGTTCCCTTGGTGTCCCCGTATCGATAGTGATTTTTCTACGTATATAAGCTGTCTATTTTTGTATTGTACCGTACTCGTTTGTTTAACCCTTCCCACCCGCGCAAGCCCGAATTCCTACAGGATTCCAATCTTTGGACCTCTTTTCTCGTCTCTTCGTGAATTCGTTTATTTGATGAGGGGCATATTTTCATGTCTGTTTTCAAAGGTACCGCTATACCGACGCACGTTCAACTCAGTTCTTTCAGTTGAAGTTTGAAATGCCTGAGGAGACTAAGTACTGCCCATCTACCACGATATAAATTGCAGTAAATATGATGAAAAACTAATGACGGCTCGTACTAAATATACCAAGTAACATTTAACGCCAGCAACATCTAGAAATCATGGACCGAATCCATCATAAAAAATCCATCAGGATTTTCGGGGAATTCGTTGTCAGTAATGACCCAGATATCCGCTTGCCAAATGTTGTCGACAGTGCGAGAAATGCTAGCAAGCCTCATTCTGTCAAAGCTATAACCTCCCTGGCCAATTCTCCAACGAGGATCTTCTCCGATGAGCGTAGGATCTCTGTCTTCCTGTTTTTCAAGGATATTTAAATTGATAATCTTTGCAATAAGGAAAGATGGGTGAGTAACGAAGCATGGGTCGAGGAACCATGAACCTGACATACCTCGCACAAATTCTGGTAATGACAGGCGATGTGATACGCCATCTCCCTCCGGGTAATTAACTGCTGACTCAGGTCGTAAATTGAAAAGTCCATGCCCCATCGAAGGTTGGGATACCCGGGCCACTGAAAAGAAAGCATCAGCCAAACAAACATTTAGAAAAGATGGGGCGCACGGTTATTTCAAGCCTAATATATGTGCGCCCATCATCATGCCACTTCTTTAAAATTCGTTCGTCAGCATCCTTCATCCCAATCCCGTTGAGACAGTCCCTGAGTGGAACTCCGAAGACGTCACGATTAACGTCGTACTGGTGGGGCTCAAAATTCACGGAGGTATTACCACGGCATTGTTGCCTTTGTGTCGCTGAAACAAAGTTAGTCGCAGGAACCATTTCCTGGAAGCATCCATCCGGGATAGCTGCAGTGGAATTTTGTTCGTCGAGCCAGAAAGAAGCGTTGATAGGGGGTCGAATATATTGCATAGGATTGTTCGAGGCGGTGAGTGATTTAAGCCCAGAAGACTTGAAGACGGCAGACGTAGTTTTCTAGTATAAAGTCAATCAAATAAATACAACAATCTCTGAATGAGATAATATAAGACGCACCTTGAGAGGTTGTGTTAGCAAAGGAGAATTGCTTTCCACACCGCTGGACTTGCGTGGACCCACAGATTTGGCCGCTTTGACAGGGGAAGACGGCGTCCGACCTGCTACGTCGATACGCCGATTCTCTTTGCGCGAGTCCGAGCGACTAACAGGTGGGTCGTCAGACAAAATCAATGTATCGCCTCTCACAATGGGCTGAGGATGCGAGGTAGGACTGTTGATGGCAGGAGTCATCGTTGCTCGGCGTCGTAAAGAAGATTGGTCAGGTACGAAGACCAAAGCGGGCCTCGTATGATGAGACGTGTGCCCAAAAGATTCGCTATTTCCAAGGTTTTCGGACGAATCACTAAAATTCGATGACATGCTTCCTTGACGGGATAAAGCAGGCGAAGAAGGTGGATATTGGGCGAAAGAGCCGCCTACAGACAAGCCACAAGCCTGTTGTTCGTCTGTCGCCTCGGTGCCCTGCGACCAAGCACTACAATTTGACGTCATACTGTCTTGACGAGATAATCCGCCTTGAACAATTGGAAAAAGTGACTGTCCGAGGGCACCCATAGGTATAAAATGTTCCGCCTGACGCGTAGAAGCAAGCGAACGATATGGATTGTATCTCAGAGAACTGCCAGGGTTGGCTTCGGTGGTGTGCTGAAACTGATTTGTGCTTTGAGGAAGTGAGGCTTGAATCGATGCCACACTGCCTTGACGAGCAGGGACAGCTGTAGAGGCGCGACGAGACATAGAAGGTTTGACTGGAAAAAATCTGATGGGGTTTGAGGAAAGGATGTAATGGGGTCAGTCTGCCACAATCCCTCTCTCTCTTTATATCTTTGCCGTCGACGGTCATGAAAGTCAAAGGGTGGTGGCCCTTTCCTAATGAGGCAAGTGTATTGGACCCACCTTACCAGTGGCCCGAAACAAAGCGAACAATGCGCAAAATGGGCCACTGGCCCTGGGATGAGTGCCAAATTTCGACCGGTCTTTCAGGGTTCAGTGCTTGCTTTAATCGACTTCAATCCCATTCTAGCGGCTTCAAGTGCGAATTTGGACTATCGAGCAGGCACGCCCAAATTTAGATCTGTGGCACACTTGCTATTTTTAGGTCAACAGCATCCACCAGCCTTCAGGACATCATCGCAAAGCTATGGAGACCAAAGATTCAGGCATTCTTTTTACAGACTAAATTGTACAAGCACTCATTTCGGCAAATATTGGAGGTTGAAGTCGTTCTTTAAGAGTTCAGGCACTAAATCTCTTGAACCATCCGATAATACTTCTCGCCGATTCTTCTTTAGCCCAACCTGTTCACGAAATGTTTCCTGTTAGGCCTTCATGTACTAAAAACACTACGCAGAAAAGCTTACGGATATGCTCAACTTCTGGATCTCCACGGGTGGCAAACCCATGGGATACGCCAGAGAAAACCTGAACGAGGTAGCTCTTTTTCCCTTCTGCCAAAAGGTCCTCAGCACGGCGACGAGCTTCCGAGGGGAATGTATGGTCGGTCTCTGGAATTGGGTCATAAGTAATCGGTTTCATGCTGGAAGAAATTGAGAATTACCTGCACACGAAAGAAGTAACGGCTCTAGAGAAAAATTCAGTTTGTGAAAATAAATGTTAGGCAAAGATATCGTACTCTTCAGCTTAATGAAGTGATCTTCGTTCAGGAAGGCAGGGTGGGCAAAGGCAGCTGTAGAAGATTTAGTCGGTGAATTGCATGAAGCACCCTAGAGTTGGAACAGACCTGCTACGACGTCGTCGGTTGTGGCAATCTCGAGAGCAAATGGACCGCCAAAGCAGTACCCTAAATGGCGAGTGAGTAATAACATAGATTGAACGCGTGATTTTCGATTTACCGACGGCGCTATATTTCGCGTCTTCTCCTACAATTCAGAGGCACGATTATTCCGAAAATTCCAGGCGACGGCATTGACATCACACGTACCATAAATTTCACGGACAGCCTTGATCCATCCTGGGGTCTTTTCCGTGGCTTGCTGCCTGGATTTGGCAAACCAGGCATTCCTGTCCCAGCCTTCCTCGTCGTTGTGGAGGTGTATAGGATCCCCAAAGAAGTAGTCAATCCCTAACACATAGAAGCCTGTCATAGGGTCGGTCATTTGTATCTCAACTGATAAGAATAAACAGAAACCACACCATTAGCAGCGAAATAGTCTTGCAAGAGTTTGGCGTTGTCGAAGAGTGGCCCGAAGACATCAGCAAAGTATAAGATAACTTTCTTGGTTCCAGTTGTACCAGCAGGAGGCTCCGAGACGTATGTATCGATATCTGCAATCTTGATAGTTTTCCCAACCGGCGTACCGACATGTTGCACTCCCGTAACGCAGCAGTCTCCAGGTGGGCCAGCTAGAACGGGCGAGGTCGTCGACGTAGACATCTTCCTGAGATTCGTACGCAAAAAATTGCTTTGAGATAGTGGAGGCGGTGAGAGATATTGAGAGCGGATCCCATCCCGACACAGTGCTCTTATGTGAACTCCTCGACCGTGTGAAAACCCTATTGCAAGGCCCGGCTTCGGGACGAGACGCGCTATCAGCAAGTCGTTGAGTCAGCTGGTATCAATGTGGAATGTGCTAATTTGACCGAACGATGTCGAGTGCCGTGCTAAAAACAGGTTTTTCAGACCTTACCAAATTTCGGAAGGTATGTCGTCATATTGCCAATGAATTCGAGTCAAGATTTGCTTGAACTTTAGCCCAACCAAGCTCCAAGCCTCAGAAGGGTGTGGTCAATGGTCCTATTTGACCCTTTGAGCGAGAAAAAACGAATGAGAAGTAATGGTAACGGAATAGAAGAGTGGCTTCCATGCACCTCCATGAGATTATTTGTTTCTCACCACCTGATCGATTTTCCCATCCGCGTTTACTGAAATGAACACCATTGTCAGTTCTTAGTCTGTTCTTAGTCGTCATGAAATTCTTATAAACCAACCAAAAAACCAACCTATCGCAGGCACCTCTGGATTTTCCTATCTGGTAGCCTTCAATGACGTAAACAGCTTTTCGATTCTTCAAGTCAAACTCCGGCTTAACGTCTGATTCACAACCACATACTGCTGAATGTGCCACCATTTTGCTTTGGCTATAGAAGACAAGCTTACGACCCGTCGCTACGCGCCGGGGTTCGCTTCGCTCACCCAGCGCTGCGCGACGGGTCTCCAGCTTGCCGGGGCTGCGCCCCTGGACCCCGCTCAGTCGGCGCTTCGCGCCTCCGTAGTAATTAAAAGAAAAACTCAACAATTTTGTCGTGGCATTTTGAATTTGAATCGAGCGAACAAAGGAATGCAAGGCATTTTTTCTACTGCTCCCTACACATCTGAGTCCACGAAAAAATGAGAGACAGAAGCAGGCAAGTCTCGCTTCGCTCGCCTGCCTGCTTCTGCCTCTCATTTTTTCGTATTCCTATGTTTTTGAAGGCTCCAGAGGCCCAAGATAGCCAATTGCTTATGATTGCCTTTTTTAATGTTCTAAAATACACACTTATAAAAGTACTCAGTACACTCATTGAAAGTATAGTAAAATAAATCCAATTACAGATATACATAATACAGTGAAAAGTAATTAAACTACAGATTAGTGGTGGTGGAAAAGGAAGGGGGATGGGTTGGGGTGGGTGTGGTCATCGTGAACTGGCATTGGCCCCTCAAACGACGTGGTGGGTTGCAGGTGCTGGCTCCTTCCGCCACCTCGTCATGAGCCGGCGTTGACCCCTACACCGATGTGGGGGGGTTTCCGTGTTGATGTGGGGGCCAACATGGTGGGTCACGGTGCCCCCGCAGCTCAACGTAGGGGATTCGGGACCGTCTACAACGACGTCGCGGGTGGTGGTGGTGCATTCCGTCGTGGTGGGCAGCGTTGGCGTGATATGGCAGAGCCTCCACATCGGTGTCTTGCTTGACACAACAGGCAAGGTGGTGTTCACCACTGCGTCATGGCACCTGGAACCTCCACACCAACGCGGTGGATTGCCGCGTTGATGTGCAGGTAGTCTCGTTGCCTGCTGGGACCTCCCATCGCTGCAGGGTGGGTTCCTCGGAGCGAGTGGTCATACAACAGATGGCGGGTGGTCTTGCTCAGCATCTGCGTAGCCTCGTTGTGACGTCGCAGCAATCGTCCCGGGGTGGCGGGTAGGACGTGGCGACAAAGGGGAGGAGGGGTACTGGGATGTGGGTCGTATCAGTTTGTTGGACAGCGAGTGTCGTTTTTTGCGACTTACCTGGTGTTTCCCCACCCGAAAACCCACGTTTTCCAGCCCAAATCCCTCATTGGAGGGGAGGGGCACTCGAATCGTGCCGGGTGTGGTTTGTCTTGGTGACATGGGAAGGGCTGGCTAACACTGCAATGAGGGGGTTAGCTTCGCGGCGGGGGCCTTTTTCACGACGTACCTGGGTGTTGTCGTCGCCGGTCGTTGTGACGTCGCTTCGGAGCACTGAATGGAGGTGCGACATGGGTTAGCAGAGTGGGGGCGGTGGTTTTCGTGACTCACCTGGTAATTCCACTCGAAAACCTTCAATTTCTGGCCCAAATTCCTCGTCGGAAGGGAGGTGCGGGGCGTTGCTTCGGGCTCTTGAGAGTAGGGGGGTGGTAGAGAGGCGGGACAATGTACCGCCGTGGTCTTGGTGACGTGGGTGGGCCGGGCAGCACTGCAAAGGGGGGGTTGGTTAGCTGCACAGTGCAGGTCGTTTTCGCGACGTACCTTAGTGTCGTCGTTGCCGGTTGTCGTGACGTGGCATCCAAACGCTGAGCAGGGTGCGGAGATGGGTTAGTTGGTGGCTGCGGTCATTTTCATGGCTCACCTGGGAGTTCCCCCTCGAAAACCCTCATTTTCCCCCCATTTCCAGTCGGCATCCCTCATTGGAGGGGAGGGGAACTCGGATTCGTGCTGCGCATTGTTTAAGCTATGTGGGATGAGGTTGGTGGGTGGCGGAGAGAGGAGGGATGGCGGTTGGAAGGGAGGACAGTGACGCGACGTGGTGCGATGCAGTGTGGGAACACGTTGTCTTTTTGGGGCACGACAGAGAGACCTAGGCAAAATTCAAAGTCAGCTTATTACATAAGAACTTACGTAACATTTCTGCCCGTACTCTCTTATTATCTTTGATTGGTTCGTCTATCGTGGCCTCTCCACGACGAAACTGGACAGACGAGGAACTACGTGGAAGATCAACATTTCAACGAGATCAAGCGCCTCTCAATTTGACCAGGTGATATTTACCACTGCTTCGCCGAAGATTTGTATTCCTTGACCGGCACGGTCTACTTAAAGGCACTTCCTCGGCGCTTTCTGGCTCTTTGGAAATAGAAAAGGCCCATTTGCCACATCACAGCTGGACGTTTTGAGCCTTTGACTCGAGAAAAAGGATTCATAAATGACCAGCGGCACGTCAATTTTGTCCCATTACATCGAAAAATTGTTTATCACCTTGACAGGAAACCTTGTTTTAAATGTCTTTGCACAAATTCGGTCACAGCTCCCGTCATCGCCAATTCTGTCAATTTGTTGGCGCTCGGTTTGAACTTTGGGCATCATTTTCCATCCTGAGAAACAGATGTCTTCCCGCTGTCAAACTATCACTCAACGTATCTCAATGAAGAGTTATTGAGGACCAGGTTAAAGCCATCTCAACCCACTACCACATTCAGGTCAAGTCAACGAACAAAAAGAATACGATCTCATTATGACTCTGCGTCCAGGATTCGGTCGCCCACTCAACTACATCCCTCTCAAGGGCGAGTCTGACTATGTAGGCGACCTCCTCCCAACCGCCCTCAGTAGTCACCACATCCAAGCCGGAAACTTGGGGTAAGTCAAATGTCGCTTGAGATATACTCTCTTGTTCATTTTCTTTGCATGTAGTTTACCCATGACCACTCTTCGTGAATTAACGATGTTGCAGTTGATGAATAGCATCACAGACAAACCGGATTGGAACATCAAGGTCGTCTTGTTTCTAGAAGGATTGCAGACTCTTGTTGACGTGCACACCTAGATCAACGACTTCGAAATCGCGCAGAAATGGAAAGACGAAGCCCTTGCTTCTGGTCGTGATATTACAACAAAGATGGTCGACTGGTGCATTGACGAGTTGCGGTACAATGCGAGCTTGATTCCAGCACCCCCTGTGAATCCGCCACCCGTCTTTGTCTATAACGGGGACGTATTCAAATCTGACACTGCTGTAGCTTTTGAATTCAAGAAAGAACTCCAAGATGCCGTCAAGATCTTCGAGGCAAAAATTCCTGAAAGGCTGAAAGATTGGCACCCAGGTTCGGATGAAAAAGTTTGGGACCTTGTCCACCCTTCTCTCTTTCCTCTTATCTATGGCCACACGCGTGTGTTGGCGAATGGGGAGACTACAACTTTAGAAGACTGCATCCTACGCTCCGGAGCAGGCGAAACCGCGCCAGTTCCCGCTCAAGAAGAAACCGTTGAATCTGGGTCCACAGCTACCTTCTGGGATACTGACCACCTGCAATATCCTTTCAGTGCCAAATTTCAGTGGCTGCCCTGTGAAGTCGATATATCACGAGATGAAGTAAAGTACGACTTTGAAGCCATAGGTTGTGATTGGGCAATTCTAACCTGAATCTTGTCCCAGAATTACGAGTTATATCAACAACCTCCATCCTCAGAAAGAAAGACGGCTTTACGGCCTTATTGAAAAGCTGATCGCCGCTTCAATCCCTCTATGGGATTTGACTCTAGCACCACTGCAAGGTGGCCACTTGAGCTCAATTGAACGAAGAATTCTATACACAGATGTTAACTATGACCCCGACCCAGAAATAGATTCCGAGTATAAAGGCCCTCAACAGGAACCTGACGAAGATGACCATGACTACTATATCAGGCAGGAAGCATGGTATGAGGCAACTCGACGGACGTGTCTTCCTGAACCCGATTCATTCAAGCCATTGGGTACACCGCCAGCGTTTAGTCTGAGAGGGACGTACGAGAAACGAGGACTGCAGGTGATTGTCAAATTGGCGAACATTGAGTTGACGCCTGAACAACCTGATTATGTTGGCGGGTCGTGGCATGTAGAGGGTCAAATGGTACGTCTTCCCTGGTCCCCCCCTATATGAGTCTAATTCAGACCCGTGCCAGAACGAACACATCGTTGCGACTGCACTCTATTATTATTCCTGCGAAAACATCACCACATCGACTTTGTTGTTCAGACACCTCTGCAATCCATACGACACCGACCAGATCAGCTACGGCCAGCACCATCACGATTGGCTTCCTGCTGTTTTCGGGTGTGAGCAAGACGGTCCAGCAGTCCAGGAAATAGGCGGAGTGGAAACCCTCGAAGGACGGCTGCTGACATTCCCAAACATTCTGCAACACCGCGTTGGACCATTCAAATTGAAGGACCCCACCATGCCCGGGCATCGCAAAATTGTAGCCTTGTTTCTTGTTGACCCCAATATAAAGGTCATCAGCACTGCCAATGTCCCCTGCCAGCAACAGGATTGGTGGTGGGAAGCGACTCAGTTCTTTCAGCTGCAAGGGACTCGAACTGGTCCTGGACTAGCTATTCTTCCACTCGAACTCCAAGAACATATCCTCAAAGACGTCGACTTTCCTATCAGCTTGGAGGAAGCTAAGAAATCGAGATTGGAGCTGATGGAAGAGAGAAAGCAATTTGTTGTCAAACATGATGTGGCTTTCCAGGGAACTACATTCTCTCTTTGTGAGCATTGAATATTGCACAACTTATTTTTCCGGGTGCTGGCTCTGGATGTCTGGAACAGGTTGCATGGATTATTCCACCCATGTACGACTCTTTGGTTCTTGGTAAGCCAAAGTCTCAAGTCTCGATGGCGACGACTTAATTTTTTCCTCCATCAATTGACATGCCGAGTTCTGGAAACAAATCCTATTGATCCATGATGTCGATATCGATGTTAATGTTACACATGAATGCTAAAATATGGGTTGACTGTTGCCTAATAGAGCCATGGCACATTTTAGGGAACTGCCAGCGAAAACGGAAGTCAGTTCGTTCGTAAAAGTGCTGGCGAAAAAGTGCTGGCGAAAAAAATTGACATTGAGACGCTATGAATTAAAGAAAGAAAACATACTTACAATAGGTAAATAATGACTCCAATGGTGATTGTCCTTCCACGCCAAAACAGCTTATACTCCTTCCCCAATAAGCCTTTGCGGGTTCTCCACATACCCTCTCCAGCATTCTACAAACGCAGCCAATTCTGCGCCTTCTACGACTCGGTGATCACCACTCCAACTGACTCCGAGCTTCAGCCTGCGTTCTCCCTTCCCATCGCCCCTGTCCACATCCCATACCCACTTAGCCCTCCCAATTGCGACGATTGCAACACCTCCGCCAGGCACCAAGACAGGAGAGGCGAAATCGCCAACGCCGATGGCGCCTACATTCGAGATGGTCAATGTCCCGCCCCGCTTGGGCATCTCCTTTGGTGTGAGTGCGCACGGGACCTGACGGCCGAGGTAAGACAGGTGGTTTAGCTGTCCAGCAATGGAGTAGATCGAGTGCGTATTGGCGCTTTGTAGTGTCGGAGTGTATAAACCTGTGAGTGTCGACAACGCGATGCTTATGTCCGCGTTAGGGCGGATGGTGAGGGTAGGCTTTGATGAGTCGGACGACGACGACGACGGTGTGATGGAGCTGCGGAAGATGGGCCATTCAGTCATGGCTTTTGAGAGCGTCTTGACCAGGATGGGCATGTATGTTAGACGCGTGTACTGTTGAGACTCTGGTATATGTCCCGGGTTTGGGGCAGGATATAAAGCAGATGGGTTGATGGATTGAGGTGGAGGCGGTCTTAATTGTTCTGGGAGATAGTGTATAGGTATGTGTGCGTTCAGAGTGGGCAAGATATCGTGCAGGGCAGTGAGATCCAATGTCGTTGAATAACTAAATTGACCAAGTCAGATTAGGCCCAAACCATCTGACAAAATTTCAACATACCCAAAGTGTGGAATTTCCAGGCTCTAAGAATAGATAATCGTATCAGGTCGAGGACGATTTGAGCAGTAATGGTCGCGTACCTTCACCATAGCTTTCCACATGCCATAGCGCGTCCTTCCAAGTTCCACGACAACATCTTCTTGCGACTGAGAAATAGGTGTACTTGATTCGCTCGCGTCGCGCTCACGAGTCAGAGCAGCCTCAACATCTCGTTTCTCTATTCTGCCGTCCTTGCCACTGCCTGGGACAAGACGTCCAAGGTCGACGCCGTTTTGACGGGCAAAATGGCGCACCGAAGGAGCAGCAAACACACGATCAGCATTGGAAGAAGATGCTGTTTGTTCTGATGCGTTGTTGGGGTCCATCGGGTGTAAACGACGCGTCGGAAAAGGTCCGTCCGAAAGTGGTAGTGGTGGGGGCAATGTCTCCATAACGCTCGCTGAGCTCGCCGCAGAAGGAGATAGCCTGCTCTCTACTGCGGCAGAAGGTTCTGCACTATCTGAAACTTCTTCCTCCGTTTCAATCAGACAGAGTCCAGAGCCGACTTTCGCGATTTCGCCTTCCTGCACGAGCAGCTCCTTGACCACTCCATCGAATGGACTGGTGATTTCTACGCTCGCTTTATCACTCTGGACTTCGCAAAGAGGATCAAAAGACTGGATCGTCGCCTGCGGCTTTACACTCCTACAACATCGAGCTTAACGAATACGAAAGGTCCGGCCGGAACATCGTACGCACCACTTGATGACCTCGCACTCCGTAATGCCCTCCCCAATGTCGGCCAAGTTAAATTTCTTGAGGACCTTCCTAGATGCCCATGAGACACCAGTTGTATGGAAGTACGATACAGCAAGTGGTCGTCCCAGAAGTCGTCGGAGAGGTCGGACCAGCATGATGGTAAGAACGGAACTCAATCAAAGCTGATTTAAAGTAATCAGATAACTTAAATATAAGTACTTATTTAAGTAAATAAATTCATATCATTCTAAAAAAAGAAAAAAAGAATTCTGTTAACGACCAAACCGGTTAACCGGCAACCACAATGGCGCAGACGCGCTGTTGAGTGCAGCAGCTCAACAGGTACGCTCTTTTTCCTTCTTAAAAATTCCCCAGAACTCAGATACGAAGAGGTTAGTTTTCAATTTACCTCAGGACTACTTCCCAGCCACCAATTCATCGATTATTTTGTACAGAATATACCTTGATTAATTCAACGGAACTAGCCACAGAATGGTCATACTTGTGCCCCCCATCATCTCCAATTTTCTGTCGGCTTCACCCACAAGAAATGCTTCTCTGGCGCTAATACCTCTCCTGGTGATCCTATATCGTGCTTTCAGGAAGTCTCGGCGTCCATCGAAGGTACCAAAGCTCGGAGAACGCGTCCTTATTCTTGGCGGTTCTAGTGGAGTCGGTAGGACGATAGCAAGACAGTATGCGGCTCGTGGAGCGCGCGTTGGCGTCGTTGGCCGTCGAGTGGCGTTCCTTGACGAAGTAGTTCGCGAATGCAGAGATTCTCAAATTGTCGTGAAAGATGGAAATGTTCTTGCCATCCCTGCAGATTTTACGAATGTGGAGGATATGGTCAAAGTCAGGGCAACTCTTGAAGCAGGTGTGTTTCCATTTTCTTCAAATTTTCCCCTCTGACGTGAATCTTGGTGTAGAATGGGGTGGTTTAGACACTCTCATTGTCGCTGCAGGCGTCTCCGCTCTCCAACCGCTGATGGCTATCGCTGGTGTTGAAGCCCAACGGGGAACCAAACTTCAAGAAGCAACCAAAGAAGGCATTCAACGAACCGCTACCGTTGCCGCAGCAGCTGTACAAGGGAACTACGCAGGCCCTTTGATTGCTGCAGTTACCTTCGTGCGTATTTTTCTTCACTCTATATTTACCTTACTCACCTAACGCCTAACTAGATCCCCATGCTCTCGAACACCTCTAAATCACCCTCCATCCTCCTGCTCAACTCTTTAGCCTCCGTCATCCCCGCTCCAACCCGCACTCTCTATGCATCCACCAAAGCCGCGTCCCTAGTGCTATATCAAGCCTTATCGATCGAGCACCCCACCATCGCATTCACATTCTTCATGCCATCCACCATCGAGGGCGACTTCCGGGCGTCGGCGGTCGACAGTGGCCCGGTGCGGGAGTCGGACCCTAATAAGACTGGCCTGAAAAGGGAGGCCGTAGCACGGAGATGCATTGAGGCGACGGATAACGGAGAGGGGGCGGTGTTCATGCCCGCGACGATGCGATATGGGCATTTGCTGTATTGGATTTGGCCTGCTCTTATTGAACGGCTGGCGAAGAGAAAATATAAATTTACGGCGTAAGCAGTGCATTAACAGTATTGTTCTTTTTGTAATCTGTAGAAGACACTGTAGGGTACATATCGGTAGATATCACGGTTTTGGTTTATCCACCCCTTTTTCCTGACCATGAACATACTAAACTACCGGAGAATTACAAAAGCTGACACCAACAGGACCGAGTCTACACCCACAAGGCAACCACACCAACCACACCAATCGAAGACGTATATTCGGGTGCTCACTCCAAAATGGCGCTTTTGTTTCCCATTTCAGATGCTTACACCTTTTTCAGAATTAAGAATTTCTTTTGGGCCAAAGAATTGTCTTTGTTGACAGTACTAGTACAATAACGAGGAGTGGGCGTTCTTCTACTCCTAAAGGATTTTACAATCATACATAGACCAGAAAAAGTTGAAGTCAGCAAGGAACATGTCAGTACAACATTCTAGTACAGCACCGAGGTACGCTAGTTTCAGTAAAATGCTACAATCAAGACTTCGGCTCATAAGTTTGAGCATCAAGATGTTCGTACCCTTCGGATGTGCTATTGGTTGCGAGTGCAACAGGCAAGATAACTGGTGAATTGGGCGCAGTGTAGGCAGGTGTTGAAGCAGTCGAAGGGAGGACATTATCGTCACTGTTCTGTTCCCCTCCGCCCCCAGAGTTTTGGTCATCTCCACGCCCGGGGCGACCCATTAAATGCATTCCAGCCACCATTGTGCCTAGGGCCGATACTGAAGCCCCGAGAGATGGTGCAACAGCAGTCGCACCAATGGATTGAAGGACAGAGAAAAGGCCGGACGTGGCTCCCCCGTAAAATGCGGATTGAATACCTGCAGCAAGAGAGCCTAGTGAAAGAAAGGCATCAATTGGTTTGTTGGTGTTCAGAAGAATATGACAAGTTCTACATACCTGCTGCAATGCCACTTCCTGTAAATCCTGCAGCGACAACCACCGCTGGCGCTAAGACGGAAGCTCCTGCAATTGCAAGGCCAGCACCAGCTATCATCTTTGTTGCATTTGATCGACTTGATCCACCACCGCCGTCGCCGCCGCCGCCACCCCTGCTTAGAACTACTTAACAAAGTAGAGTGATTAGTGTCTATACTTCGTGATTTGGGACGACTCACGCAGCACGTCAAGAAGAGCACTAGTAAACTCTTCCCATGGCCACGAGTTCGTCCCATTCTCAACTCGACGTTGCCCCAGTTCTTTCATTTTACCCTTCACTGGATCTTTGAGGATGAATATGGCCGCTTCAGACCACTGTGCTTCGGGGATATGCTCGATATTAAATCCCGTTTCAACACTTGTTATCCAGTTGGGATAGTCTTCGACGGAGTACAGATTCGGGAATGCGGTAGTTTGGCCAGTTTGATTCCTTGGCGAGATTATGCGGATGACACGAGTCACACGACTGATAAGTTCGTGTTGTGAGAGTCTCGCTGGATCCATGGGATAAAGGGCCAGAGGTAGGGCGATGGTGTTATAGACGATGTGCAGGTAGGAGTCAGGATAAGAGAATAATAGACGCCCATACAGACAGTCGTGGAAGACCATCGAACCTCAGGCCTCATGGCCTCCGGAGTTTCTAAAAGAAATCTGCACCAGATTTAATTTTCAAAGCCACGACAATGAATAGCCGCAAATTTTTTCTGGTTCAGCTACCTTTCTGCACCTGAAAGTCAACAGGCAAGAGTGATAGTTACAGTTGGAATGGCCAGACATTGTTAAAAAAAAAAAGTAAGTTCAAGTTGTGATCGTGCCAGATTGGGTATTCAATAAACGATCAGTAGATTTCCCACAACCTTCGTCAGCAACATCATCTTATCTTATCTTTCAATGTTTTCCGAGTCACTCTCTTGGAACTCCCATCTTTCTTTTTCTAAAAACCTGATCTAGCCCTTTGACCGCATCATTCATCAGAGTGCCACACTCCCCAGGTTGGGAAGAGGTATAAAAGCATCTCTCCCTGGGCCAGGGTGTCAGTCACCAGCACTATAACCCTGCTTCAGACCTGCTTCAGTAACTTGTTTGCCAAGAAGATGGCGTCGTATTCGTCGCTCATTGACCAGTCGATCCTGGTGGTACCAAATTTTACTTTGGAATACGGCTCAACCATTAAAGAGGTGCCAGTTGCCTATAAAACCTGGGGCAACTTGAATGAGGCCAAGGACAACGCCATGGTGATTTGTCACGCCTTCACTGGGAGTGCCGACGTCGAGGACTGGTGAGAGATTGAATTCTGGCTTTTAGGGCAGTTCTGAATCGTCTAGGTGGGGTCCTTTAATGGGCCGCGGAAAGGCATTCGACTCGAACCGCTTCTTCATCATTTGTTGCAATACGCTGGGTTCACCATACGGGTCTGCCTCGCCGGTCTCGATAAACCCTGACACGGGAAAACCTTATGGGCCAGAGTTCCCACCTACGACCATTCGTGATGATGTTCAGTACGTTGCTGTTGCATAGCCTTTATCCTGGAGATTTTGATTATGACAATTCCCAAGACTTCATAAACTCGTTCTTGACCACCTCGGAGTTCGGTCCGTAGCTGTGGTCATTGGAGGATCCATGGGCGGCATGGCCGTCCTTGAATGGCCTCTCTGCACACCCCCAGGTTATGTCAGACGTATAATACCCCTCGCTACCTCAGCTCGTCATTCTGCTTGGTGCATCAGTTGGGGAGAAGCACAAAGACAAAGCATTTACAGCGACCCGAGCTACCAGGACGGGTACTACAGCGCTCAACCTGCTTCTGGTCTCGCAGCCGCTAGGATGAGTGCATTACTCACTTACAGATCTCGAGACTCCTTCGAGAGTCGTTTCGGACGCAAACCGCAACTCGGGCAGAACCAGAGCATTGCGACCCTCACACCTCCGCACTCTCCTAAACTAACTTCAACCGCGGATGACGCAGTCGCGGTCCACAACGATGGTCTGCGAAATGCGAAGCCGCGCTCAACAGGTGCCTCGCCCGACGGCATCGCGACACCAACCCATCCGAAGCCACCTATCTTCTCTGCTCAGTCATATCTAAGGTACCAGGGTGATAAGTTTACGGCTCGTTTCGATGCAAACTGCTATATCCACATCACGCGCAAGCTCGATACGCACGACATCGCCCGTGGCCGAGTCGTAGACGCAGACGAAACCGTTTCGCTCGCGAAAGTGCTGGCCACCCTCCCACCTCGAGCGCTCGTGATCAGCATCGCCACAGACGGCCTCTTCACAACGTCAGAGCAGCGGGAGATTGCGGAACACATTCCCCAGGCGGAGCTGGTGGTCATACCCTCCCCAGACGGCCACGACGGATTTTTGTTGGAATTTGAGCAGATCAACACACACATTCTAAAGTATTTGAAGCGCGAGTTCTCGGAGTATTATGACAAGGAGGATGAAGTGGTTGAGGAGGGTTTCGATATCAAGAAAACCAGCATTTTCGGCGAGGCTGAAGTGGATATCACCCGTTGGTAAAATTTAGACAACTTTTTTTATATTGGGCATTGCATTAGCTAGACTGGACTTTCCTCTTCTGCCTTCTTGTCACCTGCATTTTGCAAGAGAAAACGAGGGGCACAGAAGTCAAGCACTGCCCATGGGACTGGGTCGCCAGTACCCTCGGTGTCGGCTGGGTCAATGCCAAAATCTTCAGGATCGATTAATGCTCTAACAACACGTCCAGAAACCTCATCCAGGAGTGCAGACCGCCGACAAGTCCTTCGGTGCTCCGTCCACTCAATTGAACGGCTTCTGATTTTTGGCTTCCCTTCGGTATGCCAATTAAAGGTTATGATGACCGCTGAGTCTCTGTCAGAGTTGCTGGGAAATGACTCGAAGTATGCTTTGTCGATACCGAGAGTCAACTCTCGTTGAGATTCTGAAACCTTTGAATGTCCCAAGTGCTCAAAATCTATCTCCTCTCCTTCGTGTGGGACCGTCAAACCATAAAAAAAACCTGCTTCTGTCACCAACGCAAGCCGAGTGGAAGTTTCGCCAATACAGGGCTCGGAAATCTGAAAGTCAAGCTCTCTAAACAAGCCAAGCGATACTTGCAACTTGAAGAAAGGTTCCGATAAATGTCCCAATATCTCGTCTTCGGCTGCATACTTCTCAAATTCCGGCAGCTTGTAAAGCGATACTAGAGCGGTCCGCGATATGCATAGCAACCTCCTCTCTGGAAGGAGTGCGACTATCATCTAGAAATGAAGTCTAATGAGAACAGAAACTACATGTGAATTATTATAGAGAAGTTACCAACAGGGAGGGAGTTGAAGCGTAGGATCGATTTCTCATGAATGACTGATGTCGATGTACGCCAGTTAAAAACCTGAAGACGCGCTTCAGGGAACCTTAAAGGGGTTTCCATGACAAGATCTCCTTGTACGCAAAGCCCGTTGAAGAACCCCATTACCGGGTGATTGTATGTAAATGAATTTAGCTGTCGAACAGAAAAGTGCGCGCCGGAATGTCCACCTTGCTGTTGGACCTGATATATCTGGAAATTCCGTAGGCCTGCTTAACATCGATGGTTAGGCTAGTAGACAGTGAATACCGACTACTTCCCTACCTTCGCGGGATGTCAGTTGAAGCACCACGACGAATGAGCCCGCAGCGCCCGTTTTGTCCTCCTGGGATAAAATACACTGCGGGATATAACGATGGTCACCGATCCACGTTTGCAATTGCAGCAGAGGCTGCACCTGTAGGTCAGGCGAATCTAAGTCACAGCAAGAAATCTTCCCAGCATGACAAGATAGAAGCCACCTGCCGCCTGGGAGCAGAGTTCTCAGACCGTGGCATTGAGGATCACCTTCTCTGACTGCTCGTTCGCTGGGTGGACGTAGCGAAGTCCAGCCTACTTCGCTACTAATTTTGGTGAGAACGAGATTTTCCAATTCTCGTGTCGAGTAGTCGTCGATTGGCCCAGACAATGCAGGCGGGTACGCCATGGTTTTAGAGCATTCTGTGAGGAGTGATGTCCATAGTGAACGTGTTTGCGAAATCTTGTATAATTCGCGGCATGTCTGAAAACCGTTCACTGCCAATGACCATCAAATTTACACGTCACGAACCTGGCGAATTCGCAGTATTGCTTTCCAGTCCACCTGGAGCAGAATTTGAGTGATAATTTCTATAGGCAAGGAGACAAAATTGGGCGCAAGTGGCTCCATGGTTAGCCTGCCTGATAAAAATTGAACTGCCTGTTGATCAGTGTTGAGGACAAGAGGCACGGGCTGCTGGGCCGGAACGCCGAGGAACCTGGATTTTCTCACAATCCGAATTTGGCGGTGAAAGTCCAATTAGACGCTCAGGGTCGTTCTATGGACAAAACGTCATGTCAATGTCATCCACTAAACTGAAGCATGTTTCCGGCTGCTTATATCCTAGTGAGGAGTAAGGGATTCCTAATATTCTAACCTGGAAGCAAAAGGAATGGCCAGGAGGTTGCCTCAAGGCACTCTCGATGACTCGCATTGGGAAATCTCCCACGAAGTCTAACTTGTCAGGTGCATAAACATCGGAGATGGTACCGATAGTACTAAAACGCCTGCTAACACGCGTTTACCATGCCTCGAGGCATTTACCAGGGTTTTCCTACGAATACTATTGAAATTCTTTATCCCTTCTACATCCATCACCGCGACGATATCCAACAGGTTGGATTCCCCACAAATTCAAAGTTTTATTCAAGCATCCCCAAACATAGGAGCATGGACTTCGCCCGGCCAGAATTAGTCTATTTGGCAAATGCCGGAAGAGATAGGATTGAAACCAGTCTTGGCCTCAATGAATCTGGCCGGATTACTCTCGAAATTATCCGGCTTTCCCAGGTGAGTGAATTAATCTTCTTACGACAGCTCATTCTGAGCCGCCAAAACGTCCAGCGCGCGAAGCGCCATCGCAAAGACTGCACATACATAGCTGATCAGGCATATCAGTTGGTTAACGCTGTTGACGGAGGTGTAAAAGGCCGGGTAATTGACGTTAATAATATTCTGCAAGATCACATAACCCACCTCAATGAGTAAATTAAAATCCGGAAAATTGTTCATATCTGACGAGCCACTGCAATGCATTTAGGGACCTCGAACAAATACGCAAGACCGTCAAAAAATTCGCTTCATGGCGGATATTATTCGGCAGCCGGGATACGCCTCGGAGCCTGGAGAAATGTCATGATATACTTTATCACAGCATGAACAAGTACCTCACACTTCTGAGGTCCTCCCTCAACCAGCCTGCTCCCAAATCCCACAGACACAGAAGGAATGTTACCCAACATTATTCGTCAGTAGAGCCGCGAAGGCCAATACGCCGTAATACACACCCCTTGCCTGCAACAAATGCATACCCTCCAGCATCTCCACCACAGTCGTCTTACTGGCCTGATCGTGAATGGTACTCCTGATTGATGGCGATGTTTATATGGGTAGTTCCATCCGATGATTTTTCTTACTGTACTTGCGCGGTTTATCACTTCAATATATTTGAAAACCGTCAGTACTAGTACGACTAAGTAAACGGAAATTTGATACTTGGTGGTACGGCGCTGTCTAATGCTCGCAGAGTGAGAATTTTGCCTTTTCAAAAGCTGCACTGTGGTTTACGACAAATTGTTTTCTTTCTTCCATCAACTCCAACCTCAACTCCTTCGCCTTCTCCAAACTGATTGGAAAGTCGACGTCTTGCAAAATATGATCTTGCAGCTCGAGTGGAAGTCTAGCCACTTTTATCTTGTCCGAAATAGCAGACGAAGATGAAGCTGACTCGTGTAATTCCGGCAACTGCGATGATTGTGTTTCTTTCCACCACCAGTCCTGACGCTGGCAGGGAACATTAGAAGTACTGATAATTTTAATATTTGGATCAACGAGGAAAAGAGCGACAATCTTGCGATGCCCTGGCTTGGTGGGATCAGCTAGTTTGAAAGGCCCAACGCGATGTTGCAAGGTATTGGGGAATGTCAAAAGACGTCCTTCGCGCGTCTCTACGCCGCCTATTTCTTGAATAGCAGGCTCACCCTGCTCGCATCCGAACATCCGAACACTTCCGAGAGCCACTCATGCTGGTGGTGACGGTAGGTGATATCAATAGTTTCTTCGGCATTACAATGCTGCCTGAAGAACAGATTCGACTCGCTGATGTTTTCGCAGGAGTAATAATAAAGCGCAGTGGCCACTATATGTTCATTCTATAAAAATAAAATCTTTCAAATTAGGAGCCTTCTAAACAGCAAACGAGAAGCAGACCATTTGACCTTCGACATGCCATGACCCGCCTTCGTACTCAGGCTTTTCGGGAGTCAGCTCGATGTTCGCCAATTTAACAATCACTTGCAATCCTTGGGCACGATACTCCTCCATTAAGCTAAATTTTGGTGGCACAGCAAGGGGTTCGAATGAATCATCAGGCTCTGGAAGCACGAGCCGTCGTGACTCCGCGTACCAATCCTCTCGTCTTCTCATGTAGTCTGTGTCGTCTTCCTCATCTTCCTGTTGCGGCCCTTCTTCCGCTGGACCGTTTTCCGGATCTGGGTCATATTCGACATCCCAGTAAGAAATACGAAGTTCATATTGCCGGGCACGCAGAGGTGCTAAGGTTGAATCCCAGAGGGGAATAGACGCAAGTATAAGCTTCTCGATGAGAGCATAGAGAGGTTTCTCTTCTTGAGGATGAAGATTATTGATATAGCTTGTTATCCTAGAACTTTGTCAACTCTTGAAAAGAGTGAGTCGGGCATTCACCGAATCACCGCTGTACCTTGCTCGACCTTGTGATATATCAACCTCGCAGGGTAGCCATTGGAATTTGGCACTGAATGGTTTCTTCAAATGGTTAGTCTCCCATGAATAGAACGCACTTTGAATCAAAGAAACAGGATCAACGGTCTCGCCTTCCGGTGGAATTGGAGCAACTTCGCCCTCCCCAGAACGTCTGATGCAGTCCTCCAGATTCGTGGTATTCCCATCCGTAAGTATCCGCGTACGTCCATAGACTAGCGGGAAAAGGGAAGGGTGGACCAGATCCCAAACTTTCTCATCCGAGTTTGGGTGCCAGTCCTTGTGTCTGGCAGGGATTTTCGCCTCAAAAATTTTAACGGCTTCTTGAAGCTCCATTTTAAGCTCAGGAGAGACAGCGAAGTCAGATTTAACGACATCGCCGTTGTAAACAAAAATCGGCGGAGGGTTCTCAGGAGGACTTGGAATCAAGGTAGCCTTGTACCGGAGTTCATCGATGCACCAATTGATCATTGTCGTCGTAATATCACGACCAGAAGCAAGGGCTTCATCTTTCCATTTCTGTGCAATCTCAGGATTGTTGATCTATAGGGACTGTCAGAACAATTTGTTGAACTGATCTGACGTCGGGAACACAAATACCTTGACATTCCAGTCAGGCTTGTCTGTGATGCTGTTCATCAACTGCAGCATCGTTAGTTCACGTAGAGTGGTCATGGGTAGGCTAGACCAGCGGAGCAATGTCGAGTCAGATAGCCCACCGAGAAAGATGTTTCGTGAACTTACGAGACACTTTCGCCACGGATACTGTGGCCACTAAGGGCGGTCGGTAGGAGGTTTCCAACATAGTCGGTGTCACTCTCATGAGGAGTGTAGTTGAGCGGTCGCCCAAAACCTGGAAGAAGCGTCATGAGGAGCTAAACGAGGACGGGGTTAGGAACCATCGAGTGTGAGTGGGTTCAAGTAGGTTTTGGATCCATATGACAAGACAGTGAGAATTACATCCATTGTCCAAACAGCCACTGGCGTTTGGCGTAAATCAAACACTGTCATTGAAAAAATCCCTGTCGATCAGTAGATAGCTGTCAATAACCATTGAGTTAATGAACGCTTAATGCTCAAGCATGTCACCACTAAAATTAAATTTTCATGGCCTACTGACCTATCGTGGAATCCAAGGCTTTACCAGCCAGCTTGCATGGGTGATAATCACGCAAGGACGCAGCAATACCTGACCCTAACAGCTTACTTTAGGAATGACGCCGTCTGACCGTCAACCGTCCAGCCCACGAGTTCGTAAACGGGTAGAGAAGATTTAAATCGCTTTTGTGTCCTCGTTAATCAAGAAACTGAGCCTTTTGAACTTTGAACCTTGTTGGCAGTGGACAACAAGCTAAAAAGAAGAAATTGCCGCTCATAGGTGAGCGCTAAGGTCAGAACACGGAGGGAAGGAAGAACAAAGTGCCTAGGAAGCGCCATTGATTTGCCTGTCTCCCAAACGTGTGATGTAGACTGAGCACTTCGCCTTGAGTTTGCGATGGTAAAAAACCGTTGGTAATGCTTAACAGCCAATGATACAGCGTCCAATGTCTAATAATTAATGCTCGCAGAGCGAAAATGTGTAGGCTTGAAAAGCGGCATCATGTTCGACCACAAACTGCTTTCGTTCTTCCATCAACTCCAGCCTTAAGTTTTTCGCTTCCTCCAGACTGATTGGGAAGTCAACGCCATCCAAAATATGATCCTGGAGTTCAACTGGGAGGCCGGCAACTGCCAAGCCTGCCCGCGCAGACGACGCCGTGGCTTGCGGAGGCAATGATCGCGTAACTTCCCACCACCACTCCTGCTGCTGGCAAGGGACATTGGCAGTGCTGATCACCTTAATATTCGGGTCAACAAGGAAGAGAGCCACGATCTTGCGATGCCCAGGTTTGGTAGGGTCCTCCAATTTGAATGGCCCGACGCGGTGTTGCAGGATATTCGGGAACGTTAGAAGGCGACCTTCACGCGTCTCCACGCCGCCTATTTCCTGGACTGACGGGCTATTTTGCTCACACCCAAAAACGACAGAAAGCCAATCATGATGTTCTTGCGGGTAGTTGACCTCGTCAGCGTCTTCAGTGCTGCAGAGATGTCTGAATGACAGTGTTGACGTAGTGATGTTCTCGCAAGAATGGTAATAAAGCGACGTCGCCACAATGTGTTCATTCTGCAAAAACGCGAAACTGAATTAAGTCCACAAAGCCAAAATCAGGTCAGACCCACCATTTGACCTTCGACATGCCACGAACCGCCTTTGTACTCCGGTTTTTCAGGTGTCAGTTCAATGTTCGCCAATTTGACGATGACCTGCAGTCCTCTTTCACCATATTTGTCCTTCAAACTAAAAGCTGGCCGTTGTTCCAGTGGGGAAAAAGAACCAGGTTCTGGGAGGACAACCTTTCGTGTGGCCTTATACCACTCCTCCCGTCTCTCCCAATAGTTGTCTTCTGATTCCGTAGGCAGCTGTTGCGGTCCATCAGTTGCGGGTCCACTTTCGGGATCGGGATCATATTGAACTCCATCATAAGATATGCGCTTTGGAAGGCTTGTGATGTCCCTTTCTTGCAAAGGTGCAAGGGTCAAATCCCAAAGGGGGATGGATAAAGAGATCAGCTTCTCGACGAGACTGTATAGCGGTTTTTCTTCTTGTGGGTGGAGGTTATTAATGTAACTCGTTATTCTAAGATAGAATGGTCATCAGAAGGAAGGAGCTTAGGATTTCAAAATCGTACTTTGCTTCATTTTGCGAGATATCGACCTCGCAAGGTAGCCATTGAAAATTTGCGCTAAAAGGCCTCTGCACATCATTAGACTCGTAGGATCCACTTTCAAGTGTCTGGTCATCAGGGGGAGGTGGAGCAATTTCACCCTCTCCTGAACGTAGGATGCAGTTGTCCAAAGTCGTAGTCTCCCCATTCGCCAACACACGCGTACGACCATAGATAAGAGGGAAAAGGGAAGGATGGACAAGATCCCAGACTTTCTCATCCGAATTCGGGTGCCAGTCTTTCAGCCTGTCAGGGATATTCGCCTCGAACTTTTTTACAGCTGCTTGGATTTCTTTTTTGAGTTCAGGAGAGACAGCAGTGTCGGATTTGAATACATCGCCGTTATAGACGAAGACGGGTGGCGGTTTTTCAGGTGGTGCCGGAATCAAACTCGCCCTATACTTGAGTTCGTCAATGCACCAGTCGACCATCTTTGTCGTAATATCGCGACCAGAATTAAGGGCTTCGTCTTTCCATTTCTGCGTGATCTCTGGATCGTTGATCTGGGCAGGAACGTTAGCAAAACTTCTGCAGCTCTTGCAAATGTGTCGTACTTTGATATTCCAACCCGGTTTGTCTGTGATACTGTTCATCAACTGCAGCATCGTCAGTTCACGCAAAGTCATCATCGGAAAACTACAAATAAAAGTAATCGGTAATTCAGATCCAAAGCAATCACGGCCTAACTCACGACACGGTTCCACCATCGATGTCGTCAATACTAAGGGCGTTGGGCAAGAGTTTCCCTACGTAGTCGTGGTCGACCTTGCGAGGAACGTAGTTGAGAGGGCGGCCGAAGCCTGGAAGAAGAGTCGACATAACCGATCAAGTGAGTAGGGTATACCTTCTGAGGTTCGAGGTGAAGGAAGTGGTTGAAAAGGTTTGATTGAAATTTGGCCCGACGTTGTTGATAAGACAGTGGGAAATTGCCTTTGAGACTCTGAACCCCTGTGTGGTCCACTGGCGTTGGCAACCATTGCTGGTGACCAAGTCGATCACCAGGTTGTATCCGGCGGCAACAGACACAAAACACCTCATTAATCTGGTTGACGAGAGAAAACCAGTTTACTGAGAAACTGGAGATTTATGAAGGTTGGCGTTCAATTTGAAGTTCGAACTCAATGCCAGTGAGTAAAGGAAATGAAATGGTTGTGTCAGTGATTGATTGATCCATGATTATTTCGAGATGAAATTTTTTGTTTGTCGGGAGTCTCGGGCACCACCAGTTCTGTTGAACTACAACAGTGTTGAGCCGCGCTTCCTTACTTATTAGATTGTGAACTGTTCAAGGACAAGATTATATAAATCGGCGTAGAGGGTAGAAAGGCAAAAACTAGGACACTATAATTTAGCAACATATTCAATTCAAACAAGTCTTCTTTCAAATTACATGAATTCACGAAACTGGAACTAGAGGTCTTTACCAGCAATCCACCTGTTCACCAGCTCCAACGATTCCTTCGGCTTATCAAATGGAACCTGGAAGAAAGAATTCAGTGTCAGTCATGGCATTAAACATGCTTGAAGGGCAAACACGAACCATATGCCCAGCGCCAGCGACAGTGGCGAACGTAAAGCCCTGTGCACTTCTCGTTTTCCCTGCTGGTTTGCCATCGACTAACCAATCCCTTAACTCCTGCCCTGCGAACTCTGAGTGTCCACTCCATTCCAAAGCCAATGTCCATCTCTCGTTCCCTACATGGTTGCAAATCCAGTCGTATGCGCCCTTCACAACCACAGATGTCAGCACATCCAGCCTGAAGTGAAGCTCAAGAGGAAACTCACGACGTAAATCAGCACTTTGACACCACGTTCGAGCAGAGCCGCGACGTAATCCTTTGTGGGATGCAATATGTCCTGCGTCGCTCCAAAGGCTCCGCCGACGTCATGAGAGCACGACGAAAAGTTTTGAGTGATAGATTTGTCAACGCCTAGGAGTGATCTGACGGAAGGCCTGTCGAGGAAATCGCGGATAAATCTGCAGTAAATCGAGTGAGCAGAGAAGAACCTGTGAGGTCGGATGATCACTTTACTTGGTCTGAGGATAGCATAGGGTCTCTGAAATGTTCCCTTCGCACTGCTTGCTTATATCGTAAGGGTTTCTTCCTGGAATGAGAAATATGTTTTTAAATACAACACCACAACAGTTGACGGTGTGACGAACCTGTTTCATGATAAGGTGCACTATAAACACTCCTGCAGAATTGGTATGCAGCTCCGCAGTTGATAGCATCGTATTGATCCTCGCAGGAGGCCTTCATCCAGCTCTCGCATCGTTTTAACTAGGAAAGATATCTGAGTACTCAAATACTCGAGTGTCGAAAGATTCGTCATAAAATTACCGTAGATTTCATAGCGACACAGTTGCCGATGTTGACAACGGGTGCGACAGATGCAGTGGAACATTGCATGTCATAATAGGATAAAGTCATCTTGAAGCTATCGGTCATTCCATTTCCTAAAAAAAGCTTAGGTAAGTCGTCCTCCAATTGAGACTGGCTTCTTACCAATCATGACAGACTGAAGGTTAACCGGAGTCAGCCCTGCCTCGGAGAGTTTTGCGTTTTGGTCATAGACGGCTGAGGCGAAAAGTGGTAGGTAGCGGCCCTAGATTGATATTAGTATATAATTTCAGCTCGCCATCCTTCGCAAAACTCACCCCGTAGGACTCTCCGGCCATGTGGAAAGCTCGTCCTTTGAATTGGCTGAAGTTCTCGAAAAAAATCGACACGAAGGCTGCGATATCTTTGGCGGCATCTTCAGAAGTACCCTGAAAGTAATTCAATGGACAAGCACAGATTAGAAGAATTTTAGATAAACTTACAACAAACTCTCCGTGTTCGGCGTATGAGAAGCCTACACCAACAGGTTGGTCGACGAAAAAAACGTTCGCATTGGTGTTCCAGGATTCCGGATGAAAAACTGTTCCATTGTCACTTGGGATGCGACAAGGACCTATGCACCATGTGAAATTGAGAAACAAAATCTTTCCGTTAAGGGATAAGCACTAACCGAGCTCCATGAAGAGTCCGAGTGAAGATGAACACCCAGGACCTGTAAAAGAGCGACAAGTGACTACTGTCAGGAAAAAATAATAACCGAACCCCGCACCTCCATTCGTCCAGAATATTACGTCGTCCTTCGCTGGGTCATTCCTACTTTCGAAGAAGTAGAAGAATAAATGCCTAGCTTCGACGTCAATGTAACCCGTATAGGCGCTGTTTTGAAAATAGAGTCAGCATAATGTTGCAGTACCAACAAGTGTAATGGTGCTTACTTGACAGTTTCGTCGCAAAACTGGCTCTTTTTTACGCGAACGCTGTAATGTGGGAAGAAAGGATGACCAAGAGTGGTGAAGGTCGAAGTCGATAAACTAGATAGCGATTCGACTGGGGTGAACAGGCCCGTGTCGTAGGCACCACCCCCAAGATACGTCTGCTGAGAATAGGGATCCAAAGCAAGAGCAAAGGACCCGCTGAGCACTGCTGCCCAAGCTGCGATTTGGGAGAACATGGCCGTTCGGAACAAGGATAACCCTCTCGTATCTTCACGAATCCTGAATCAACCTAGAATAGTTCCCATAAGCCCCGCATTCGAAGATCAAATTAGTTGTTGGGATTCTCACTGTCACGATGCGGTGTAGGTGCCATATGGTTCCATGTCCAGTTTCGTCCTCTAGAGGTGGTCTTTATTATAGAAACACTGATTTCGCAAGAAGGGGCATAGACGCGACTTTAATGTCAACAAGATAGCTGGAACTGTGGTGGAGGTCGTCCAAGTGTTGGAGCACATTGAATTTAGACTAGCCGATACCCGTGCGTTCGCACGGGCGTACTTGGTCAATTCAAGAGAAGAGAGTTATCCATAGGTATATTGATGTTGAGCCAAATAAATTGATACTACATAAGTACTAAACGAACAACCTAAAGGATTATGCCCGAGGAGGAGGTGATGATAGGTCAGTTGATACTGATGTGCGTGCCTTCTTTGCTGGGCTCGGGGTTGCCTGACTGAAATCAAACTGGAGCCCTTTGCGCTTCAATGGAGTCGTCGTACCTTCATAGTTACAATTGAGATTAGTGAGAAATACTTAGAGAAAGAACATTCATACGTACTGGCCCCCGCAAATTGATTAGTGACAGGCAAAGCTGTCTTCCCCAAGATATTGACTTGCTCAACATCGACCTCAAAAAAGTGAACCTTTCCCTCCTGCTGACAAACACGCGAGAGAAACCCAGAGACTGAGATGATATGCCCAACTTGCAATTTCGGCATTGTGGTCCATCGAGGAGATTCTTTGATGATACAGTGGAGCGGGAATGATGCCTTCTTTGAACCGGCTTCCAATTTTTTGTTGTAATCCTTGTACGTATTGGTGCAAGGGTGTGCCGGGATCAAAATGCCGGACCGGTACCCGGTTAGTTAGTCCAGCCGCCAGAGGCGAAAAAAAAATTTGGAACCCCCGGTAAGCTGTCCTAAAAACCCGATTATGACAGTCTTATTGGCCTAATATCGTCAAGGGTTGTTGATACAGACAAACCTTGGGATAATCTATCGATTTGGGTGCATATATGACCGAAAACTTGTAGGAAACTTACCCAATGTCGCCGTATGGAAGGTGCTTGCCCAAGAATACTAGTCTTACTACTGTAGAGATAAATCACTTTATTTACTCGGAAACCACACATTGAGTTAATAATTCTTACTTTCAAGGATTCCTATGCATTACTCTGCGTTATTGAGCAAGAAAGGAATCCACAGGGCACCGCGGCGCCCCAGGGATTCGAGCGGAGTCAAGACTGATCCACGGAAGTAACCGAAACTTATGTAATATTACTATTTTTGGGTGTGTTCCTGATTATGTAAGTTAGTTAGTCCAGCTATTGAGGGGTTTTTGAAAATATCGACCCCAGGTCATTATTTTTTTTTCCGGGACCCCCTTGTATTGGTGTATTGCTCTGGTGCAAGGTCGAATGTAAGGCGATGCGATTGTGCGTCGTGTTTGACAGCCGTGAGGTACCCAGAGGCAAAAACAAAAAAATGATTATAGGCCTGTTCCATTGAACCACTGGGAATAAGCTGTCAAGTAAAGTAAGTCTATGTCACTAACAATGAAATATGAATCACATACTGAAACAATGTCCCCAACCAAGGCGTAATCATGGTTCTTCAACTCTGCTGAGGATGCAATATTTGGAACATCCTTGGACTTAGAGTCAGCCTCAACAACCTTGACGACCTTTTGCCAACGTAGACCGGTGAGTATAGAATGCCAAGTAGGGGAAAGCGGTAAGCTCACGTTTGCAGTTATGAAGTATGTACCGACATCATCAAAGCTTAGGTTGCGACTGTTGAAATAGCGCAGAGCGGCCAATACACCTTTCCGGCCTTCAGCATCTTCGGACTCGGAGGCGTTGTCAGAGTTGTTGAGTTCGTCAATCAGACAGAATATGTGGGCATCGAAAAGGAGGGTTTTGGGGCTATCAGGCTGTTGTCGAGGGTTTTCAAGGACTGCAACTCCGGAAATTGAACAGGAGCCAGAAGGAAGACTGAGTTGAGATGGCATGAGAGATAGGCAAGGTGAGGTGTGAGGAAGTATGGTGTCGCAGTTGGGAGAACATGACTGGTATATATACCCAGCCGCAGGTAACCATTCCTGTTTCTACAAAACGGTACTGAAAGTTCGAGAAGTTTGTGGACTCGGAGAGAGTTGGAATCTTGGAGACGCGATTTGGTTCATGAGGCGGCAGCCACGTGATTGCGTGATCGCGTTGGATTCATATTCGTCGAATTGGCTCTCGACGTTCTCGTGAAGGCTACATGACACTTTTTTATGTTCTGAAAGCTGGATAGTGCTCAAATATATCTATTTTATCAAACCTACCAGCCAGAATAATTTCAATCAACAGCCCAAAAAAGTTACAGGGGCAAAAAGACAGGTCTGCCTGGCTCTGTGGCTCTGAGATATATCTGAAGCTTTCAATTAATTTGAACCATGTACACTTCAAAACTTGCATTTACTACTCTATGAGGAGTTCATTATATACAATATTTGTAGTCTGTGACTCTTGAGTATTTTCTGGAAGGAGAATTTTGATGTTGTGGGGTGATGTTGCTCGTGAAAGAGCGACATATAGCTGCCCATGTGCAAAAACTGGAAAGCGGAGATAGAGTCCAACATGTTGAACAGACTGGCCTTGGGATTTGTTTATGGACAATGCAAACGCTAGGCGAACTGGGAATTGGTGGCGTTTAAACTTGAAAGAAACTTCAGATGAGCTTGTCGGGATAAGTGAAATCCGAGGAATGAGTGCCAATTGACCGTCTTTTTCACCTCCAAGCAGACGCACTTCCAGAACTCGATTTCCCATTTGTGTGATGACCATCCGGGTCCCATTGCACAATCCCTGACCTGGAGAAAGGTTGCGAAGTAATATAACTGGGCACCCGACCTTGAGATTCAATTCTCCTGGTGGAAGACTGGATGAATTGACAGAGCGAAGAAATTCAGTTGGAATTGGTTCATCATCTCGTGGATCTGCTCCTGGCTCGCGGATAATCTCATCTGCGCTAATATACTGACGACTATCGCCTGTCATGCGATCCAAGATTTCTTGGTTAATTTCACCCACGTCGATGTTTCGAGGCGCAAGAATCATGCGGTTGAGAAAGTAGTCTGGAGGGGGTGGAGGGGTGGAATCGATTGGCTGGATAGATAGACTCAATAAGTGAATTAGCAGACTCTGTGCGCATGTAGTCAGGAATTTGGACTGTGTTTCCATCAATAAGATTTCGACCATGACCGACATCCAGCAGCCATTGGGCAAATTCTCGAGCATCGTTGTTGTCCTGCTCAAGCCTCATATTTTGTCGCAAAGCAAGAATCTCAATATGATCCCAGAGATAAGAGCGCTGAATGGTTGCATCAACAATATCCATCCGGGACCCTCATGGAACAACTGGAAGAGTCTGCAAAAAATCACCGCCTAAGATGACGGTAACTCCACCAAATGGCCTCTGATCATCGCGTATATCTTGCAGAGTCCGATCCAAGGCTTCAATGGCATGCCTATGTTGGGCACCAACTTCATCCCAGATGATTGCTCGGATGGCTCGCAATAAATCTGCACGTTGGCTATTCTTTGGAATGCTACAAAAGGATTCTTCATGGAGATTTTCAACAGGAATTTTGAACATGGAGTGTGCTGTTCGTCCCCCCTGCAGAAGGAGAGCAGAAATTCCAGATGAAGACACGCAAAGCACAATAATGCCATCGGAGCGGAGTTTTGCACATATTGTGTTGTAAACAAAGGTTTTTCCAGTACCCCCAGGGCCATGTAGGAAGAAAAGCTTGCCTGATTCATTTGTGACAGAGTTGACAATTTGTGTGAATGCATTTCGTTGATCGTCATTCAGGCGTGGAAGTCGGGAATCAAGGTCGGTGCGTAGTGAGTTCCTATCATAGTTAAGCTGTTCAGCAATTAAAGGATTCACCACCAACTCATTCCAGTCATTTTGAGGCTTTGGCATTGATGGCCAGTCATTGAGGGAATGTCCAGACTCATGGAGGACTCTGTCAAGCAGAAATAAACCAAAGTCATAGATATCCTCTTCCAGTGGATCAGTTATCCCCATTGCAACCAACTGACGTTGCAAGTCATCGCAAATATGGTGCCGAAAATCTCGCCAGAGAAGCTCGGGCTGAGAGACATCAGAAAACAGCAAGAGAGTGGCAAAGAGATGTCGAAGCTGTGTTCCGGTTTTGATCTGCGCAGCCTCATCAAGGCATAGTCTCCATTCACCATCGTCTGCCAAAAGTCCTCGTGCAACACATGCAGCATGGTAAGTTGGTAAAGGCCTATCTTGTCCAGGAATGCGGCGGAGGTCCTCAAAAGACTTGGCACCTTTGACAACAGTGAGAAGGGTACGGAGGTAGTATTGTTCGCCAGCTGTAGGCTTGATAAAGTACATCCGACCAAGAGAAAATCCTTTTCGTTTCCGTAGATTCCATTGCTTCCCAACATTATCCCAGGTGAAGTACTGAGGAAATTCCTGATAAGTATGCTTTCGTGCTTCAGCTCCTAAGGGCCCAGTGTTTGCATTGGCTTCAAAGTAAGCAGTGAGTGTTGTTCGTTCTTGAGCACCACGCAGCACAACATCTTCAATGCTATCATTAGGATTGAATGTCACCATATGATGCCCCTCGAGATGAATTTGAAGACGGACAACAGCAGGAACCTGGTCATGCATTTCAAATTGGAAAATCCGCCATGATGCTTCAGGAGGAGATATATATCGGCCATCTATCCACCGTCGAATCTCATCCCTCTGATACTCCAACAATGCACGGTCTGGACCTTTATGGACATATTTGAAGGGATACTTGATGCTACCAATTGATGTTGCGCATTCAGCATTCATATGGCAGTCAAAAAACGCACAGGGCCAGGGAGGGTAGGGAACAATCCAACGGTTATCCAACCAATGATTCCCAACCTTGTATTTCCTTCCATTGTTGGGTCGGAAGTAAAGGGGATAGCCATTCCTGTCCATGCTTGTTGAATCCTGGAAATTTTTGGGATAGCCTTTGCTGCATTTTCCATCAACCATGCATGGCGCATTTGGGTTCAAGACCCCACATGGTCCGTGTACCATACATCGTTTGACAGTCTCGAATAAGAGTGGTTGCGTTTCAGGATCAGGCCAACGTGCCCAGATACATGAATCAATTGCTTCCGGTGTCAACAACTTGTAGGGTTCTTTGAGAAAAATAAGGAGGTGAATATGGGGCAAACCTCGTTTCTGGAATTCAATTGTGTACACATAGGCAACAGCCCTCCCAAAGATACCATGCTTGTAAATGTGGTCTATAAGAGCATCCTTCTTCATCTGAAATACCCGAGCAACCAAATCCGGACGATCATAGGCTGTCTGGTTAGGGAGGAGTTCATCTTCAATTTCCTTCCAGTGTGGGTTGGTTGTCATTGTGAGAAAGATGTCAACTTTACGAAAATAACGTGCGATTGCCATTGCATCTTGAAAACGCTGTGTCATATGTCGTGGCCCACCTATATAGGAAGAGGGAAGAATGATGCGTTGGCCCAGCTCATGAAGGTCAGCATTGTCACCATCATCCATCATCGCATCCTCGAGTCCACTGAAATGCGCAGCTCGGATTCGTGGTTGATTGTCTTCGAGAAAGCGTAGCCTGCTCTGGTCAAGTGATGCAAACATATCAACCATATACCGTGTAAAAAGACGACCGCCATGCAGCAGTATGTTGAATTCTCCTGGCCGAGAATGAATGCGAAAAGAGACATAGCGACAAAGTGTCAGTCTTCTTGATTCTGCAGCTTCACGGGTCGGTTGGGAGTTGTTTAGGCCGTGTTGATTTCGTGTTTCTCGACGTTGCTGTGCACGTTGGAGCCGGGTCTCACGTTGCCGAATGCTTTCACGTAAAACCATATCAGGGTGCCATCCATTTTCCCCCCGAGGAAAAAGGAGTGGGTATTGAAGTGGGGCATATGCAGGATGCAGGTCGCTTATCCGATATAACGGCCCTGCACGGTTACGAAGCACAATATCGCGAGGTGTCTTGAATTGTGCACCCGGCAAAATCACTGCAACCTCGTCTGCAGTTGGCAAATTGTATCGCCGTTTGTCCAGTCCAGGAGCAACACGAAGACGGACCTCTGCATCTTCTACTGGCCCATCATAGTCACGGAGGATTTCGTATGCATGTTTGAAAACCGGAGTGTATTGATGGTGCTGAAGGAGCATATTCTGAAGGCCCTCCATGGTATGACGTGACAAAGTTTGGTTCTGGGCCATTCGTGATTCAAGAGCTGCTCGGGGTTCATAAATGTAGAGTTGGGCATATCGAGGAGGTTTATCCCCAGATGGGACCAAAGCACCGGAGTTGTGACAGAGTTCTCCGCAGATACGAAAGACAGGCAAACCTCGGCCACGGTTAATTGAGTGATCCTCCGTGACACCCAGTGAAGTGAAGGCCAGCACCCGATTATATTTCCAGATGTTCTCCCGAAAGGATTTCGAGTCGTTGTCGTCAGATGTTAAGAGTGCGCGTAGAGGCTCAGGCGGGGCTTCTGACGCAGGTAAATGTACTCGGCCCTCCGAACAACATACCCCAACCTCGGATTTCGTTGGCTACTTGTTGAGTACTTCTCAGCAAGCCAGTGAAGTGCTCCGCAGTTAGGACACTGTACATCCATACTCCCGAGGTAATGGCGCTCGTTGATATCCTCGTACGGTTTCCGTGCAATGCAAAATAGGTCTGCATGGCCACAGCGACGACGATTAGGCCGTGTCTGTGGAGCTATTTAAACACATGAGTTAGATTGGAATGGGTAGAAAAAATTTTATTCATTGTACCTGGCTGTGGGACTGTTCGTTCTCTGACAATATGTTCTGCTGGTACTGGCCTATTCCCTTGCTGTTCCTCCTCATCTCCGTCCTGATCTTCTTCATCATCTGAGTCTTCATCAGGGATAAGGGGTGGTAGATCTATTGAGGAATGAGTCTACTTCAAACAGTTATGGGAAACTTGAGGTATGTACCGTCATTGTCAGGGCCATGTTCGTGCATAATATCTGGGACCAGTGCTGAGAGTGGAGTTCGTTGACGATTCGCCCCACTCGCCATCTGCGTAGGCGGTGGACTCGGTGGGACAGGAATAGATAGAAGGGACACCTTAGGATGCAAAGATCAGGCTCGAGGTAAAAGAGACACCATAATTACTCACCATATCCCCAGGTACATCTCTCGGAACTGAACTTCCTCCCTCAGATGGACCAACAGCAACATTTCTATCATGAGGACAATCACTTGTCTGACCTTCATGTGCTGACAGCTGTTGATTTCTTGGAACCAGGTTGGCAGCTTCTGATCGGAGTGTAGGTGCTTCATGGGTTGGGAAAGGTGTTCGTGGTTGGCGAGTATTATCATCCGCATTGCGCCGCTGTCTCACACCTGCAATGCGAGCGTCGAGGACCCTGGCGTTCAGCTTGTCGGAAGTAAGTAAAGTTCAATAAAGGAAAATGGAATACACTCACTGCACGCCCAGCATTGCTTACCGGAGTGGAAGGGGCAACTGGGTGAGGTGTACATGTCCTCGATCCCCGAGTATTGTTCTGTCCGCCTGTTTTAGTTATCAGCATGTAAATAGGCACCTGGAATACGTGATGTCACATACCTTCGTCATTTTGGCGATTCTCATTACATTGTTGTAGTCGTTCTTGCCTTTCACGCTCGCGGCGGCGGCGCTGAGCTAGAGACCGTGCATTGGGAGGGGCTATTTAACAAATAAAATTAACATGTATATAAACGAAGTCACGATGATTTGATAGAAACCTTGGCTGCTGCTTTGAGTTTCTGTGGCGAGTTGACCTTGAGTAGCAACTCTTCCTGGCGGTATATCTGAGCCTTGTACCGGGGTCTGTTCGGTTGCCTGCGAAGCTTGTTCGCGCTGACGGCGTGCCTGTTGGTGACGGCGTCGTAGAGCCACAGATCTTCTACTTGGAGGCAATTGCACCTGCTGCCTAGGTGAAATGATTTGATGATTTGCGCCAACGGCCATTTGGGTAGAAGGAGGGCTTGGTGGTAAGAGGTGGTTTGCAATGGGAGCAAGTGCTATCTAGAGGAAGGAAAATGAGATCAAGTATCACATAGATTGATTTGATACGACATACCCTACTTCCCAAACCATGCCCAATTACTGATTCACCACTGCTAAACACCATGCGTGGCTGGTTTTCGTCCTGTGTTTCACGGGGACGGCGCCTTCTGGGACTGTCCTCAAGGTCATTGTCTCGAATGTTGCGTGCTGATTGTCGTGCTTGCATCCTAGCCCTTTCAGCAGCCCCAGGTAACGGAGTAGGTGTCTCAGGTCTTGCGGCTGGTGTTCGACGACGGCGAGAGCTTTCGTCCACATCGGTACTACGTTGACGAAGTGCTTCGCGGGTCCGGCTTTGATGTCGTTGAGGCGTATTGAGCTTTTCGTAAGGCCTATTGAAAGGCATATAAACTTCTACAGAGGAATGGAAAAGTAAAACTACTCACATATCGTCGGTGGCAGAGCTGTTTGCAGTGGTGTTCAATTTTGTTTGCAGTGCGACGGCACCCTTGCAATGCTGAAACGCGCCTCCCGGCGCCGTTGCAATGGTCGAACATTCCAGAAAGCGGACTGGCCCAAAACAGAAAGATATCGGGCAGCAGTTTCATCAACAACTGGCTTGAACACATGAATATAGGACGACACAGGAAAGCCTCTCTTGCTGAATCACACACAACGGTTCACACATGGAAGAGAAAGTGTACAGTGATTAAATTCAATTAACAAAACATACAATTCCTTTCTCTGTGAAGGTAGACCGTCCAGGTCAGGGGAGAGGAGGCTCGTAGTGGAAGGAAAGAAGAGTGGAAGGATGCACAGTGAGGAAGAGATTCGAAGCGACGGTGCGACTGTGAGACGTTGATTTCTCAACCAAATGCAGTTTCCCATGACGTCATCAAACCCAACAGCCAATGAGAATGTCTCTTCTAGACCCGTGAGAAACACCAATTCCAATTGTAATATAGGATGCCGTAAACATGCTTATGAAATAACCTCCCAGGCCCGCATGATATCCTTTGGAGTTCAATTGGAGCTTCAAGGATTGACTTTGTCTTCTTCCAGTACGACACCGACTATCCCAATCATTGCAGTCTATGCTGCGTAAGGTTTCCTGAGGCAGAGGTGCTCTATTTGTAACAGTGCTCTCTGAGTTCTCTTCTAAATATTCTGAGAGCTACACAAATTTAAACCTCGAGCTTGTCATTGGAACATGGATGGGGCCACCAATCAGCAAATGCATAGGGAAATTGTTCCTACCGATGCGCCAATGTTCCAGGCTTTCAATGCTCCGATTATGATCTCAGGAGGGGTTTTCAACAATGTGACTACGATTCAACCCGTTACGAATCATCCCAAAGGTGCATTCCTTCAATTATTTTGTTAAAGTGAAAGATTGAAATTTGGTGACAGCCATCCAGGAAGCATTGAGAGAACACATTGCACCTAACGCGACTCATGACACAAACGATGTTGTCGATCCGCCGAGGTGCCACCCCAAAACACGTGAAGCGATTCTACAAAAGCTGAGGGACTGGCTAATAAATCCTTACAACGCTGCCTTTGTCTTGTGGCTTTTTGGACCGGCTGGCTCCGGAAAGACAGCAATAGCCCGTTCTTTAGCATACCTGCTGGAGCAAGAGGGACTACTGGCATCTACTTTCTTTTTCTTCGGCACGGCGGACAGACGTAACAATGAGAAGTTCCTGATAACCACTATCGCTTACCAACTCGCGTTCATGGTTCCGGAACTTCAGCCCTACCTGGCAGTGGCAGTGGAAGAGAACCCACTGGTTTTCCAACTTTCCCTCGAATCCCAACTAGAAAAACTCATCGTCAATCCTGTGTATTTATTTTCTAGCATGAACCCCCCACAAGTAACTCGAGCCATTATCGTTGACGGGCTTGACGAATGCTGCGATCGTGATGCGCAACGTTTGGTGTTGGATATTATCCAGAAAGCTGCCTCTCGGCTCTCACCTGTGTTCAAATTCTTTCTCCTGAGCCGTCCAGAACACCATATTGAAAGCGTGTTTCGAATCCCGAAACTGCGCTCCATCTCTACCTTCATCGACCTAAAGAAAGATCTTAGCGCATACGACGACATACGCCTCTTTCTCCGAGATCGGTTCAACGAAATCAAGGCGACGCACCCCTCTAAGATAGACCCTTCCTGGCCAGGGGACGATGTCATCGAAGAACTCGTTCGCAAGGCATCTGGTAATTTTATCTATCCAAGAACAGTTCTAAAATACATCGAAATTACCTACGGCAGACCACAAGAACGATTGGACGTTATTCTCGGACTTTCCCCCAACTTATCTTCTGACAACCCATACGCTGAACTGGACAATCTTTATCGTCACATTCTCTCGCGTGTCCGACTCGACCGTACTGAACTTTCAAGATTACTAGGCGTCCTTTTGGCATCCACGACTTACGTAGATACAAATATAGCTTCAAACCGGCCTCCGCGGCCTGAGGATGAATTGCTGGGTTATTTCTCCTCTACCGAATTCATTGAAAGGGTACTATTCCTGAAACTCGGGGACATTGAAACGAAATTAGTGGATCTGCGTTCACTTATTGGCTTTGATGGGTACAAGTCATTTTTTAACTTCCAATTCCCTGCCGTCAACTTCTTGCACACCTCATTTCCTGATTTCCTTCTGGACCCGTCGCGTTCTGGGGAGTTTAATGTCGCGATTGGTCAGGGTTTAGCTGATATCTGTCTGGGTTCTCTGAGGCGATTGGCGAAGAAAGACTTTCTCGCTTCCCGGTTGGCTGGTTTCTATTTAGATTCAAATATTCAACGATTTAACCTGTTTTGTTTTCCTAGGTGCGAATGCGTCAACAGCCAATCCTGCCGACATAATTTGGACTCGGAAATAACACATTACTTGTCTCTGTTTTGGAGTTGCGAGAATGCCACACCTAGTCAAGAACTTCATACAGCCATGCTCGACCATGACAGCATATATTTGTTTAGCGCGGACGACGATCCCAGTGACCCGATCTTTGTTCCTCACCGAGGCTCAGGTGTGGATTCCAAATGGGCCCCTACGCTAGTAATTATCGAAAGGTTCTTCGACGTGCTTCAGACCTCAATGGTATGATTTAAATCCCGTCCTTGTTAAAATGATCATACATTCACGATTGAGATAGGCATTCAAGGACTCAAGTTCAATATTTGAGCACCACATTTCGATGTTACATACCTTTTTAAAGGCCGATTTAGCTCAGTGCGCGAAGTATCCTATAATTTCCGACGCGATTGCACTGTTGTCTTGCCTAGAAGCCGATTTGGATCCAGATACCGCTAACGACATTTGCGACGCAATCAAGTTGCTTCTCGTTGACCCTTTGGTTGTTAGCCAAAGCACCAGCGATCTGGAAATCCAGACTTGTGAGTTGTCTCTCCTTTCTGCCAAGCCAACTATATCGTTGTATATATTGTTATCAGACAGGGAAACTCTCCTCAATGCATTTTGGCCAGGTTTGATCTCTGGATTTCGTTCAATCCGGTCAATCCATAATGTGCCGTCAATGCCCTCGAAATATTTCCTCGAGTTTCTTCGAAACCCCGAGCTATCTGATGGTTACCATGTCAGCGATGAAAGGCTGATTCGTGCAACGATTCAATGTCTATCCTCTGTCTCTTGTTCAAGGTCTGTCTGGCTATGTCTTAATACCCATTGTTGAGTTTAAAACTTTAATGATGAACAGGCCCTGTGCAACGGAAAAACTTTCAGAGCGCTCCTTTCCTTTGGTGTCCGTTTCTATATTGCTCCTACTAAAACAAATGTGGGACGAAGTGGTCAGACCCAATGACCTTCCAGACGAACTAGAAGGAGAAGACAAGTTTTATTATCGCCTCAAATCAGTGTCACTAATCCCGAAAGACCTAGTTTCCATCCTGAGACAGTATCCTCTCCTCCCATTAGACCCAGAGTTACAATACATGCCGGAAAACAAGGTAGTGAGAGCTTACAAGAACTTGGAAAAGCTGATTGAGGTTCAGAAGTACCTGCCGGTAGGTTATATCTTCGATCTGTTTTCACAATTCCAGAAAATGTTTACTTCCCACCTCCATCTTATAGACTGAGCGCAGTAAAATGTCCAGTGTCTACAAAAGTCTTAAAGGGCTGCTCGGTTTCCAGGCGGACATTCCTGTAGGTTTATTTACTAACCAAGTTTTTTGTAAACATCTAACTTCAATACCCGATCAGACAACGGCTGTACGAACGGAACTGGACGAAAACACGAAAGCCCTCCACCTGGTTGTTTCGCCCCTTTATCATTGGTTCTTGAGTGAAAAGGCGTCTTGGAGTGCGTCTGAAGTGGCATTTGAGTTAAACTGGCTTGCAAATTAGTACATTCCTCTTGTCTTGAATGTTTGATTGGTGTGCAGTTCTTCTCATATTCTCTTGTTAGGATATTTGAACTCGGCTCGGAAGACGCTCGAGGACACATGTTCAAAAAAGTTCAGACCAACTTAAACGACTTGCTTCCACACATTAAGTAGCCGTCCCTGACAAGTATATGGCAGTGGCGGAACGGAGTAGGCTGTGCTTCAAATGTGCTATGCACGAGGTCACCACTATTGGCTGTGCACGATGCAATTCACACGAACGCCTTTTTTGCATTTAAAAGGGAGCTTCTAAGTCATTCCTATCCACTCCCCATCGAGCGGCACCAGGTTCCAGATTCTTTCATCCGAGGCCATGGCGCTCTCGCCATCGGCGGAACATGCATCAATGTTTGCTGTGAATGCGCCGATGCTGGTTACAGGCGGAGTTTTCAACAACATAAATAACTCCAGGGCGCCTAACGACAGTCTTAAAAGTAAGCCGCCCTACTTGTCCGCTGTTCGATTAGAACGTAAACTCGTTAAGTCATCAAGGAAGCCTTCAAGGGCTATATTGCCCCAAACGCGACTCATGATACCAACGATCCAATCGACCCACCACGATGCTATCCTAAAACCCGCACAGCGATCCTTCAGAATCTGCTGAATTGGGTACAAAAGGCAGATAATCCCTCCTTAATTGTGTGGATTTTTGGGCCGGCTGGAGTTGGCAAGTCGGCGATCGCACGCTCTCTTGCAGAACTCTTACTAACAGAAGGACAACTCGGAGGAAGCTTCTTTTTCTTCAGGACGGCGGACGGAAGGAACCATGAAAGGTTCCTAATTTCGACCTTAGCATATCAACTCGCATTCGCTATGCCTGAGCTGCGGCCCCACATTGCCACAGCCGTGGACGAACAGCCTTTCCTTTTCCAACAATCTATTGAGAGTCAAATCGAGCATCTCATTGTTCGGCCATCTCTGTCGGTTTATTTTCCATCCGAACGCGTTATAATCATTGACGGCTTGGACGAATGCAACAACCGAGACGCCCAGCGCCGCATCGTAACGACTATTGGCAATGCCGCTCCTCGACTTGCAGGAAGGCTTAAATTTCTCGTTCTCAGCCGTCCCGAGCACGATATCGAAAGCGCTTTTGGCCAAGATTCGGTAAAAATGATTTCCTACTCGATAGACTTGAAGAGAGATCTGAAAGCCCACGACGACATCCTGCTCTTTGTGAAGACGAAATTTGAAGAAATCAAGACGAGTCACCCTCTTAAATCAAACATCGAAAGCTCGTGGCCAAGTGAAGCCCAGATCTTGGCCCTTGTTTCCAAGTCGTCTGGAAATTTTATCTTCGCTCAGACGGCCATGAAGTACATCGGAATTACCTACGAACGACCTCAGGAACGGTTGGAGGTTATTTTAAATCGACTGCCTTCCTCTGATTCTCCTTTTGCTGAGTTGGATGAACTGTATCGACAAATCTTGTCCCGAGTCAGGATAGGTCGAGGACTCCTACTGAGTTTGCTCGGCGTCATCTTAGCTTGTTCAGCTGACACTCTTAACAAGCCCGACTTGACCTCGTCCATGGAGTTCTTGGAGAGCGTCTTGTTTCTGCAACCAGGAGACAGTAAAGTGAAGTTGATTGACCTTCAATCCATTCTATCCATCGAACAGCGTGCTTGGCATCCGTCGCACACCTTTCCTCATTTTCTCCATACATCGTTTCCGGACTTTCTTCTCGACCCGGTCAGGTCGGGAGTGTATTGCATAGATCTTCCGAAAGTGTATACCTACATTGCGACTAGTAGCATCAAGATTTTGGACCAGAGGATCGCAGACATAGAGAGGTTATTTTTTTCTCCCTCGGTTGTCCTACATGTTGACTCTGATCATCTGTATCCAGGCAAAATTGTTATTGCAGCGCTATGCATGCCATCTGCAATCATCGTTGTGAGAGCTATTGCTCTGTTCTATTTTGGAGTTGCGATCACTCTCCGCCGAGCGCTAAGGCTGAACTACAACTGGCGTTGAAACGATTTGATATTGGAAAGTTATTTGACCTATTTATGAGCGAGGGCATCAGCAAAAGGCTGTGGATCAATACTGTTTCGGCCATGACAGCATTTTTCAATGGACTTGTGCATTCAGAAGTACGTCAGTACTTGTTTTTCCAGTTCCCTTTCATCGCTTGACCATTTTCTAGATGATCCGAGGCACCGACATAGTATTGAACCACCTCCGAAGATTCTGGGAGCGGCTTGCGAAAGCAAATGTTATCCCATTTCTGGGAGTTGATGTACCTCCCAAGCTGTACGATCCTTCCCAGATGTTGGACGAGTTGAGAGAATGGATAGATCCCACTCCCAAACACAGTGACTTAGCCATGTACTCCCGCACTGGTTATTTCGAAGAAGATATGGGTTCGTCTATTAGGTGACAATTTTTAAATCTGCTTTTGACTATTTTCGTCAGAGGACCGTGCTTTCAACACTTATGAAGAAAGACGCGCTCAGCAGTTGGAGGCTGAGGATCGACGACGCAAAGAGCTTGATGAACATCTAGAACTCAAGGACTTCCTCCCTATTTCAAATCATAAGAACAGCACGTCCGATTCTGATTCTGACAGTGAGGAATCGGAGTATACCAGTTCGTCAATTGTATGACAGTTTCAAGTCTGCTTTTGAATACTTATTTTCAGAGAGCCACCGTTCCAATGCTTATGAAGTAGAAAGACTCGCTCGGTCACGGAAGGAAGCAAGCAGAAGACAGCGGATGGAGGCTGAGAACCGACGACGCGAAGAACTTCGCGAAGGTTATCAAAAGCTCAAAGATGCCCTTCCAGTAACAAATCAGAAGAGCAGCAAGGTGTCGTTATTGGAACGAGCTGCGAACCACATTGTTAGTTTGGAGGAGGAGATCAAGAAGAGGCAACCACCGGGGCCAATGACAGGAAGTGGTACTGGGGCGTCTCCATCCTAAGCGCCATAAAATACCCGAGAGGCAGTGCGTATAGAGGAGGACTTTAACTTCCAAAAAACACGGATGTGCAGACCGCAGACAGCAGTGCCAATGAATAGCGACACTGAAATGAAAGCAAGGAACCAAGTCGACCTCGAGACTGATTTCCAGCGACAAGGGCTAAAGAAACACAACTTCACTGCTGGTAGGCCCAACTGTCGAATTGCTCGCGTCCTCGTCTTCGCCCGTGTCTTTGCAGGAACTTTAGGTTGCCAATCGGTGTTCAAAGCTTTCTCTTATCGAGTTTCAACCACAGCATCCCGAAGCTAGAAAGAAAAAAGCAGGATAATCATTAATGTCGTAACGAACGCCGTTTGAACTTGATTGAGCCTAGAATAAGCATCTTCTTTGAATCCTCTCTTCCTTTCACGAAACTAGCGATGACACTCCCAACATCTGCCGATGGGCAGTTCTTCACATTCTCTTTTGTCAGCTGCAGAATATTTGGGCTCGGCTTTGAAGACTTGTGGAAGACGCCCAAAGACACAACCTCAAAGGGTTTAATTCCGACCATTTATGTAAAATCAAGTCCGTAACCAGTGTAGGGCAGTGTCCGAACGTGTGTAGGCTGTGCTTCAAATGCCCGGGCCATACTTATATGCATGAGACCACCTTTATCGGCTGCAATTCACACGAACTGCCTTTCTGAAGTTAAAAGGGAGATTTATATTCCAACTGACACTCCCCATCGAGCAGCACTAGGTTTCCGGTTCTTTCATCCAAGGCCATGGCGCTCTCGCCATCGGCGGAACATGCGCCCATGTTTGTGGTGAATGCGCCGATGCTGGTCACAGGCGGAGTTTTCAACAACGTAAATAACCCCGGGATGCCTAACGACGCTCTTAAAAGTAAGCCGCCGCCCTACTTGTCCGCCGTTCGTTAAGATCGTAAACTCCTAAAGTCATCAAGGAAGCCTTCAAGGGCTATATTGCCCCAAACGCGACTCATGATACCAACGATCCAATCGACCCACCACGATGCTATCCTAAAACCCGCACAGCGATCCTTCAGAATCTGCTGAATTGGGTTCAAAAGGCAGATAATCCCTCCTTAATTGTGTGGATTTTTGGGCCGGCTGGAGTTGGCAAGTCGGCGATCGCACGCTCTCTTGCAGAACTCTTACTAACAGAAGGACAACTCGGAGGAAGCTTCTTTTTCTTCAGGACGGCGGATGGAAGAAATCATGAAAGATTCCTAATTTCGACCTTAGCATATCAACTCGCCTTCGCCTTGCCTGAGCTGCGTCCTCACATTGCTGCAGCCGCGGACGAACAGCCGTTTCTTTTCCAACAATCTATTGAGAGTCAAATCGAGCATCTCATTGTTCGACCTTCTCTGTCGGTTGATTTTCCATCGGAACGTGTTATAATCATTGACGGCTTGGACGAATGCAACAACCGAGACGCTCAGCGCCGCATCGTAACGACTATTGGCAATGCCGCTCCACGACTTGCAGGAAGGCTTAAATTTCTCGTTCTCAGCCGTCCTGAACACGATATCGAAAGCGCTTTTGACCAAAATTCGGTGAAGATAATTTCCTATTCGATCGACTTGAAACGAGATCTGAAGGCCTATGATGACATCCTGCTTTTCGTCAAGACGAACTTTGAAGAAATCAAAACGACTCACCCGATGAAAGCAAACATTGAAAGCTCGTGGCCAAGTGAAGCCCAAATCTCGACCCTTGTTTCCAAGTCGTCTGGAAACTTCATTTTTGCGCGGACAGTTATGAAGTACATCGGAACTACCTATGAGCGACCACAGGAACGGTTGGATGTTATCTTAAATCGGTTGCCTGCCTCTGATTCGCCTTATGCTGAGTTGGACGAACTGTATCGGCAAATTTTGTCCCGAGTCAGGGTAGCTCGACAACCCCTGCTTGACTTGCTAGGCGTCATACTAGCTTGTACATCAGACAGTCCAGGTAAACCCTCCTTGACCACGTCCATCGATTTCTTGGACACGGTACTATTTCTGCAACCAGGAGGCAGTAGAGTGAAGTTGGTCGACCTTCAGTCCATTATGTCCATTGAACAGCATGGTTGGCACTCATCGTGCGCCTTCCCTCGCTTTCTTCACACATCCTTTTCGGACTTTCTCCTCGACCTGGTCAGATCGGGAGAATATTGCATAGACCTCCCAGAGGTGTACACCTTCATCGCGACCAGCTGCATCAAGATCTTGGACCAAAGGATCGCCGACATAGAGAGGTTACCGTTTCTGTCTCTTGGTTTTCCAGTATGTTGACTCTAGACATCTGTATTCAGGCAAAGTTGTTATTGCGTCGTCCATGCAATTTGCACCCATCGTTCTGAGAACTATTTCTCAGTTCTGTTTTGGAGTTGCGACCACTCTCCACCGAGTGCTCGTGCTGAACTACAACTGGCGTTGAAACGATTTGATATTGGAAAATTATTTGACCTATTCTTGAGCGAGGGCATCAGCAAAAAGCTGTGGATCAATGTTGTTTCGGCCATGACAGCATTTTTCAATGGACTTGTGCAATCAGAAGTACGTCGGTACTTGCCTATTCCAGTTCCCTTTCACCGCTTGACCATTTTTTAGATGATCCGAGGCACCGACATAGTATTGAACCACCTCCAAAGATTCTGGGAGCGGCTTGCGAAAGCAAGTGTCATCCCGTTTCTCGGAGTTGATGTCCCTCCCAAGCTGTACGATCCTTCCCAGATGTTGGACGAGCTGAGAGAATGGACCGACCCCACTCCCAAATACAGTAACTTGGGCAGGTACTCCCGCACTGATGATCCCGCGGAGTATATTGGTTCGTCTATCAAGTATCATTTTAAAAAATTGCTTTTAACTATTTTCAGAGGACCCTGCTTTCAACTTTTATGAAGAAAGACGTGCTCAAAAGTTGGAGACTGAGAATCGACTACGCGAAAGCCATCTAGAGCTTAAGGAAGTCGTCCCTATTTCAAATCACAGGAACAGAAAATTCGACTCGGATTCTGACAGTGAGAAATCGGATTCTGGCAGTGAGGAATCGGATTCTGACAGTGAGGAATCGAAGTATACCAGTTCGTCAATTGGATTGCAGTTTTAAATCTTTTTTTTGACTACTCATTTTCAGAGCGTCGTCTTTCCGATGCTGATGAAGCAGTAAGACTTGCTACTAAGTCACGGAGGAAAGCAAGCAGGAGACAGCGGATGGAGGCTGAGGAACGCCGACGCGAAGAACTTCGCGAAAGTTATGTAAAACTCCAAGAGGTCCTTCCAGTATCAAATCAAAAGAGCAGCAAGGTGTCGTTATTGGAGCGAGCCAAGAACCACATTGTCAGTTTGAAGGAAAAGGTCAAAAAAAGGCAACCACCAGCAGGAAGTGGCTAGTGCTAGGGTGTTTCCATCCCAGGTGCCATAAACGCGAGAAACAGTGCGTACAACTTTAAAGCTTTGACCTCCAGAAATACTGATGTGCAGATCACAGATTCCCCAAAGAGCCAGTGAATAGCGGCACTATTTATTACAATTTTCGAACAAAGTATGGCGCACTCTGATTTACTAGAACGGAAAGTAAAGAACCTCAGGCTCGAAACTGATTTCTAGCCAAGGGCGAAGGTCAGACCCCGGCCAGCGAAACATGCTCCTACGGAGTCCTACCTTGGCTGGCCTGGGTGGTTGGCTCAACCGTCTACCTGTATTATCCTCATCTTCTACACCACCCTCGTGTCTTTGTCTTTGCCAAAAACATCTGAGGTCGACATTGGCCAGTTTAAGGCTTGCTCGAGGCGACTTCGACTGGTCGCTCAATCGACGGTGTACGGCAGTGTAGGGCCACCTGTGGGCCGGGCTGGGATGCGCCATATAAGGCTCAAAGGACAGCCACGGGAGATTTATTCGGAAAAAATGGTATGGGGGGTCCAGTAGGCTATAGAGATACACTAAGGTAAACGACGGAGGCGGCGAAGCTTTCTGTTATTGTATTTCAACCTGGAACCAGAAACTTCAGATGTCGTGATCCGAAGGGCATAAGTAATAGCCAGAAAAAGAAAGGACACACTTCCAACTGGGCTCGGTGACTAGCCGTACTCGTAGAATGACCTTTTAGAGGGTGCAACCTAACATCCAACCGCCATCCCCTTCCAAGGATTCCAATATCCGATGATGTCCCCAATGAAGTTCGATTCAATTTAAAAATGCTCTGTTTACTAAAAAAAAACCTTATATATAAAATAAAACAAGTTGTCGTTGCATCTGCCCATGCACAAATGAGAAGTTAAAAAAAGAGTCAACGGGTAAAAAGGCAGAGGGTAAATTGTAAATGGCATGTATGTTGAAAGCTGAAGCTTTTTAAAGTCGTGATTGGATATGAAAGGGAAGGAAAGGAAGGAGAGTCGTATGTATGAATGAATGAGGGTAAGGATGGACCTCCATCTACAATGAACCTAGAAATGAAAGAAAGTAAAAAAAAAGAAAGAAAGGGGGTAAAAGACAAAAAGAAAGAAAGAAAAAAAAAACTTAAAAAGATCGGTCCATGCCTGTGCTATGCTAGTGCGGATGTAATAGTAGATATATGCATACGAGTGAGTTCTCCATCGTCGTTTCCATCGTCCTCATCGTCTCCGCCCACAATTCATCCCCTCAGCCCAATCAATCAATCAATACCGCTCCCCGCTCCCAGGCGGATACCCCCGCCCCGCCGCCTTCCCCTGGCTCCCATAAAGCTGCGCCCCACTCACCCCCCCAACTAAGCTCGGCGCGTTCCCTCCTCCTTGCTGTCCCTGGCCCTTAAACCCCGGATACCCATGCGCCTGTGGCTGCGCATACTGCTGCGACGCGCTCGCGCTCTGGAAGTTCGAATACGACCCGCTCGACGCGTTCGACGAGGCGTACCCGGGCAGGGGCGGGGGGACGGGGTAGTCGTCGTCGAAGTCCCCGCCGCCGCCGCCGGGTGCGAGGAGCGGGTCTTTGACTTCCCAGACGGCGGCTTTGGAGCCGACGGAGAATTCGAGGTCTTCGCGCTGTGGGAGGGGGAAGGGGTCAGTATGGGGAGGAAGAGGTTGTGGATAAGGAGTGGAAAGAAAATTGAATGGGTGGGAACGGAGAAATTGTCGAGGACAGCAACAGGTTTATGGTGGAAACAAGGCAAATAGAAACAGAGATGGTGGAAAATATGCGCATGTTGCCACCCCAAAGATCACAAAGATTATAGAAAGAAAGGGGGCAGTGGTTGGCGCATATATGCATGCATATACCCCAGTATATAGCCAAAAAAGCGATAAAAAAGAGAGGTGACTCACAGTAATATCATCCCAATACTTATACACCATCATAACGCTCAGCAGCACACACAGCGTAAAGAAGAACAGCCCATCAATATAATGCTTAATCGCATCGCAAATCGTGACGCTAAACGCAAACAGCAGCACCTGGCCGCCCGCGAAGAACACCGTGCCGAAGATGATGTCGCCGATCGGCCAGCGGTCCTCGAGCGTGCGGAAGACGATGATGAGCTGCGAGACGATGTAGATGGGCACGCAGATGATGGGCCAGAGGAGGTAGATGATGAACAGCCCGAGCGGCTTGGTGTAGCTGAACCCGAACTTTTGCTGGAAGGTGGCGATGGCGACGAAGAATGAGACGCCGAAGACGGCGAGGCAGGATATCCGGAGGAACTGGGGGTGGAGGAAGGGTTAGGTGGGGTGGGAGGGCATGAGGAGAAGTGCAGGGACACGTACCCATAGGGAGAGAGGCGTGCCGTCCTCTGCGAATTGGAATCCGACGAAGCCGTTGATGAGCAAACAGCAGAACGTGGCTGCGACGAGACCAGTATATGCTGCTGCGAACCACTACAACCAAGCCAGACCAGCGAGTCAGTACTCTGCGTCGCTTAACCATTACCATAACCACAAAGTTGCTACGCACTGGGTATGTGACGTTTGACGTGGGGATAACACCAGAGTCGAGGAACATGGCCAGGAGCTCGATGGCCATGTACATCCAGAAGAACATAACGATTTCCTTCCTGCCCACAGCGGTATATTTACTCCGGATGTGCAGGATCATAATGGCTGTCATGATGATGGCGACGATGTGCACGAAGCATGTTGCTGGATGACGAAAACGAAAACGAAAACGAGAAAAGGGGTCAGCGTTGTCAAGAATAGCGAAAATGGAGGAGAAGACGCACAAGGTTGAAAAATGAGGGTTCCCCCGATGTCGACGTTTCTGCTGTAGCATGTTGGCTCGACGCCTTGGGCACTGCCGACGAGGGGGCAGATGACGAGGGCAGCGGTCTCGCAGACGCCGTTGAAGGACCCGAATTGGATCCCCATTTCTGGCTATAAGTTTTGGGGGTGGCGGTGGAAAAGGTTGGGGAAGCTGGAGGGTTGGGAAAGAGAGCTGGAGAAACGAGCCGGCTGGGCTGGGTTGGCGGGCTGGACTGGTTCGTGACCGGTTGGGTGACGTGAATCGTGCAAGCGTAAGTGTTGAGCTCAGCTAGAGGATAGTTGGGAAGATGACGATGCGGGTGGAGTGCTACAAGCGCAAATCCTCAATGAGCTAATTCGCTTTTGATGGGGATCGAAACGAACGTCTCTTTGTTTGCTGTCCGGATTCAAGAGTTGAGCCGTATAGCGAGCAAGGCTCGTCCTAGTTCGTCGTCGTCGTACGAGAGCGGTACCAAAAAGTAAGCTTCGACTCCTTCTCCTAAAAACCTCCTTGTCTCCACAAGGCAAAATCTACCTCGACCGATGAGCCGCAAAGGAAGGGGAAAAGGGAGGAGAAAGAGAGATACGGTAAGCCGAGAGCGACCGAGTCTTGACGGAGGAACTGGCTGGAGATGTGGCCACCAGGTGGCTCCGATGGGGTGGGCGGTGATGAGGGTGGTGACTGCAGCTGAGAAAGCACTAAACCGTCAACCACAGACCCCGACCCCGGACACCGCTCACTTCCTTTTTCGGCGAGTTCGGAAAGGCCTTTTCGGGCAATCACTCTTGTGTTGGAGAGATACTCTTCCTTCAGGTCTAATATCCACACAAAGGCAAGAAGCTCTTCATTGCTTTTAATTCAGCATGGCAGCAGAAAGGCTGCCCGAATGGAACTATCTCATGCTCATGATTAATTGATTCAGTTTGAATTAAATTTAGTCTCATAGGATTTCCAAGGCTTTGATGTTTTCAAAGAGCTGCACTGTGGGAAGGAAAAGCACTTCAAATCAGTGTCGAAACACTGATGATGAGTGCTGAGTGTCGGAAGGCCACCCAAGATGAGTGTAAAAATGACATTTTAAAAGATGAAAGGATGTAGGTGCCAAACAATTTGAGTACCTACCTGATTTTGGTATCAGGATAGCAATGGTGTAGGGATGGTCCAATGAACATATTAAACACGGTCATCTCCAGTATGATAGACATCAACTTACCGTCACGGAATACAGTAACTTGGCAACTTCGGGTATTGGCACTCTCGGGGTGTTGAAAATAGAAGCGCCTTCGGGACAGCAATAATGTTGGACAGGACAGGGACTGCTGGAGAGCCGAGAAAAACAGTCTGTTTTCGATAGGGGTGAAAATGTTAGTCATCTCTCCTCGAAATGCACAATAAGGTCCCTTTCTGAGATGTTAATTGGTGAATATATGCGCATATATTAAGCAAAAAACACGATTTCGCGGCATCTCGGCTTTGAGGCGCACATTGTCTTCCAGGATCGTAGGCGGAAACATGGCGGGGCGGAAGCGGTAGCCTTTACTGTGCTGGAAACAGACTGGAAACAGATGCGAGTGCGGGTACAGAAGTGGGTGCAAAGACGGAGGCGGAAGTGACGCGGTCGCAGAAGCAGAAATGCCGCAACGGGTAGTAGAAACAGCGGGGCGAACTGTAGTAATGGCGGCGGCATAATGTGGGTAGGCCAGCAGACATTTTGAGGTAAAGAGCCGTGTAGTGGGGCTACGGACCCCGGCTCTTCTTTGCGCGAAGGAGGTTGAGAGACAGCGCAACTGCCGCCTTCACCTGTAAATACTATAGTGCGCTAAGACAAGTTCGAGAGGTGAAAAATTAAGGAACAATATCGCTCGATCGCAACACACCTCGCGGGCCTCCCAATCCATGGGTTTCCCCTTTCGGTTTGCTAATGCCTCTAGAACGTCTTCGACCTACGAGAAGCCCAACTTCCGGCTCGCACTGGAGGCGAGGGAGTGGAGGGGACAGGATGGTGGTTGGAAGGAACTTCGAACGGCGGAATAGGATTCGGCGTTGGTGATCCGAAGTTTCCGTGAAACACGTGACCGAATATTCGCGACGCGCGAAGTTGACCACCCTAATCCAGGATTCCAACCACCACCTCCATTGCTGTCTTCATCAGGTTACCTGACGTCGTCAACGTTATCTCTACCGTGCACCCGTCAAGCTTACCGAAGAAGACTGACGAACCCTTGGCGACGCAGCACTTACCCTAGCGCCAACGATGACGGAAACTGGCAGGCTATCTGGTATAGTATAACGAAAGCGGTAGGCACCACGATCGCCTTCTTCAATAACTGCAATTGCTGAGTCCCTCATAGCTCTTGCGTATCATGCTTCCTGCCTGCACCACTAGCAGAAACAACGTGGACAGACACGTCGGCTGGACTCAAATATGTACAACATTGGCACATTGCATGACATGTGTGCGCATCCCAGCTCACCCGACTTTACAGTAGCAAAACCCAACAGCCTCAAAGACACGATTTCTGGAGCAGACGAGGTGCCAACCTTACTTTTACCTCTCAAGCCGCCAAGCCACCTTGGATCTCCTGCCACGGAATCATACATCCACCCAAAATCCACCTCAACTTTATTTTTGTTACCAGTACATGCCACGGAAAACGTTCAGCTCTTGTAAATGCCTCACCTTGCATGGTCGGTACCTATTTGAAGGTTTGCCACCCAAATTTGCATTTAACATCTCCATTTCATGCTGCAATTACTCGAAACAGGATTCACACTCGACAGCGGCCCCAGCTGTTTTACCTCTCGCGTAACAACAAAAAGGGCAGTATTGAATCCAAGGTACATCCACGACAATCCACTCCATGCCCTCCTTTTTATATTTCCTGAAGACCTACGACATGGGCGGTGCAAGACGTCTCTAGTTCCAGTGCCTACGTCCGCAGCCTGCCACTCACCCACACCTGCTCTGCCCGAGTCCTATCTCCATGTCTACCACTGCTCTTAGGCTGCTCGCCAGTGCCTCCTTGCCTTGCCGTCTGTATTTGATTTCGGCAGTGTCGCTTCTCCCGTCTCACTTTTTTGCGGTTGCTGAGGTAGTACTGCCTTAATTCGAAAATATAGACCCAATAGTGACATTAATAGACTTTTTGTCCTTGAAATACCTGAGCAAAAAACGAGTGACTACGGCACTCACTCTCTACAGGAGAAGTGTATTGAACACTCATTTTTTTTGGTTCAGGATTGAGTGTCCAAAACACTCATTTTCAAAGTTTTGAAATGAGTGTCGCTGACACTCACTTCAGTCTTCGTGGACACTCATCTTGAGTGTTGAAACACTACTTTATCATAACATGAGTATCAAGGATACTCACTCTAAGTGCTTTTACTTCCCACAGTGGCTGGCTGAATCTATGACGAGGAAGGATTCGAAATATCGACCCACTGCATCGGAAGCTGTCCTGCTGAGCAAAAAAATTATTGCTACGGTGAGAAGTCACGAAAGACGAAAAAGCGGGTTTAGCAACAGTTCAAGGGCAAGGTGTGGTTGACCCAGTTTGAAAGGGCAGCTGTGAGATGCGGCTGGAACCCCATTCGCTAGTTTCAATGTGGCATCAATGCTCAAGCACTCAAAATTATGCCTGGAATGACTCGTAGCTTGATAATTCTAAAGAGCCAAATAGTACAATGTAAACTGTTCATTCAATGCTCACAAAGCGAGAATGTGGAGTTCAGGAAAGCGGTCCCATGATGGACCACAAACTGCTTTCGTTCCTCCATCAACTCCAGCCTCAACCTCTTCGCTTCGTCCAAACTGATAGGAAAGTCGACGCCTTCCAAAATCTGGTCTTGCAGTTCTACCGGAAGACCGGCAACTCCTAAGCCTGCCAGTTCAGATGAAGATGAGGTCGAAGTCGAGGCTTGCTCCTCGCGCAGAGTCAATGAACGCGTTGCTTCCCACCACCACTCCTGTTGCTGGCATGGGACATTTGCAGTACTAATCACCTTAATATTCGGGTCTACAAGGAAGAGAGCCACGATTTTACGGTGCCCGGGTTTGGTAGGGTCTTCCAGGTTGAATGGCCCGACACGGTGCTGCAGAATATTCGGGAAAGTCAGGAGTCGGCCTTCGCGCGTCTCCACCGCGCCTATTTCCTGGACTGCCGATTCGTCCTGTTCACACCCAAAAATAACAGGAAGCCAGTCATGGTGGTGTTGTTCGTAGTTGAGCTCATTCGCATCATCGGGGTTGCAGAGCTGTCTGAATGACAGAGTCGAAGTGGTTATGTTTTCGCAGGAGTAGTAATAAAGAGAAGTCGCCACGATGTGTTCGTTCTGCAAAAATGCAAAATTAGGTCAGGTTCACCCAATTTGTCCAGTATTATAGAAAGCCCACCATTTGACCTTCAACGTGCCACGACCCGCCGTTGTACTCCGGTTTTTCAGGCGTTAGCTCAATGTTCGCCAATTTGACGATGACCTGCAGTCCTCTTCCACCATACTTGTCCATAAAACTAAAAGTTGGCCGTTGCTCCAGTGGGGCGAAAGAACCAGGTTCCGGGAGGACCACCTTTCGCGTAGCCTCATACCACTCCTCCCGTCTCTCCCAAAACAGTTCGCAGGATTCGTTAATCAGTCGTTGTGGACCATCAGTTTCAGGACCGTTTTCCGGGTCGGGGTCGTATTTGACGTCGTCATAGGGTATGCGCCTCGGGAGGTTGGCAGTGTATTTTCTATCTTGCAAAGGCGCCAGGGTCAAGTCCCAAAGGGGGATGGACAAGGAGATCAGCCTCTCGATGAGGTTGTATAGTGGCTTTTCTTCTTGAGGATGGAGGTTATTAATGTAGCTCGTTATTCTGGAAGAGAACTGTTATGAGAAACGAGAAGCTTAGAGTTTTAGGACCGTACTTCGCTTCATTGGTTGAAATATCAACCTCGCAGGGTAACCATTGAAATTTTGCGCTGAAAGGGTTCGTCAAGTGATTGGTCTCCCAAGAGTAGTGGGAAGCTGTGGTGTCCGATTCGGCCGTTTGGTCTTCAGAGGGAATCGGGGCAATTTCACCCTCCCCTGAGCGTATGATACAATCGGCTAAATTCGTGGTTTCTCCGTTTGCCAATACACGCGTACGGCCGTATATCAGAGGAAACAGGGAAGGATGGACAAGGTCCCAGACTTTCTCGTCCGAATTCGGGTGCCAGTCTTTCAGCCTTTCAGGAATATTTGATTCGAACTTTTGAACAGCTTCTTGAATTTCTTTCTTGAGTTCAGGAGAGACAGCGGTGTCGGATTTGAACACGTCGCCGTTGTAGACGAAGACAGGCGGCGGCCTTTCTGGGGGTGCCGGAATCAAACTCGCTCTGTACTGGAGTTCGGCGATGCACCAGTCGACCATCTTTGTCGTAATGTCGCGACCAGAATTAAGGGCTTCGACTTTCCATTTCTGCGCAATCTCGGAATCGTTGACCTAGCCCAGAACGTTAGCAAAAAACCTGCAGCTCTTGCAATAGGACGTACTTTGATATTCCAACCCGGTTTGTCTGTGATACTGTTCATCAACTGCAGCATCGTCAGTTCACGTAAAGTGATCATAGGCAAACTTTATCATGATATAAGAAAATAATCAGAGCTCCAGGTCCAAAGCGATCGCTATCTGACTGAGGACTTACGCCACTCTCCCAGCGAGCATGTTATGACCACTAATAGCATTCGGCAACAGGTCTCCTACATAGTCAGACTCAGTCTTGCTGGGAACGTAGTTGAGTGGGCGGCCGAAGCCTGGAAGCAGAGTCATAACGCGAACAGATGAAGTGAGTGGTTGAGAAGCTGTTGTTGTCGATTCCCCATTGCTGACAGTGGGAACTCGTGTCAGGGACTATGCAACCCCACCCAACAGGAGGACCCTGGTGGCCCGCATGGTCGCGACCAAATCACATTTGGATGCAGATTTTCATGTCAATCCAGTGCATCATAGGTTGGTATACTGTCAAAATGAGACTGGAGAGAGGGACGACTTATTGAGAGACTGGGGATCCATGAGTCGTTTAGTTTGAAACGAAGTCTGAGTAAAATTTAAAGCGAGAAGAGAGCTGTGATATGCTTAGAGTCTGTTCGGTATCCATTTCTCGGTTTGAATATGAATATAGATTTGATGGGAGCCGGTTTGCTCCGAGAATTCACACAAGCCGAATCGAGAAGGATTCTGACACGTCGGGCTCCGACTGTCCCTGATCGCATTGCCGACCCCCACCCCGCACTCCCGCCTCTCTTCCCGCTCTCGTGAATAACTCACAGTAGTTAAAAATTTGAAATAAAATAAAACCGTATATTATTTCAATAACATGCTCTTAATCTAATTGTAATTAAGCGCCAGATTTTAGAGGCTGGGATAGTCGCAAAAACCGAGCTCGCCGTTGCACGCAATGAGCTCGACCAGCGGAGAATTCACGCCGGAAGTTGACGTGACATGGGAGATTGATGAACCAAACCCGATTTGAGCCTGTGGGAATGATGCATTTGCCATCAAATGCATATTCATATTCATATTTGATCCGAAAATGGATACCGAACAGACTCTTATGTCAGTGTTGGACGAGTCGTTCTGTTCTGGTGGTCTCCGCTTTTTGTTGATCTAGCACGTCCGTCACACCGAAAAAATGGGAAGAGCCTCCTTGCAAGAAAGTTATTTCCAATGGCTGCACTGTAAAGGTGTCTATAATCTCGTTTGCATTCTATAATAGCAACAAAATATTTTAAGAGGATAGATCCGAAATTTCGAACTCATCAATCAGCCTTGAGCACCATTTGACAAATACTGTGGCAGGCAGAAATCGATAATTGACCAAGGAGCAGTGTCCCTATCATAAAAGGCATAATAGTCCTTCTCCGATTGTTCATGGCGAGATGCCCTGATAAGGCGTCCAGAAAATTCGTCGACCAGTGCAGGACCACGGTATCCTCCCCAATGGGCTAGCCATTCTCTCTTATGAGTCGTTGCAAGTCGAGGTTCCGATTTCGTCGAAGCTGTCTCCTCATCTGTCGGCCAGTCGAAAGTCACAGTAACCGCATGCGGAAAAGCCTTATGCGACTCAATATAGGCTTTGTCGATCCCCAGCGTAATATACTTGCTCTCCAGCTGGATCATATCCTGCGAAATGGCCAAAAAAATGAGGCTTGGCTCGCTCTCGTCGTGGGGTATTATGAAGCCGTAGATACTACCATCTACCCGCAATGAAATTCGAGTGGCAGTTTTACCAATGCAGGGCTCTGAGATGTTCAGTTCTGAAATCAACGGAATCAACACCCCAGGTGTTTTAACCATGTCGTCAAGCGAGAAGACATGAATGGGATTCACAACGTTTCTGGGAGTCTGGTTCAGTGAATGATGAATTTCAACCATTTCGAAAGGAGGAAGTTCATAAATCGCTATTGACGTGTGCGACGAGGCGCAAATAACCTTATTTCCCGGTAGAAGTCTAGAAAACAACTAACAAGAAGTTATTCAGTGTGTTAAGAATGACCACAGATCATAGAGTACGAACCGGAGTTGATTTTAGTAAAAAGCAAGACTTGACATGATGCGCGGAAGTCGTTTTGCGCCAATTATAAACCTGGATACGCGAATAACCGTGCTGTGGAGATTCAAAGACATCTTCCATAACATAATCATCAAGCAGACATAATTTTGGGGAAAGATTGAAGTAAGTTTGCATGTAGACAAAGGAATTTAAGAGATTGGCGACTAGGGTTGCTTGAGGACCATGGCCTTCCTGTCGGACGTGGTACACTGTGCAGCCCATGAGGTTACCCCCTGAAAAGCCGTCAGCGAACAAACAATTTAGCTTTTAACCGATGCACTTACCGTACATATCCCATGACCTTGAATGAAGAGCCACATGAAATGAGGACTTTTCTCCTAGAATGACTCGAGATGTCATATTTTGTACCTCGAAGGGTAGACCGTTTAAAGACCGTTCAGGTCGAAAGAGTTGACTGAGAAGTAAAGACTGCGGGTCGGAATCCAAGTCATAAAAGTGGACATGCTCATTATCATCGATGTTATTGCCGCAAGTAAGTAGCCAACGTCCACCTTCGAGCAAAACTTTTCCTCCGGTGCCCAAGATATTGTCTTTGGTAGGTCGTTCGGTGGGGGGCCTATACGAATTCCATCCGACTCTGCTGCTGAGCACCCTTGAGACCAGATTCTCCAACTCTGCGGTTGAATAGTTGTGGATCGGTTGAACCAGCCTTGGGGGATATAACAGGGTTTCCGTGCACCTATCGAAAAGGGTGGTCCAGATAGAGCGAGCTATTGAGACCTCAAAAAGTTTATTACAGGTCTATCATAGTCATGTTACTTGAATGTAGCGATTAAATAAATACACTGAACACTGACCTGGCGTGCACGAAGAACTGTTTTCCAATCCATGTATTTGAAAATTTCCACAATGACTTCCGTGGGTAACGCCACCAAGGCGACTAGGTTAAAGGTCGCCCCCCTAAGTTCGCGAGCCCTTCGCCGAGTGAGCATACTGGAGGGCAAGCCGCAAGATACACCAGAAGTTGTTGGTTCGGGTCGAACTTTTTCATGGTGCTGAACACATCGCTGGCACCGGTCGGACGACCGGGACGGTCCTTCGCACGGTCCCGATTCAAGTCCGAATTAGCGCTCGCGTGAACTGCCGCCATTGCTGGGCCTGGACTATTTTGTCTAGAGTCATTTGCTCTGACCTTGTGTGCCCCTCGATTATGAGAGCAAAATACCTGAGGAAAATCTAAGCGACGTGACTCGTCCTTTTGACCGTCGGCAAAAATATCCCACCTGAGCAGTTGTGCACACCAGTGCTATGTTTTTGGCCGGGTACAAGGATATCATTGACTTGGACATTTTCCATCGAAAGAACCCAAGGTACTGATAAGTGCTTTTTGTGGTGTAAACCTCGAACAACATGCACGCCAATGGGTATGTGAGTTACGAACTTGTTTTGTAAGCCACTGCCTAGCATGGCATGTACGAGTCCCTTCTCATTACTTCTTCCTAGGTATACTGTATATCTAATGACAAAAGATGTGGTAAATGTACTTAGAACGATGATTCAATAACCCAGAACAACACAAAATGAAGTCAATGATGTCATACCGGAGCTAATATCAGAAATGGCTCGATAATGTCGTCATTACTCTGTTCTAACAGACGAGTTACAAGATCGAGAGACAAAGGCAGGAATGAGAGCAAAGTGCGAGTGCAAGGACAGGTGTTGCATACCATGAGGGAAACTGAGAGCAAAATCGAGAGTGAATCAGATGACCAAATCGGTCATCGGCTGAGTAGAGTCGTTTTCGAAACAGACTCTGGTTGTACGCAATCTCAGGCTGTTGTAGCGGGTACGGAACACATGAAACGAGGGACGCGCGCCTAACTCGTGTAGTCGGCAAAATCCAAGGTTCAAGCGCGCAGAGAGTCGCAACGCGTTGGGAGTCTGTTTGAGTCACCCAAACATCAATAATCCCTTTTCTGCAACGATTGGAGATGTATCAACAAACACTTGATACGTGACAAGTGTCTTTCAGGACACTGTTCGGGCAATCAAAGTATAGGGGCTACCTAAAAGTAAATCGGGTTAGTAAAGATTCCTTAGGAACCTCAAAATCAACCGACCTTGTCTATCACTCCATCTCCTTCTACCCCTGAAATTGTGGTCCACAAGTCTCAAAATGCGGTCCACATGCATAAGCCTCTAGGTCCCAAAATACAAGTTTGAGGGCTATGCAGGGTTTACCAGTGAACGCAAGGGAGAGGCGAAATTGCAGGGCTGGCCATAGCAATTGCGGATAAGCCCGGCGATGCGAAGAGAAGGGGGGAAAGGTGAGGTCAAAATACTCGTTGCCCAAATGCAACAGCTTGGGGGCCGGACCCCGTGCGGAGGCGGTGCTCGCAAAGGCCGTGGTTGAGCCAGTCACTGTTGGCCTTGGGGGTCCGGCGACTACAGAGGGAGCTCTCAGAGTTCAGGGGTTCGCGTAATCACCATGGTTTGCAAACGGGTAGGCCATACGTTGGTGGAGAGGCGAAAAGGCTGGCCGTAGGCTCCCAGCAGCACGGTTGTACCAGAGGCGGCGCTGACAGAGCAGTGAATACCTGCATGGGGCCGCCGTATCAAGTTGGAGGCAAGCTGTTGCAAGACGGCAGGGAATCTGGGCTGCTTGCTGCCCGTTGTTTTTGTAGTGGCGACAACGGTGGCTAACAGGACCTGTCAACGGGTTAGCAAAGGGTGCTGGGGATGATTTGGTCAAGGTGCTTACCTGTTCCCTTTATCGTCACCTCCAGCGCCCAATTCCTTGCCCTCGTTGCCTTCCCTTTCTCCCAACGAATTCTGTGGCATGCACACTGGCGTCAGCTTGCGTTAATGCCATTATCTTCTTTGTCGCGGCATTTTGTTCAGTCGGATAGCTGAGATGGGGATGTCGCTTCGGTCTAGCTAACCCAACGACGACGTGGCACAAGTTGTGACCGCCATCCAAGGCGAAGGACTGGGAAGGGTTGCGAGGTGGAGAAGGAGGTGAAATCGGAGACGGTTACGATTACTAAAAATAGTTGAGCACTCCGTATATTGAATCAAGCAGGAGGGGTGCTGGTGGCATACCTTCACGGTTTGGGTTTGGGTTTGGAGGTGGAGGTGCAAGCCCAAGTGCAAGTCCTGAGGATAGCAGGGAGGACAAGCAAGGAGGTGGGATTACTGGCTGCAAGCTCCTTGGTGAATGACTTGCATTGGTTTGTTTCAGGTTTGATGGATTTCGTGCAACTATGGCCTACTCCACAGCCTGGAGGGACACGGATGCTGGCGCTTCGCACTGTCGCTGTGCGGTTACACCAGTTCAAACATTTCGCAAACAGAATTAAAGTGGCAAACTTGCCGTGAAACAAGTAGCCAGATTTCCCTTCCCTTCATCTTGCAGTGTCTCAAAGGTACTGTAAAGTTGCACGTAAGTCCACATTGAAAAATGAGTAATGAGAGGAAGGACGAGGGAGGTCGCAGCACAGTTTTGCATGAGCGTCGTTGAAATCTATTTTTAGTACATAGAATAAGCACATCCGAATGTGCAATAACGCATCCATCGCATCGCAATGTAATTTATAAGAATTTTTTACATGGCTGTGTTCACAGAAACAATGCAATTAAGAATACATACGAAGGAAAACATTCTGTGCAGAGGAAAAATAATAATGGTGAAGAGAAGACGTCGGGGATGGACTTTCGATGGCATCAGCAGTAACGGGGTTTGCCGGCTCGTATAGCGTAGCATTAGCCGCACAAACGCCCATGGGACCAGAGGATAAAAGAACGAGTCCTATAAATAGGACTCGTAATATTTGGTGCAGAGCCCACAACTGAAAACATCATCCGACAGCAGCCTCGTGTCGTGCTCCGCAATTTGAATATGACCGTTGAAGTTGGAATCATGATTGTGTAATATGAAGAGTGGTCATTCGCCGTTGATTCGCTGTTGTTCCTCCCGAAATATTATTAAATGCGCCAATTTTCTGGACAGAAACAAGGATATTGGGTGTAAATTGAACCGAGAAAAACATAGTCTGAGCCATAAAAACCGTAGGGTTAACTGCCTTTCAATAAATTCTGATGATCGAGATGATGGCCTTTTGGGCACACTTAGCTTCCCAATCTCGTGGTCCCAGCTACCGCAAGAAAGTTGCCGAGAACACGGACCTCGTTGTCATAAAATCAACCCCATTTTGCTTTAGGCAGGAATCCCAAAACCGCCGCAAGGAACGAAAAGTAACGGTCCGCAGAAAACTATTCTTCGTGCCGATGAAAGAACGCCGCAGGTCGGCTGACCTTTCTCAAAGCTGGCCCTTAGAGTACAAACGAACTAGCCAAAAGGCTATTAGCAGTAGTACTACCCGCTTCCGAGCTGAAAAAAATCAGGCTTACGACCAATGCTGGGGGCCTAAGGTAGAGAGCATGGCAGCTATATATCGTATATTTGAATCGCCAGGTTCATTCGATATTTTCAGTATTGAGGGCGTGTACGAATTCGGCCAGAAATAATACAAAGACCGTTGCATATAGCCAAGGGCTGCCTGGGTCAAACAGTCCTTGTGCCGTATGCGGTTGACTTCTGTGGAATTTCGGTTTATAAATCAGTTGATCCTCGCCCAGAAGCTTTATATGCAAAGCAGTGTCTGACAGTACCCTTATCGTTCGTAAAAGTATCCAGAAAAATCATACAGCCATGATCCAGTCGTTACGAGCACATCATTTACCCAAATCCTGTATGCTCGTTCTCGAAGGGCAAAGCGAGCCTTTATCGCCCTTCTTCAGGATAGATTACAGTTATGCCAATCCCTGCATGATACTACAAGCAAGAGTAGGGATCGAATCGAAATGGAGGATTGTGACACCAGCGCACCTCATTCCGTAATTTATTCAAACTAGCCACCCAGAGCCGACAGTAAGCGTTCAAACCCTTGAAGAAAATGTCCCATTCGGAAAGCAAATGGAGTCATGAAGAAAGAGCGGCGCCAAAGCTATTCCAGCCACAATTCGAGTCAACGAAGCACGCCAATCACCGGTCAAACCGCGGCTGCGGTGAAAACAATAAAGCGAGGCGCACTCAGGGCAGTCTACAGGCAAAACTGACCCATGATCAGCCAGAGCCACATCCGTAGATGTGTGTTAAAAACCCGACTCCTTCTCAAAGGTGGACCAAATGGTGTTTACTGATAAGTAGTAGACAATAAGGACGAACCGATCTGGAATTCCTGCCTTCTACCCTGGAGAGCAGGAGGGATTTCGCCGTCGGTCAGTCGTTACCTACTTAGCTCTTGCAGAAGAAGGGCTCAGAACCAGCACCCAAAGCGGCTCTTAGCAAGGAACTTGACATGGGGCCAGGCTAGCTCAGGTCAAGTGGTGGCGGCAGAAGTAGAACCTCAGCAAAGTTCCACGATGGCTTTCTTATTGTTTACCAGAGCGAAAGCATGAGCCTGAGAGTGCGGCACGTTCGAAGTCTGAGCTCAAGCTCGACGTGTGCTCATTAAGCGAAGCGGTTCCTAACACACTCGTAAGACTTGAAGGAAGATAGCATACTGGGCTTGACACATTGTAACTGAGCCGCTTGGTTCCTAGTCGTGAATCAAAGCCTGGATAACCTGTGTCATGAATATCCTTCTGGGAAGGCATCGGAAGAAAGGGTTTACATTGGATTGAATCCCAGCGGATGCATGGATGTGGAGTCGTGGTTCGTGGTCACGAGAAAAATATCTAAGTTTGCCATAACAATAAACAGGGTCTTATTATTGTCCAAGATGTCAAGTTTTATGCCCATTTAGGCGAATCAGCGCGAGCAAACGAGAAGGAAGGGCGAAGAGACGGTTAACGATTAAGCAGAAACTGTGTCGATCAGATCCATCATAAGGGTACAATCTAGCTTGAGTATATCAGGAATTAGAACAAACTTCCCGCTCGAAATCGTGAGGCGGCAGAGGGGAATAGAGACAAACGGTTATCGCAATAGATAAGGATAGTAGTATGTACGACAAGGCGGGGAAAGGGAAGAGGATTGGAGGGTATACACCAAGCCGGAATACACGACATACAAATAATAATCGGTACAGTACAATAATACGTATATGTGACGGAATAAACATCGAAGAGCTGGGAGGAGACGAGGTACCGTCCGTGTAGAGATGTGGACAGTGGTGCAGTGTGGAATGCGAGGGTGTCGTACTATGGAGTGTGGATGCAGCAGAATGAACTGGAAGTGGGATGTGATGAACAGAAAGTGATTTGACTGTGGTAGGTAGATGGCGACGTGGACTGCTAAGGGTGGACAGGTACTCGTAAATAATTGTGGGTCGTGAGATGGTCGAGACAATGCTTTGCTCGACCAAGGGAGGTGAAGACGGGGTGCGCAGCGGTACTGCTTATAAGATAGCCTGTTCGAGGCTAAATATCATAAGTAAACATGCAAGGAAATGCATAAGACCACCTCTCGAGGAAGCCCCAGGCATTCTGTGGATAAGGCGAACATGAAAGTAAAACAACATAGGCAGTGCATCGATCCAGATCAAGACGAGGATGGGTAAAAATAGGGCAGGAATGAGACTTAGAGGGAACAAAGGGAACGGAAGGGATGCACAGATGTAGCATCATGATGAGAGTGAGAATGGGAGCATTGGCAGTATAAACTACGCGGCAGCTGGCGCAACCAGGGGCGCTGACTTGCGCCTTGACTGGCGGCGGGCCTTCTTGTCAGCCGACGTCGACGGTGCGGGGTTCACGGCGGCTTGCCAATCGCTAGGTAGGTTACCCTAAGATCAGAAAATTTAGAAAAAATTTCTTGACGCAGAACAAGATTGAAAACTTACAGTGAAGGATCCCGTCACAGGATCAAACCCAACATGCACATGATGCACAAAGTTCGTCGGGAGGCCAATTGGAGACGACAACGCGCTCCGGAGATACAGAGCATCGCGCCACGTGTACAGCTCCGTGTTCCCCTTGAATAATATTGAAATAGTATCAGTCGGTGCCGACGACGACGACGAGGAGGAGTTCGGCCGGGTCGTGAATTCGACAAGCAGACAGTTTTCCCGTTTTACATCGGGTTCGATCCGAGTGAGCGCGGGGAGCGGGATGCTTTTAGATGCAGGAGATGACTAGTGGATACAGCCAAAACATTTGATTGATGACGGAATTGATCGAAAAAAGCGGGTAAATAAGGGAATATTATGGAGAAGAGTGATACTACGGACCTTATTGTTTCGACGATGGACGACAATGGCCTGGGGGGTGAGAGTCAGCCACCGTTGCTTTGCGAGCAAACCTGCGAAGAGGCCAGACTGCCTGATGACGAATAGGCCCTCTAGAATGGCCGAGCCTGACGAAGGCGAAATCCCTTTCGCGATGGCGGCTAGTGGCGCGCCGGACGGCGGCCGCGATCGAGGAGCGACGACGATGGTAGGAGAGGATTTAGAAACAGCCGGCTGCCCTCCGATAATCTCTGCGTAAATGGGTAGTATATTTGTGTCCTGAACAGATGGGAAAAAGAATCCTGCATCAGAAAAGGAGTGAGAATGAGGTGAGGTGAATGGACGCACTGTGAATGTTCCAGACACCGTATCTGATCCAATGTGCGACTTGTGTACGAAATCGAAGGGGGCACTGTAGTTTCCCAGCGGGCATCGTTGATAGATATCGTCTTGCCAGTCGTAGAGTTCCGGGTCGGAAGAGAAGGAAAAGTTGAACCGCTTTTCGTTGGCTTTGAGGCCAAGTGAATGGTCCGTAAGATCGGTACGTTCGAGCTCAGTGATGTCACGTAAAAGAACTCTGGTGCGTCTGTTGGAGGAGGGCTGGACGCGATTCGTCTCGGTCAACGGGTTGCAGAAGAAAAGTGCGAAAATTGACTCACGTTGATAATGGTCAAACCCTCTGTGTCCAACTCCAGTTTCTTAGGCTTCCAAGAGGTGCCACCAAATGTGCTGCGCTCTCGAACATTGGCCGTGCCACTTCGAACTGGTTTTGGAACGGATGTTGAAGAGATTTTGGACTCTTTGTACGAAGTCAGAGAGGTTTTCTGCTTGTAGTCCATGATGTGTCGTGAAATAGAAAGAGAAAATGAAGAAAATGAGGAGGAGTCTTCGAGCGAAGATGAGGGTTGGAGGAAAGTCTCTCAAGGACCCAGAGTCACTCGTCTGTTCTTATTTGTGACTTTTGATGGGATGACTGCACGAGGCGAGACAAAGGGAAAAATCCGTTAGAGCAACGGTTCGTATCGAGGCCTCGAGGCCAGCCCGTCGACGAAGAAAAGGGTGGGCGTTGTGGGTGTAGGTGGTTCGCTAATCTCTAAGCCCACCGAGGTCGACGTCGGCGATGGTGAGGAGGAGGGGAGGACGGGTGAGCCTCCCGCGGCAGGACCTTTCAGTCCATTTGTTTGTCATGGACCAGGGTCGCACAGCCACCCCGATAGCAATCAAGATCACAAAACGGGTTCTACCTCCGTTACGCCATTCAATTCCCGAGTCTAGCTGGAATAGGATTATAGATTATTATCTCTGAATGAGGCCCTTGCCAACTAGCATACACAAAATTCGCGGTTTTCGAGCGCATGAGAATTAAATTGAGACCACTTCGTACTGATGCCAGTCCGAGTCTTCGTTTTCTAATTTTACTTATGACGGTCGTGGCTGGCAGAGACTGATGGACCGCTCGCAGGTCAGTGATGGTTGAATGATAGCCAACTGCATCCAATGATACGGGTTACTGACTAGAACGACGTCAGAAAATGTCAAACCCGTCAACAATGGTCAAAGATTTGTCATTCGAACTGGAAACGCAGATGTATACGTATCAATTGCGTGCTACCACTGATAGTGGACTTGAAATATCAACTTGCAAGACTTGCATTAGTTCGGAAGTGGTCGTCGACCTTACATAAAACCAAATGACGTTTGGAGCTACAGTTGTTTTAAGTTGGCCTCAATTTAGTTTGAAAGAATTTACGACATATCAGGACACTATAGGCCTCGCAAACTACACGGGAGATTATCAACTTGGGCGGACCTGCCCCCAGTGAAATTGGTACAATCTCTGGGTCGTACGGCATGGTCCAGGGTTTACTCGAGTACGAGTACATGAATAGACACTCCACTCACCCGAAGCCGAGAACTCATGGTAGTCAATTTATCCACCCTGGGCAGCACGAACCAGAATTACAGTCGTAACTGTAGCGAAATGCATGAGAAATTGTATTCAGCGTGTTTGATTCCAATAGTCTTCTCCATTGAAACATTGATGAAGAATCCCAATTCATTCCATATCTTAATACAGAAGGCGCTTGAACGGCGCTTATTAGGAGCACTCCGCCCATGAGCACTGGCAGCAAATCTAAAAGGCCAGCCATACCATAGTAACTTGTATTGCACTCGACTAACCTAAGCCTTCAATGGATGAAGCCACTAGGTAGACGAGCGAAAACTTCTATAAACGTACATGTTCTTTCTAAGCAAGTAATTTATACCGACATCATCGTCGAATACAAAGAATGCTCTCCCTAAAGTCACTGCATATCTGTAAATAGACCACCGTCCAGCGTTGATAATTAATCCAGAGCCAAAAAAATGTCCGTACATAAAGAGATAAGTTCTTATTGAACCGTACAAGATTTGGGTCTTTCTGCTCTCCCTTGGCGAGGGCAGCGGTGTTGATCCGTCAGAATCCCGCCGCAAGTGGCGCAATTACGGCTACGAAATGTCAAGTGAATCCAGTGTTAAAATTGTCAAAGAGGTTGGGTGCTTACACCTCTGGAAGTGGCGGAGCAGGCTGGGGAGGGCATCTGTGTCTTTGTACTGCCTCTGTGATATCCCCTCCACGTCGTGTAAGAAGCCCTCCGCATTGATAGCAAAAGTGACTACGAAATATCAAGTAAACCTGGGGTCAAAATGGTGAAGTATCTTCGATGCTTACACATTGCAACCCGGAATGATGCACTGCAATAGTTCTGGTCAAGGACTCGAGTTACATTGGACGGGACAGAGTGACATACCGTCATATGGTTACATCCAGCTGTTCTTTCCACAAGTGCTCTGCAGCCTGTACAACATTGACCAGTGTTTGTGCACTGGTAGTAAAACGAAATTTACCTGGACAGTACTTCCACTTATTCTTCGTCGCCAATTCTTCGATTCCAAGTTGGGGTTTGCAGCGGTGCGTTTCCGCGGAGTATTGTTCGTCGAACGATTCACGGCAAGTTTTACACCAAGGGTGACCGCACCTTGGAACAGGGCAGATAATGATCGTCTTACCCAGGTATTGCTCTCTGTCAACAAACATTGATTCTTCGCACCTTGGGAATTCCTTCAGTATAATTGTGTGAAAGTGGCACCTCGAAGCTTACTTGGGACACTTGATTATAACAGAATGAGCGGCCAACTGAAGTACTTCTAACCTTTGAAGGTGCCTGCTCCCGAGGTTTAGCTTGTTGATGCTATCCTCCGTAACTGGTTATAAAATTTTTAGCTGAGAATCGATTTTGATATTAGAAATAAATCAGACGGACCTATACCGTCGTTCACCCTTTCGGCGAGGCAGGATGGGCAAGGGATAGGATAATGTCCTTCTTCGATTTTAGTTTGAGCGAACTTCGTGAGGCACTCTTTGCAAAAGAAGTGAACGCAGCCTGCTAGGGACAATCTTTCCTTGACATCGCGAATTTCTGTGCACACCCCACATTCAAATACTTCAGGTTGTTCCTCGACACGATGGAGCACAACCTGTGGATCCTCGACTTCCGTGGGTATTTCAGGCAGTGGCAGAAGACGCCGTTGTTTTATCTTTGTCGATGTTGTAGGCATATGCTGGCTGCTTGAGCTCGACGACAACGAGATCATGCCTTCCGATGAACTTCGTCGAAGCGAGTCCTTCTTCAGTGTGTTCTTCCCCGTGGCAACGGGAGAGGAAAGCCTATCGCCAACGGCGGATTCCTGAACATGGGAATACTTTTGCGGGTGGGTTGAATGCAGCACTACGAGCTCTGGGTAGTCCCATAGATTTTTTTTCAAACCTCCATCGAGAGATCCCGGGCCACCAATGCCGTCCTGGAATCCGTGACTCAAGCTAAGCGACCGGCCATTTTCTCCCAATAAGTGGCGAACGAGCGCTGCTGATACATCTTCCTCCTCAGCTTCCCGCTTTTCATCCTGACGATGAACGGGAATTGGAGACGCTTGGCTTTGAGACGGCGAAGTGGTGGTCTCATTCTTCGCACCCAATGCCGATTGCCCTCCATGTAATGACGATTTCCATACAAAGTCCTTATCTTGACCTTGGTTGGCAGGCTTAAGGGGAATTCTCTGTCTTGGAAATGCGAGGGACTGTCCCTCTAGTAGTCGATCCTGCCTTAGGACCTCCAGACTTGGTTTCTCGTGTGAAACAGAGCCTTTCAGAGTGTTCTCTTTCTGAAAGTCGATCTGGGATTTCAAGTCACGGTCCCCATCGCTTCGACGCAGACGGGACGTATCTAGAGTGTTTTTATATTTAAACACCAATTCAAGAGCAGTTTTATCCACTTGCGATTCCGTACCTTCGTTTAACTGCATTGCGGTAGTTTCCAGCTTCTTCCCGATTGCAATGTCTGGCCCCTCGTCCTGCACCAAAGCTAGCTGCCATACGAAGTCCCCTGCCCTGGTCGCCATCGAATTGGAACTTTCTTCCACAAATAAGACGTCCTCCGATTCATCACCCTGAACTGGGGTCGATGATCTTGACTTCGAGGCCATGGATGCAACATCCGTCGATCCCTCAAGATCCAGCAACGCCAACTGCCATTCGAATTCTCCATTGCGACGCCGAGTGCTTGGGGCTTCTTGGGGGATTTGTGCTGACGAGTAAACTGAACCTCGGAAACTCGATGACTGCAGGACATTATTGAACTTTGGCTGTGGTGCCATTGGGCGCTTATTCCTCCGAGTCGTACTGTCCTTCAGGGTCTACGTATCTGGGAAGATCTTGACGACGTCCGTTAGAGGCTTTGGAAAAGTGTCAGGAAGTAGGTGCAGTATAAAATATACACTCACGTATGTAGACAATCAAAGCTATCAGTAAGTCTGTAAAAATGCCTCTGTGTGAGTGGTTATCGTATAACAAGCATGTGACCTTGACAAACGGCGCGGACTCCGAAATCCAAAAAGGGACATTTACTGTACATTTATGGCCAGGCTTCCATTTGGCACCGCGACCTTTTACTAGAACACTACAGTGATAGACGCCCTTCAAAAAACTACAAAAATTGACTGTGAAATAAGGGTTTCCTACTGCGCTATAACGAACCCAACTTCAAACTCTCTGACCACCCAATGACCACCTCTTATTCCAAAGGATTGAAACATGCACCGCAAGTCTGTCTTAGAAAGCTTCCCTAGATACAACAGGGCCAAAGGAAATAACAGCCTTTGTTAATTTTTGCTACGAATTTTTAGCGTCGTCAGAAGTCCGCCGCCAGGTGATTTGATCGATAGTCTCCAATCTCAGTGTCACTGAAATAGCGGGCTCGTCCTTCGCTCATTTAGCATCAAGTCCGTACGATGTTGATAGGCATTGGGGTGCTATATTGGGCGGGTTTTTACTACGTAGCTAAACAGACTTTCAAGTCTACCGAAATTTGTAAAACAAGCTATAGAATGTCCTGACATCCAATTTAGAGTATTAACAAACAGGTCATCAGTCCTTTCGTTGGTCGAAGGGGTCGTCATTCTGAGGACGGTGGATATGCACAAAGCGCTATATTGAGCCCTCATCAAGCAAAAGGTCGAAGGGTTCTAGGATGAGAGTTTGAACACATCACAGATTTCGAGCAAGGAAGGTCGTGTGACAGTCCTTGACGCAGTAAAAAAATGAAATAGACATCGTACGGGGGCTCCCAATTTCCAGGAGAATATTCTGCAATATTCGTGAAACGTAGCTGTCAAGGGAGAATAGCATCACTTCTCGGGCTCAACGGCAGAGATCACTGAAGGAAGAAAATTTCTTTATCTTCGGTGCATCACCTCTCAGGACGGAATAGGGCACCGCGGCGGGCTGGTGCTTTTTGATGAAAGTTAAATATGAGAACTCTGACTAGATGTTTTTATAGTACTCACAGTGCGAAACACTGTAACAGACACAGTGGAGGAAGTATGAAACATAGATACGCAATGTCGATGTCTTTTCCATTACACTGAGGTCGATGACACTGAAATCAGGGCCTGTAAGACATCGTGTGGTAAAAGTACAACCCAGGTAGACTCTCGACCCCTCAGTATATCTTTGCACTCCTATACAGAAGGGCCGAGTCTGGATATTCCGAAGGGTGGCTCGGGATATTAAGTAAGTCTTTGGATGAAGGCAGTCGGATGAGCGATTACGGGCTGCCTATCATTGAGGTCGAGGACGAAGGTTACGAGGAACAGAACGAGGAACATCGCAACTTAAATCAAAGGCAATGCAGACTGGAGGACAAAACTTCGTTGAACCTGCCGTGAATCAATGTTTGGTTGAATAAGCAAGAGTGTTGACGTTTGTTTTGAACGACGATCTTTCACCGTCCCACAGCTGGTCCCGCGACTCCTTGTTCAGCGACTCGCAGCCTACCGATTGTGGACGTCGCACTTTAACGGATCCTCGCGTCACAATGCTCAAGTTTGGTGGAAGGAGGAAGAAGCATAACAATTATGAAGAGCCGACTTTGCTTCAAGTTGGATAGCTCTGCAATGGTCTCCGTCCGGTCAAGATCCGCTGACGACTCACGAATAGGACATAGGGGCCCATTCAAGCCTAGGTCTCGCAGTTGGGCGACAAACAGGATGGTGAGCACATGCTGGGACGCCAGTAATCAGTGTTGACGGAAAATTGGATTTCCCAGATTTGATTGGATTCGCAAGCATGCTCCTGTCATTATTTCTACCTATGTTCTACCTACTCCGGTCCACCCCTCGGGCAGTCTTCGTTCAGTCTGCTTCTTTTCATCCATCTTCTTTCATTCTGTGGCCTTTGATATTCGAGCATCCGTCTCTGGGCTGCCGACGTGTAACAATGACCGTTTGTCACCTCTCCTTGAAATGTTTTCAGGATGCTCAACTGTTGTGTATTTTCGAGCGCAATGTGGTCCTCCTATCGCTCGTGTTCTTCGATATGTAAACCATTTCCGACAATGTCGCCCCCAACGCGTCTTGTAAAGCAACGCAGACATATCCCTGGCAGATGGTTACTGCACATGCAAAATGCGGCGTCCAGTTCCCGTTCGTTGTAGCTCCAGTACCTCGACACCTGCCACTGCCTGTGAATGGGGCTTTCTTGACTTACTGAAGGAATCCATAACGCGAACGACAGTGGAGACTCTGCCTGTTCAAAAATATTCTGCGATAATCGTTGAATCATTTTTTCAGTGGACAGGATCACGGTATCCGAACGACCCAGTGACGTGTGGAGAAAAACTGCACCCGGACGTCTGCTCGGCTCGCCATCAGCTTCTCTTTCATTATGTTTTCTCAGGTATTCGAAATATTCTCATTGAAATGGTGTGCAAATTATGACCAGAGCCGCGGTGGGCACTTGGGCGAAACCCATTTTAAGTGTACTTTGGGGTCTGCTTTCTCAGTTTCGACAGTCTTCGCCGGATCCACCGTTGTCATTATCACCATCCCGACTGGCATGCACGATAATAAAAATATGAAGATCATCACAAGACACAATTCTCGGCTTGGATTATCATGATATCCGTCCCGGTCAATAGGTATAAAACCAAGAAGATGCTTCTACTTCCAGATCTTCATTCAGCCTTTCTTTCGTCTCTTCTCAGACCAGGTGTCTTTCTTTCGTTCATCTCGCACTTACATTTTTTTCACTTCAACTTTACCAACCCTTCACTCGCCCCTTACCTTCCTTCCAAATGGCTCGTTTCGCATACATCTTCGCTTTGGCTTTCGCCTTTTTGCTCTCTTGCGTCATGGCTGGTGAGTAGCTTGATTCTGCGCCATATGGCTTCATCCCACTCACTCCCTATTTTCTTCAGCGCCACTCGGTCAGTTTTTTTATCCCGGTCTATTGAATTCAGCTAGAAATTGCGTTCCTTAGGCGAAACAAAACGTCAAATTGGTGATCTCCAATGCAATGTTGCACGCCTAAAGACCGTTGCAGGACTTGCAAAGTCCGCGAAATCAATTAAGAGCGCGATCGCAGCTGCTGGATCGTAAGCATCATCCTCGTTAAGCTGCCCATAGTCCTCGTGCTTATCGCGTTTTTAGCGACTCTGCCACTGTCGCACAACTTCAAACTGCCGCGAAAGGAATCTCGAGCGCCCAAGCAGGTGTCGGAACCATCGCCACAGCCCTCTTCACCGGCCAAAAGGCACCGGCGGCCGCCCGCCAGAAGGTCCAGGATGGCCTTGATGCTGCCACTGCAGCTCTGGGCTCAACCGCTTCGTACGTCCTAACTCCCAACTCTGAAAGATTTGAAAGCTAACTAAATTTCCTCAGTACGGATTCCGCTGTGACCAACGCCGTGAGCACTGCTCAATCTGCCGTCTCGGGCACGGCAGCTGCTGGTGCTCAAGTTGTTGCTGACTGCAAGTAGTCAATTATCTTAATGACCAGACTACTGGAGGAAGGAACGCGGACAATCAGAACTTGTGGAGGTTTTATACGATTATGAAGTGTTATGCTAGCCTTGATGCACGGAGAAAGCTCCACACGGACTGAAATCGGACTTGTAGATAGCTTGTACGCTCATACGATCACTGAATAAAGGACGTGATTCATGAGATTTTCACTAGATGCGCATAGCACGAAGCCGCTCACTCGTAGCTTGTCCCTTCGTGTTTGCTGTGAACAGCTTTCGCTATTACAAGGTAAGGTAACATCGAGCAGGTATTGGACAAAGACACAGCCTGTTAAACAAGTTTTTCATGGCTTGCAATATCAATATAATCAAACGAACGACTTGGAATTGCATCAAGACTACTAGCTAATCTCTGTCAGAGTAAGCGCTGACGGCGCTTACTCGGTCCAGGGTATTTCGGCCTTTTCGGTCTCAATCGATAAGTCAGTTAACGATTAGGTAATTTCGTGAACATCAGTTTAAGTTCCCGCACCGCCACCAGCGATCGTTGATCCTTCTGATGATCTGCAGAGATAAGTCCCAAATGGGGAACGCCGAAGTTGGTTGGTCCGTGGGCGAAGGAGAAGCCGGTTCGGTAAATTTCAACATTTGACTTCAACGGCATTGTCATGAAACGTGCTTCGCCATCGACTGCTCGTAAAAAAGGACTCTCTACCGAAACGCTCATTCCTCCTGTGATATGTTTTTGGTTGCTACAATGCCGAAATCGTTGGAAATCGTGGACTTTCCAACTGGCTCGTTTCAAGTTCAAGTTCTGAACAGTACTCTATCTCTATGTCACCCCCTTGTTCTAAGAGTCAGTCCCGATTTACAACACCGTTCGCCCTGCCATGATGCTTCGTTTGGAACGTTCGCAAAAATTTGCTCTCGTGTTTTCCGGGACTTCGAGTCAGACGGTCCGCTACCCTAAATCTACCCTGGAACAAGCCGATGACCGTCTTCTCGCTGGGGCCATCAACCCGCGATTTTATGTACTGTATATCTCTCCGGAACTTGACTCGCGCATCCCAGTTTGACGCGAGTCATAACGACCTGGTCGGCACAAATAATACATCCACGACTGCGAGGGCCGAGGGCATCGCACGCAGACGAATACCCGCACTTACCTGCTCGATCTAGGGAATGCTGGCCCTTGAATGGTACTGGAGCGAGTGTATCATACTGATATCACAAGGATGTCATCGTCGATTAATGAACCTATTTGCAGCATGAGCGCGACGTTCACGAAGTTCACCTGGTGTGTTCTGGCACACGAGACTTCCATCCTATCTGTTCTGCTTTCCGAACATAGCCGACTACCGACGTATCTCCCTCTAGTTTGGTGCTGGAGAGCCGCATGTTAATATTGCTTGACACAATATGCATTACTCAACAATACTTGTCGCTCCAGCATTAAGCAATGACGAAGTAACTCTATTGAGCTCGAGAGATTCATCGGTCAGCTCGGTTTATTTGGAACTGACGCAGATACCCAGGTGCTCATTCATTAATCACTTACCCAGCCTATCTGACCGTAGCTCCGCGCGCCTTTGGTCGGGGGTGCGATGGAGGTGGCTTCTAGGAAGTGATAGTGATATGATACCTTGGCGGCGTTAACCTGATATCCTGCGACGCTATGTAGCCGCAAGTTCCATTCAAGCTCTTAGAGATCATTCCTCCAAGCAATAACCCTCGAATGCACTTTCACCGACCGTTTCTCCTTCTAACCACGTCCCCAGATTGCAACACTCGGCAAAACCGCGTATCTATTTTTTTAGATGTGCAACATACGCTATGGAACATCAGATTGGAAGATGTAGCTACTCATTCGAACTGCTTTTTTTTCCAGGACCTTTGTCTCGCGGAAGGATTAATGCCTGTTGTCTGTAAACTCGGGCAATTTACCCATCGTGAATTGTTACCCTCAGATCAGAATCAGATGAATCCAAAGCTTACGAAAAATTGTGAAATAAATTTTCGTAAGTTGCCTTTGATCCTGGGCTCCATAATTATTGCAGTACTCATCACACTGCAACCTAGACGGAGCATCTAAAAAATCAGAGAACTTGGACGATCAACGCGAACAGTCGCGGTTGAGTACATGTGGATAAAAACTTTCTTGACTGAGCCTAGTACCGGCAGATGAAAGATTCACGAATGCATCGGCCTACATTCAATCAGCCTGGTTGCACGAGACAAGGGTGATGACCAAAGAGAAAAGATATGCGGAACTCCTCTCAGGAATCAGACCTTACAAGCTTCACCATTGAAGGCTATATTGAGCTACTGGCCCAATACCGTCGTCCTTTGAACCAAAAGCATCTTCCTTGTGGTTGTTCCGATCAGGCTCGCAGTAATTTCTCATATGGCACAACGCTCCGGACTCAGCCCTTATTTGGGGAACAAACCTGACTCGGAGCTCGAACTCAACCTCAAACTTGAGGCATTCACTAGTAAAAGTAGACAGAAGCTACGATAGCAATTCTAAGGGCTAGGTTACCCTGGTTTAGGCTTACTTACGTAGGGCCCAAATTATCCTTGAAGCTGACTTGGAATCGAACTCTAGTGGAGCCACAAGCTCGTGCGATATCGGATACAAGTATCGTGAAATATGCTTGTCAATCTTTCTTCTGGACTGACTATGACAACGACAGGTTAATTTGGTCCAGCGCCGCACACACACAGGTTACATCTTTCAAAATAAGATTTTAGAGCTATAAGCAGTCAAGGAATTGAAGCGAAGAAGAGGAAGGCAGAAAAGCGCGCGGAAACAAGGGGCTGGAAACATAGACTCAGGTCCGTTCGGAACAAATCCGGACATTACATTTTCATTGTCAATGGGGTAAGGCTTCCAGGAAGAAGCAGGAAACTGACGGAAGGGTACAAATGTACGGGTCGACGATGGGAGACAAGTATGATATGCACGTCGTGTTGTGATATGTAAACAATGCAAAGAACATGGCCAGCGGGGCGCGACTGAGGTCAATAGCATCTAGCCAAGGCAGACGAGTAAATATATCACGCGGCGAAGTGCCCGATGAGCTCGAAACCTGGTTTGTTATTGGGGTGTCCTACATACATGCGATCATTCAAATTTTCGAGTCTTCAACCCTTCAATGGTACTGGGCGGCGCACCCAACTGGGACACGTAGTTCAGCGAATTGCGATGTCACGGCGTGCAGGCACACGAAGAAAAAACTTACGAGCAGCCCACAATAATAACGACGAGTCCGATAGTGTGAGTTCACCGATCACCGTCGAGTGTTCAAGTCGGCACTTAGAAAGAAAGCTGTACCCAGCGTTTCCACAAGTGTATTTCGGGAAATGCCAAAGCACTCAGGTTAATTAATGTCCATTACATTGTTAGATAGTAAACTTTAATATGTTCTCCGTGGCGCACTGAAAGAATTTTCAGTTGTCTTGGTTAAGAGGAATAGCCGGAGGCTGCTTGAACTTTGAAGCCAGTGTGCCTGTACTAACTGGAAACCGACATGATGGATATGAAAGTTGACAAAAAAATCTAAATAGACGAACTTTCACCAACTCATCGACATCGATGAAAGAAATTGCATCTGCCTGAAGCGATGGGCAAAGATAGAAAGACGCGTCGAGCAATTAAGGCGCGTATCATTACACGTGATGTCCGTGCGTCAAAAATGGCCTGAAAAGGAGGACGTTGATGTGGGTAAGGCTATGGGGAATCCCTGGGGAATCCCCTTGCCTCTCGCCGAGCGTGCCGAAAGTGATGTGGGATCAACACGTGCATTTAAGGCAGTTATTTATTACATTTTCACCATCAATCGCATTAAATAATCAACAGATTCTTGAATTAATCAATAAAATTAATTACATAACATACACAGAAAAGGAAGGAAGTGTTGATGATCAAAATCAGAAGTCTCTGTTCGGCGCTCGACCTTTGTCCGTCACTTTTCTCTTCCTTGTCTGCTCGTCCCATCCTCTTCCAGCCCCAGCCCCAGCCAAATCCCCATCCACTTTCGGCTTCGATTTCCCTCACCCTGAGTTGACAATTGCATCCAACTTCGACGGAGCTAACTGAGATGATAGTAGGATTGATAGATGGGTGGATAAGGGACGGATCGTCCGGAGCAGACCAGACTTGTAGGTAGTACCACGCTCTTATGCCCTTTCAGAATTTTACTCCAGATCGGGTTGGGGCAAGACGCCTTGGAAGACTCTTGCAATTCTTTGTCAGTGACAGACGGTGAACCGGTGATTTTCTTAGAGTGGCAAAGAGACTGCATGGGGATTCATTTGCTAAAATTTAGCACTCATTTCTGGTGCTCCAAGGAAGCTTTTGTCGAAGGTGACAAGAAAAGGAAATATATCTCAGAAAGGACTGCGGTCCATTGTCGCTTTGACGTTGATATCGACGCCAAAGAGTCTGACACGGCCACGGTGAGCAGATACCACACATACCTTACTCACCTCTACCTTGTCGCCGATCGTCTGATCGTGGATTTCTTGTCTTCTTCGTGCCCTATCCTCCCACTTGACGAGTTGTCCGGGTTGTCAGTGCTGTCAAACCCCAATTCGACCGGCCTCTGCCCACGTTTCCGCTTCCGCTTGCCGTTTACCGTTTACCGTTGGCTGGGACACATCCACCACCGCCCCTCACGCATAGCGGCTGCATCTAATCAAAACAGCATTATTCGCGTGTCGTGTCAACGGGCGTGGGCACTTTGTTCTAAAAAATTCTGGATGAGGACGCACGCGCACGAAAACCTTGAATTCTGAATTCTGCGATGATCATCCTTGATCTTGCCATGTTATGATACAGTGGTACTTACATGTTTCCGTCTTTATTTATCGGGCTCCAAGGACTATGGAAGGATCAAGAGTGAATTTTTCTCCGTCGACTCCGCGTCCCTGCCCAGTCCGGATCCCATACCTGTTACCGCGGCGGCGGCGGTTGTTGTTGTCTGCGCTGGGTCTGGCGAACGGCTATACGGATCCAAGATACCTAATCGCGGGTGATCAGTCAGTACCTCTGCACCTCTACATTATGATTGTGATTTAGGCGTAAGAGTCGTAGAAAAGCTCAAAATGATCCCAACGATCAAATGATTATCCCCGAGCCGGCTCGGACTCGCTTTCTGAATTTAGCCTGCGGACGAGCTGCGGGGCGGTGCATTGGTACGAAAAATGGTAAAATAAGTGACATTGATTCGTCCTAAATTTATGCAGAAGGGGGGGTTACAGTTGCCCACTTACCCGGCGGCCCACGGAGGCATGGATGGGGATCCGCTGCCGCTGCCAGCCAGTGCTGCTGTTGCCTGTCTGACGGTGGAGTTTATTTTGGCCATGGGACTGGGATCGGATTCAAAACGAAGACAAAGGAGGCTGTAGTGGTGTTTTAAAATTATTAACGTTATTGCTGTATGGATGTAGGGAAGGAAGGAAAGAAGGGTGGAATTCGAACGGCGTGCGTGCGCATGTAGTATGTTCGGTACATACTCTGACTGTAATCGATATCGCGCATCGCGAATCAGAGGTTCAAATTAGATCTACTGTATTGGTATTGGATTATATTAGTATTGAATGGGAAAGCAGCCCTTGTAACTGAATGTGGGCGTACTCGGATTGTTGACCAATGCAGGTAAGTAAAGCAAGTACAAGTAAGGCAAGTAAGTAAATAGCCAGCTGCTTCGCTAGCCATCCACGGCCTGGGACTCTCATCCGAATCGGAGCTTGAGATATCGATGCGCAGAACTGTGAACTCAAGGAAAAGGAGAACTGCAGATGATAGATGATAGATAGATAGATCCATGCATAATATTAAATCTACGTATACTCATGCAAATTCGTACCAGTGGTCGTCGCATCTGAATCGCGTTTTTCCTTCCCTCCTCGAGCTTCCTTCCGTGAGCTTCCGTGTATGTAGCCCTAAGTAATCCAAGTTCTCAGTTCCTGGGTTTCTAATAAAAGTAATTAACCAGATTCAGAAGTAGCTTCCATATCCTACTATAGGGGCGCGCGAGGCCGCGGCGCACATCTGATCGTTCGCCTCAGCTGCCAGTGACACTGGAACTGAAGCGCTTCCAGCCTTCAGGCTACCGCGGACCGCGCCTGGGTCTGGACCCAGGGAACGGGGATGAAGGCACAGGTACAGAGTTCGCAAGGCGCCGTGGGGACGCAGCCCAGCTTACATTAGCCTAACCTCAACTGTGCCGACTCAGAGCTCGAGCACATACAGCCCTCAGACTTTATTTTAATTTTTTTACAGCCCAGTGCACAGTCCGAGGGGGTCAGAACGCGACTAGACGCCGCTGTCGCTGTTGTTAACGGTGTCTTCGGTTTCAATATTTTAGTTCCAGCCTGCGTGCTTTACGCTTAGTAGATGTCGAATTCGAAGGCTCTGTGCGGGTCGTCACGTCGTGCACGCGCACGGTTGATGGCGATGGCAATGCCCATGGGCGACAGCGACAGCGACTGCGACGGCGATAGCGATGAAATAGCGATGTCACGGTGCCCGTTGACAAGATTCAAGGCCGACTCCGGGAGAAAGAAGCGTTTGTTCTGTCAGGAATCTCATCTCAGAGGGTTTCTATTTTCTCAGTGACAAGACATTAGACAAGGAAGGGCCACCGCAGCTGCGCGTGCGTACGTGCTGCGTGCCAGGACTGACGTCGCCTGAAATAGTTTTGTATAGTGTAGTTTTCTATCATAGGCACACAACATATCTGTACTCGTACATGTCGAGTGCGATCCTCGATCCTCGATCCTGAGTTGCTTTTTTTTGGCCGTGGGTGGGATGGTGGGTGGTGCAGACACCGGCAGCCACACACACAAGGATAGGAAGGGCGTGAGCTTGGGATGATTCAAATAAAGAAATAACTTCATTCGATCGACTCCTCCGCCGATTCGACTTCAAGTCGCAAATGTGCGACTTGCCAGAAAGCCTGACTCAGAGGAGCTTGAAAGGCAGAGTCAACACTTATCGATGTCAATGGGAAGCCGAAGCGCTGGGTCTGCGCTTGCGCTTCAAGTCGCCTTTAAATTTCCTACCCTATTGCCCTATGCGCAACATGACTTGGGAGTCGGAGCATGTTCACTTCCTCGTTGGGTCGCAGAATTCTAAGTAACCGCAACAGTGACGCGCATTTGAACTTGAAGTTTTCAGAGCCAGCGGCGTGACGCGCACGCGTGCGGCGCTGCTACGCCCGCCGTGCCCCTAGCTAGGCTGAAGTTTGAACCTGCGCTAGGCTCAAGCGCTGTCATACCGGTACTGGCACCCGCATTGTGGATAAACATCAGTCCTTGCAAGTGACGTTTATTTCAAATTTGTATTGGGGCTTGCCATTCCTCTGCGTCACTACTCCTGGATCCTGGATCCTCGCTCCTGGCCTTATTGAGTTCGGATTCGAATTCGAAAAACTTCCAAAAAGTGCAATGCAATGCGATGTAGTCATTCAAAAAAATTCAGGTTACTTGGAGATGGAGACATCAATCAGAAGAATTCAGAACCGGTACCGGGAGTTCTGCCAGAATCGTGACGGCGCATGCGCGTTGCGCATTGCGCAATGCGATGCGGTATGTATCATACAGTGTCGACGCGATAAATTAATGCTGCTATATGCGGGTGCGTGCGTGCGGTCGCCGAGGTCCGCCTGCTCAGTCGCATCAGCCATATCACACGGACACGGACTCGGACACCGTGGCGGAGGAGAGGACAATGGCGACTGCGCAGTTGAGATATCAGATATCAGATAATCACAGCAAAGCAAAGTCCGGATTCGTGTCAAGCACAACAGCCGCGGCGAGCACATGCAGAGTGCGCATGCGCATGCGCACCGCCGCCGAGCGTATGTAGGGTACAGCAAAGTCGCCGAGGAACAACAACACCAACAACAGGGAAGGCGGCAAAGAAGCAGTCGAGTTGGGTGAGTAGCGGAGGGTTACGCCATGGGCCATGGCATGGCCGAAAGAGACGCGCTTAGTCCTGCGTATACGTAGAGAGCAGGACAGAAATGGAACGGAGGAAGAAAACTAAGGAAGACGGCCAGGCGCAGGGCTAGCCCACCCCTCTCTCAGTCCTGCATCTCTCAGTCCTGCATCAATACTCGACACCTATCCCAATTGGCCAACCTATCCCTATCCCTATCCGGGTCCACCTCGAGCCGAACGCCGACCGGCTATTCGGCGAAGGTCTAAATAAGAAGAAAAAGTAGTGTCCCATTCACATCGCATGCGCAAGGGCTAAGTAAGGAGTAAGGATGATTCATGATGCATGATGCATGATGCCTACAATACAAATACAATACAATACATACATATTGCCATTCGTGCTGTCCTTTTCCTTTTCGCTTTTCGCTTTTGGCTTTGTTCGGTTTTGGCTTTGTTCGCACTCACTGACCGACTGACTGACTCAGGACTGACTGACTGGGCTTCGCCTTTCTTATTCTGGTCTGATTAATTACTGCGTGGGGTGGGGTGGGGTGGGTGGGTGGGTGATACGCCTATACTCGTACTTCGGACGCTAAGAAGTTACTCTTGATCCAAGGACCGACGAAAAAAGATTTACTTAGGAGGGGCTGCATGCGTTAACGTTAACGCTGAACGCTGACGGAGGCTTACATCTATAGGAGACGGGGGAGGGAAGGGTGTTCCGCTTACCCTTTTGGCTCAGGCTGCCCCTACCCTACCCTCGGGCTGATCATGATTGATCCACGCCCGCCCCAAGCAGCCAAGCTAAGAAAATAATTAGCTGCTTGCTTGCTTACGACTTCAAATTTTACAAATTTTACCCGCGGGTCAACGGTCAACCGTGAGCTCGACATGTACATGTACGATTACAGAACCCAGATAGATTCGCCGAAATTCAACTCAACTTAGAAGCCCTTCAGGCTGACTGACTCAGAACTCAGACTCTCTGATGCCTGAGCCTGAGAGAACCCGGAAGACGGAACTTGAGGAGAGAAGAGAGCTCGAGCCTAGCTGCCACTGGGCCCGCATCAATCTGAATCATGAATCATGAATCATGATAAATTCCTTTTCGTGATGTACATATTCGTGCTGTTCTAATTCTAATTCTAATTGCCTGCTTGAATCTGGACAGTTGGAGGAGTTGAGTTATATATACCCCATCGGTCGAAGTTGACGAAGGGAAGGGAAGGGAAAGGAAGAAGCCGTGCGGCTGGCTGACTGACTGACTGGCTGGCTGGAGCCTGGAAGTGGCAGGCAGGGAAGGAGTGGAGAAGGGGTGGGTGAGCGAGTGTGCTGTGCTGCGTGGACGAATTCGAATTGGTGTTGGGATGCTGCGTTTAGATTCTAGTTTTTACTTAGGGTCCGTCCGTTTTAGGGTCGTGAGGTTCTGGGTGCGAAGGAAGGCGTAAGCGTAAGCGTAAGAGTCTGACGGGGATGGGGACGGGGAACGGGGGGACGGTGACGTGCAATCATCAATGCCAACGTGTAACGTGTAACGGGCAACATGAAAGGGCGAGGGAACTCGCAAGGGAAGGGAAAAGTGACAAGGGAAAAGGCAAAAGGGAGAAAAAAAAAAAGTTCTCGTCACCCGTCACTCTCGGGTGTCCCATTCAAATTCGCCCGGGTTAGGTGTGTGGGTGGGCTGGTTCGTTTCGTACTAGTAGGGGCTCAGTTCGGATCAAGCTGAATTTTTATTTTAGACAAAGACAAGACAATTGAACTGCCAGGTGGGTGAGGGGAGGGATATATCGGGACAACATCGCCCCCCCTTGTCGCCCCCTTCCTCCTTTCCCCTTTCCATTCCCCATCCGATCCCCGGGGCCTTCCCTGGGATATCCCGTCATGCCTGCGTGGGTGGGTGGCTGGGTGGCTGTCCGATTCAGACCCCCCCTTCCCTTCCCTTCTCGATTCGATTTCGATTGGGGATGTGCTTTTTCGCTTCAGAACGCCGAATCAGAAAAATACTTAGCATCGCATGCGCATAATACAAATCGAATCGCCTCCGAGCCCGCTCGATTCGAATCGAATCGATATCGGACAGACGGACAAGACGGGCGGACGGACGTTTTTCGCATGGGCCCTGCCTGCCTTCCCTTCCCTTCTACTTCCCCTTCCTTGACTTACTTCGCTTCGCCAGGGAGAAAGGACGCAACGCGAACTCAATCAGATCAGATCAGTCAGTCCTATCAAAAAAATCATATGCATGCCACCCCCTCTCACCGCACCCCCCGGGCCAGCCCAGCCCCTCGCTGATATCTGAAAACACCGCACCGCATCTGGGCGTGCGTGCGTGCATCTTGTCTCGCATCTTGGCCCCTCCCAACACCCCAATTCTAATTTCTATATCCTGCCTGATCCACTCGTTTATTTTTTATTTTTTTATTTTACGCACGTTTTCGTCACTGCCTCCGTATCCGGCTCTCTCTCCGTTTTTCCCGTCTCTGGTTGTGCGGGTTGCCATTATTCCCTTCCCTCCCATCTCATCCAAATTCGAGTCGCCATTTGGATTTGGATTTGGATTTCGATTTGTCCAAGTTGCCCAGTTTACATTTTGCCGATTTACCATTACGATTTCCCGAACTTGTTGTTGCGGTATATACATAACATAATTCCTTAATACGCCCCTTTTTCCCGTGGCCCTTAACTTTATACATAACGCCCCATCCGTCCCATCCCATCTATCCCTTTCCAATTCGAGTCGGTGTCTGTTCTGTCACTGATCGCTGCACGCTAAACTTGAGCCGACGGGATCTTGCTTGCTTGTTCTGTTCAAGCCCTCTTCCTCTTATATCACCTTTTATTTTTTTTTCCGGGGCTTGCTTTGGGTTGTCCGTCCATACAGTTCCAGTTCCTTTCTGCATCTCAGACTCAGACCTTTGGACTCTGGTCTTATCCTCTAATACCAATCTCAGACCCACACCGCGACGACGACGACACGACCGGCTCCTGTTTTCTCCTTCAACGCCACCGCCCCAACTCAACTTACAACAACGACGACGACGACGACAACTCATGGTATGGCCTTCTACACAGGCACCGCGTACCTCCCCCGCACCGCCGCGGACTGCAACGCCTTCCCCCTCAACATGAACATGAGCATGAACACGAACATGGCCGTGAGCAGCAGCAGCACCGCGTCGATGAGCATGAGCAGTAGTGCCAATGCACACGGCCAGTCAATGAGGGCGGCGACGGCTGACCTGCTGCATGGGCTGACTGGCAAGGGGTGGCGGGCCTCGGCGTCCAGCTCGAACTCTGGTTCTGGTTCGAGTTCGAATGTGCATACGCACCAGCACCAGACGCACCAGTCACACCAGACACACCAGACGACGTCGAAGGAGGCACTAATGGACGGCCCGCTGACCCCACCCATGTCGACGAGCTTCGAGGCGCGCACCGCGCACTCGTATTCGTCGTATCCGACGTATCAGCCTCCCCAACACCAACAGCAGTCGCAACACCAGCCACAGCAGCTGGTGCAGCCCGCCTCCTCTTCCGCCTCCGCCTCTTCGAGACCCACCACCAGTTCAGGCTCAGGCTCCAACTCAGGCGCAGGCCCAAGCTCAAGCACAAGCACAAGCATGACCCTGCCCCCAATAGCCCACCTCGAGCGACACCTCTCGCACCTCCCACCGCGTACGTCTTCCCTCTCTTCTAACCCCAATATAACGCGTCCTTACCCCCTTCGTCCCGCAGTGACACCACCAGAAGACGTCCCGCACGCGCATTCGTCGCGTCTGCCTTTGCCCGTGCTGCCTCTGCCTCTGCCTTTGGATTTGCCGTTACCTCTTCCATTACCCTTGCCTTTACCACTGCCACACTCTCTTCCGCTCGCAGGCCCACTGCCCGTGTCTCTGCCGTTGCCGCTCTCACTGCCCCCGCCCCTGCCTTTGCCGGTGGGGTCGCAGTCGCAGGCTCATTCACAGTCACAGACGCAGACACATTCGCAGGCTCAGTCGCAGTCGCAGCCCCAAACACACGGACAAGCGGTGCTGCCGAGGATATCCTCTGCGGACGACGAGTTCTTCGCGGGTTCGAGTGCAGGGTCGAAGGTGGCACCAGTGCCAGTGTCCGCGCTTCCGCCGCCTTTGAACTCTTTCTCGCAACCACACACACAGGATTTGCTGGAAGAGAGGATGGACACCTCGGCCACCACCACCAGCAGTTCAGCAGCGGCTATGTCAATAGCCACCTCTTCAACAGCAGCCACTTCGACAGCTCACGCAACTTCAACAGCCACCTCAACAACGTACGCACCACCCGAAGCACCCTCGTACATCGTAGACTGGCTCGACTTCACGCGCACCCGCTCCGCGCACTTCATAGCCGAAAAGACGTGCGAGATGATCTGCTACCTGTGGTTCGCGGCGCCGCCGCCGATGAGCGTGTCTTCTTCCTCTTTCTCCTCCTCCTCCTCTCCGTCTGGTGTTATGAGCACACCGGACGCGTCTCCTGCGGGCTCGCCTGATGGGTCGCCTGCGATGGGGTTTGGAGGTGCGGGTACGGGTGCGGGTGTTGGAGGGGTAGGGATGGGTATGGGAGGGGCAAAGGCGAATGGGACTGGGAAGGGCGCAGCTGGGTCGTTGCCTACGCCGCCCACGTCCACTTCCACGCTCGCCTCGTCGAGCACTGGCTCGTCTCCCTCATCCTCATTCTCTTCTTCCGCACCTGCAAACACCATTTCAACCACCTCCACCAGCACACCACCAGCCACCTCCGCCCCCTCCACCCTGCAGCTCGTCGCGACCCCGCCGTTCGTGCAGTTCATGCAGAAGCTGCTCGAGACGACGCAGGTGTCGCAGAGCGTCATCGTGCTCTCGCTGCATTACATATACAAGCTGAAGGAGAAGAACAGGTGGACGCCCGCCCAGCCCGGGAGCGAGTTCAGGATTGCGGTTGCTGGGCTGATGATGGGGAATAAGTTTTTGGATGAGTGCGTTTCTCTTTCCCTTTTTCTTAGGTGGAGTTGAGGATGAACTAACGCGTTTTTTTTGTGATTTTTTTTTAGTAATACATACACGAACAAAACATGGTCCGAAGTATCCGGCATCACGCTGGAGGAGATCAACCGCATGGAGCGCGAGTTCCTGCTCGGGGTGGACTTTAACCTGTACGTCGACAAAGCGACGTACGAGGCGTGGTTGAACCTCCTCAAGGGGCTCGTCCTCGCGAAGGAGCGCGATTGTAGGCGGTATGGCTCGGGCTCGGGCCGCGGGGCGGGGATGGGGCGGGTGGTCAGCTCGCGCGAGCGGGAGAGGGAACGCGAGAGGGAGAGGGAGAGGGAGCGGGAGAGAGAGGAGAGGGAGAGAAGGAAGAGAGGGCACGGTGTTTACCCGAGCAGCGCGGCTCCGCTTTCGAGAACGTATACAACATCGAACGCGGCTCCGGCGAAGATGAAGGCGGCATATTCCAGCGGGGCGTATGGGTATAGAGCGCGCTCGACGTCGCCTACGGTGACGGTTAGGAGTCGGGTCCCTGCTGCTGCTGCTGTTGTTGTCCCTGTGGCTGCTGCTCCTGCGCCTGCACCTGCGCCAGCTCCTGTGGCGTATGCTACGTCGTACCCTGCGCCGCCGCCGCCGACTGCTCCTGCCGTTTCGTATTCCAATTCGACTTCAACTCAGCAACAGCAGCAAGATTCTCCATATGCTTATGTCAGCAACTCCAACTCTTCTTACCAGAGCTATCAACCTCCCACCACCACCTCCAACGCAAACGCAAATGCCGGCCCCTCAACAACAGCCACAGCAGCATACACCTACCCCTCCGGAACGCACTCCGCGTACTCCTCCCCCGCCCCGCGGCTGACCCGTGCGTTTGCCTTGGCCCCCATCGCCACAGCACCCAGCCTGAGCACACAGTCGCACTCGCACTCGCACTCGAAGCGCACGGCGGAGGCAGCGTTCTCGCCGACGTCGGCGTCGTTCGCGGGGGTACCGTCGAAGCGGCCTGTGTCGATGCATGGCGCTGTGGGTGGGATGGGGATCTCGTTGAGGATCCCGGAGACGTTTGTTGGTGGTGCTGGAGCTGGAGGGAGTGCCGGTGGGAGCGCGGGTGGAAGCGCAGGAGGAGTGAGTGCGGGAGGCAACGGGGCGAATGCGAGCCCGCTGGAGGGGCTGCAGAGCTTTGAGCGGATGTCGCTCTCTGGGAGCGGGAGCGGGGCTGCGGGGTCGCCTGTGGATCTTCCCAAGAAGGAGAGGAAGAGGGGGTATGCGAGGCCCGCTGCTGGGGCGGGGGCGACGGCAGCGAGCACGACGACGACGAGTGTGGTGCCGCAGACGCTGTCGACGGCGTATTCGTACTCTGTCAATGACGAGCGGAGGACTAGGCCTCAGGTGGGTTTTGGACTTGGGTTTATTTTTGGATTGTGCTGACGTGATCTTTACCAACAGCACCTGTATTTCTACGCTCTGGCATGCTCGCCTGTCAAGCACGACGCGTACGACGACCGGGGGCAAGGGGAGGACCAGGACATGGCGTCCTCGCCCACCCACCAGCAGCAGCAGCAAACCCACCAACAACAGCAGACGCAACAGGACGAACGGTACGGCAACGGCCTGCGCAAGGCGCGCCTGCGGTACCACGAGCCCGCGCCGCCCGTCGTCAACGCGTATGCGTATGCGGATATGAACATGGGCGCCGCCGGTGCGGGTGGGTCGAGGCTGTATGCGCCTTCCGCTGTGTATCCTTCCCAGACCCAGATGCAGCCCCAGTCTCAGTCTCAGGTGCAAGTGCAGAGGGAAAGAGAGTATCATTACCACCACCAGCAGGCGCAAGCGCAGGAGCAGTACCCACAGCACCAGCAGCACGAAGAGCTCCTCCGCCCCTCGCGAGCCCTTCCGGCTGTGCGCAGCGCTGCTACTAGTCCTGCTGCGTTCTCCTCCTCCAACACCGCCACCTCCGCCGTCGCCGCAACGAGCACGACGAACGGCGCCCTCCCGCATTTCAGAGACGACGTCTGGGCCCGACCTCCAGCGCCCGCTAGCTCGTATGGGTACGCCCACAGTCAACCACAGCAGGCGCAGAGGAGCCAGAGTTTAGGACAGAACGACCGCGAGAGGGAGAGGGAGAGGGAGAGGAGGGGTGAGAGGGAGTATATCGTCGTTGAGGACGACGACGACGACGATGACCAGGTCGAGGATGCCGATGAGGGGGATGATGTAGAGGAGGCTACGGATCTGGACGAGGACGAGGACATGGGGTACTGCGCCTCGCCGGAGGTGCAGCCTGTGTACCTTGCCTCTGCAGAATCGCATGCGAACAAGTCGACCGGTCCTGGGCTTGGAACGCACTCGTCGCACTCGTCAATGTCGTCCACGTCGACTGTGACGTGCCGCTCGCCTGTGGCTGCTTCTTCCTCTGCTACGTCGTTGCCTTTCCCCTCGTCCTCGCGTCCGCCCGTCCCCTCGGCGCCGTTCGCGAACGCCGGCCCGCCTGGGGTGGGGGTGCAGTTCTACGAGCACCCTCAGCAGCATCCACATCAGCAGCAGTATGGATCGGGGTATACTGCGTATTCGGGGTATACTACTGGTGTACAGCAGACGCAGCAGGGGCAAGGGCAGGTGTATGCGCCGCCCTCATATGGACATGGGCATGGGCATGGGCATGGGACGTACCCTCCGCCTTCCAATGGGTATGGGTATTCCACGCCTCCTTACCCCGCGTCGAACTCAGCCTCGAACTCAAACCCGACCTCGACGTCGTACACCCCAGCCGCTGCTGGTGGGTACCAGAACCAGCACCAGCAGCATCAGCAACCCCCTCATCAGCATCAGCCTCAGCACTACGCCCAACCGCAAGCACAGTACCCGAGCTACCAATCCCAGTCGCAGTACTCCTCGCCCGTCACCCATGGGCAAGGCCACGGCCACGGCCATGGGTACGGGTACGGGCACCACGTGCACACGCAGGGATACGCGTCGCAGTATTCGTCGCCGTATGCGAAGGGGTATGCTGGTGCGGGTGTTGGGCGGTAGGCTGTATGTCCGTGTGGGTTGATGTTTTCGTCCATCGACTTTGACTCTATGCATCGGATTTTGACTTTTTTCTTTCTTTTCTTCCGCCGCCTTTCTTTTCTTCCTTACTACGGCTTGTGTTATCTTTATTGTAACTTGTGCTCTATTAACAACAACACCCGCCTTCGTCTCTTCCTCCTTTGCCTTGCCTTGCCTTTCCTTCGTTTGCCTGCACTGTCTTTTCTTTTCGTCTTTCGTTTCCTTGACGCCTTATATGCCTTCATGACGATGTCTTGACACTTTCTTTCTTTCTTCTGCGACATACCCCTCCTGCCTGCTTTTATCCTATTCCTATTCCCACCCTATTCGATTCTCTGCATGTGCATTACTTCCTTTCCCCTCGCATTATTCTCCTCTCTTCACCTCACCTAATTCCATCCAGCCCTACCCACTCATACACGTCCACGCCTACGCCTACGACCGCACATTCCTATAGCATTCAATTCAATACCCGCATTCTTCTCTTTTCTCCTCTCTCTTCTCATTCATTCATTGATTCATCTAGTGCATCCATATTCATTTTCACTTTCCCCTTCAACTGCATTCTCATTCTCATTCTCATCCCAATTCTCATTCTCATTCACACCACTACCATTATTTAGACCACCCATTAACATGCAACCCACCCTACTACAATTTGCACCTTTGCATACATACAATAAAGTACATTACGGTATACGTAGTATAGTATTATTCTTTTGTTACATAGTCGGCCTTCCCTTTCTGCCTACTTGTCTACATAGCACAAACGTTGATAAATGAAAAAAAGCGTTAAAAGTGTGTTTGGTGTGAATCACAGTTTTCATGAAGGATCCCTCCTGGCTTGGACAAGGCAAACTGAGAGGCAGAGTAAATTGTCCTCACGTGACTGTAAATAAGACGCGTCGTGCCCCTATTTTAACCGGCTGGCTATTACTCGTATGATTCTTCCGGGTTTATGTAATGAAATAGCTCGAGAGAGAGTTTGGCAATGGACGCTCAGAAATGAGGATTTAGGTTTAGAAGTCTTGAGACGAGTCATCCCGCGTTTATTGTTTGGATTGGATAATAACCCTCGCATCTTGTGAGGTTCCGAGTCGTGCCATCGGTGGACGTGGGTGGACGATGATGAGCGATGATGGGACATGTTACGCATTACACATCCCGAGCTGCATGAGGCCCGGATCTGGAGGGCTACTGCGTATATGCTGCGTAGTTTCTTAAGCAAAGGTTAGTTAGTTAGCTAGCTACAAGTAGCTACCACCCTTCTCGGACTCGGAACTACTCTACCTGACTCTGGCACAAGCACAGAAACAGAAAATGATACTCTAACTTCAAGACGTAATTGCGCGCTCAGGCTGTGTGTTGATTATTAGGTAAAGGCAGACGCTTTTGAATTTTGAAGGCAGAAACTCGCTCTGGCGGAGAGACCGCCGATACAGGCATCATCATTTCACTGTCAACTAAGCTTCACAAAATTACACCGCCGTGGTCGGTGGGGTTAAGCAAGTCCAAGGTTCACGTTCACGTGCAGACCTGGGTATACCGTATCCCTTTGATTCGTTTGAACCCTTTGAAATTCGATATCAGATTCAACGCTAAGTAATGCCAGCCAGTGTCTCCTTTCAGGAGCCTTCATTCAAGGTCTGGATCGTAAAGCTAACTGTTAATGTAATATTCCATAATGCACCGGATTCCACGTGCAGTGGGGTGTTAGTTATGATAATGTAGGGCGCGCGGGGCACAGGGAGGACACTGGAATCTAAGATAGATAGATAGACCCTATTTTTTTTTTAATATCCAGCCCTGAAGCTTGTTTTCTCGCGTGATCAGCAGCCATTTTGAGGATTGAGGATTCGAGGAAGGAGGAGGACAGAAGCGTGGTATTCGGAGTTGGTGGCTAGTGTCGTCAGCCTTACCTTACCTTACCTAAGTAACGACTTGAAGTAGAACAAATGACACTTCATATTGGAGGCCTGTACTTGTGCTGCATATGTACGACTGAATGATCATTTCGCAGAGGTTTAACTGCATTTGGATGGGCGTAATTCAAATCACGTATTTCATTGGAATTGGATGGAAACAAAGGAAGGTTCAATGTTGTATGTGGTGCGTTTGAATTCTAGAGGTCGTCCAGAGGAGAAAAGAATTTGAATTCCATAGATAGGGTGGTCTCTACAACAGGCCGCCATTTATTTTGATAGGCCTTGCTACATAAATGACAATTCAATGATGATTGATATAATATGATGCGATGCGGGCCTATTGCCTTAGAATCGCGCTGCACATTTTGGACTGTGTTTCTACGTGGAACACGTTGAATGATCCCTTTCACTAAGTTATGATCCAGATTTTATATTGTTAGCGGTTTCCCGGCCCACCGGTGATTCTACTGAATGGACGCTTTTAACTTAATGGACGCTGATCACTTAGACTCCGCTCAGGGAGAAGGCAGCGGTGGTCATGCCGTGGGTGTGCGCGATATACAACCTCGAGCTCCGACGTCCAGTTGAATGGAACCCCCCAACTCCGACTACACGTGTAGGGTTCGCCAGTCCGCAGGGTGACTGCCATAGTTGCCGTAGGCGCCCTTGAAAAATCAGGAAAACATACCGGTCGAACAGGAGACTTGGAGCTAGAAGGAGAAGAAGGAAACCAGGAGAGCAACGAACATGGAGATAGTTATTGAGATGTCGATGAGAGGTTCCATCGACATCAGAAAAGACTATTTGAATGAGGGGGTTGAGTTGAAAAAATTAAGAAAAAAGGAGTAAGCGGAGGGTATTGAATTTGCATCAACGCGTCCCACCTGTGCGGTGCGAGATGGTCGAGGCTATGGGTAGATGCCCTGGTCCGTAGGTGCGACGTTGCAGGTGGCGTTGCGACGATTTCATGTGGACTTGTGGCGAGTTGTGGTGCGTGCAGAGTTCAGGCGCCGGTAATCTGTATCTTGTGTTCTGGGTTTGGGTATTAGGACCATATGACTTTCACAATCGTCTTACTCACCAAGGCTATATGGCAATAAAAGGAGGGTTCCCATTTCGGCTATCGTTCCTTGACGATATCGGAAAAATAGCCGAAGGTTGTTCCATTGTGCTTTTTTTTTTTTCTCCTTCATGGACTGGGCAGCGATTAACTACTATTCACTGTATTCATCGGTACAGGAGAGTGGATCGTAAGAACAGGCATGGAAGGCCTTCCGATGGGCGAGGATTGCAGACTTTGCAAATGCAAAGTGGCGTCAAACCCCTTGCTCTGTATTCGCCCGACGTCCACAAGACGTACAGCTAAAATGGTATAGTGTGGCGCGACGACGTCAGGCGCATGATCAACGGCTCAAACACATACGGGAACTGAAAAAAAAAATTCTTGGTTGATTTGAAACCGCTAAACTGACCATAAGCACCTTATCACAATCCGAGGCTACGCCGTCAAGCGACAGACGTGCCAAAGATGTGCCCAAGCCGTGCCTTAAGTCTTTGCCTTTTGTTTTGGAGTTGCGCAGTGTGCTTCGGCACAAGATGTTCCGCTTTCGGTGGTGGGTTTCCATTCTTGCGCGCCTATGATATGTGTGCCTTACTGCTGATGCGCAAGCGGATCAGCTTAGGTCCGTAAGGCCCAAAAGTGGCCTAAAGCTTCATGGAAGCAACCGTTACGCGATGGCAAAGAAGAGGGTGTATGGGGCCAAGGAGCACGGAGTAGCACATGATTGAGCAGGAAGAGAAAAGTAGCGTTCTGAGCTTGGATAGATGAAAGGAAACCAGATCCGCAAAGCTAAGGATAGGAAAGATAGTTGTAACCGAGTCTATACAGGAGCCGCGCTAAGGAAGCATAATTTTTTTCAAGTCTCAGTCTGAATGAGTTCCGTCATCATTTCTATATGCAGCAGCTGCTCAGACGAACCAGCTTGCTTTGCGGTCCGTCCACGGACTCGGCGCGGTTCGCAATTTGCTGTGAGATCCTCACGGGCCGTCCGAATCCGGTGACCGACTCCGACGCCGAACTTCAGTCTTTAATGGAGCTTTTGACAAGGCTTACTCGAGTAGACCCTATCGATGTAATTATAGGCTAGCGTAAGTTAAACGCCTTAAACCCTGTGTGATTGTAGAGTGCGGAGGTGTGCGGTGGCAGTACTGGTTCAGGACGCACATAGATATATCCCAATTATGGTTATCTCAAGACAAAGCGTTGGCAACGGACTTCAGAGGAGTCGGCGATAATGGATGGCAGGGAAAATATCAGGCTCTCCACTTCAAGGGACTTTTATTTTCTGTCTTCTCTTCTGAACTGGCATAAGTTTTGTGGCGAGGGGTCGCGAAAAGCTATCAAAAGTCGTATCAGAAGCCTTCCTTTGCTTACACAAGTGTTTCTTAGGAGGCTATTGTGATCTTGAACGTTTTGGCTCTGGAATCTGATGCAATTAATATGTTCGTGAATAACGAAAGGGGGTTACGACGGGTCCGTTTCAAAAAATTTCCGGCATGGGCTCCCGGGTAGCACTTATAATAAATGATGGACCTTTACGGTGTGCACGGAAGGACCAAAAGTTACAAATATAGTGTGGATTTCATGTCAAGACTTATTCGCTATTCATTTGTGTGCTTAAGTTAGGATGTGACATCGGAAGGTGGACACGCACCAGACACTAAGATGAGGTGATCTATGCTGGCACACCAGGTTGATGGGAGAGATCTTCCGAGCTGGGCGTTCTCGAGTCAGTACGCTTGTCATAGAACACAGTGGAACCTGCAGGGCACTGATATTTTCATTACCTCGGGGAATGTGAGTGTGTGCCGGGCAGAGTTGACGACATGTGGCGTGGCGTCCATTGAGCGCCAACTATTCAAAGGTTTTCCACAAGTAGAAAGAACACAGCGGCGTCGCAGTTTCAGAAACGGCAACAAACAAGTAAATCATGGCGTTAGAGAATTTAGAGCCAGATCAGGGTAGTTTAACTTGGGTTCCATGGGAGGCACTCAAGCCGTCATACGACCGAGTTGAGCTACTGGACCCGTTGAGGGAGGGTTGCACGGAGAAACTGCGCTCTAGCCTCCGCGGTTAGATACCCGATATCACCCCTCAAGATAGCAGAAAGCAATGGGAGCAAACCGGTGGAATCAAGAATCGCTAATCGGTCAGGAAGTGGAGTGCTTGTCGATGAGAGTCCGCGTTTGAATTTGTGAATTCGTGTGGTGTATATTAGGCATTTACGCAGCACCAATTTTTGATGGTCCAGATGAGGTAATGGTTCAACCGAAGGTATGACGAACAAGGTCGAAGATTTCGCATAATGAATCAAAAGACCCAGGAAAGACCCAGGAAAGACCCAGGAGTGATTTGGCTTAGGGAATGTAACCATTTGACAGCCATGATCAAGTTCTTCGGAGTTTTCAGGTGTGTTGTCGAGCCTTGTGCGGAACGCCAGAATTGAAACGGTCATTGAGTATACAATGCAGGGTATGTTGAGGTCAAACGTCGTTGGAAATGAGGAACATATCTGGATGCTTTCGTTCTTCCCATACAACCTGGCAATTAGTGACCCCAGATGTTTCAAGCTCAAGATCTAGGGTGTTGTCGCATTAGCTGCATACGTAGCTCGGAATCTGAGCTGGTGTTGGCGGCCGATTCCTCAGTAAAGCAGTGCAGGACGGCTGGTAACTGATCCACGAGGAACAGCCGATAAGAGAGCATGATGTCCCGTCATAGATCTCGCTGGAGGCACTTCTGGGTTAACAATGATAAAAACCACATCCAAGATGCAGAGGCGAACACTGTCAGTCGCATTCTTCGAAGGAAACAGATTCCACGGGGCTTAGTTGTATTGATACTCACATCTCACGTGAAAAAAAATAACACAAAGTGGGATAGCCGCTCTAGGAAGTACAGGCTACACGGGAGGGTTCTCGGAGACAGATGGATGTTCGGGGCTCATTCTGGGCTGTGACTGTAAACGAGCATTTTCAAACTCAAGCCGGGCAATGGCGCTACTTCGGAAGGCCTGTGACGAAAAGAAAACATGTCAATGAACGGAGTAATGCGGAGAAGATGAGGACATTTCATTGCAGAATGGCTATTATGAAGGGGTAGTGGACCTTTACGCTTACCTGGGTGAATAGAATCCCGGAAAGGATGCCACTGACTGACGGGTGCATGGAGTAAAACTCTATCTGGTTACAAAGTTCGGGAACTAACTTACTAGCACCACAAAAAATAGTCGTATTTCTTCTGAACCCAAAAAAGCGCTGACCGATGACGGCTGTCGGAGAAAAATTAAAAACTGTTGACCGATGTCACTCGAATCAGAAAGGAGGCTCGCCTGATGCCAGTCCAGACGACAGCCCAGCGAAGATGCCTTCCTTCTGAGCCTCCTATAGTGAAAGTGTGTGAGTAGGCTGGATGAAAATGGTATGGTCATCGTGAGGCGTGAATGATGCACCCACAGCGTTTGCAAGCTCAATTGCAGCTGGAGAAAGCCCACGGTAGGTTGAGCCGTTCTTCGGGGTTCCGTCCATTTTTAATGAGGATTTGCTACCCTTTCCTCTAGGGAGTTTCTGGTTAGTTTCAAAGTTAAAGTATGGAGCGGAATCCAAAGAGTACGCTGTCGGTTGAATCGTGAAACACGCTATCACGTGCTGCACGCCTAGTCACAAGATCCATGTGACGCGTTATGCATCCTCAGCGTCGTTTCGCGTCCTCGACTCTCAAAATTCATCTCAACTCTGTTAAGTGCAGCCTCCACTTCAATAACAGGGTTAGACGCGTTTCTGTGGGTTCGTATCCTCGGAGATGTCTGCTCAGAAGAAGAAATCTGTCAAAAGTCTCCAAGGAATTCATGCATCAATCTTGGGTGCATTCGAGAGGTGATATTCGTTTAGAACCCAAGCTGAGTTGTCTTTTCAGAACATCTGTCGATCATCAAGCCGCTACTCGATGACCCAAAAAAATTGCCTTGGTCCTCTATAACCGAAAAACTTGCCAAAATCACTTCCTTAGCAGAGTCATTCATAGAACAGCGCTCAAAGTCAAGTAAAGCCACTTGGAGTCATCTCGCAGATTCCCTTGATCATGAAGGTCGAGCTACGAAGTTATCACACCGTCTTATTCTTACCTAACCCTTCTGTAAAAGGTGTCAATATGTGGAATATATCTGGCCTAGTTCAGAAAAGCTCTGGCGAAGAGGCTCAAGCGCATATCGCTACTTGTATGTTTGTTCCGTTTCGATCTTCATTATTCAAAGAATGGTAAACATTTCATAACCTTAGTTCGACTGGCAGCTTTTCGTTTGGTCGAAGCAGGGCTAGAAACGAAACCTGGGATAGAATGTTAGTATATGTCTTTGCCGATGCCTGCCGTGTGAATGGTGCTGACCTCTCGTCTAATTAAGCTCTTATCCATGTGCTGCAATTGGCAAGTAAGACTGCCATGGGTCTTTCCGGTGCGCCTTCCTCTGCGGAGTCGATATAACTACGAATGACAACCTGACTAAAGCCACTCTTTGCCCTCAACAGAATCAGGAAACAACGTTCTGGCGGCGGGTGTTCTGACAAGTGCTGCAAAGGTAATGTGTCTCACCCTCCCTGAGATAATTTCATGTCCGAATATCAGTGGTTCATAGTTTGAAGAGCAACTCAAGAACTTGAATGATTCAGATGTCACACACCAACGGGCGATAGCATGCGCTACCGTCATGTATTATTCCAGTAGAATGGAAGCGGTATGTTCATTCACCCATCACACGCTGATCATGGAATGATGACTCCTTCAGGCCTGGAAAGAGGGTAATGACGGTCTGGCTGACTACATGTCACGGAAGATTATAGGTTTGTCCTGCTTGGTTGTTCCTCTTTTCCCCCATCGAATACTCGGAGCTAAATCATGTGTGGGTGACAGATGATAATCAACGCCTCAGTTTGCTTCTACCTCAAGCCGTAAGGCTGGAAGGAATAATATTGTTCCCATTCGTTACTGAATTTAATACAGCGCGAACTTCTCGCCCACAAGCTCCATCAAATTGGTAGATCATTTTTGACTACGGCACACGATGGGTCCAAAACTGCAGATGCGGTGCAATGGCTGCAGCGGGCGTTCTCACTGGCAGATCACCTAGAAGATTCGACGGCCTCCGGTATTACAGGGCTAAAAGTATGTCATCCCCGTTGTCCTGCTATTTTAAAATAATTTTTTTGGGTAGACGTTGATATTGAGAACAATGGGTACACGTTATGTTCAAGTACATTCATCCGCAGATGGTAACCTCCAACACAGCCAGGGCGTATTTTCTGTCAGAAGCGTATGACCGCGCAGAAACCGTGCTTGATGAACTTATCCCAACTATAGACTCCAAAGATCACGTAAGACATCGCTTCCCGGACTTCTCTTCGTTCAACTGACAATTTTTCTTCTTTAAAGGCAACTTCCGAGTACCAAGAACTTCGCTGGCTCAGGTTAGCTGTATTGAAAAAGAGAAAAGCAAGCGACGTTTCCATCCTCGATGGTAATGCCTGGATCAGTAACGATATAATCATCATTTTATTGACCCCTGACCAACCAGCATTCAAGTCTATTATCGATCATATGGAATTCTCGGAAGCCAACATTACTGAGTTTGGCCTTCACGTTCAACGCTCAATTTTGGAGCTAAGTTGCTATTTTCTAGAGTTCTACAAGACCTAAGAACGACCAACCATCATCAGTATGCTTTACCATCGTCGGATTTGAAGAGATGAAACGAACTTAATCTCGGGAATGTTTCCAGCACCCTTGTCACGGCAGTTCATCAACACTGTTTAGAACGAGCCCTAGAACGCCACACGACGGAACCGGACCACATCCACCGACTGGTCCTATCCGTGGTGATACATGCCTCGAAGGACGAAGATCACGCAAGGGCCATGCAAACGTTAGAATTCACTTTCACATGTACGTGATTGCTGGACACGAGCATTCACAGCCTCATTAAGAATTCTAGCCGTTCGCGACGCGGAGGTAGACCTTCCAAGTATAATTTGCACAGCGTGCCTCACGGTCTGTACTGCTTGCTTATATGAGTAGATCTGATGAAACTGACATCTTTCGTTCCTACTTAGCTCATATGGCAATACGGAGGGCGCCACTACAAATCTAAGAAATGGACAGAAGCAGCAAACTGGTACATGGCTGGTAGCCACGACGTTTTCAGGGCCAATAGTCCATCGACTTCTGCGAAATGTTTCCGAAAGGCAGCCCTCTGTCATATTGAACAACGTGAATATGCGCTGGCCTCCACGGTGATCCGACGCTGTCCCACTAACGAGGCGTCCACCCATTATATCATGTTTCTCACTGCTGTTCATCAAGGTTCGTTGCTCTCCCATCGCCGCACTAAGCACTCCACGCTAATACCATTTGCAAATGTAGGCTTGGAAAGCGAGGGTGTGGCTCATTTTACCGTTTTTGACACGTCTCTGACGTGCCGGAATCTTAGCTATCCGGGCCATCCATGATATGGTGAAAGCTCCGGACTTGGACCGCAAAATGTTACTGCTAGCCACCCAGATTTCCCATCAGTCGGAGATGAAAGGTCTTCTTCTCGCAGTACTCGAAAGTCTTCTCAGGACCCTGAAAATCGGCTCAAATGGGGAGGTCCTTGTCGAGGCCATGACCCTCATGAGATGCATTGTCAAACTTGTACTCAGTCTTCTTGCCGAACCAGCTGCAAACAAGTATAATATTTCCTTTACGGCCGGACGGACATGCTAATATCTCGTTTTCCAGACCCGTGTTAATCGATACCGTGGTCAACCAATTCCGCATGGGTTTGCTTTCGTTCACTGCCGTCTTGACATCTTCGCTGAGTATTCTAATTAGCGCGAATTCTTACCCAAGCAGCATCATCTCAGAAAGTGGTAGCTCTTGTGCTCAAGGATATCTCGTGGTTATGGAGAACGGCCTATAATTGTGCTGTTCAAGGATGCTCCGAGTGGGAAGATGCCGGTGACCAGATCTCAGAGCTCTTTGACATCGCCAAAGAGGTGATTCGATAGCGATGTATTCGGATGAATCTGTTCTGACTTCTTTTTTTGTCCTTTCGGGGCTCTCCTCCAGTTGCTGGAATGTTGTTGTCACGCCATCCCTATCGACATCGAGGCCGATCTGTGTCTCCACCTTGCCAATGCCACCTTCGCCGCGGTCTCTGGACGAGGTCGGTTCATCCCTTTCTTCGTGTCTACTTACCGGGTTCTGGCAATTCGCTTATCATTTCACTCCAAAGTATTTTCGGCAAGGGAGGTCATAGCGACAACTGGAGCCATAGAAGTAAGCAATCATAAGGCAGTATTATATTTTATTTATTATATCATCACAGGACGACAATCTTCGTGCTATTTCCGCAGACATCAAAAGTGCGAAAGCAAAGATTTCTGAAATTTGGAGTAAAAAGGTTGTCCAGGAAAGTGATGGCCACGATCGTATTCAATACTTTCTACATGCCTTGCGAGTATTTCAAGCAGAATTCGCGGCGCAACTCAAGGACTGGGACCAGTTGTCTCAGGGTGTAGATGTACATTTTCGTCCAGGTTCACACAAAACCGCCTACTGAGGTTTTACTTCACAGGAAGTCGTTGATTCGGGCCCATTAGCTGTCGGAACTTTTGAAGCAATCGCCGATATATTGGTCAGTTCGAAATTACTGGCATACTCACACTTGTTGAGAAATGTGTTTAGTGGCTCGATCCTGCATGTCCTGTGCCCGGTGCGTTAAAGGATATATTCCTCTTCGTTCCATTGACCCTATATTTGGATTCTGCTAGTGTTGTACAAATGCTTGGAGGTACCTATTTCTTATCTTATGTCGGATATGTTTGGACGAATGGATCCTGAATGGATCTGACAGGCGATACTGCGTGCAAGTTTGGACCGTGGTTCTCTTTCCGTTGAGAAATTCTCGCGTTGGTTACGCGCCATTTGCACGATCTGCCTGGCCCGAGATACTCCAGCAGATAGACTGAAAGCTGTTGGGTATGTCGAACATGCAGTCGGTGTGATAGAAGACCACAATGACAGCACAGAGGTCCGGACTTTTTCCTACCGTTTGCGATTTGTAAAGTTCTCATGTTTCTGCACGCGTTTTCGTGACAGGGTTACCCCATGGAAGAACGGCAATGGCTCCTGGCGACAGCCTATAACACGGGGACAGAGTGTCTTCAGTCCGTCAAAGTCATTTATCAATTCATTTTCTAATTTCATTGTGTCAGCACCTCGATGATGGATGAAGCCAAAAGATGGTTCGAGGTTTCCACTGTCATTTGTCGTTTCGTACCAGAAGGAAAGGACCGTGCTGAAAAGGTACCTCCTGTTCCTCTCACCGACATGCTTCGTCGTCAACGTTGCTATCTCGCTCAGATTTCGGAAACATATTCTCGACTTTTGTCTCGTTACGGAACGAAATCTTGAGCCCCTTTCAGCGACCTGGATATAGTCAAAGCAAGAAGCATTTCTGTCTTGTAATCGGGCTTGTCCAACTTGTTAACGCTCTAACCTTGGAATAACTGTTTCTTCCCTCAACATTGCGGTTTCCGATCGGTGCTCCGGTGTCTTCAGTTGCCTGCTAGCATCTGTATGTCTACTTCCCCATAGGTTGGTTTCGCACTGTGGGACAAGCTACTCGGTTTTCCTATTTTGCAAGTCCCTTCAATCGAATTCTTGTAAGCCTTTCTGTACGGAGGCTTCACTGGTTCTCATATAGTAGCTCCATGTGGGTTATCGCTGTACAAATTGATCCTCCGAATAAAGTCTTGTTCAAATTCTCAGTCTTAATATGGCTGCCGAAGTTACTGGATATGTGCAAAACAGATTACTCTACGATTAGAAACGAAGGTACATGTGCTTTCACGAGAATAGTCGATTCAAATAACCCCTTCATACGTCACAGGCGGCAAAGATCGATGTTTTACGGCCTACTAAGTGCTATACCTCACCTCCCGGAAATGAAGTCTCAGGGCGAAAGGCACGGGTCTTGTCTTGTTTAACTGCAGTTTCATGACTTACCAAAGTTTTCCCATTTCAGTATCTCTGGTGTTTGGTTTTTCATTCCATGATAGTCACTAAGTCAGGCGTATCCTTGGGAATGAGTACTTAGGTCGGTGAATTCCATATGGCTTAGGGTTTGGGAATCTCATAAGCATTTGCGGATGGGCCGAACGTACTTGGGAAGAGGGATATCTAAGCCGATGAGTGGGCAGTCGCGATGTCCAGAGTATGGGACCCTGGCTTGGGGAGTTCCCTCAGCGATTCGAGATAAATTCACTGAACCACACGATAAAGCGGCAAGCTGATTTACCGACTCAGCTAACACGTACCCGTACCTAAATCAGGTTCAAATTTCAGTGTCAATTTCTTTAGCTCATCCAGACAAAGTGGAGCGCACTTTGGTGGAATCACGGTTTCAACACGACTGGTGAGCACGTCTTCCATCTGTTTTTTTTACATGTAATAAGAGTCAATGACACCTGTGCTCCCTTTGTCAATATTATAACCTACTGTGTTGACTCTTTTTCAGAAGTACGTCCACGGAAGAGGGCGTCATTCAGACAGAAGATGAAGTCACTTGGAACTTACCTTCATGGTCTAAGTATTCTCTGGAAGACAGTCAAAATGGAGGTGCACACCAGTTTCGGCGACCATCATTAACTCGAATGTTTTTTCCTAACCGTAATTTCAAAACTGAAGATTCTTGGAAGATATGATGCATGTAACGTTGCTTTTGCACTTCATTTTACTTAGAGAGAGGCTTTGATTAGATTAGATAGCAATGAATCTTCACTGACGTAAGCCTATCACACCTTAGGTCAGGCTCAGGGTCTTAGTGATCTTGAGTTCGAACTCAAAGCCATACTTAAATATGGATCCCTTCATAGTCTCTCACTAAGCTAGCCCTCTCTCGTTGAGTATACGGTACACTGGGTTGAGGAGAAACTCTGGGTCCAAAGGTGTAAGTTGCGATTTGCGGCCGGCACGACGCACGCCCAAATGTTGTGGGCAAGATTCACGTGTGTTAGAAGCGATTTTCCACTAGCTACTGTCGACAATAGAGGTTCACTACACCCTTTCAATCAACCACTTCGTTCGATTGCGTTATGGCTCTGCTTCCAGGTTTCGGCCGCCCACTCAACTACGTTCCTTCCAAGACCGAGTCTGACTATGTCGGGGACCTCTTACCAAACGCCATCAGTGGTCTCAACATCCTCGATTGTACCATGGCGTAAGTCAGATAGCGATCGCTTTGGACCTGAACTGTTGATTACTGCCTCTATGTAGTTTGCCGATGACCACTTTACGTGAACTGACGATGCTGCAGTTGATGAACAGCATCACAGACAAACCTAGCTGGAATATCAAAGTGTGTCCTATGTGCAAGAGCAGCAGAATTTTTGCTAACGTTTCTGGCCAGATCAACAATCCTGAGATCATGCATAAATGGAAGGACGAAGCCCTTAATTCTGGTCGCGATATTACGACAAAGATGGTCGACTGGTGCATCGCCGAACTCCAGTACAGAGCGAGTTTGATTCCGGCACCCCCTGAAAAACCGCCACCCGTCTTCGTCTACAACGGCGATGTATATAAATCCGACAACGCTGTCTCTCCTGAACTCAAGAAAGAAATCCAAGAAGCTGTAAAAAAGTTCGAGGCAAATATTCCTGAAAGGCTGAAAGACTGGCACCCGAATTCGGACGAGAAAGTCTGGGACCTCGTCCATCCATCCTTGTTTCCTCTCATATATGGGCATACCCGTATATTGGCAAATGGAGAGACCACGAATTTAGCCGACTGTCTCCTACGTTCAGGGGAGGGTGAAATTGTCCCCATTCCCTCTGAAGACCAGACGGTCGAACCAGAATACGCTGATTTCGGCTATGAATATGACATGAATCATTTGGCAAATCCCTTCAGCGCGAAATTTCAATGGCTACCCTGCGAGGTTGATATTTCAACAAATGAAGCAAAGTACGGTTTCAAAATAGCAATTTTCTCGTTTTTCATTACAACTCTATTCTAGAATCACGAGTTATATCAATAACCTTCATCCTCAAGAAGAAAAGCCACTATACAAACTCATTGAGCCCACTATGGGACTTGACTCTGGCTTCTTTGCAAGATGAAGAAAAATGTGTCTTTGACCTTCCGAGGCGTATAGACTATCTGGACGTTCGATACGACCCCGACCCGGACATTGGAAATGAGACTGATGGTCCACAGCGGCTGCCTAACGAATCTTATGACGACTATTGGGAGAGACGGGTGGTGTGGTATAACGAGACACAAAAAATCGTCCTTCCGGAAGCTCGTTCTTTCAGACAGATGAAAGAACGGCCGACATTTAGTTTGATTGAGAAGTATAGCAAAAGAGGACTGCAGGTCATCGTCAAATTGGCGAACATCCAGTTGACGCCTGAAAAACCGGAGTACAACGGCGGTTCGTGGCACGTCGAAGGTCAAATGGTGCGATTCGAATGGTCCCCTGAATTTGACCTAATCTCTCAACCTTACAGAACGAACATATCGTGGCGACTTCGCTGTATTATTACTCTTGCGAGAACATAACCACTTCAACCTTGTCGTTCAGACAGCTCTGCAACCCAGATGAAGCTCACGATGTCGCCTATGAACCACATCATCATGACTGGCTCTCTGAAGTTTTTGGGTTCAATCAGGGCGTAGCAGTTCAGGAAGTAGGCGCGGTGGAGACGCGCGAAGGACGTCTTCTGACGTTCCCGAATATCCTGCAGCACCGCGTCGGGCCATTCAAACTGGAAGACCCCACCAAACCAGGTCATCGCAAAATCGTCGCTCTCTTCCTTGTTGACCCGAATATCAAGGTGATTAGTACCGCCAATGTCCCCTGCCAGCAGCAGGCGTGGTGGTGGAAAGCAACCCATTCGTCGAATTTGCATAAGGAGCGAGCCTTAACTTCGACATCGTCGTCATCTGCCCTGGCAGACTTAGGAGTTGCCAGTCTCCCGGTAGAATTGCAAGACCAGATTTTGGAAGATGTCGACTTCCCGATCAGTCTGCGCGAAGCGAAGAGGTTGAGGCTGGAGTTGATGGAAGAACGAAAACAGTTTGTGGTCAAACACGGTGCTGCTTTCCAATACACCACATTCTCGCTCTGCGAGCACTAAATAAGCAATTCATGCTGTACTGCTTGACTTGTTAGAATTATCAGAGGTTTATATCTACAAATATTTCCAGGCAAAGTGCTTGGTTTGATAATTACAATTAAAAAACACAGAATGGTAGGGCAAGTTACAGGTGCTGCTGACGTTCTCGGAAGTCAGATCAGATGAGCGCTTGAGCATTGACACTAGTGTCGCCGCATTGAAACTAGCGAGTAGGGTTCCAGCCGCATCTCACGGCAGCTCTTTCAACCTGGGTCAACCACACCTTGCCCTTGAATAGTCTCCAACTCGCTGTTTTATCTTTCCCGAAGTCTCCACCTGAGCAATAATAGTTTTCTTGCAAAGCTGGACAGCTTCTGACGCAGTAGGTCGTTCCTTCGGGTCCTTTCTCGTCATAGATTCGGCCAGCTCTTTGAAAACGTCAAAGCCTTGATAGTCCTATCATAAAGAAGATATCAATCGCACCTCAATACATGACATTATAACATTGCCTAGCTGATAAACATCGACCATGAAAGGATCATATGGAATTCCACGGGATAGTTCGGGAACAGACATATCCTGGCCCCAAATCCCCAGGGCCACTACGTTCTTCGTTTTACAACGGGATGAAATTCCGAAATCTATGATGTGGTATTGGTTAGGCCGCACTGACCATCTTGTATTCCACTGAAAATTTTCATCCAATCCATCATGCGTCCTCAAACGAACAAAGTGGTGGCCTTTAGGGACTAATTTGGTGGAATCCATCATAATATTGCCGTGACACATATCCCTGAATGAATTTCAGATCAGCTTCAACCTCAGACTCACACAAACAGACCTATGGATGATATTCTTTTCGTGGAGGTACTCAAGGCCCTAGAAAGGTAATTTTAAAGGTTTGTAAAGAACCTCATTCCAGCGCACACTGACCTGGAGGACTTGCAATGTGAATTCACAGAACTCGCCTAGAAAGCGAAACGGGAGTGCGGAATAGGGAAGAAGATGAGGCATAACCAACAAAGCACAGTCATCATCACCAGGAACAGGAAGGACATCCAGAATAGGGACAGCACAATTTCTAGAGTCACCTCTACAGGAATTCGATGACAAGAAGGTAGCCAAAGGAATCTCTTCTGACTTCGTTTTGACCGGCTTGAAAACGACCTTCTGATTGTCTTTCACGCGGATGCCGTCCAGCATGCGACCTGACTTCCAACGACTCTTTATGAACACGCAGTTTGAACAAAAATAAAAATTCCACTGAACTGCGCCTAAACAATCCTCAAAACGAAGCATCGAGGGAGGCTGGTTTGCTTTGATCCAGGAGGGTTCCCAGTTCGGATCGTATCTCGGACGCAGTCGGTAGCCTCGATCCACTATAAATGGTTGCAAGTCGACCCAGAGACGTTCCGTTTTCTTGATAAGATAGTCATAGGCAGGCAAGGCTGACGCCATTGTCGCATGGAACCGTGCTAACGAAGAAGTTTCTATTGAATTTCATTTTAAAGTCCTCCCCGACACTGACATAAGCATTTCACTCACTCAGCACCGCCTGAGCTGCGGCTGCTGCGCAGAAAATTATCGATGGTTCATGCCTACGAATAGTTTAAGGAAAACTGCTCAGTTTAAGATATATAAATGTTACGCTTAGTATCCATACACCTCGCCTAATAAAGAGGGTTCCAGCCGCATCTCACGGCAGCCCTTTCAACCCGGGTCAACCACATCTCGCCCTTGTATAGCTTCCAAACCCGCTGTTTCATCTTCCTCGAGGTTTCCACCATGCCAATGATTTTCTTGCAAAGTTGGACGGCTTCCGATGCATTGGGTCGGTCTTTCGGATCCTTCCTCGTCATAGAATCAGCCAGTTCTTGGAAAATGTCAAGGCCTTGGTACTCCTATCATGAAATCAAAATTAATTCGGTCTGGAGGATAAGTTTTTGGTACCACAAACCTTGATACACCTCATAAAAACATTGCCTAACTGGTAGACATCGACCATGTAAGGATCATACGGAGTTTCACGAGATAGCTCGGGAACAGATATGTCCTGGCCCCAAATCCCTAGGGCCAGCATATTCTTCGATTTACAGCGAGCTGAAATCCCGAAATCTATGATGTAGTATTGGTTAGGCTTCACTGACCATCTTGTTTTCCACTGGAAGTTTTCGTTCAGTCCATCATGGGTATCCACACGAACAAAATGGTGGCCTTTAGGGACTATTTTTGTTGAGTCCATCATGATGTTTCCATGGCACATATCTCTGAATAAATTTCAAAAGAGCGTCATCGCTATATTCACAAAAACATACCTATGAATAATATTCTGTTCGTGCAAGTACTCAAGGCCCTAGGAAGGCAGCGTCAACGTTGCGTTAAAATATTCACTCCGATGAGCACTGACCTGAAGCACTTGCAATGAGAATTCGCAGAACTCGCCTAGAAAGCGAAAGGGGAGTTCAGAATAAGGAAGAAGATGGGGCATAACCAACAAAGCACGGTCGTCATCGCCAGGAATAGGAAGGACATCCAGAATAGGAACGGCGCAGTTTCTAGGGTCGTCTCTGCAGGAAGCTGATGACAAGAAGGTAGCCAAAGGGACTTCTTCTGACTTCGTTTTGACCGGCTTGAACACGACTCTCTGATTATCTTTCACGCGAATGCCATCCAGCATGCGACCTGACTTCCGACAACTCTTTATAAACACCCAGTTTGAACAAAAATAAAAACTCCACTCAACTGCGCCTAAGCAATCCTCAAAACGCATCATGGAGGGTGGTTTGTTTGCTTTGATCCAGGAGGGCTCCCACTTCGGGTCGTATCTCGGACGCAGTCGATAACCTCGATTCACAAGAAATGGCTGAATATCGACCCAGAAACGTTCGCTTTCCTTGATAAGATAATCGTAGTCACCTAGCCCTGCTGACGCCATGCTGAACCCGAAGCAAGTGGAAAACCTTAGAGGATATTGAACTTGAACTGGACTCACATTGCAATATCGTTTGGTCTTGTTTACTGATTACTCTGAGCGCCCTGGCGGTCCGGGTCGACAACCTGTTATAACTTCTGGTTGACATTCTAATTTCTAGTGAACTTGAACTCGACGATCTCAGGCTGCAGGCTCAATCTGAGAATCTCCTATCTCCTTTTCCTGGGACCAGCTGACCACAATAATTGCCCGCGCGGAGTCCACAAGTTTATCATGATGGGAAGACTCTCGTAGAAATGTGACTCAGTCAATTCGGCCATGGAAATTGACCACGCACAAACGCCTTTGGAAGATCAGATACAGGTCTTCCCTATGGATTTGGAACAAGTGATGCTATCGAAATTATCTTTCACCGAACCTTTCTTGTGTGTGCCACGCGTCGATACTCTGGCCAGCATCTACAGTTCAGTTGGCGATAAAGAAACCGACGGGCCTTGGTCTCGGGCCCCATGTAAAAGGCCTGTTGAGGTGAGAACAGGACTACATACATTTATCCTACCCCAAACTTTCATAACTGAGTGATTCAGCACCGAAGCCATGTCGTCTTTCAAGATTTTCAGTCGCGATGTTTGGACTTCCAAAAGCAACAAGGCTAAACTCGAGCACTTTCGGACCGTTATCAAGGTCTACCTAGATTGGGTCAATATAGTCGAGAAGGATGTTGTTATAAGAGATGCGGTCATCGCGCAACTTCGAGTGTAAGTCTATCGAAAAAATTTCAATATCCTTCACTTATCTAAGATTTATTGCAGTTTGGAAGAAGCTTTAATCTCTCGCGCCTCTTTCAGTTATTTACCATGGAAATCGATTAACGAGAAGTTCCTCAGTAAAGTAGATTCAAGACTCACAAAAACGGAACAATTTCACAAGGTGGTACTCCCATTTTCGCAATGACTTGATTATCTGAACCAGTTAAGTCAGCTGTCCACTAAGGTTGAATTGGAAATCCTGCTGAGAGCTTTCGAGGATATTCGGAGAGGAGTATTACCTTTCGTGGTCAGCCAAGACGGTCAAGTGGTGGAAAATGCACCCAATCCTTCAGTCGAGCCTGTGAATGAAGCGAAGACTTTTGAAGTGAGTGCTCATTTTAATGGTGACCAGATCTGACTTTCTATCCTCCTCAGGTGGAAAACATAATTTCCGACATTATTGAAGGTAAATTTTGCTCAAGAAAGTGAAGATTCGGATAACAACTGTTCCATAGCGTCAATTGCTTCAGGCCTCGATGATCAAGCGGTGAATTTGTTTTGACAAGTTTACACAGGATATTTGACTAACGTCTGTGCTACACGGCTTAGAGCTCGATAAAGCTTCAGGAAGCTCTCATCAAGGCCATACCAGATGGTTCACTCTCAACTCCCTGGCCCACGTTCTTTCTGAGCCTAACATTATCAATAGTGGAACAAGAAATGCAGACTGGTGGGACCTCCCGTGTTATGGGCCACGCCCGTGAGTGCTTTATTTCCGACATATCTGTTTGAGAAATGGACCTAACACAAGTCCTAGGTATCAATTCGTCAAATTCAGGAATTGCCAAGATGCGCATTATTCCTCATCACGCTGCCAACAGCAGTATGTCCTAGGTCAGATATCGCCTTTTGTTGTCAATTGATCTGTTCCACCAGGTATCAGCACATATGCGTCTGGGATGAATATGATGCCCCAAGAACTAGGTAAGATTTCAAATGCATGATCATCTTCATATCTCTATATCTAACTGTGACAAATAGTGGGCAGACCGTCTTTGGACTCTCAAATTGGTGAGTGTCCTTTACATACCACTTCAGCTTTTAACCAACCAACTCTCTGGCTCAAGCACTGAGTGCATCATTGGGCATCATGTCATCTAGTAAAGAAATTTTTATACCTGGAATTAACAGCATTCTGATACGCACTTCCATCACATAGTGGATTATATTCCTGATGATGAGCATACCCGTATGTTTCCCAGTCACTTGCCTCATTTCCATTGTTCATCATTCCCATTGAACCAAAGGCACTTCTCGGGGATCCGAATTGAGCGTCGGATCCAGCGGAGGCCCCTCCTTCGACTCGGCTGGCAGTTTGTTGATTTTTTATACCATTCTGCTGTATTTGTGCTGAGGACTGGGTTTCAGGTAACCCTTCTGGAGGCTCTCAGAAGTCTACCTCAGACTCAAACGGTATGTCGGCTCTCACATTTACTTTCAAACTTTTGATGCAGCCCAATACCCAGTCAGCAGCAAGGAAGAGGGTCAGGGTATGTTTTCTCCCTTTATAAATCTTGATAAGTTCTTTTAACCATTTTATAGGCACATTCTCGACGACAGGTGCTACAGGTAACTACCTCTCTAGCCCTTGTCTCCTCAATCGGTATTAAAAAAAAAAAAGTTCACAGCACCGAGCTAGCCACCACTGTAGACAGTTCCGGATCTGGTGAGTTTGGTTTTAAGACTGCCCAGCTTGGCTATTGTAACGTCTTATATGAACAGTCTTCAGCATTGAAATTGGTTCCGAACAATCCGCAGACACAGACGGCGATCAAGATGCGCACCTGTGGCAAGATATTTGAGCCAGACACAGTAAGACCTGAATTTTTTCTCGTCGGATTGTTGACCTAAAGTAACGTTTAGACATACAGCTTCAAATCGGTCTTTATCCTCCATCGAGTCTCCTCTCGCACTCTAAATTTCTTTTCTATCGTCTTCATGTACCCTGGGCCAGTGGCTCGTTTTGTAACTTGTGTCGAATGTCTTGTGTTTCCCCACTGGTAGATCCCCGGACTGTACCTGCCCAGGCTGCCCTTCTAAGTCAGTCCTGATATGTCCCTATGCTTGGGCAACGTCAAACTGTGTAGTTGACAATATGAAGTCTGGGGCTGTCTCTGTTTCTGCCACTGATACGATTGAGCATGTTATTCTGGGACCGTCCCTAAGTTTGAGTGGTGTACTCATCATTGGAGACAACCTTGCTGGTTACTGTCAAACCAAACCCTTAGCCAGTCGAAGTCACGCTTCTTTCACTTTGACTTCTGCTTTGCTTCTGACCAGATGCCAGTGCGTAGGCAACTCTGTTTGCACTACCGTGGTACTTAGCTTGTTGGTAAAATCTCGGCCCTCAGACCAAACTTGGAGCTCGAAAACGGCTTGATCATATCTCTCAGGAATTGCGCTGTCATTTCTTAAACTCCTGACAGCAACCCGTACTTCAAGGTCTGAGTCCTCGGACGTGATACACAGGTAAGGAGCCCTTGACCAGACAACATAAGTTGTGGCCTGAACCCTCGCCCACAGATCAAAGCCTTGTTACAATTGTTTCAAACACAAAGGCCAGACAAAGGCTCGTTATTGTTTGGGCCTTGTCTCTCAAAGACTCTTTGGACCTGCGACGAGTATCAAACGATACTCGAACCCCCAAATTAGGTTTGAATAACCCAAAAAACATCGGTGACTCGGGATTCGGACAACTTCAGTCCATCCAAGGGCCGGCATATCTGGGCAGTCTTTCAACATTTGTGACCTCGAGTCCTGGACATGGTTTCATAAACGATTCCTTATACGGCTCCATTCCCAACGAAGCCAAACGTCCGAAAACTTGAATTCTGATTTTGGTGCCTAAACAGACCTTCGTTCACATTTGACGGGTAGGCTTGCAACCACAAATGTCGCGGGAGGTCTGCGACATCCAAGACTTCAAAATCACAGATTGGTTAGCCCCTTGTTGTCAATGGGATTGAAATACTTACGAACTAAGTCTGGGTTCTAAGGCAGGAGATAAATATTTTGGTCTGTATCCAATCTCTCGATTGTACGTTTTCTGAGCCAAGAAGCCCTTCTTGTAAGAAGTTTGAGCCTGGTATCTGGTATTTGTTCTGCATTTGAATCGGGCCGTGATGCACACAAATGTGCGAAACGCCGAAGCACGCTCGGCACTGTGGGCCCACAACCCCTCGTGGCACCGCCTTTGGCCCATAAAAGGAATGTCCCGCCGTTGTCCTCTTGAGTGGCCCAACTACAAAAAGGGCCTTCTCGGTATTGTACTTCGATCGTTTAAAAAGGGGCTTTCTCGTGGCGTCCTCAGACCTCTAATTATCTCTGTCGTCTCTCTGTAACCCTCACCACCTTCGCCCATTCCTGCTGATGAATCGATCTCTCATACTTTTGGTGTTGTCTGTGGCTTCCTTTGCGATTTCTGGTGCTCAAGCGGCTTTTCCTCTTGTGGCGGTCAAATGCCCTTGGGGTTACACTGTATACACCACCGCTGAGTGAGTTTGCCATGTTACTGAAAAACTGTCTAATAGTAATACGCTAATCGCTAAAATGGACCCATAATGTTCTAGAAATTTAAGCCCTTCTGTTTGTAATATCTCAAAGAAGAGGAAGATAATTGCAGGGATTGTGACAGGTTGCAGTGAGAACTCCTATTAATTTTTTTCTCTCAACAAGGGTGCTGATTTTACGGCCCAGTCATCGGAACGATTTTCATTGTGTTGGGGGTTTGCTACCTGTATGATCGGTACTGGGGTAATTGGCAAGGCCGTGCAGCAAGAAGAAATCGGACGACAGACTACGAGAGCGGCTGGGCTGAAAGACTGCGGCTGAGTTCGACATTGAAGCACTAACGACTCGGACTGCTACAAATCATGTTGCCTGGAATTCCTGTGTAAGGCTAGAAATCAATGCCTGGATAATCGTGTTGTACGGCAATAAACCCGACAGTTTTACATATGTAACAACTCGCGAGCCTGTAATTTGTTAATTTCTTGTGATTGAGATGTGAAAAGTCTTTTACGATGCGGGACCGCTCTACTCTATGTGTCCACAATGAAACTTGGGACAATATTGCAAGCCAGTGCGTGAAAATATCAATTATGTAAACGAAACATGCGGAGGAGGCGTGAGGTAAGTCCATGATTAGGACCATGCAGCATCCTCACTGAATGTTCGCACTGGTATTTTGTGAATCAAGTCATTTTTCTCTCCTCGCTCTCAAACACTTAACAATTTTGAAGCTTAGACACTGGCGGGCTCACCATGACAATTACTCCTGCACTGTTTTCCCATAACCCAGGCACAGGATTTATCACCAACAATGATGTGACTTTGTCTGTTCATTCATCGAGTGAGATAAAGTCGACCTTAAACCGTTATTGCAGGACAGGACCGGTGAATTCTACATTGTTTTGTACTTTCTAAGGTTTGAGACATTTTTTCTTTCAGCGTTACACTGGCATAGACATAAAGGATCACCGAAATGAACAACAATATCAAACTCGACTTGCAACTTCTCTTGCTGACGCCCAGAACATAACAGCAGTGGCAACACAGCGTGCCGCCATCTGCCAAGAATATGAAAACCAGCTGTTGCTACACTTAGTGGAAGCCGGAGGCGTCCACACAACGGTCTCTGCGGTTCATCTTGGCCGATCAGTACGGGGCACCCTAATAGCCGAAAAAGAATTAGCAATCTCAAAGCTCAGAGAGTGCCAGGTTCAGCTAATTATTCTTCAAAACGCAGTTGAACAGGCTGGTGCTCATGTTGAAGCTGCAGACTATCAGCTCGGCGGGCTACTTAGCCACTTTTATGATCACAATGTCGCAGTTGCGACCGTTAACAGTACCATGGTCATCAATGGGAAGAAACACCCATTTCCAAAACCCATTCTACCAAGGAGATACAAGGTCGGCCTTTATGCTCCCAATGAATGGTTTTTAGACTTGAGCTTCTTGGACACAACTGGAGGGGAAAACCGTTTCAGTCAGGATCAGTCGGAAAGTTCTTCGGATGAATCAAGTTGACATACCACATCTTCCATACCCACGCGAAACCGAAATTGCTCATATGAACCGCAAACCACTCAGCAAAACGCCGAGCAGCTTCGACATCTAGACCGTCCGACAACGAGGTGTCGAGAGCTTGCACAGTTCGGTAATCAGAGCAATGCAAATTGACTTTTTAGACTTCGGTAGCAGGAAATAAACACCGAGTGCCGTCTGCGAGAAGAATGTTAGTGGGCTTAGAATAATAAATTAAATTTAACCTGACCTCGTAATCATGCTCTCCAGTTTCCAGTCTTTTCCAGTTAAGAGCTCCGTTGTAACTGGTAGGAGACTCCTAGCAGAATCAATCTTTGAGTCATCGAATACGCCTGAGAGAAGAAAACTTACATCGTCGGGGACTCGAATTTGGGCCATTCTTCTTCCTTTACTTGTGATTCCTCTCCAGAGTCGTCAGACATGGAATCAAGTTCTATTACTTCGGGAGGCACCAAAACCACACGCAGAATGTACGGCGATACGACGTCGGGATCGATTTCTGGGTGATTTTCGGTAAGGTTGAGGTATTCAGCTCTCAGCATCCTTGTTGAAGTTTGACTCATTGAGCTATCAATGAGAATCAGCCAGATACAATGCAAGAAGAGCAATACACTTACCTCTACGGTGCTGTCATTCGGAATGGCCTGACTAGAAATCCGCGTCGATGGAGATACGAGCCACTTTTGTTGCGTTGTGGTGTTTGGAATAGCATTGATGACCTCGTCTGCCACCTTTTCAACATACGATTGGAATCCCTTCCAGAAATCCTCAAAAATGAATCTGCCAAGAGGCGGTTCAGCAGGTATGCCAAGTTCCGAAGGATTGTGTGGTAGTCGCAGAAAAGAAGCGTAAAATGGGATTTATAAGGCTGTTCCGTCACCCTAATGTTTTCGTCAGAAATTTTACGAGGCTGTTACCTAAGGTTCCTCGCCCAATACGAAATGCCCCTGAAAGAATGGGAATTTTACGGGGAACATGGTCCCGATTCTGTTGCTCTAAACGGGAGAGTTCTTGAGTCCTTCCACATGATAAATTGAGGATGAGGGTGACAAATTGTGACACGCAAACTGGAGTTGTTTGTCCGCCGTGTTTACAAGTTTTTGGCACCGCAGTGACTTGAAGTTCGACGTTCAACGCGGCGAGTTCACTAGTTCCTTGCATCAGTTGAAATTTTTTTACCAACATTACCGAGCTCGGGGCTTACTTATCTTTTACGGTCATCCTTTTACTGGAATGTTGGCCTTGGAGACACTTGCTGAATCGGAATGTCTGCTAAGGCAATGCATTCCATGACTGGGGAAATGGACTCTTGAATAACATTTGACTTGGACGCCGTAAGCTGGCAATACCTACTATCCGAGCCTCATCATTGGGGATGCCGTGTATGTGTCACTGTTTCCTAAGTTAGACATGTCAAAACGACTAAAAATGACTCTAACTTGTAGAACGACACCGGAATACTGGCCGAGTACAAGTTCCTCCAATATTGCGAGCACAGGTATGTGTTGTTTCCGTGCCGAACCCAATTCGGGAATCTAATTGTATCTGGGAAGCCAGGAAAACGAGACCGACAGAACCTCTCAAATCCCGCGCCCAACGATCCTAATCTTCAGCGTTCTATCCTCAATTCAAAGCTCGATATCGACGCTGTCTGTGCATCAAGGTGCAAGCATAGACTCAAATCTGAGTCTCTGGAACGGACAAAAGCGGATAAAGTCTTCTAGTCAACACCTCAGTACAAGCGCCGAGGTTATCTACGCTGTACCCACTCCGACGCATTCCCTACAATGAGCGGCATACCTTGGGCAGCAATGTCTGTAGCTTTCCTATCGATTTCTGAGGCTTACGCCAAAGGTGGCGGTAAAGGGAAGTCCTCAGCATCTAGCACTCGTAGCAGTACTTCAAGTTCAAAGAAGAATCCATCGACACAGTGCCAGGACACTTTGGGGTACGTCTGCTCTGACAATCCAGGTGCAAACAACTTATCGTGGATACACCTTCTGCCTATCAAGGTCACCATTGCCGGCTTCTTGTGCTACCACCTTCCAGAACAGTGCCAACGCATCCCACACGAAGAAAATCATTGGAATTGTTTTGGCTTGCGGTCAGGAGTTTCCTTGTTCCTCTCCATTATCTGGGCTGAATCCCAATTTGACCTTACATGCAAAAGTAATACCGGCTTTATGTCTCCTAACGATTCTCTTTGTTCACCTATACTACTCGCGGAGAAAGCGAAGAGGGCTGGGCGGCAAGTCAACGACGGAACCATTTTCACGAGCGGAGTATCAGGAGTTGCGAGAACGCCTAGATCTGACATCGAAGGATGACACAGGCCACCGTGACATCGAGACTGCCAGGAGATGAAGTCGGCTGCCTCCCTATGATGACGATCTCTCTTGGATCTGTCTGCATTCTTGTTTCTGTGTTTTTGTTCTGGGCTGGTGAAGTAAACTATAGATAATTTACCATTTGTTGTACAAGTATCTTCTCGAGATGGGCTAATGTGTATAATTTGCCGCCTTTATGGAGGGTGTTTGGAAGCATTGTTGCGTTTATTCGAATTGTATGTTCAGCAAGGTCTCCAGTCCTCCAGTGAGTCGATAAGACTTTACACTACACAATCCACAACCTCCATAGTACAGATTAGACAATGATTTTTTTTTAATAAACCAAAGACCACAGTCTTCTAAGGAGTTTTCAATCCATAGATTGTACGAGGTCGGAGCACATAGTGCATTATTTTTACACGACAATATACAGTACATAAGCCCATAGAAAAGGAGAACAGATAGCATCCTATTCCCTGAAACGAAAGTAACACCAGCAAATGAAGGTCTGATAGCCATCAACTCGGCAATTTTGTGCTTTCTGGCGGAGAAAGCCCAGAGGGGCAATGTCATGGTTCGAACATCGTTCAGCATCGATGAAAGGAGAGCTCCTTGGATGAACCACAATGGTAGCTACAAAGACCAAAAACCGCTATATGGGTCTTCATGCACATCCTCCAATCTCGTAGGTAAGCCGCAGCTGAGGACGAATCGGTGCATTATTGAAGTCGTGATGTATACAATGAAGCCTCCGAAAGTAGGTTCCTTATCGGCTTCATGAAACGTCAGGAGCGAGTAACAATGCTGAGAGTGGCGGAGTATGACCAAGCCTTGTTGATGGTCGAGTGAAAGGTCCATCAGAGCCGGTGCAGAAACACCCGCAACCAGAGGGACAGATGGGCACTGTCACTTCCAATGAGTTCCAACATGATATGTGAGTTACGTGGGAGCAGCTCAGGCAAGTTCGAGAAAGACCTAGATCATAAGGAAGGAAAAAAGGCTCAGCTTTAACAACTATCAAAAAGCAGTGAAGGTTTACCTTTGACAGGAAGTCGGCACACAGTGCACGCAGGCATAGAGCAGGAGGTTCCACAATGTGGGCAGACATTGCTTTTTTCAGGCAGGAGCATCTTGCAGTCAGGACGCGTGCAAACACGGTTCAAACCAATCCGATGCACCTCCGTCTGAACAGAGGGGACGACATCCCGTCGATTGACTGCTTTTAGGAGCTCCAGGCGTTTGTGGAACATTTGCCACTTGAAGAGTAACTCGGCGTAGGCATAGACGTTTAGCTTGAATTGCTCAATTAAGGATGCGTCGAATAATGGCTGAGCACTAGAACCATGTCAATAAGATCCAGAGCAAAGAAGGATGATCGTTGTGGACTCACGTTTCTTCATGATTGGGTGGCTCAAAGACAACGGATCGTTTCTCTTGAATAAACGAAGTTGAATCCGTAAACCGCAATGAGGGCTGCCTCGGCCCAGAAGACGAAAACGATGCCGAAAGTGTTTTGGAAGGGTGCCCAGGGCCCTCGTTCCACGATCTGGAAACTATCGCCGGCGAATGGATTGTAGAATCCTTTCTCGTTCGTTTACGCCTCGACCCAGAGCCAGGAGAGTCTTGGCCCCTAGCCAGCTTTTCTGCTGACCTCGACAAGGCGTGGTGGATGTCTGTTGAGGGGGTCAAGATGTCTGCAGGAGTTGTCAACCCTTCTTTGAAACTATCCTGAACCCCATTCATAAACTGCCGCATGCTGCCAGTGTTGAACAGACTCGACCATGATCCACGAGATGAATTCGACGATGATACCGAGGGCGCCAGAGGAGGCTGAATGGGAGAGGGCAACCTTGGCCAGGCCGGAGATACAGGGCTGGAAGGCTTCATAGCTTTGGTGAGGCTGAAGTAATCAACGCCGCCAATGCGGAGTGGAATATGGGGCAACACGACGGTTTCCTTCTTTCTGCTGAGACTTGGCGGCAAGACTGCGCCATGGTCTGTCTGCAAAACCAGCATCGCGATCATAGCCAACATCTGCACGTCCTTCTCCTTGGCAATATTCGCATACCTGATAAGTTTTAAGTTCCTGAAGTGAGATACGTATACTCGAGAAAAACGTACAATCGTTTGATAAGCTGGGAGGCCAACGAATCCGAGGCAAAGCTTGATCCACTCTCCTTCTTATGCTCGACCTCAGGCTCAGTAAACAGCGTTCGTAGTGTCTTGAACACCCGCTCGTGATCAAACCTTCCATGACGCCTCGCAGCATCGGCATTAGTTTCGCACACTTCAGCTAGCGAATCCGCCATAAACACATAGTCCTCTGCCACCTTCTGATCAGCTCCCGTAAAGCCCCTCGTGCTCCTGAGGAAGATCGAGCTCCGCTGGTGGACAGAGCGCATAATGATGCGAACATCTTCTGGATGTTTCGGGTCCGAGTCGTGCCTCGTTTTGTACTGAGGTATAGTGAGGAGGTTGGTCATGGCGCGTAGGATGTTGAGCCCTCTTTCAGGCTGTCGCGGGTCAATAGGCTGCACTGTTCGGTCCATAGCCGCAAGGCCCAATCGACGAACAGCGTCTGAGACGAGGGCTGGCGATTGGAAGTAGCTGGTCTTCTGTTGTTGGGGTTGCCCTTGTGCTTGATCTTGGGATTGACCAGCAGACATGGATTGTTCCTCAATGCTTTTGTTTCCTGTTCCTGAAAAATCTCGTGGGATTGTCCGAAATTTCCTTCGCGGCGCTCTAAAGAAGCAAATAAGTTCTCCTAAACAATGCGTCAGCACCTATAAAACTGAAGAGGTATATATGACAGTACCATTGGGTCCAAATGCTCCTTGAGAGGTCCGCGGCTCAGCCAGGTTCTTATTATTCCTCAACAAGGAAACTGTAACATCCCTCGACTTCTTCCCTGAAGGCAGGTCCTCGTCTGAAGAAGACTCGGAGTCCATCAAGTCGCGGTCGTTGTGCCCTTCGTCCGCGAATAACAGGAAACGTAGGCACGCCTCTAAGCAAGGCCGTTTTCTCTCTCGTATGCGACGCAAGTGCCTCAAGATATACGCCCGGTCGCTCATCGAGATTAAGGGATTTCGCTCGAGGTCGACGATGGGAGTGCCTTGAGGATGGCTTGCTTGGGGGTAGTCTCGTGGAAACGTGAATGTTACGCGCATGAAAACGGAGGACGTTTCGCCCCATGGTCCGTGCAGCCCAAGAGTGCATGTTCGTTTCTTGGTTACGTCATGCTAATGAACGAGGATAGGATGAGGTGTTATCATTCATTGAGCAACGCAAACTAACCTTCTCAAGCTTGATTTTGGAAGCAGCGAGTTTTGTTAACACAGTCGTAATTCTGCAAAAAGAATTTCGTTAAAGACTCTTAAGTCAACAAAAAGGACAACTCACTCATCCTGCAACGACGGACTACCCTCATTCTCTTTCCTCTCCTCCGCTGCCCTTCCCAAACTTCCACTGCGCTGCCTGCCTCCAGCCTCACTGACGCTCCGGTCGTGGCCCGAAGGCGGCCGCGACCCAGACCCCAACCTCGACGGCGCACCACTTCCACTCCCACCACCCGAGCTGCTCCCCCGCTTGCTCCCACTCGCAACCTTGACACTCGACAGCCACGTCAGTTGGTCAACCTGCCCCATGCTTTTGGTCCCTGCGCCACCTTTGCTCATCGTGCCACCAGTCCCGGTCAAACGCGCGAATGAGATGGCTCTGTTGCTTGTTAAAGTCGGAGTAGCATTTGCTGTGTCCATCGACGGAGACATGGCTGAATGGCCTGACTCGTGGTGATCGTCGTCGACCAGTTGGGGAAGTGGCCCATATATTGGGTGCGTCGACTTGGCTGGGTATGCAGCACGCACTTCTCCGAGGATGCTGCGGCTGCCGAACGGTAGCGAGAGTGCGGGCAAGTCGTCTCTGCTGCCGAAGTTGTCGAGGTCGGGTGGGTTGCGAAAGGTGTCGTACATTTCCATTTCGCTCCGTGTAAGTTTTGACCGACCGCGGACTATTTCTGGGACGTGTCCGACTTTCTGTGCTTGTGTGATCAGCCTTGGCTATATGAACGACCTGTTGACAACGTACTTGCATAGCATCTGCATCGATGGGCCAGAATCTCAGTGTTCGATCTTTCGACCATGTAATTAGTTGGAAATCATCTAAAGAAACAATTTGGTCAACTTAAACTGAAAGCACAAATTCAACAGACCTTGAGTGCCCTTCCTCCACACAAATTCCTTAACCACATCTGAATGACCCTCAAATGTCTCCACCAAATTTTGAGGCTCGCCCTTCGCATACATCTCCAGCGTCGTCTCGCCTCTCTGTGGCAAGCTCAGGATGCCCTCCCCAAAAGGTAGATTCCGCGCTCTCCACACTGGGTAGGTCGTCCGGATCACCGCTTTGGGTTCCATGCTTCCTTGTCTGTTGGTCGCGTTGATATCCCATGTCTTGATCGATTTGTCGAGAGAGCAGGTTGTGATCTCGTTGCGAGTCGACCGTGACCAGTCAATGCCATATATTTTCGAGTTGTGAGCACGGATGTGGGATACAGGAAGAGAGCCTTTCTGTTGAAAATCGTCAACTGGGTGTCGCATATACTAGGGGCAATAGTTCGACGTACCCGCCTGTCCCAGATAAGGACTTCGTTTGAATGGGAGGAAGCGAGAAGGTTGGCATCTTGATAGTTCCACTTGACTTGAGTGCCTCCAGCTGCACATTCTTAATTAGAAGGTTCGGGAAACGGATAGGCAAGTTAGAAGATACCCTTGAATGCAGAAAGGCCGAAGATCGGTTTGTTGGGCTCCCTCAAATCCCAGGCCCATATCCACGAGTCAATCCCTGTGCTAACCACTAGATCACATTCGGACGTATGCCAGTTAATGTCGGTTATGGCACGGTAGTGTGACTTTAATATGTGCTCAATGGAAGTCTTTCCACCGAGACGTAGATTCCATATTAGCCTACAAAGAGACGATTGTCAGGAAGTTGGAGAATAAAGGATAAAAGTCATACAATTTCTCGCTGGAGGTCGAGACTATGTATTGTGCGTTACTTGGATGTGGATTCCACTGCACATCGGCAACATCCCAGGTGCCACCTTGCGGGAGGAATCTTGGAATCCTGAGCGGATATTCTAGGTCAATAATGAAGAGACCTCGTCGGCTGTTCAACTTTCAGTGGCATACACAAGGCGAGATGAGGCTACACGCACGCAGCAAGCACAATATCGCGTGAAGTCGGGCTTATGCTCATCTATACACTCCTCGTTACATTAACTGATGAAAAGCGGTTGAAAACACGCACGTTGCCCACAGCATCTCCAACAAGGTCTTTCACATTGATCTCCCAACTCGAATGCAGACCCTTCCCTTCCTGCGGCGACTCAGGAAGACCACTAGTGCTCGATTTCGCGACTTCCGGGCTCTCTTCAGGCTCCACGCGAGGCCGTCGAGCGCGTTGGAAACTTTCTGTAATCGACGGCGGAAATGACGGTCTTCTTGGTTTGAGCAGGTTCGGAACTGCGCCATGCCAATCTTGCGTCGACGTCGAAAGGCTCTCATCAGCGTGTTTCGACCGGTGCCTGGACAGTGGACGCAGGTCGTCGACTGCGTGTGATTCGGGGATAGATGGCGTCCATGAAGGTCTTCTCGCTGCTAAGTAACTTTCTGGAACTTGATGGCTTGTGGTTACGTACTCAGCTTTCGACGACCTCGAAGGCGACGACGAACGCAACTTAGACATTGAGTGACAGAGCCTGTGAGAACAGGCCGAACAGCTCGTTGAACTGCTCTGGGGTCGACGACAAGCACGACGACAGCGGCAGAAAGTCCTCAAAGCCCAGTCAGGGACGCCTGCCAGCAAAAGGTTCCGACATCCCCATCTTATCTTATCTTTATGCTTCCCACGCTCGAAAAATAAACATTCTTGACTCAAACCACCTAGACTCGTTTCCAGTCTCCCTGGGTGCGGGAAAAAAAAAATGTGTGTTATGAACTCGTTTCCAGTCTCCCTGGGTGCGGGAAAAAAAAAATGTGTGTTATGAATTAGCACCCAGGGAGACTGGTACAACTTAACCGTGAGGCAGTACATGAGAATTTTAAAGTCCGAATATCCTTTTTAGGGCACGCATCAATGTACGCATCACAGTGCGCGTGCATGCGGCTGTTTCACATTATCGTCATATCCTGCCTCTTAGACATAGTTCCACTGTAGTATACCGTAGAATAATTTGTGTCTCGATGCCTTGTAATATTTTCCAGCATGTCTGCCCCTGCAGCCCGTGAACAGGCGCAACAGGGTCGTGCTCGGAAGCCTACAGTCCGACAATTCAAAGAATTTGAACTTGACTTGCCATCTCTTTCACGACTTTCAGAGGATAAACTCGGCAGGAAACCTTTCGGATGGCAATTAGAAGCTGCATCCACAATGTTACAGGGTAAAGACCTCATCCTGGATGTTGGAACCGGTAATGGAAAGACTTTGGTGTTCAACCTACCACTTCTGCTCGACCTGAAGGACATCAATATCACGGTGTCACCGTGTCACCACTGTCTGCCCTCATGATAGATCAAGTATATTTAATAGTATCCATGTACCGAGAACATTCTAATTTTATGAGAAGGCAGGCTCTGCGGAACTTCCAACAGTTGCTGTTTGTAGTGAAACCATTGCAAAGATCGGTCGCGAGACCATGTTCAATGTTTGTTGGCGTTCGTCTCGTCAGATTTCATCTTCCTGAACAACAAAAATTAGGCCATTCTCGCCGGAGAATATCAACAGGTGATTGTCTCACCTGAAATCATCACTTCATCGACATTTCGTACCGCAATATTGTCCAAGAATGACTTTACTTCTCGTCTACGCACAGTCTGCATTGACGAAGCTCACTGTGTCAGCCTCTGGGGGGGTAGCTTCCGAAAAGACTATGGAGAGCTTGGCTTTCTTCGCGGTGCACTCCCGCCCCATGTTACACTGGCCATCGCATCAGCAACTTTACCAGAGCACATTCTTGATGACCTCCGCGGCAGGCTACATCTCTCGAGGGATGCACATGTTGTCGCTTTATCCAATGACCGTCCGAATGTCGCCCTTTCTTGTCGGACAATGCAACACCCTGCGGAATCTTTCGCCGACTTGCGTTTTCTCATTCCAGAACATGCTTCTGCGATTGAGGATATTCCGATCACGCTTACATATTGTAACGAACGAGGGACAGCTGAACAAGCTTACGATAGTCTATGTCGCTGGGCTTCTGATGCAGGCTTCGAAGACCCCTCGAATTTTATTGCCTTCTACCATGCGAAAATCGGAACAGAAAGAAAACGGCAGATAGTTGAGGGTCTGCGTGAAGGGAGTATACGGATTGCTAAGTGCACTGACGCAGTCGGGATGGTGTGTCAACATTTAATATTAAACAAGACCAATGATTGTTTGCTCACTTATTTTCAAGGGATGTGATATGCGCAACGTTAAGAGGGTTGTATTGTGGGGCCTTCCGCCATCGTTCTGCGCACTAGCTCAGCGTGCAGGTCGAGCGGGGCGAGATTTCACAATGGATGCGGAAGCTATATTAATCATTTCCGCAACCACACTCAAAGGAGGCCTATCGGAAGCTGATATTGAAGAAAGCATGCAGAGAGTTCTACGATCGGATGAGAGTGAAAATCGGAATGAGGAGGACACAATAGAATTGGCTACAGCTGAAATGCAACTCACCGAGAATGAAGGTAACGAAATTCTGTCTGTTGATGACATTGGGGTTCGTCTCGCACACGACAGTGAAGAAGAGGATGTACCCACGTCATCTACGGTGACGAAAACAAGACGAAAGCGTACCACAGAAGATTTCAATTCCCGCGAGGTCAAGTACACAAATCTCTTTGTAGCTGGTCGACAATGCCGGCGCGGAATCTGGAATGAATTCTTCTCTAATGACAGAAAACGTAAGTTTTGTTTATCCTAAAGTTTTGATGACGACTTACCAGACAGTTCAACTGCATTATCCCTCGACGACGACTTTCCAACCGAGACCAAACATGCGGTGCTGCGACGTTTGTTCACCAGACCGATTTGTTGTCGAAACCATTGTGCTTGACAAACGTCCTGGTCTCACTCGCGGTCGCAAACGAAAATTACCGGCACGTCTGGCTGAATCTCTTCAAACTGAACTGGAAATCTGGCGAGAGACAGTTCTGTTGCCAGCCATTTACCCGAACATATCTGTGGAAATCATATCTCCAGAAGTTGTTCTTCCAGATGAGATAATCAACGTGTTGATTTCCTGTGGAATAGAGATACGATCTGCTCACGATCTTAAAGCAAACCTCAGATGGCATTTGGCATTTGACAACGAAGACCAACTGACAGATTATGGACAACTTTTGCTTGACAAACTGTCGGAAATTTATTCAGCATTCGAGGAGGCTGGAGAGGAAGAACCAACCGTTGCCACAATTCCGCCTGAACACTTTTATGCATCGGTGAATCCCAGAGGTAGGCGTGGAAGAGGTCAGCGCGGAGCACGACGTCGCCAACAGACAGAGGGTCAGACACACAGAGGAGACAATTCACGCAGGGAGGGCACTTCACGAGAAGGTAATTCACAGGGGGAAGGTACTTCACATGGAAATGACGGAACTGTACGTAAGGCTCGAGGCCGCCCTCGTGGGTCAAAACGTAGGCATCTCTAATTCTATACTTGTAAAAATTAGCAATAGTGCCTTGACAAAGATTTGGGACACACCTAAGCTAATAAAATGAAAGCGCTTCAACAGCTTCCTCAACAAAAGATACTACTTGTTCGGGATCCAACTCCGCAGGAAATTCTTCGTCGTCTAAGCTCAGGTCCCCAAGATCAAGTCCTGGGTCTTTCTGAAAGTCACATGGGTCTGAACCCTCTTCAACACTTGAAGGTTCGGGGGTGTTAGCCCCTGATGCGAAATATGCGCGCCTTTTGTCTGGACGAAAATTCCGATAAGCAGGCGCTGTTGTCGCGTAAACAGCTCCTGCAACCATGAGATCGCGTACGGCAGTGGCCCATTCGTTATTCAAGCGATCAGGTGTGTAACTTTGGATTGTGTTAGCCATGAGGTAATCGAGGATGATTTGAATATCCGCCTCAGTGGCAGGACTTGTATGTGAAGTACTGTTACGTGGCGTTTTGAAGTGGGTCTGGACTTGGCGAATGACTTCTCGAAGGGCAAATATGGAAACAGAGACCATTGCGAGCCATTCCCAGCTCCGGTTTGAGCCTTTTGCATTGTAAATAATCTGTAAGAAGACATGAAATAACAATAAAATTGAGTCTCAAAAAAGCGACACCTTAAGCCAGAAATTTTGATGCTCTTGGAGTAAGTCCAGCTCCTTGAAGCCATTTGGGCGGCCAGATAGATTGACGAGCCAATTCATTAGGTAGGCATTACTAAAAGTAACATCTGAGTAGTGGACTACTATTGGAAAGAAAGAATACATACCGAAGACGAGGGTCCATGGTTTTCAAATCAATGAGAGTGTGAAAAAGAGCGTCGGCATATTTTGGCATTTTTCCTGACCCTCGGAACATAAGCATCCAATGAGCAAGCACGTTGACAACCGTTCCGATATCTCCACGCTTGATGGCAGCAGTAAGGACGAGAAGTATGAGAGCATCACGGTTGAACAAAATGATGTTTTCGAGAGGAACGTCACGTTTCTTGAGTTTTCTAAGCTTTGTCACTCGTTGAGCTGAACATAGCCCCTCGAAAACTGCTTTCGAAACACGCGAAAGTTCCTCGTGGGTCTTAATTTGTGACGTCCACTTCTTAAGATCATTACCTGGGCAGTACAGACGAAAACCGTCAAGAATGTTCGCCGGGAGCACCAGTTGCAACATGAGCTCCATAATCGGTCGGAATGGTGGCAGTTGCTTAGCTTTCCACCCTGCGGTGATCGGTTTTCGTCCGAGTAAGGTGTTCATTCGCCATAGAGACCAAGGCGACTTGCTATTCGGGACACCCCAGTGTTCATTCGCGGTGCATCGACTTCCAGCGACCTTCGCATGGAAGAGACCAATCTGGGGTTTCATGAACTTTCCTGGGCTATCAACAAGGGACGTGTCTGTCCGTCGAGAAGCAGAGGCCTAGGATTCTGTTAGTGAGAATGGAAGTACAAAAAAAATGATGAATACCGAGTCTGTCAGAGCATTTGTTAGTTGATCACCTGCACTGAGAAAGGGCCCATGTTTTTTGATCTCGTCTTCAGTAAGGCCCAATGTACGGAAAAATATGTGATCAATGACCTCAAGTGTACCATCAATAGTCGATTCATCGATAAGTGCAGCAGGAAGTGGATATTGCTCTGTCTTGTGAACTGGGATGGCGAGGACCATCGGAGGAGACAAGTCAGCACCTTTAAGACGTTGGCGGACATCTGGAAATGCATTGAGTAGAATTTCTTCGATATGCCAGATTATAGTTATCTGTAGCTCCGAGACTTGGATGGCAGTTGGGAGAAGATCGGCATGGGGCTGGAAATCATGTACATTTCGACGAACCTGCCGTGGTGGCAACACAGAAAGAGGAATGGAGCCGTAAGGAACCCCGAAAAGCAGAAGTAAAGTGGCGGTTGTTCCATTATCGAAGTGATTCTTTGCGGCTTGTCGTTGCTCATTTACACGGAAGGCAATGTTGATGTTGTCCCAAATGACCCCACACGCTCTCTCACGGACCAAGAAACGTATAAGCGCTAGCCGTTCCTTCCCCATGGCTTTGATTTTATCCATCGCGGATGAGTACGAAAGCGAGAAGCCGGCGTGGTTGAGAACGTTGAAAAGCGAGCGAGATGCTCCACTTGCGAGGAGGTAAATGGCCATTACAAGCTGATATTCACTTGCTTTTTCGTTCTTTGCTTGCGCGATAATGCACATCACAGTGCTGAGAACCTAATGCGTGTCAGAACGCATCGAAATATAGAAAGATTAAGCTACTTACGACGTCCTTTTTCTTCCGATGCTCGAGCGGCTCGTCAACAGAATACCCACTAAGATCGCAAAGAAAAGAAAAGAAGTTTGGCGCTGCATTTCGAGCATCGGCCAGAAGGGAGGCAAGAGAAAATTCCTCGAGGATGCTGTTAATAGGAATGTCGCGGTTCGGCTGGAGCACGGCACCGAGGTGAACACCTTCTTCAATCAGGAGTGTCTTCAGCCTTTTGGCCATCCAGGCGTCGGTTTCCTTGGGTTGGCGCCGGTGAATGGATTCAATGAGGTTACAACCATTATGCGAGAGCATTTTCGTGACCTGAGAAGAAAGCTGGCGGTCGTTGGTATCCAGGAGATCCGAAAGGTATGCGAATAACGTTGGATAGCCTGCAGCAATGCGAGCCTCTTCCATTTTCTTCAAGCGTTCCGTAGATACCCTCTCCTTCTCTTCTTCGGCATGTTTCAACCGCATTTCCTCGTCTTCAGCCCTCTCCGATTGCTTCGCAGCCCATGCCTGCCGTGCTTCGTTGAGTTGGGCAGGAGTGACATCCTTGAGAACCGTACGGCGGATGCGTTTGACAGCTGTTGAGGGTGGTGCCGTATACGGAATGAAGGGGTTAGGAGTGGAGTTCTCGTCGGGAGCGGGTCTCTTGCGAGGGGTAGACATAAAATAAATAGATTTAATGGTGAGCGAGTGGTAAATTTACATAGATAAAAGGTGATCAACAAAGATCAGTCGCGGACGCGTCGAGCACGCGTCGTCCAAAAACGGATATTCGGACTTTTAAATTCTCATGTACTCCATCACGGTTAAGTTGGACCAGCCGTTCTGGTGGCTAATTCCGTCCACATACGATTTTTTTTTCCCGCCACCAGAACGGCTGGTCTCGAGCCTACAAACCACCATCGTTCGAAACTTCAATATGTCGAACAACGGGAGCGCCGCTGCTACTGGTGCCACCCAAACGAAAGACAGACTCTATGCCCAGCTCGCAGTAAACTTGGGGCGGACCTCTCGTGCCATTAGCCAAACGGCCGACCTGTGCGAACAGTTGCAGGTTGATCTGCATGCGATGCGCGTTTTTGCGGGTTTGGACGCGGCTAAGTGAGAGCTACTTGTGTATCCTCCTGCGCAATATTATTTAATAGCATGAATTATCTTACAGGTTTATGACGGTTGCTGCGCAGTTGAACCCCGAATCGGAAGATAAAGACACAAGTGTCGTGGACTCTAAAACTTGACGCCACTCTTCAAAACCCTTGTCAAAATTTCGTCTTCTCGGCTTCATTTCATCAAATTCAGCCCTTCATGACTGGAAATCAAAGTAACTAACCATGGCGTTCTGACTCTAGATTGAGTCGACCATGATCGGCGAGTTCGATTAAACCCGACAGGCATTGCTGTGGTCTGCCACTTCCACCCTGACGACGTTGGTGCTCAACCTAAACGACTACCGTATTCAAAATGATTCACAGAAGCTTAACAAAGTATTGAGAGAGCTTGAAAATTGGAAGAGCCTAACACCATGGCTGTCATCAGCGCAACAAACGGTTTTCTGTGGTCGACATAATCCCTGTTCTGTGAGTTGATCACAGAAAAGGGTTACCTTCGCGTCAGCAGGACGAGATGAAGAATATTGTTGAGTTGATTTCGAGATACAAGTCAACCTTTTATTGATTGTCCTTCCTTAGGCCTGGCGAAGGAACAGAGTTCGTATACTAGAAGAACACGCTCGCGTGCATGCCCTTCCAGTTCATCGACAATCAAGGGTATTCTCCCTCCGGCGCTCCTGTTGTGGATATCTATTTCGTCGGCCACGAAGACGCGACCTCTGGAATCTTGCTAAGGCGTGTCTCCGTCGATGCTATCGGCTTAGAGTTGGCCGCTGTTCGGTCGTTCGTTTTCCATTTGCTATTGCCTTGCATTTGCATTCTGCTCTTCTACCCAAATTTTGTAATTGATGAAGCCCATTGTCATTGAAACTTTCTGAGGATGAGTAAAATGTTCCAAGCTTCACCCGTAAAACTAGAACATAGAATATCTCATGTAAAATGTGGCCAAGTCCGCCCTTCGCATTTTTTTGGTGAAACCTGACTCAACAACCTGCTTTCCACAACGGGGTTTCCAATAACCACCGTCTCTGTGATGTTTATTGCCGTTTGCAATCTAGTTGGCCGCGTGCGAATTTGATGAAAAGTTGACCTTTTTTATGCTGGAACTTGTAACAGCTATATCTCTGCAACCAAAGGCTCGATCAAGACAATTTTGGGTGCGTTGGAATCGTATGACTTGGCCCTATTGCGTAGTACCATTTTTGTAGCTATATCTTTAGAATCAAGATTGTTGGATAATAGAGGCCTATTTCAGCACTGTAAACGCTCTACTGCTGCCAGTTTTTGGAAATTCGGAAATGTAACTTCATAAATGAGTTTGTACAGTCTATTTACAGTGCACTGTGTAAAAAAATTTGAGAAAATCGGTCAGGAATTGGCTGATATCACGGTTTAGGGCTGTTGTGCGAGTTTGCGTTCGCGTTCTCTCTTCCTACAACCGCCCATCCTTGACGCGTGCTCCTTATTTTACTATGGCACTAACAAAACGGAAGAAAGCACGCCAACCGAAGTCTACTTCCTCAAAAAAGCAAATATCCAAGCCACTACATAAGATCCAAATCCGTACTAGTAGCACAGCCTGTGTAATGAAGGATTGATGGAACATCGAGATGCTGAGCCATGTTCAAGATAACTTTGCGAAGACCGTTTGACAGTGGTTGCCCCCTGACCATGTCCTGTGTTTCTGAGCCAAGGATGGACAGTTGTAGGAAGAGAGAACGCGAACGCAAACTCGCACAACAGCCCTAAACCGTGATATCAGCCAATTCCTGACCGATTTTCTCAAATTTTTTTACACAGTGCACTGTAAATAGACTGTACAAACTCATTTATGAAGTTACATTTCCGAATTTCCAAAAACTGGCAGCAGTAGAGCGTTTACAGTGCTGAAATAGGCCTCTATTATCCAACAATCTTGATTCTAAAGATATAGCTACAAAAATGGTACTACGCAATAGGGCCAAGTCATACGATTCCAACGCACCCAAAATTGTCTTGATCGAGCCTTTGGTTGCAGAGATATAGCTGTTACAAGTTCCAGCATAAAAAAGGTCAACTTTTCATCAAATTCGCACGCGGCCAACTAGATTGCAAACGACAATAACTCCATCAGTCTATCGGGAGTGTCATCAGGCTTCCAACAACCACGAAAAATTCAGCTTGACCAAAGCCCGACGCAATGTTAGGGTACCGTTGAAAATTCAAGAAAAATTTCTAACAATGTTATTGCCGTTTTCCATAAAGTTGAGACTCGTGACATCACGTCACTAATTTTGGATCTTCCGAGTCCAAACTTCTGAGCGCGATATCTCTTCAACTAGTGGTCGTAGAATCATAATTTTTGCTGTTCTGAGATCGTCTAGATGAGTACTGTTGCGCCCCAGAAAGAATTGTGCAAAAATATGATGTTTTCATATTATCATTTTATCAGGTGGGGTTTGAGTACTTTTGCTCGTTTTCATGAGAACTACAACATATTTTGGGAATCTGAATAGACAGAACGGTTTTTGTGTATCTAAGAATGTGCGCCCCATAAAAGGTTTGAGGGGAAACCGTCGAGAAACCGTCGAGATCCGTTAGGCAAGTGACTACGGAGTTACAAATCGGTCTGCGTCTGTCCTTTACCACCACGTCGCCACAACGTTGACACACACTCTGCAATGGCCCGTTCAAAACGACTCACCACTCGCAAGCGTTCTGGGACTGGTACACGCAAAACTACCAAGTCCAAGGTACAACACCAGCTTGAGTCTGACAATGACTCGGAGAAAGAAAACAACGAGCCAACTTCAAGTTTTGCCGAGCCTAGTCCAGTCAGGAAACCACTTCCACCCCTCCGATTGAAGATGTCTAAGGTTGCTTTTAACCCTGCCATTGAGGATACCAATGCAGCTCGTGCCCTTCTTGCTCTCCGAGAACATTCCCAGCTTGAAGCAAACGACAACTCTGACAACCACAACTCTGACGTGTCTGTAACTGAGGATGAAGATGAGGAAATTGATGAGCTGCAGTCATCTGGTACGCCAAAGCTAATTGATTTGACATCTAAATTTGTAACCTCTTTGTAGACCTAGACATTCCTGTTGGCTCTCCGATTCGTCAGAAACCAAAGGTGCCGCACTTCGATATTCCATTCGAGGTTCCATTCAGAAATGCGACCAGAGATGTTGATGGAATCACCTCAAAGACGCCATTCTCAGGCTTACTCCATCGTATTGCGGACCGCATGGAAGTGGGTATCTCTCACCTCTCTGCTATTGGCTACGTTCCGTCATACTGTGCGAAGGGCTCAAAGCCTCGTCCAAAACTTTTGGAAGATGAGGCCAGCTGGTTCAAGCTTATAAATGATGTCCACCAGTACCGTGAAACTTGCAAGAAGAAGTATAAGGGAAAGGGAGAAGTTCTCCCTTTCAGTATTGTCCTTTCTGATACTAGTTTGCACGAAAATGCAAAAGATGCCAAATTCACTCCTTTCGATCGCATCCTTAGTTAGCTGCATGGAACATTAGACGTGGCTATCACGAACAAATTTGTGCACTCACCTTTTTCATAGTGAAGCCAGATCGCTTTAAAGCTTTCCAAACTGTTGAATAGCCTACAGAAACCCCACAACGTGCTTCGAGCAGCTCTTTCATTTCATCAAGATACAAGTCTGGGCTGTGCTGGATAGAGCCCCGAAGGAACTGTCAAACATTCTGCTTCAATGACTTAGAGCTTGCAAGATATGTATTAGGCACTTAGCTACCATGACTTCAGCTGATCTCAAGCTTCGCCTTTTCCCCCGAGAATAGCGTTGGAGATGAGCACGAGCTACGGTGCCATTTTTGCGGTAGTCGGCAAGAATACGAAAGATTGTGCACCTGGCAATTCCAGTGTACCTGGTGATGGTCGGAACATCAAGGTATTTAGCCAAGTTGAGAACAATTCCTCGTAAGTCGTCAGAGAAAGCCCTTCCCCGTGCCATTGATCGATTGCAAAGTTGAATGGTGAAAGAATAGTTACAAGCGCAGGTCAAAGACGAACGAGTGCCCTCATGTGACTTACAAAAGCGGTCAGCTCTGATATATGACGGATCTCGACGGTTTCTCGACGGTTTCCCTTCAAATTTTTTATGGGGCGCACATTCTTAGATACACAAAAACCGTTCTGTCTATTCAGATTCCCAAAATATGTTGTAGTTCTCATGAAAACGAGCAAAAGTACTCAAACCCCACCTGATAAAATGATAATATGAAAACATCATATTTTTGCACAATTCTTTCTGGGGCGCAACAGTACTCATCTAGACGATCTCAGAACAGCAAAAATTATGATTCTACGACCACTGGTTGAAGAGATATCGCGCTCAGAAGTTTGGACTCGGAAGATCCAAAATTAGTGACGTGATGTCACGAGTCTCAACTTTATGGAAAACGGCAATAATAACATTCGTCTGTCTGGGCTAATTTTTAACAGCGGTTAGAAAATGTTTATAAACATCTCGTTAATAACACGTTAGAATTGAATTTTCAGCGTGTTATAAACATTTTGGCGGGTTAGAAATTGTTAAAAATTCGGCAAAAATCCTCCAGAAAATCCAAAGGAGGCCGTATCAAGGTTTCAAGTACGCACAACCACCCTGTCAAAAAAAATTTGCACAATTCCTTGCTTATATCTGCCTTCGGAGGTTTTCCGTGCGAAGATACACCGTGCTTTGAGGGTCTAAAACGAGTGTTGGATTTATTAGGCAATTATTTACAAGGTGAGTCCTCAGTTGGTCTCGGCTGACTAGCGTCCGAATTCAAACAAATTTGGGGGGGAAAGAGCTACTGGCTCTTGTGTTTACCAATCCGGAGGGATGAAATCTTCCCCCTTGGTAAACAGGGTGTTGGTGGGTGGGTAGCAAAAATGGCGCTCAGCGGAGGCGCAGGTGAGCGGGAGATGCAACATTGAACGCGCAACTGCGGTTCTTGAATTCTCCCGCTTAGTCAGCCTCAGTTGAGCCCTTGCTCATTTCACTCGCAGGTCACAACTGTTAAGCTGACTAGCGTCCGAATTCAAACAAATTTGGGGGGGAAAGAGCTACTGGCTCTTGTGTTTACCAATCCGGAGGGATGAAATCTTCCCCCCACAATGGGAATGAAATGACCACAAGATGTAATCCTCCGGATTGCAGCTTCACCCCCAAACAGAAAATGAAACAAAAGGTTTCTATTGAGAGAAACCAGACAGAAGGTTCCCATTCTGGGCAACCAGACAAAAGGTTCAGGATAACCAGACAGAAGGTTCCCATTCAAGGAAACCAGACAAAAGGTTCAGGATAACACAGTTCACTGTATTGGGACCACGCCGGTTATAACCCAACCCCAACCCCAACCCCAAACAGAAGGTTCCATCTTGGGCAACCAGACAAAAGGTTCTCATACTGACGAACCCAATAAATTGACTATAACAATTAAGAAACAAACAATTTGTTCAAATAGATAATTGATCAAGTAGGGATTAGAGAGGACTCATCAACATAGCGCTGTTCATCATCTGGGGAAAGGGAAGCTGAGAGTTTGGCTTCCTGAAGCGCGATGTTGTACTGAATGGATGTTGGGTCAATGATGAACGGTGCTGTGAAAAATCGCTGTCGGATCTTTTCGTCGAAAGACTTGTAAGCGATAAACCATTTATCAAAGAGTTGGTCCTTCATCATAGATCCCCAGTGAGCCAAAAACCCGGCGTATATCTTTTCTCCCATAGAATTTGCAATGAAATCGAGGAAGGTGTTGTACGCCTGAGACCATTGGGTACTGTCAAGCGAGAGATCGGTTGGAAAGCTGGAGACATCGAGAATCTTGACATTAGCAGATTTTCCTGATCCAACCTTAACGTATGTGATATTGCGCCCAGATTTGATACGGTCGAGTGACTCGCCAAGAAACAAAGATAAGGGCGGAGTCCGGTGACATTTAGCCAAAGTGGTGATGGCTTCAGGGATAGAGTCGTCATGAATGGTGAATTCTTGGCCTTCAGCTTCCTCGTCCGTGAAAATGATGGTGTCCTTCTTTCCTTTAACAGGGAAAGGGGTGAAGGTGGAATTATCTTTGCCTGTCGATGGAGGAAGGATTGCCGGAATTTGGGTTTCACGGCAATTTAACAATGACCAAATACCTTCACCCTCATCTTCAGAGACCTCACCCTCATTACCTGCATTTCTTCTGCGCCTTCTGCCTTCATTTCTCTGAATCCTCCGCAGATTCGCCTTCTCAAGCTTTGCATGGATTTCTGGCGTTATTTCTAGGCATGTTGCGGCTGAGACATTTTCGGTATTCGCATTAGAGCTTGTTGAAGGTTGGGATACACCAACTTGGTGTGGATCAGAGAAAGATGCCCGAGTTTCAGCCATGAAAGGTGGAGAACGAAACAGTTTATTAGCAAAAATGGCGCTCAGCGGAGGCGCAGGTGAGCGGGAGATGCAACATTGAACGCGCAACTGCGGTTCTTGAATTCTCCCGCTTAGTCAGCCTCAGTTGAGCCCTTGCTCATTTTTTTTTTTTTTTTTTTTTTTTGAATCAGCATTTATTAACCGCAACAAGTAAACTATAGTACTAAGACGCGGTGGCCCCATACAGGGCCAAAGTAACGGAATGCCTATAGGCAAAAAGTCAGCAGGAAAGAAATAGAGGTAGGTGGGGGAATGTATAGCGAATTGAATCGTGTAAGGTTGAGGAAAATGCCTTGAGGGCATCAGCTACGGTGGGGGCCAGAAGGCACCAGGTAGAGCGGGTACGAGGGAGATTAGGGCAGAAAAAAGAACGGAGAGAAGGTAATGTTGAAGCATTGCTTAAAACCTCGACATGGTGAATTAGCCTTGAACCCCAAAATCATCTAGCAGTCGTCCAGCCCCCACCAACCCACGTGGGGGCACCAGTACAACAGGGTTCTCCAACACATGGCTCTTTGAGTCCAAGCCCTACAGGAGAGACGTTTGCTCTGTGGCAAGACATATCCAAAGTATATGCGTGTCTCTTTTTTCGGGTACCAATCCGTCCTGATCACAGGGAGGGGCATCCGTTGTTGAAGTGGGTGGGCGGTGCCAGAATAAGATTGAGGAAGGGTATACTACGTCCTTGAGGTGCTTGCTCTTCTTGCGGCAAATATGATTGGCTTGTTTAAGGCAAGGGGGTGCTCAGATGACCGTGTCATGGGCGAGCGGTGGTCGTTGTCAGTGTCAGGGTTGTGTGGACGGGACAAGTCGACTGGGGTGATGAACGAGTTGATGTCTCGGCGTGGTTTGGCTGTAGCGCCAGACAACGTGGTTGGGCAGGTAATGTTGTGGTCCAACATCGACGAGCCCAGTGACGGGGCGGATGAACGTGAATTCTTGCGTCGGGATGAGGCATGTCTTCTGGGTTGCTGCGAGCAGCGGGTAGGCGGGGCGACGAAGCGCTGTCGACTTTGTTGGGGGAACCGCCTGGACGGCTCTCCCTCCCAGCCCACAAACGTGGGAAAATCAAGACCACATGGTGGTTCGAGAACAAGGAGCGCTTGAGCCCTTGCTCATTTCACTCGCAGGTCACAACTGTTAATCTTCGCACTATTCTGTCCCAGATAAAGCGATATTTTCTTCTAAATTTAGCCGAATTTCTAACAATTTTTAACATCAGTAAAAGCCGTCCCAAGAGCCCTCGTGTTAATAACATGTTAATAACATGTTATTAACACGAATTATTAACAGTGTTTATAAACATTGACTTTTCAACGGTACCCTACGACGCATACAATATCCTGCCATAAGACCTTTTTAAAAATGAGTGGGTACCTCAAAAGTACCACATGGGGACCGCGGCTACTCGGTTGATGACCCGAACGACGCTGGAGCTTGATGGTCTTTCCCACTGACTTTCGTATCTCTTTCACCGACTACCACGATGTGGTTGAACGCCATTACTCTGGGGCTAGTTTCATGGGCTTCATCCTCTTTGGCTCAGCAGAAATTCCTCGATGTACCAGGTATGTTTGGTTCAGTTCAATTGCCTATCGGTATGGTTTCTGACTGACAATTGAACAGGTGGCTATCAATCCTACAACGATGGGCTATTTACACCTGTAGAAGACCTCTCGATTCTTTCCGAATCTGAGTTCACGACATTTGGACACCCCGAATTTCCGAGGCACAGTGTAAGGGTCAAAAAGACGTCCTTCTGTGACGAAACGGTCAAGTGAGTTGATTTTGAATATATTACCGGCGTCGTTAGCTGATCCCATTTTATCGTTTTGCAAAGGTCCTACACTGGTTATATCGACATCGAAGCTCGACATCTATTTTTCTACTTCTTCGAGAGTCGAAACGATCCGGACAAAGACGACGTCATCTTTTGGACTAACGGCGGCCCAGGATGCTCCTCCTCCCTCGGATTGTTCATGGAACTTGGTAACTCTTCGAATTCCCACTTCATTCCTTTGCATGCATTAATTATGAACAATTCAGGTCCCTGCAGAGTCCTTGATGCGAATGGCACTAAATTCCACCCCGAGTCATGGAACACGAACGCGAATGTCTTCTTCGTCGACCAACCTATCGGTGTCGGTTTTTCATACGCCGAGCACGGCGAGACTGTCGTATGTGGTTTTATTCGCGATATTCAGCCTATGCTTGCCAACCGTTGGTATAGAGCACGACAGAAGAGGCAGCAAAGGACATTGCCGCCTTCGTTGCTATTTTCTTCGAAAATTTCAGTCAATTCAAAGGGAGGGCGTTCCACATGGCAGGAGAATCTTACGGGGTATGTTTTGAGCCTTTGCACGAAACGCCCTGAACTTACTTCGCGTCTACAGGGTCGATACATCCCAGTGTTTGCAGCGGAGGTCTACGACCAGAACAAAAGACTCGAAGAGGCGGGAATGACGCCAATCAACCTGAAGTCCATAATGATCGGTACATTCTCCTGCTTGGCTACACTCTGAATACTTTGACCGAAGACGATGAAGGAAATGGGATCACCGACTTTTACAGCATGATAACCTCGTTTTACGATATGACCTGCACGCCTGCATCTCTTCCCCCCATTCTTGACATTGGGTTCGACGCCGTTTTCCCTATCGTTTTCCATTTCACATTCTAATTATGTTTTTTCTCCATAGAACTTGCATTCGCATGAAGCAGGCTGTACGGCCCCTCTTCATCCTCTTCATATCCGTCCTGTCGGTCTCATAGCCCTCTCTAGGTCCCAAGGTGCCTGAAATGGATGAAAGAGTCTTGCGTCGACCAGTTTGACGCCATGGCCTGCGGTGCAGCAGCTTCTTTCTGCAGTCAGGAATTAGAGGCACCTTTCTGGTCCTCAGGTATTATCTCCCGATGTCTTTGTTTATACATTGTGACTCACGAAGTTTTCCAGGCAAGAACCCCTATGATATCAGTAAAGACTGCGAAGGAAATATTGAAGAGACACTTTGCTACCCAATCACAAAGTTCGTAGCTGACCCTTCAACTCATTCCTCCGCAATATCAGCCTTACTTAATTTCATCTCAAACCTCAGGCACATCTCATCCTACCTCGACCGACCCAACGTCCGTTCCCAGCTCGGCGTTGACCCCATCTTAGCAGGCACCAACTTCTCCTCGTGCTCCAACGAAGTTGGCATAGGCTTCCTGCGCAACATGGACGAGTTCCACCCGACTCATCACTACGTCGCCGCGCTCCTCGACCGCGGGGTCAAGGCACTCATTTACGTCGGCTCGTATGACTGGATCTGCAACTTCGTCGGAAACGAGGCGTGGACACTCTCGTTTGAGTGGAGTGGGCACAGCGAGTTTTCTCAGCTGCCGTTGAGAGAATGGACGATTGGTGGAAAGAAAGCGGGTGTGACGAGGAGTGCGGCGGGGTTGACATATGCTACTGTTGAAGGTGCTGGGCATATGGTATGTTTCTCGGATTTAGAACTTTTTTGTTATGTTAATTGCTTGCGGTTCTAATAGGTACCCTACGACAAGCCGAAGGAGGCTTTGGAGCTAGTGAACAGGTGGCTAAGTGAAAAGGATCTGTAGGTCTGGTCGTAGCCCGCCATAAAGAGTCGTGTCGTATTTGAACAAAGACAATTCAACCTAATTTAAACCTTGGAGCCCTCGGTATCACGATGATCCTATAGGCCTATGCTCCAGTTTTTAGAATTTGTAAACAGACTATAATTTGGTTCTTTTGTGTTACATGTGTTGCTTCCCAAAGCAAGTGGCCTCGATGGTGAGGAAATAAAAGATCAGTCAAAAGGCTCTCGATCCTAATGTTTATCAAGTATCTACCTTGTTAGCCATGGTACATTTTAAGGCGAATCCATGGTGTTCAAAGCCGACTTGAGTTGTGAACATGGGTCCAACACGAAGGCCAGTTTATGAGCCCGTGATAGGTCCAAGATAGGTCCTTTGAGGCGCACTTACAAAAAAAAAATGCTCATCCATGCGGCGGCTTTCGCGATGCTCGGACCTCCCTTGAATTGCATCAAATGCCAGCCTCTTCCCATAGCTTCCTCAATCGAACGCTACCTCTTGCTTCGGCAAGGATCCTAAATGCCTCGTTACATCGTCTGCTTGTTTTCCTTCCATCTTCAAAGTCCTGCAAAGTCCTTTTGACGGAGTCCTTCCAAGCTTCTTCGACAAGCTCGTCTGATATCGCATTCGCAATATATTCAATGCCAAGAATATTTCCATCCCCGAAACCGAGTGTCGACGCAGCATCCCTGATATCCTCGAGAGTGAAGCGTCCGCGAGATCGTTCCGAGGTCAAAAGGTCTTGAAGTTGACTTGGGCAATTTCCGTGCTTTTGAAGGTGTGTCACAATAGAGACTAAAGCCGTGAAATACTCCGGTGTTTTCGCAGGATCGCAACGACACTGTGCCAGGTAGGCGAACACCGTTACATCTACAGAGGTTGGCTTAGAGCGATCTTATAAATTTTAGGACAGAAGCACAAACGTGCCTCCTGAAAATGTAGACAGGGTTAGGCCGAGCAGTTGGAGCGCAGCCTCCAGCGGTCGAATGGCAATTGTTGTGTCATTCAACGATGGAGCTGGGGACCCTGTCAGCTTAGCATTACGGCCAATGACTATGTGTAAAATTTGACTCGCCTTGACGAGGATAGGCGCCAATCTCGGCCAGGTACATTTCCTTGACGCTATTGAGGTCAACGTAGAGCTTGCGTTCGTTGTGGCCCATGGAATGTGACGCTGGAGGGGTTCGTTGCCATTGTGTTTATTTGAATACTTAAAGAAAAAGTTACCAATAACGTTTCTGAAATTCAGCAACCAAGCACTGATTTCTACCCAAGCGCGAATGAGTCTGCGTCGGTTTTCCCTCCCAGAGCGCGTTCTGTGGTCGGTACTTGGGGGCTTCAAGACGGTAGTTCCATCTGTGTCCCATTCCACGAAACCCAAAAGCGAAAAAGCATGTTTTCTGAAAGGAAAATGGCTCCGAAATTCTGAGAAACTTCAGTGTTGTATACTTACATGGTAGGATTCCATCCCAAATCAATTTGAAACCTGCTACTCATCACCTTGATCATTCTATTGTTCCCTTTCCACAATTTATTTTGGAGTACCCTATGACTGGGGTCAGTCCTGGTCAATTATCAAAGCAAGTGGGAAGGCGTCAACTTCAAAAAAGTTTCCAAAGCACGGATAACTGCTCGTTCCGCGGTCCAGCCTTGTGGAACATGACATTTCTTGTCTTGTATTAGCTCTTCCATATCTTCGACGGGGATGATTCCAGGAATAATCTTCGACGAGAGGCAATAGAAAGGGCACCGACAACAAATAGAAAGGTCCAATGGTTCGTCTACATGATCTGCCCTTTTTGTACTACTTCCAGAGGGAATCTTAGCTTCCTCAGGTTGGGTGAAGTCGTTTATCGGGCCATTTTTGTTGAGAACATCTACTCGCCTGGTGGCTCTCACCCAACAAAAGGGAGAGGCGAGCTCGTGACCGTTCAGAGCGTGCCTGTGGAAATGATGGGCCCTACCCGTCTTAACACAGGAAATGTTTTGTTCGCGGCGTATATGATATAAAGTACGCAAATCGGGGTCACTAAAAGAGGGCTTTGCGCGAAGAGGAGAAAACGAAGGAGACGCCCACGTAATCAAAACCCAACCGTTCTCTTCTGGGCAGTAATAAGCATTTTTGTGAGGTAATGACTTCAAAACCTCTTCTTGAGACGGGGGTAGAACGTCAGCAGGAATATCCGGCCCTAGCGGTGGAGTAGTCACATCGACGGAAAATAGTGAACGGTGGGGTTTGTCCAGCTCTTCTGCGAGTATAGAGGCTAGTACCCCAGATCCATGACGTCGGTTCCGCTTTCGCACATCCGGGTCCCACCAGTTGGTTTCTTCAAAGTGAGTTTGGCTGTCGATATCAAGATTGCGCTGCGTTTGCCGTAAGGGACGTTTAGATTTCTGCTTTCCGAGTCGGCGGCTATCTCTAGTTGCGTCCATTTCAAAGCAAAGTATTAGTAAAATCGACTGAGAATTTTTACGGGCCCAAGTATAAAACGTTGAAGAAAGCAGGAGTCGAATGCGGACCCTATATCATTATGATGGTTGTATTCAAAGTCGATCAGGGTAAAAGTCCCAGGATGTCGGCATCGTTATCTTATCTTATCTCAGCTTCTTGCACTGCACAGGAAAATACCACTTTCTTACACCACCTCAAGCAATATACTTGTTTCTATCAGTCGGACTCCTCTCAAATACTCTGTCTCCACCAACGAATCAATCCGCCTCCCGATCGTCTCGACAAGCGGCACGAAGTGCCCTCTCATTGCCTCGATCGTCGCCGCCTTCAGGTGCTCGTACGTCATCTCCTTACGCGCCTTTATCACGCGCACAATGGCCGCGTCGAGGTAGTGCTTCCTGTCGTCCTCGATGGACGCGTTCGTGCGCTTGGATTCTTCGGGCTAGAGGAGAGTGTGTGAGGATGGTGTGAGTATAAAAGAAATACAGTGGGTAGGAGGAAACGAACCCGCACGCCAAGCTCTGAAGTGTCCACTTTAGCTCTGCCTCCTCTGCAAATTTCGCGGTCAATAATGCACCAAAAGCACCGAAGGCGATGAGAAAAATGACCCTTACCCATGCCCGTCTGGGCGTAACCTTACGAAAAAAAAAGCTCATCCATGCATTCGCGATGCTCGGACCTCCCTTCCCTTGCATCAAATGCCAGCCTCTTCCCATAGTTTCCTCAATCGAACGCTACCTCTTGCTTCGGCTAGAATCCTAAATGCATTGTTACATTGTTTGGTTGTTTTCCTTCCATTTTCAAAGTCCTGCAAAGTCCGTTTGATGGAGTCCTTCCAAGCTTCTTCGACAAGCTCGTCTGATATCACATCGGCCACATATTCAATATCAAGAATATTTCCATCGCCGAAACCGAGTGTCGATGCAGCATCTCTGATATCCTCCAAAGTGAAGCGTCCGCGAGACCGTTCCAGAGACAAAAGGTCTTGAAGTTCACTTGGGCAATTTCTATGCTTTTCAAGGTGTGCCACAATAGAAACCAAAGCCGAGAAGTATTTCGGTGTTTTTGCAGGATCGCAACGGCACTGTGCCAGGTAGGCGAACACCGTTAGATCTACAAAGGTTAGATTAGAGTGATATTTTAAAAAGAAGCACAAACGCACCTCCTGAAAATGTAGATGCGGTTAGGCCGAGGACTCGGAGTGCAGCTTCCAGCGGTTGAATGACAACAGTTGTGTCATTCAACGATGCAGCTGGGGATCCTGTCAGCTTGGCATTACGACCAATGGTTATGTGTAAAATTTGACTTGCCTTGACGAGGAAAGGCGCCAATCTCGGTCAGGTACATTTCCTTGACGCTGTTGAGGTCAACGTAGAGCTTGCGTTTGTTGTCGCCGATGGGATGGGGAGCTGGGGGAGTTCATTGCCATTGTGTTAAATTAAATACTTAAAGAAAAAGTTACCAATAACGCTTCTGAAATTCAGCAACCAAGCGCTGATTTCTACCCAAGCACGAATGAGTGTGCGTCGGTTTTCCCTCCCAAAGCGTGTTCTGTGGTCGGTGCTTGGGGACTGCAAGAAGGTTGTTCCATCCACGTCCCGTTCCACGAAACCTAAAAGTGAAAAAACATGTTTTCTAGAAGAAGATGAAATAAAAAGCATCCGAAATTTCAGTGTTGTATACGTACATGGTAGGATTCCATCCCAAATCGATTTGAACTCTGTTACCCATCACCTTGACCAATCTATTATTCCCATTCCACAGTTTATTTTCGAGTATCCTATCAAGGTAGTCAGCCCCGGTCAAATTTAAAAATTAAATGGGAAGGCATCAACCTCAAAAAAATTTCAAAAGCACGGGCAACGGCTCGTTCTGGAGTGCAGCCTTGTGGAACATGACATTTCTTGTCTTGTATAAGCTCTTCCATAACTTCAATGGGGATGACTCCAGGAATGATCTTCGACTTGAGGCAATAGAAAGGGCACTGACAACAAATAGAAACGTCTAACAGTTCGTCGTCATTTCCTGCCGTTTTTGTACTACTTTCAGAGAGAGGGATCCCAGCTGCCTCAGGTTGGGTGAAATTGTTTACTAGGCCATTTTTGTTGAAAGCATCTATTTGCCTGGTGGCCATCATCCAACAAAAGGGAGAGGCAAGGTTATGACCGTCCAGAGCGTTTTCGTACCTGTGGAAATGATGGGCCTTACCCGTCATAACACAGGAAAGTTTTTTTTGGCGGCGCTCATCATGCAAAGGACGGAAATCGGGGTGACTAAAATAAGGCTGCGCGAGAAGGGGAGAAGACGATGAAGACATCCAGGTATATAGAATCCATCCGTTCTCTTCTGGGCAATAGTAAGCATCTTGGTGAGGTAATGACTTCAAAACCTCTTCTTGAGACGGAGGTAGAGCGTCAGCAGGAATATCTGGCCCTAGCGGTGGAGTAGTCACATCGACGGAGAATAGTGAACGATAGGGCTTGTTCAAGTCTTCTGCCAGTATGGAGGCTAGTACCCCGGATCCAGGACGGCGGTACCGCTTTCGCACATCCGGGTTCCACCAGTTAGTTTCTTCAAAGTGAGTTGGGCCGTCAATATCATGGTTGCGGTATATGCCACTGGAGCTTGTATAGTCTACAACACCAGCCGGTGCGCTCTGCGTTCGCCTCAAAGGACGTTTAGGTTTCTGCTTTTCGATTCGGCGCTTATGTATACTTGGGAACATAGGAAGGAGAAGTATTGGCAAATTGACTGAGAATATTTACGAACCCAGTGTTAGACGTTGATCAAAGGTATCGCTTGTGGCAATTTGCAATTTCAAAGTCTGAAAGACAATGTCAGTGTCGTGAGAATTTATAGTTGCATCGTCCTATCTTATCTTATCTCAGCTTCTTGCACGGTGTCCTGCCACTGGCACAATACAAAATACAAATACTCCTCGAATACTCGTCGTCACAACTCCTCTAGCTCAAGCAACATACAAATACTTATTCCTATCAGTCGGACTCCTCTCCAAATATTCCGTCTCCACCAACGAATCAATCCGCCTCTTGATCGTCTCGACCAGCGGCACAAAGTGTCCTCTCACTGCCTCGATCGTCGCCGCCTTCAGCTGCTCGTACGTCATCTCCTTGCGCGCCTTCATCACGCGGACGATGGCCGCGTCGAGGTAGTGCTTCCTGTCGTCCTCGATGGATGCGTTGGTGCGCTTGGACTCTTCCGGCTGGAAGAGAATGGAGTGAGTATAGAAGAAATAGGATAGGTAGGAGAGGATTACGTACAGAAACTTTCGCCTGGATAGAGTTGATGTGCACTTTGATTTGAGGATCACGGAAGTCGGGGTTGTATTTGAACACGTCCGTATCGTCCACGTCCTTCCCGACCGGCACCTTTTTCAGCACTTTCTTCTTCCCGCACGCTAAGCTCTGGAGCGTCCTCTTCAGCTCTCCCTCCTCTGCAAATTTCGCGGTCAATAGTGCACCCAAGTATCGAAGAGAAAATAACCCTTACCCATGCCCGTCTGCGCTTTGATATCCTCATAAGAGACGTCTGTCTCGTCGTTGAACAGCAGCAGGACGAGTGCTTGATACATGCTGACATTAAGCTCCTTTATACCAGCAGTAAACCTCGCTTTGAGAGTGACGGTGCCGAGCGAGTGGTCCCAGTCAAGGACGTGCCCCGAATGCTTCGACTTGTAGTGCTCCGCGTATTTCGTCAGCTCGGCTTGCATCTAGAAAGATGTTAATACTTTATTTGCACTCTGACTGAGGGAAAAGGGACGGACACTAGGCGGCAAGTCGACGTTATGCTTCTGCACTGAGAACGGCCACGCGCTGCGCTGCAGCACCATCGCACTCAACTTCAGCCCAGGGCTGTCTTCCTCCAACCTAGAGTGGTATTCGCGCATCGACTCCCGTGACAGTGCCAGATCCTTGAACATATCTTCGCCCATCCCAAATTCAGGATCATATTCTATACAAGGCCATTAATCAGCTCACAATCCCGAATCCCTAATCAACAAGGCAAGGAAAAACAGAAAACACTGACTCTCTTTCAGCTTCTTCAACATCGCCTTCTCGAAATCATCCGAGGCGCTCTTCTCCAACAACAGCCTCTTCGCCAGGCTACGATGATAAAACGTCCTAAACACGTCCTTATCATCCGTGAATCGGTACAGCGCCAACACCCTGTCCAGCAAGCCCTGGAATTCACTATCAGTGGATTCCTTCTGCCCCTTCCGCATGGCCTTGTCCAGGTATTTGGCGATCATCTCGGCGGGTTTGGATCGACGGGCCTTGAATCCTGTTGTAAAGGAGTCGGAGAGGGCGTAGAGGAACTGCTGGTCGGGTTGCTTCAGGGGTAGTTGGCTGGCGGATGCCACTGGCGTTGAGGGTGGGATGTTGGTGGACGGAGTTGAAGTCACTGTGGTGTTATCGCACAGGAAGGAGGAGGTTACGGTGGTGTCGGCGAGTTCTTTGAAGTCGAGTAGTCTTTGCACCATTTCGTCGTCTCTGTCGACGTCTTTCACGATGTTGGAAACCGTGAGCTGAGAGGAAATATGTCAGTCTAGGAATGTGGATAATGGATGCTGAACGTACACGAATAAAGGAAGCAAATGCTTTGCAAAGTGCTTTAAGTCCATCGACTCTAGAAAACAGGGTGTACATGACTGCTAGAGTGTCAAAATCTTTGCTCTCCATGTAACCGGCCAAGGCTAAACAGATGAGTATGCTGCACGACACCAAAAGAGGTATACGTACTCGTGCTTGCAACCCACTCCAGTCTGCCTTCCCACAATGCCCTTTCAGTATTTGCTCTGATTATGCCCCACGTAGGCACCGGCAGCACGGCTTTCGAGCGAGCTGCTTCCTCCTCTATCCGTGCTCTGGCATTGTCGAAGAACGCTTTAGGGTTGTCTTTGAGTTCGGTGGCCTTGGCTGCTGACTCCTCGATGTAATAATCGCGGGTGACTGTGATATAGAATTCCTCCAATGCCGAGTACTGGTGGTGGCGCAGGAGATGCTGGATCAGAGCAGGGATGGTTGCACGATCGCGGTGCTCTAGACTATTTGGAAGTCAGTAAGTGTTCCGGAGTGTGGTTGACGTGCTCACCGGTTCTTCCGTTCCCAGGTTAGCCAGTCTTTTACTCCGCTTCTCAGCCTTTCCATCAGTTGCGCACTGCCAAAGATACGCTCGCTGACCAGGAAGTAGGCTAAGTCCCTGTGAGAGAGTCAACTCTTTGTGCTTTCGCCATACTACCAACGATCTCACCGGAGATTCAAGGTACTCTTCTCTTGGGGAACGTAGACTTGATCCAAGTACGTCAACAAAGATTTGAGGAGTGTCTACAACATCTTATGAATTAGCTTATCTTCCCTCAAAGTTCCTTATAAACATACCAATTGGTGTTCAAACCATTTGAATCCCGCGTTGAAAGATGAAAGCCACGTCGTGTCTTTCTCAGTGGACGACAAAAGCATGCTTGCCAATTTTCCAATCGACTGCTCCAGTTCTATCTTCAGAATGTTGTAAAGATCGTGGCCCAGTTGGGACACTGTGACGACTGAGCGACAAGCATTGTAGATCCCTTCGTATGTGGCAGGTATCGTGTCATGTGGCCCAGGATCGCGCGCAAGAATGGTCCTGATGCATCTTCGAAGCAAACTGAGCTGTTTTTCTCCAGCAGGAGCCTTGCTCTCTGAAGATACATCAGCAACCTGACACCGTGTGATGAACCATAATCAATGGCCTCACTGTATTCCCCAATAACTTCAATTCGAATCGATCCTCCAATACTCTTTGCAAGCCTTGACCTAGAAGCAGAAGCGGAGTCAGACTCGGTGGTCAACCGAGCAACTTTGCGAGCAGGAGGTGCCGACCCTTCATCTACGGAGACGGACACGATAGTGGGCTTTATCGCGGTCAATGCATCTGAGGTTTTCGGGAAAGATAGAATATCAAAAACGCTAGTCATGCTCTCCAAGTTCAGAGACCCTTTCCAAAATGACAGGACTCCAGAAAACCTGGAGATGGTGGAAGAGTTTGAACGACGCTGAGAAATTCCATCACCGTGGTCGGTTGACCGGACCGTGGTTCCAGTCACGTGAAGTCGACACATAAATCTCGCACATGTGACCTTGAAATAGGTTCCCTCACTTCGACCATCTGCTCAACGCGTCTCGGAGCTTTACTTGTCTAAGGACAGAAACAACAAAAATATTCCAAACCGGAAGCCTGAAGACCATTTTAGCAACCAGGATATTTTGGATCATGACCTCTTGCAAGAATAATAAATTTTCCAAAGTCCACATGTTGATTATTTCTCTTGAAACAATGAAAGAAGTAAGCAATCACCGACCACACTACCCAATATGTCTACTTTATCTCAACTTTATCTTCGAATTTACAGCTCTATAGCTCTATCGTGTCCCCTAATTACGCTGGGTTCATGGCGTCGTCAAATATCGTCCCACTGCAACACTAAGAAAGAAGTGTTTACAATCTGAAGACGTCATCCCAAGGAATCGTCTCCAATGTCACAAATCCCTTCTTCTCAAGTTGCTGCATACCTGGCACCAGGGGGATCCCAACGGCAAATTCCGAGACTCCCACTACCCTCCAAAACACCGTGGGCATTACTCTCCGGGTCCTGCCACAGTTTTGGGGTCTTTATCTATATAAGGAAAATATTCACGTGGTCTCGCTCGACGGCGGGTGTTGCGCGCATTACCGTTCGGTCTGTTTCTCAAACTACGTAGTAAGAACATCATTCGAACAGCCATATTACTACATATCGAGTCATTTTTGAAGCAATCATTCTTGGAACAAATTATTGTCGGCCACAGGGGATTAACAGAATTGTTAAGACCTACTTGCCGCACACTTTGGCGAGCTCTAACTTCCAACTTTGCCGATCACACCCAGAAAATTTGAGATATTGACTTATATATCCTTAAAAGTTTATTTACTTGCCTTCTTCAACGATATTTATTATTCAGAAGTAATTGCACGGTAGAGATGAGCGAAAACGGCCTTTCTGAGCCATCCGAGGCTGACAAACCTTTCCCTATATGGGAAAGGACCCCAGGACTTTGGCAGGACCCGAAGGGTAATGCCCACGGTGTTTTGGAGGGTAGTGGGAGTCTCGGAATTTGCCGTTGGGATCCCCCTGCCTGGCACTCGACGCAAAACCTCGATATATTCGACGACATCCTCACGTTCCATCATTGAATGTGCCACGGAGAGCGTGATTTTCTTCAAACTCGAAAACATCCCTCTCAATCGTCCAATCAGGTCCAACCAAGCAAAGCACTCCAGCTCTGCCAATTTTTCCTCAGTGGTCATACCGTCGGGGCCGAAAACCAACACAACTTCCTCAAGGGAGGGTAGACTCGAGAGCACAGTCCATGTCGTTGACAACATCGGAGCCATTTCCTCCGCTGACTGATAGATCTGATCGAGTGTGATGGTTTCGATCTGGACGATGCGTACATTGAGGCATCGCGAGAAGTCGAGTGAGGCATAATAAGGCAGGGCGTCTGTAACAGCCATGAAAACGCGATCATTGAACTTCGAACAATTTACTTACCAATAGCAGAACCATATGGATCGGACATTCTTATTACAAGGCGCTGGACAGATGGCCCAACGTGGTGGAGGAACCTCGATATGAAAGGCGTATGGGCTTTTCTGTCTCTACTTGACATGGAGACCAGGCTAATGTAGAAGGATTCTACAGTGACCTTCAGGTCCTGCTCTACGCCTAAGGGATCCCATACGTCTTTCAAAAGAAGCAGCGAACCTGTGTCCAGTGACTCCAGGTGAATTCGACGCCGGAAGACCGATAACTCTTGCGAGAGATCAGGAAGCCAGTCGTTGTTGAGTCGCAAACTGTACAGCGTAATCGACTCTATAGTCGGCTGAAGTCTGCGGAAAAGTTCTACAAAACCGTTTACGGAGTAAAACGCAGTGAAAAAGACGGAATCGATTTGCATGTGGGCGATATTGAGTTGGAAGATGAAGTCCCGTATCCAAGGCGGGACAAAAGACCACGCTGTCGATGACAGCCTGAGTGTTTTCAGGTTTGGTAAATTCATGGTTGCAAGAGGAATATTCATGTTGGATCTGTATAAGCAGCTTCCCGACGATTGGAACAGGTCTTTGATGTGAATAGACTTGACAGCGAGTGAAAAACTCGTCCAAGGAACCTCAAGGAGGGCGAGGAAGTCGTCAAACTGCCTATCCGCGTCGTTGTAAATGCGGCACCTGGGTGGTCTCTGGTTCACTGGTTTGTTCATGGTTCCCAAAAGGTTGACTGGATGGTCTCTTTGTATAAATTCAATTTTGGAGAAGAGAAGCGCGCGGCTTCTGAACAAAGTCTGCTTTGATGCGAGACCGAGAGCCAGTAAAGCCGGTCGGTCATCGTGGAGATTGTCAATGACTTTATCCAAGAGTTCAGGAGGAAGGAGGGCAGGAATGGTATGATTGTCGTCCCCGGGAGTGCAGAGATGTAGGAGAGACATAGTCACTGTAAGCACCAGCCTTACACGTCCTGTCGGCGAGACACATAGGGAGATCTTTGTTTACCTTCATCATGTCATACCGTAAAGCTTTTCCTCAAATCTGTTCGGTTTTCATCAATACAGCTTGATCCTATCAGGTAGTGTGACCCATTGGCGAGGCTTATAGACGGCATCTTTTCACATCGGAGGGCTATTTCAAACCTTGAAGAACCATTTGACCAGCCAGTCACCAGCATTGATAGAAAAAAAAATTTGCAGGCGTGCGATTTGTTCAACAAATATTGATTCAGAGATATAGAGTTTTAAAGGAGGTCGAGCCTCGCCAAACTGGAAGCCAAAAGAGCCCCAAATTCGATAGGATTCCGAGTCAGAGAAACAGTTACAGGTGGCTTGTTTGAAGGAAGTCAAGGTTTTTGCACAGGACAATTTCGCAAGTGGGAGTGTGTCGGATCTCGGGCCGAGATTTCATCTTCCGCTCTTCCATCGACACAAATTCAAGTTTACTTCGACTCCTTCGAGCCTTATACCAGGACTAAAGACCCTTTTCTCTGTCCTTGCTGTGAAACCACTTCATCTTGCTGATTTACCCAGTTTTTCTCCCTCTTGGAATGCGATCTGAGATTCTCATCAACTCGGACTGGAATTTTTTGGATATGCCGCCAGGAAGGTCAAAAACAAAAGCAGGCTTCAGTTCGCTGACATCTCTCACCCGTCCTGTCCTGCTATACCTGGCTGCTCTATTTTTTCAACTCAGTACCCCTGATTGGCGACTAGGAATGGCCTAATGACAATCGCAATAATGGTGCACCGATAGAAAGTCCAGGAGGAACAATGCCTCCCCGATCCGTTAAAGTTCCGTCTGGAAGTACCAAGCTAGAACTTTCTGATGTCTGGTGTTCCCGGATTGCTCGCGTATATTTCTAGTGCATCTTCATCCAGAAATCCTAGCCCAGGCCGTTCTAAAGGATCTCTCTGGCAGACTGGCACAGTGGCACAACTTGAAATAGGGGGATGACGCGACCGCGCTATGTTCGTCCGTCGTGGCAGCTCTCATCCGCCGTGTCCCATTCATCGTGTCCTTATCTGTCTTTCAACGTCCAGGCACCATGCTGCCTTCCAAATATCTGAATTAAACGGCCTCGGTGCCCGTCTCTACACACGTACTTTAACTTTAGACTACCCAACACTTGTTGGGGTTTCGCGATAGATATGTCGTCCTGGCTCTCCGAATTGAGCAAGGGGCATGTGCTATGCGAGCAGCCTCTGGGAAGGCAAGGAGCAAAGTGGGTAAACAATTCACCCGCGGAGTACTCTATGAATGGAACGAGGAGCGAATTCAAGTCAGACGATTGGATGCACTGGGAATTCTTATCTAGAAACTCGGCGAGGCAAGAGGACTGAAGGAGCCGGCCTTCCCATCGTCCAAGGCACTTGCATTCACGGACCGCCTTAGTGGTCAATTCTGTAAATAAATGATGTCGCCAACTATCACATCACTCAAAATGACCTTGGACCGTCGTGTTGAACTTACTCATGGTTCTTACAATATTTTAAGATTGGGGTGACTTCGCAGTGCGCGGGGTTTGCATAATCTATAATGGCTTACAGAATGACATATCCTGGTGAGATGGTGCCTCAAGCCACAGGCGCAGCAGAGTGATCCTTTTGCTATATCCAGACCGGTTATAATAACTTGGATAGTTAGGTGTTTCATGCCATGCGAACGAAGACGCCCGGGACTTTGGCGAGGGAAAGCAGAGAGACAGACATTCACGATTTCGCAGACGCTGAATTGAGTCGTCGAGAGGCAGGTACACAACACAAACTTACATAACAACGGGCCTCAAGATACAAATGATAAGTGGGTACATAATGTGGAAATGTTGTGAGGGATGCGTTGTGGAGCTCGAGAGGGTGGGGATGAGAGAATCAAAGACCCGAGGGCAAAAGAAGAAAGAATTCGAAGGCATATATAAAAAAGAACCCAGCACGGTAATTATATATGTACTCCTGTCCGATGACGAACTTCTAACATGTGAATGGGTGACAAGATGGAGGCGCAAGATAACGAAAGAGCGAAAAAAAACATAGTTTCAAAGTGATATCTGTTAATACACTTCCGTGGAAGGATAAAAATTCAAAATGATAGGGCGATAAATGGGCGAAATGGGGTCACAAGAGCCGTATCGTGAGGACTGGGATTTGAAGTTTGAGGGTGATGTCAGTCCAGTGCCCGATGTCGTGTTGCTGTGACGAAGACAGAGTAGACAGAGGGGTTGTCTTGCGACGTATGATGGCTCAAGTCAGGATACCCCATGTTTGAAACTAGCACCTCCGTCCGTGTCGGCGTAGTGGGCGGAGAGGCCCTGTCACTCCACCGAGGTTCTGCGTAGGTTCCATTGCAAATCTATCCTCCAGAGTTAATAATGGCCCCCCGTCCGTTCTTGGATAGAGTGTGTGTGCGCCTCAGATCGGTATTAAAATTAAAAAGATTTCTGATCATGGCGAGGTATGTGTGCGTGTGTGCTGGTGATGTGATGTGAGGTGTACAGGTGGTAGGTGATGAGACGTAACAAGGCAAGGGAAAGAAGGGGAAGGAGGGGTCAGAGGGTGCCTCGGGATAACAAAAGAGGCGCGATCCTGAGCATGGATTTCGTTGGGCGGGCCCGCCCGTCCGGGGACGAAAGGACCCAGCAAAGCAAAGAAACAAGAGTTGATGCGTTTTGAGACATGAATGCTAAATATATTATAATTCGAAGGGATGAATGATGGGTCCACCAATGAGCCTCGTAATACGGAGCAGAAGAACAACGCGCCATACGCACCGAAAAGATACAAGTGAGATAAAGGGACGGTAGGTGCTTGAGATTTCACAGCATTATTGACCGGATCTAGCGCATCGGGCAGGGTTAACGCTCGGGATCTCAGGTCGGGACGGACGGAAGAAGACTCACGTTTTTGCTTACGATCGCACTGTTCCGTGGTGGTCCATTCGGTCGGAAAAATTCATTCCCGGGGTTTTTATGAATGAAAGAATCGCAGTGGTTATTGTATCGTGACGTAAGGGTTGCGATCAGGTTTCAATGGGCATGGGCGAGAGATTTTTGTTTTGTTTTGTGTTTTTCGAGAGCACGCAGGGGTAGGCAACAGGGCAGTTCGTGAGCAATATAAAAAATAAGTTGCGTCAATATCCAAAGACAAATCAGGAAGGAAGAGATAAAAAGGGATGAGATGATACAAAGCGAGAAGAAAATGGCGTAAGGTATAATATGAAGAATACAGTAGATGAAAAATGGCGAAGACTGATATCCAGAAAAAGGTTATATCAACGCCGCCGTTTCGAGGTTGGAACGTAGGGTGATGCTATGACAAGTGCAAAGGACGATGAGCGTACGATTGGTAATCGGATTTCGACCGGGCAAGGATGCACTCGGCCCAGGAGAAGCAATAACATCGCCGGAGGGCATAAAAAATAACGGAAGAAATGCACTCACTCTGCAAGGAAACACAAGGTCAGTCAGAAACTTGGCGTCTTCTGAACAGAACGGGGTAACGTACCTTCGACCGCAGCCATTACGACCCGGAGCATGGCAGTATCCGTCGCCGTGGTAATACTAGTAAGCACCACACAAATAGGCACCAAAGGATGGATTGAAAGACAAGTGGGAGGAAAAGCGTGGGCGTAGACGTCGTCAGAGTCACGCGGGTGCAAAGTGGGAGAAACAGGCTGGCTTACTGAATATAGATCTCTCGTTCTTTCGACCGACCAGCTTTCTGCGCGAGCCTGGCGAATCTGCGCTTGAAATAATCCCGACCTGCTTTGATATCACCTGCCTCGCCGTCGAAGTCCTGCAATATCACGTCGAATCAGTGAGTGTTTATCACAGACCTCAGCGGAACGAGGCGGACATACCGGGAAGAAGTTCTTGATATCGGACGTGGGAATTTTTTTCTCGAAGAGATCGTTCTTGTTTAGGAAAAGGATCTGGACATACGACGAGCGTCGGCGCGGCGGTACGGATAGACGGATACATGCACAGGCCATACTCACGATTGACGTTTGCTTGAACCATTGGGAGTGGCATATTGAGTCCCAGATTGTCATTGCGTCTTGCATTTGGTTCTAAGCGCATGGTCAGTCCTGTGTTCAAAAATTGGAGCTCATTTTTAGACGCACCGCATCCCTGTCCTCCACCAAACATTGGTCGTACCCGCTCAAGCTTACCAGGAAAAGTATACTTGTAACATCCTGGAAGCAATGGATCCACTTTCTCCGCTCGCTCTTCTGCCCACCCACATCAACCATCAGCATTTCGTGTTCTCGTAGCAAAAATGTCGTCTCTGTAATCCCTATCGTGCGCGCTCGACATCGAATGATGTCTTGTTCCGTTGGTTGATATATGGGATCAAACAAGCGCTCCAAATCCGAGTAAAAGTACGATAGGCTGGAAAAATTTGTCAACTGGGCACGGGCGCGAGAGGCGGCACCGAAAATTATACTCACTTCTCTGGTAGAGCCGCTTCGTTACCCCTTTCCCAAGCCTTTTGTACTTCTACGTCCTGCCATAGCGATTTGAGTGGCGTGTAATAAGCCATTGGGAAAGGCTCTCCATCTCGTATATCCCTGACACCATCAATTAAATCCAAGTGTGGGAGATTGTCTTCCGACACCTTCAGCTCCATGTCTTCCATAGCGTCCAGCAGATACCGGAGACCGCGGGTCAGATTTTCAAAGACCAATTGGCGGTAGTGCTCGATTTCTGACGGTGAGAAAGGCACTTTGTGTATTAGGCGCATTTGCTGGAAAAAGGAAAATATCCAAATATGAGACTTCCCTGACCGATGTACGACACCCGAGGGACGGAGATAACGCACCTTGAGAACAGTCGACTTCCCCGAGTCGCCTGAACCTAGGAGAAGGACCTGTACAAGGCATTGGGAGTTGTCACAAGCTTCGATCGAAAGGGTAGCTAACCTTGACCTGCGATGCCATCTTGGCCTTTGCCTGCAGAAGGACAGTAGTTAGTATATTCGAAATGAGCGCCTTCCATGGCCGATGCTGGGGGTGGGGTGGAGAAAGAGGTTGAGAATACGCACCTCCTTGAGCTGTTTCTCTGCTTCTCTATGCAATGCCTTATCGCGCTCGCTGACTTCAGCGCCCCCAGCAGGTGCCGACATACATGTGCCCATTGCGATCAGATACGGAGCCGGCGGTGGTCAGGGTCGAGGTTAGATTATCGTTATCGACGGCCAGCTCTGGAGGGCCAGCAAGGATGAGCTGAGACAACGACGGCCGCGGTAAAGCTGGGACCAGTAAGCTTCTTGTTGATGTCAGGTGGACCTTTTGGCCAAAGATAGCACTAACTGACTGTCGGGTGATCGGAGAAAATGCAGATGAAAATAGAGCAGAGAAAAGAAAATTTGAAAAATATAGACAGGAGAAGGAGAGAAAAAGAGAAAGGAGCGGTGGGGAGGGAGGTGGTCGTTGATGGTCAAGCCGGTGTCGACTGGACTGGCTTGACTAATCCGACATTGGTCCTGAATCGATCATCCCTTTATCGTTGTCAAAGGCCCCCTTCGGTTTCGGCCTTACCCAGAATGTGTCAACCTTTCATCATACCATCATGATTCCCGACAAACGAATCCCCAATTACAAGGGCAGTCTATGTTCTGTGTATGGTCTATACAGTCTGGCGTTCAATAGCTAAGCTTTTCGTTGAGACAAACAGATTACCACCTTCGACTCTGGAGGACCCTAGATAACCCGGTAACTTGTACTGCGGTAATTCATCGCTAGCGCGTGGTGATGCCATTGCCCTGATAGTTGGCAGGGTCAACTCAATTTACAATATAGAATTGGATCTAGATGTCGGATGAGCCAAGATCTCGTCGGGACCTCACCATTGAACTCATCTGGCGATAAAATGGTCTTCACTGGAGAACTTATTTTTTCTTTCATCGATGTCCTGCAGCGAACCTCTTCTAAAAAATCTGGCTTGGCTGAATCTGCCGACGTCGACGCCTCAACTCCTTTTATATTTTATTCTCATGGATCCACCTCTCTCCGTTCGCTTTGCTCATGGACACTCGCCCACATCGCTCCAACCCTTCTACCACAGCTGACCAGACTTCACAAGGCGCTCGTGTCGTTCACAGTTGGCTAAAGACTCTCTAGCCCTTTTCCTGGAAAAGCTAGATCGCCAGACTATTGCCTGTACATATATTAATACCACCAGCGGTGCTTTTGACAACAGCGCTGTAGCCTCTAGGGATTAATTAAATATCTGGCTTCTCGATTTCTTTTGCTTCCTGCTCCAAAGATGATGGGATTTTTTTTGTTCTGCCGTCTTCTGTAGTCCCACCGACACCCACGCATCATGACTTGGTAATTTCGCTGACGATCGTGTAATTGAGCTCGATAAACGCACTCAGACGCGAACGGAACAGTATCAGTATTACTCGAGGTACAGGCCCAGGTCAGTTCGAGCTCAATGAAACGCCGACGGCACCGAAGTTAACTGATTCCAATTACATACGAACGCAGAGCACACTCTCAGCTCTTAAGGGCTCGAATTATTTTAAAATTTCAGCGCGAGTCCAGTCATACGTGAATTCTCCGTGGCCATAGAAAATACTTTTGGTCGTTTATAAACAGCTCGATTTACCAGCCACTCATTCGCCCACTGCGGCGACGTAGACCGTAATATGAGCGCAGGGCAAGGCACCCCTCATCCTGCTCAGCCCCTATCGCTAAAACTTAGGCTACCAATAAGCTATGGATACAGCTCCCGAACCCACTCTCGACCTAACTATCATTATATCAATTGAATTACAATCCTGAAGGGCAAGGAGCGCTGCGCGTGGCGCACATTCTGAACCTGTAGGGCCCAGTCCCAATCTGGACAAAATTAGTGCGAATTGGGATCGATATCATCGCCCGATTGCCGCTCGCCGCTCGCCTGGGTGCGGCGGCTGCAGCCCCTTGCAATTTGGTTGACAAGGCAATTTATGTGATGTGATTTTTTCATTAATGATCCCTTTCATATGCATATACTGGAGATCCCTTTCATTTCATCCCGTTGAGTTTTGGAGACTTCTGGGAAACGGTGCCGGAATGAACTACCAAGTTGCCGATGCAGTTGTTGACCGAACCCGGACCGTTACAGGAGCGCTCGTATATTCCACCGGGAGGTAGTCGAGCTGCTCAGCACCGACAACGCTTGGTCGAATTTAAATTGACAGGACTCCCAGTTGTGGGGCATCTGAAGTTGCATTCGCGACTGACTTTTTGTCGTTCAATCAGCATGAAATTAGAATGAGCGCACGATTGGCACCCTTCGTGCGGCTAGAGTACAAGACGACAAAGCTGAACTAAACATCAATATTCCGGAAAGTTCTCAGCTGGTCCTGGAGGCGGGTAATCTGGCCCTTGCTGAACATAGTCATGCAGGCGTCGTCCGAGTAGTCCATGAAATTGTCTAGAAAAGGGACGGACCGAGGGTCAGCACAGTCGTCGTCGAGGATTAAAAGACAAAAACCACGAACGAATAGGATCAAGCCCCAACTGTCCAGGACAGCTATCCTGCTTCTTGATTGGGCACCCAGAGGTAGCAACAGACTGGGCCGGGGTATCCGACACCTCGTCGCCACTAGACGTGCACGACTCGCCTTCGAAGGTATGATAAAGCCCGACCCAGTGCCCCGTCTCGTGCGTGAGCGTCCGTCCTTGGTTGAATGGCTTGTTGGAGCCGCCTGGGAGCGTCGCGTATTGCAGAACAACACCGTCGTCTTTAGGCAGGCCCTTGTAGTCCGCTGGGAAGGTCGAGTAGCCGAGCAAGCCGTTGGAGGCTTGGTTTTGGAAGCCGACGGTGTAGACGTTGAGGCTCTCGGGACCACCCTTTCGCAGCTTGTTCTTCATGTCAGTTTGTAGTTGGCTAGAATACGATTTAATATTGTTTTAAGTTTAGGATCAATGCGAAAGACGAACCCGTCTGGAGAGACACCCGAAAACCACTTCTTGGAGAGAGTTCGCGTCGTGTTAACCAAGCGGAACTGGATTCCAGCATTTTTGTAGTCCCGGTTGAGGACTGCTATTTGCCTCGTGATCTGAGACTTGCTGCAATTACAATCAGCAAATGAAAGGATGGAAAATACTAAACAACACACGGGATCCACCCTCCAGCAAGAGTCGTATTCGCGGCCACGACATGGAAATAGACGTTGACAACCTGAGTCGAAAGCTTCGCCGTCTTCGTGCGTGCCTTGCGCTGCACAGAAAACTTCCTCTCCAAGGCTGCCTTTCTATGGGTGCTGATGTGCGTCCCACACATTCTATTATTTAGCCAATATCAGCAACCTAGAATCTCGTTTTCTTCAATCCAGAGAACTTACCGTCCAGGATGAACAGCGCGGTGAACGTGGGTATTGCCGCCTCCAGGTGCAGCAGATACCAGAGAAATACCGACGCTCAGCGTCAGGACGAGTGTCGTGAAGAACTTCATGGTGATGAGAATTAATTGGATTCGACACAGTCGAAGTGGGATTGACGTCCAGCGTAAGGAACCATGAATGTACCCCGCGTCCTTATATACCGTGGCCTGTTGGTAAGTACTCCGGACGACTGACCTTCCAAGCGAGCACACATGCTCCTGCTCGTCCTAGGGAAAATTCGCAGATAAGTAAACGCAGGTTTGATGAATGTTTGCAGAGGCTTGATGTCGGCTAGTGGGAAAATGCCTCGATGTCGACTTTTAAGAGTATTATCTACCATCTATCATCTGCGTCATACTAAGGATGGAAGGAAGGAAAGCTGGTTGATATACGTTGCCTTAGCAAGCGATGGTACACAGGGGGAAAGTGGACGAAACTGAGAGGTGGTGGCAGTGCATAGGCTCGATTTCCTATGTTCCGAACACGACTAATCCATTTAAAGTCCAGAGTATTGTACCGACCGTGAGCGGGGTCGATTTGAGCAAATGTTGAAGAATTCTAGTCCCTGCTCAGTGGGTCGCAGAGAGTAGTTGTAGAACCTTCAAAGTGATCGTGCCTGTGTCTGCGAGGCCTGTAGAGTAAGTGTATGAGGGCCTGGTCCATGTATACTCAAGTAGAAGAATCAAAGCCACGACAAAAACGGGATCCTCACCTATCAACTACTACCATCAACACTTAAAGGGATCAATCATCCGAATACAATTATCAATAGATTCTATACATACAGCCAAAATACAAAACATACTGTAATGATGGTCCTAATGACCAAAATAATGGGCCACGAGGTATCACGCATACTAATAAAAGGTGGCAGGAGGTAAATAAAGGCTAGCGGAGAGAAAGAGAACAGGACGTACCCTCGTAAATGTACCCATAGTCATAAACGTTTCCTTCCTCTTAGAACCATCACCATAAAGGCTTTTGACAGCCGCGCTCATATTGGACTTCCTCTTCGCCTCTTCCTTTGCTAATTCATTGACCACAGCGCGGCTGGCACCAGCAATGGCTGGGTTGAGACTCGGTCCAGGGAGCGCAGGAGCTTGTTTCTTCGTCGGTGGCTCGCTCTCATCAGGTGAGGCGTCGTTCTTCCGCTTCTTCGACTTTTTCTTCGTTGGCTCCAGTAGTCGTTTCCGCTCCAAGGCGAACCTCATCGTTAGTTGATCTTCTGCTGATGGGTTGAGAGGAACGATGTCGGCTTCGGCATATTTCTTGCCACACTGAGGGCAGAGACTCAGTGGCTGGTCTTCTTTGTCTCCTTCGGGTGTCGAATCCTTCTCTTTTGGTGAACTAGAGGCAGTGACCGTCTTGAGACCTGCTTGAGAGAAGACACAGCCACACGTGGAAATATAGACGAAAGGTTGTACGCCGTTCATTTCTTTCAATGTCAACGGGCAAACGAACTGCGGCCGATCTGAGGAGTCAACGGAAGGGTCTGTCGATAGAGGTGCCGGATTGGGAGCAAGTGTCAGTGTTTTGACATCCTATGAGCACCATAAAGATTGAGCTACAAGCCAGAAAATACGATAGAAACGCACCTTTAGTGACCGGATATGTCCACAAATCTTCTCCCCATCACCATAAGCAGATTTGTCCAATAAATATTCGAGTATCGCATCTTTGTTGTAAAGCTTCCCTAGAGCACAAGACACGACTGGTTCTTGCAACCTTCGCTGCAACAAGACGATATGAGCGTAACTTCAGTTGCAAACTTCAAAGCAACACACCTTAGATAAAGCGCAGAAGAACCATCGTGCTCTAGTTTGGTTTGCCTTGTCGGCTTGTTCAGCCTGTAAACTGGTTTGAAAACTCGAAACGGCCACAAAAGGTTGAAATGACTTACCTTGGGCTTGTTTCGCACTAGGTCTCTACGATCCGGGATACTTCCTCCATCATTACCCATAGTCTAATCAAAGTTCGAGGGGGATAACAGAAGGTAAGGGTGGTGGTCGGTGACCAAGTCAAGACGGAATCAATTTGACGGAGCGATCTTGCTAAGACCTATTTCAAACTCCGCAATTTATTCAGAAATTGAACCACGCGAAAGATCTGGTTCATCTTGCGCGCCAAGCTCTCCATGTTCTATTGAGCGCTTTCGTTCTGCCGCAGCGCAATGCTGCAGGAATTATCGCATATGGACAGGATTACTCAACTTCAAGATGAAATACAACAGGTTAGTCCGGGCTTCAACTTACATCTCCACACAGCTCAATTTTATTTTCTAGTTACTCATGATCATGGCGAATACGATCGCATACCTCACGTCGCGGTCGAATTTCGTCCAGGTTAGCCCTGAGATACCGATAACGAAGCACAGAAATCCGGAAAAATTCGATGCTCCTGATGTTTTTGAAGGTGTGTTTCTTGTGTTCTTCCAGTGCCAACGTTGCATGATTTTTCCCGCAAAAAGCGAACCAAAAGGAATTGGTGACAGACTTGATAGTCAAGGCAAAGCAAATTGAATTCCTTATTAATTCTTTGCCAGAACCAGAACCTGAAGAAGAGCAGGTGCAATTTCTACGTTTCCAATGAGACGAACCGTCGCTGACAACCTTCAAGGCAAAACGGCTCCAAGCGCTCGAGGACGAAATGACCTCAGCGAATGCGGAGTATATTCGTGCCGTCAATCGCGCTAGTGAATTCATTTTCCCTCTCTATTAATCCCAACGACTGAAAATGTCGTACCGCCTTTTCAGAAGATCTTCATAGCCAAGTTTCAGACGTGCTACGCGTCATGCTCGAAGAAACAGATGGAGACCAAATACGGGCCCAATCACAGTGACTTTCGCCATCTGCCCTTACCTCATAAGTTGCGATGAAGTATGTGTGTACATTTTGTCCCATATAATCAACGTATTGGGCAAATGTTAAATAAATTCCTACACATAATCTCCAGGTCGATGGTAGTAAGAAATAGGACCAACCGCGGTTTTGTTCTAGATACGCTGTTATTACCTTCGGAAAGCAAGACCCTACGTATCCCGATATACCAATTACTCTAAGCTGAGCCAGGTGATAAGATTACCTAAGTAATTTACAATTTTCGACCTAAATCAACACTTGTGACGTCCTCCGATCCACCATGAAGCCCAGAGCCGTTGTCTCGATTCCATTCGATATCCTGGAGTCCATCGTGGAGGTCATTGGCGAAGATAATGACACAGAAGGTCTCAAGGCAGTATCATTGGCATGCCATGCTATGGTACCAGTCTGCCGCAAATTCCTTTTCTCCTCAGTGCGTTTATCACAGGAAGAAGCTCAAAATGGCTCACTGTATATCGGCGACTTGCTTTCTACGAGTCCGGATATCGCGCAATACGTTACAAAGCTTCAATATATGTTACATGACACCAATGACGCCGACCAGAGGGTGCTCGAGTTGCTGAAGGACCGCTCGTGCTTGCGAAATCTCCAACTCCGTGGAGAAGACGACTCAGATTGGTTTTCTTTTCCAGCCCCCATCCGATCCGCAATAATTTGTATACTGCAGTCCCATCCTATCAATGGCCTCATCATCTGCCAAATCGCCAACTTTCCTGGAACTGTGCTCTCTTACTGTAAACACCTCACGGACATCCAGCTCGTTTGGGTTGAAGTGGATGCCAAAGAGCTCACTCATCTCGCCAAGCAAAGTACGACTCCGATGCCAACCACATTGAAGACCATGGGAAGCTCCCGCGCCGTTGAACTCCTCATGAGGACGGCGGGTTCAGCTGTCGGTCCAACTATTGACTTCAGTCATCTCAAAAATGCTAGATTCGACGTGGACATGCCAGGCGACGAACCTGTCATTAAGGAGATTATGAAGATAGCGACACGGCTTGAATCTCTTTCTGTAACCCGTAAGCGTTGCGATGCGTCAAGTTCCACAAGCTTATAGATGTTCATGAACAGTGGACCCGCTTCGATTGCCTCAGCCACCTCGGTTCATCAATCTCAACGCTAACTCGCTCACTAAACTGAAATCAGTGGAATTCGAGTTTATTATCCATGGAGATTACCACGACCCCCTCTGTGGGGTCTCTGGCGAACTAAGAAAATTAGCCAGTAAAAACGTCCTCGAAGAACTCAAGATCTCTGTGCAGGTCCAGATAGACTCCGAATGCCGGACAAATTCCAAGGATTGGACCGATCTCGATGCCCTATTGACAGGGCCTGGTTTTCCGAAACTACGCCGAGTCCAGATCGAATTTATCGTATTTTCGTTTCAGCGGACCCAACAAGAGGTGCAAGATCTGCTAAAGAGTATACCTAAAGAACGATTTCGAAGGCTCTCTGCGAGTACCACGATCGCATTCACATATTCCTCAGAGAATGAATTTGTTTGATTTGGAGGTTCGTAAATAACCTAAAAAAAAGCCAAAAATTGTTGACGTCTTTGCGACAACAGTCAAAGTCCTGGATTACTTATACCCTATCGTTCGTGAAAATAGGACCACTCCTCGGTTTTATTCCAGATGCGCTGTTATTACCTACGGAAATCAAGATCCTGCGTATACCGATACTTTGAGCTAAGCCAGATGATAGATTACCTAAGTAATTTACAATTTTCGACCTGAATCAACACTTGTCGTCCTCTTTCGATCCACCATGGAGCCCAGAGCCGTGATCCCGATTCCATTCGATATGTTAGAGTCCATCGTGGAAGTCATTGGCGAAGAAAGTGACACAGAAAGTCTCATGGCAGTATCATTGGCATGCCATGCCATGGTACCAGTCTGCCGCAAATTCCTCTTCTCGTCTGTGTGTTTGTCACGGGAAGAAGCTCGAAATGGCTCACTGTATATCGGCGACGTGCTCTCTACGAGTCCGGATATCGCGCGATATATTACAAAGCTCCAATATATGTTGCACGACACCAATGATGCCGACCAGAGGCTGCTCGAGTTGCTGAAAGAGCGCTCGTCCCTGCAAAACCTTCAACTCCACGGAAAAGACGATTCAGATTGGCTTTCTTTTCCAGCCACCGTCCAATCTGCAATAGTTCGTATACTTCAGTCCCATCCTATCAAGTGCCTCAGCATCTGCCGACTCGCCAATTTTCCCGGAACTGTGCTCTCTTTCTGTAAACACCTCACGGACATTCAACTCGTTTGTGTTGAGATGGCTGCCGAAGAGCTCGCTCATCTTGCCAATCAGAGTAGGACTCCGATGCCCACAACATTGAAGACCTTGGCAAGCTCCCGCGCCGTTGGACTCCTCACGAGGACAGCCGGTTCAATGGTCGGTCCAATTATTGACTTTAGCAACCTCAAAATGTCTAGGCTCGACATATATTTCCCAGGCGACGAACCTATCATTGAGGAAATTTTAAAGATGGCGACACGGCTTGAATATCTTTCTATATTCTGTAAGCATTGTGATGCGTCATGTTCCAAAAGCTCATGAAGGTTTATTAAAAGTGGACCCGCTTCGACTGCCTCAGCCTCCTCGGTTCATCAATCTGAACGCCAGCTCGCTCACTAAACTGAAAGCAGCGGAATTCGAGTTAATGATCCATGGAAATCACCACGACCCTCTCTGTGGAATCTGTGACGAACTAAGAAAGTTGGCAAATAAAAACGTCCTCGAAGACCTTAAACTCTCTGTGCATGTTCAGATGGACTCCCAATGCCGGACAAATTCCAACGATTGGTCCAATCTCGATGTCCTATTGACTGGGCCTGGTTTTCCGAAACTACGCCGAGTTCAGATCGAATTTCTCATACTTTCGTTTCACCGGAGCCATCAGGAGGTGCAAGATCTGCTAAAGAGCATGCCTAAAGAACGATTTCGAAGGCTCTCTGCGAGTACGACGATCAAATTTATATATTCCTCGGAGAATTACTATGACTGATTTGGAAGTTTGTAAATAACTTCATAACAAGCCGAAAATTGTTGACGTCTGTGCGACTACAGTCAAAGTCCTCGATTATACCCTATCGTTCGTGGTGGATCTCACTGGCGCGACTGATCTCCAAGGTATCACGATGTCGCTGCCTTCCCTGGTCTGGTGCAACACAAGTTATTGGTCATCAATATTCTATTCTATGAACCTGGGTTTTGCATTACGCTACGAAGCTCGAATATATTTTGCGTGAGCTTGCGATGCCTTCAATGTCATGAACCGGATTAGACCTCTTTTCTGACTTCCATCCGATCCATTGCGATGTCTATTCTTCAATCGTTCACCTCGAAATTCGGAATCTCCAATGCCTGGAAGCGTTTCTCTCCTGCTACGGCTGTTCTATTTCAGCCGTTGAAAGTGCTTAGTCGTCTCCCCACCATTTGAAGAACACGGAAATTTCCTATTGGCTCTCTTACCAGGGACAAGAAAAATCGTAGAGCCGACAGTCTCTAATAACATTGAGCAAATGCACGTCATGTGTTGCCGACACTTGCGAGCTCTCTTACAGATTACTGAATCCCATACTGCCAGTGTCATTGAACTGTGTGAAACAGACTACAGCAAGTACAAGATGCCCATGACAAAAAATTAACCGAGCCAATATAATGAAAAAGAAAAGGGGGGAGTGCTCATAGTAGGCGACGCTTCAAACTGTCTACGAAGTCGACGTGATTGTGAGATAGGCCAACTAAACGAAACAAGTTTTGTCCAGGCGATTTGACTTGGTCTGAGGAACCGTCTGGGAGCGCCGTCAAAATACTACTCAATGAGTAAGCACAAGCTGCCTGGAAACAAGACAAAAAAATTACCTGGCGACTTATACCCCGCGATAACCCATTGGTCGGACGATGCGGTTGTAGTCCTCGGCTGTGATGTAGCTTCCTCCTCCACCTCCGCCGCCGCCGCCTCCACCTCCTCCACGCCCACCGGGATTTCCGGGATTTCCACGGGCAGCAGGGTACCCACAGGGAGCACCATTGGCGCCATTGGCACCGTTGTTGCCGTTGTATCCATTCCACCCTCCTCCGCCACCACCGCCGCCGCCTCCGCCCCTACCACCACAACCTGGGTGCCCTGGTCTGCCTGGTCTGCCTGGTGACATGATGTAGTAAAGACTTAAATGTGATGAATGTGTAGATGAGTTATGGATGAAGCGCAAGGATCTACCTCTTTTATAGGCTGCCTACTCCCTCAAACCAAATAAGGCAACAGGAATTCATAGGCGCTTGCCGATCAGTTTTTCCTTGAATGGTCGAGAGCGGTGAAGGCGCCATGCACAGTTGATCCTCCGATGAGAACAGGATGAATGACAGAAATAACGCTCATGACATCGGAGGAAACATGCACGGCCTAACATCTGTGCACCGCCGTTTCGCATGAAGGCGTATCTGTAGATAAAATTAAGTGGCTGATGATCAACTGATGATGATTTAGAATAACTTGTCTGTGTCCTCAGTGACTATTGTTTTCATAATCCCACATAGACTCGTTGCTCAGGCGGTGTAAATAGGTAAAGAAAGGCAGTTCGTGGCTGTAATATTTTAAGCAGGGGTGGTCATATGGTTCCAGCACGTTCCTGAGAGGTATCTAAATTGGGTGATCAACGACATATGCTGAAGGAAAGATGAAAAACATACCTGCAAGAGGCCACGAGGCATCAGAAAACTGGCAGTGAAAGAAACTCTGTCGCAGCCAAAAGTAGTCAGCTCCACGATCCATCCTCCGAGGGTCAATTGGATTTTCCGAGGGTTATGTAAAGACTCATGGTGTTTTCATTTTCATGTCGCCACATTTGGGAATAAGCGCCGGTTAGACGACGTGCAGCATTTTTGTTATCAATCCTATCCTTCTTCCTTCTTTTGTGTGACAGATGCCAGAGGGCTGTGGGGGATGGGGTTTCAATGTCCCAGCTTCCATAAATGATGAAAATGGGCTCTCCACACCGCTTCCTCATGGCCACTGTTCCTATACGCCTCGAGGCTTGGACATGGGCTCTGAACCCAGCTCGAGCCCTGTCGTATACGGTCGTACCGCTTTTTACAAAGGCCAAATTTGTTCATGAGCGATGATGAAAAATATTCGTACGATAACCCTGGAACCAATACAGCTGGCAGAAGTCAGTCGGGCACAGCCGCAACGTCCAAGTTCAAACCAACCAGGGTTTCAATGCGCTTTGTCAAAAGCACCCCGAAAACATGTAGAGGCATATATGTGCCCTCCATCCAAGGTGTCATCGGTACGTGTACGCCAATGTTTCGATGCCGTAGTTATCCGTGTCGTAGCATAATGCGCATTCAAGGGTTTACTTGAGTGTTTCCTGCAGGATGAGAATTATGGGCGCGATGAGAATGGAAGAAGAGTCAGACACTAGTAACCCAGTTTAGCTGGAAATACAAATCATGCACATATCCAATTATCCTTGCCTTCCTGATGTTGTATCATAAACCTTTGTCGTGGGTGGTACCTGCCTTCAGAATTTTTTTGCAGAGGCACGAAATTATGGGAGAGATCACAGGTTAGTAAACCGTTTAGGCCTAGGCTTCTCAGGCTTTATTGAGTGAAAGTCGTGATCCGTTGTTCGTCAGACGGAGACCAGGAAGAGGGCGGTATGGTGAAAGCTCGATTTTCATAGAGTAAAATGACCACATTGGAAGTTCGTTCACAAGCAAGACAACCAATAAATTCCATAGAGAATCTCAATCAAAAGTAAGGCCGTTAGGAAACTTCCAATGCTCTATAAGTTCATGGTGGTTATCTGACTTGCATGGCCATACAATCAAGATTCGGGACTGGACTTGCCCGAACTGATTCGAGGTGTTGGACGGATTTCTGTGCGATGCTGAGCGACAGCGAGTTGCCCATGCTAGCACTTTTTGCACACTTGAATGAGAAAACGAAATGTCGCTCATTGCAGCCCATGTGCAACAAATATTACGAATGTCAAGAGAGTTCCCATCCAATGGTAAAGATGAAGAGATACTCTGATGGATCATTAGCACAGAGCAATACTTAGATCAGTGCTAAAACAACTCACTTGTAATTCAGGGTATCTATGTACCTTTCGGAAGCTTAATCTGGAATGTACCTACAGAAATAACCGATATTTCGTGAGCAACACTTTTGGATGGAAGCAAGGAGGATGAGGGTTCACATTGAGGCATTGAAGTAATTTCTGGGACGACAGTTCCGTTGTACCCTAGCCGTGAAAGCGCGCCACGAATGATACCTGCTGGCATGGCAGCGTACTGCGGAGTATGAGCAACAGAGGGACACGGCATTTCATGGGTACATACCAGACGAGCTCGTTTAATGGCGTCTGCACGAGATTCCCAAGAGGAAAGGCGCGTTATGGGCTTGAAGGCATTATCCTGTAGCACGTAGACGCCCTGGAAATGCGCGTGTATCTTTACACATTCGGTACCTCTTGTTAATCTAGGCGACGTACTCTGTGATTCGTGCGCAGATTGTCGACTTGTTTGTCCCAGCAAGCCGCCCAGATATCTTTGCAGATGAACTTGATCGCGTCGAGTGTTTCTGAGAACATGGGCCTATCTCGACATAAACTACGGATGGGGTATCTCAGCAAGTCTCCTAGATGGTAGCAAAACAATAAGACGAACCGTTCGGAGAAATTGGCTCCGACATGCATCCCAATAGCCTCGAGCCGCACCCTCACGGGCTCCTCATCCTCATCCAAGGCCCCTTTGCCAGCAGCACTGCCTGTTCTTGATACGAGACTTGTGACAGAGTCTCTGGCTGAATCCTTTTTCAATGACGACGGTACCGGAGTGGGAGCAGGCACCAATCCGGCCTCCATCATCTCTTGTTCAATCTTTTTCGAACGAGCTGTCGCTACAGCCGCCGATTCGCGTAGAGTTGCAACCATCTCAATGAGAAAGTAGTCCATAGCCGCGCCATCTATCTGGCGCATAGGCGGGTCCGCAAGAGCTGCCAGAGACTTGGAAGGTATTTGGGTGGAGGTCATGATTATTCAGGTTCAAGAAGCGAAATGATTGACCGGAACGCTGACAGGCGTTTCTTCCTCCAACCTCCACGATGTCCGCACTTGCGGCATTCTTTCCGTCGAGGCGACCGCCCTCAAGCCACAGCGATCTGCTATCGGACCTGCGGTTCTCGCTGGAAATTATGCCGGGATCCAGGAAATATGTGTTCACCCCAGCTGCACGCGCAGAGATCATCAACAAGCTCTATATCGCGTTCATGGGCCAATACCCGCATCTCTTCCTACCCAGCGGAGTTACACAGGTGCCACCGCACGGCTTGCTGAGCGAGTACCAGTCCTCGGTGGCCTTCGCGGGTGCGGGGAAGGAGGATCCAATGGTGCCGGGTAGACCGTGCAGCCACATCTTCAAGAAAGGCGAGAGCTGTTACAGATGCAAGTGAGAATCGTTTATTTCTTGCATTTTACTATGTTCTAACGAGATCGCGAAGAGATTGTGCGCTGGACGACAGTTGTGTCTTGTGCTCGAGATGCTTTCATGCGACGGATCACACAACGCACAACGTCAGCTTTTTCATCGCACAGCAATCTGGTGGGTGCTGCGACTGTGGCGACGCAGAGGCGTGGAGGACGGATATCCGATGCCCACACCATCCGCCCGCCGGGCCAGGCGATCCCCAAGATACAACGCCTCGTCTGATACTCAAACCATTGCCAAATGAACTCCCACCAGCCCCTAATTACCCTTTCCGCGTCCCCGCCCCGCCAGATCTCAAAGACTCTATGAGACGCACTATTGGATTCGCGTTAGATTTTCTGTTGGACACCTTAGATTACTCCCCAGACGAGCCAACCGTACCCGCAAACGAGGCAGATCTCCGACTCCAACCCTCTGCCGACCCGATGATGAAAGACCAGTACTGCATAGTGCTGTGGAACGACGATAAACACTCTTTCGACGAAGTCACCAAGCTTCTAGTGGACATGACCAACCGCACACAGGAGGATGCTTTCGCCCTTGTTCGAAGGGTGGATGATCAAGGGAGGGAAATCATTGACATGAATTCGAATGTAGCGAGGCTGTTGGAAACTGCCCAGGCTATCACGCAGGTTGACCTTGGCGTAACAATTCGACGGGCATACGATACTTTCTGCGAGCAGGTGGTTGGGGTGATTATCGAGTGGTTGCTTGATTTAACACGGAGTCGCCTCGGGACGGACACATTGGTCATTCGGGAGGCATTGGCCGCCGAACTACTCAGTCCGAGAAGGAGAGATTCATTTACAAAACATTTGACACCTCCATCTGCACTCAACCTTGACTCAGAAGTCCCCAATGCCACGAGAATCGACACCTTGCTCCTCTATCACACTAGGCTTTGGAAGAGGCCAAGATTGAGTTTGAAGGAGGTTTACGCTTCTGTCATCTCAGTTAGCAGAGCCCACAAGTTGGCTATCGGTGCGTTTCTTGATGTTTGTATAGCTTAGCTGCTTATCGTTACCCAGCTGGCCATTTCGCGAACATCTACCATCGAGTCATCGATGCCTATCTTCTTGTCGACCGTGAGGCCGAGACCAGCATCAAATATTTCGCTTTACAACTCTTCACTGTCCCATCCGTTTCTGGACACATCGCCCGTAACCATCGACTCGTCCAGCGCCTACTCGCTATCATCACAAGTTTCTTCACCAACCGTATCGTGGAAAAACGCATTGTTTATTCTGGACATGGCTCGACGTCGCCTATGGCATCATCTTCAGGCTCGTTAGGAGCTGGTCCTGGTTCATCATCACCGAATGCGGTCATTGCAGCTGCTGGCACAATCGACGTCGACTCATTCCCGTTCAAATCTAAACGCTTCATGCCAGTCTTCAGTGATCTGCGCTACCTCGCACACACATCTCAAGTTCAAGATCTCATCGCACATACACCATCATACCTTACCGCCTTCGCTTCGACCTGCAGGCTCTTCATGTGTCTGAACCCGAACAAGCGGGCGGTCGAAACCCACGTCGAATACGAGACGGACGCCTGGATCAGTGTGTTCAACGTCACACTCAGCTTAAGTCGCGTCATCAAGGTGTTTGGAGAGGCTTTCAGCCGTGCTACGAGTGTCGAGCTCGTCGGTGCCATCGGAACAGTCGTACACCACATTCTCATGGTGTGCACATTGGCAGAAGACCGTTTGGATCGCACCAAGTTCTCCGAACCGTCGTTCCACCGAGTCGACTTTGGCGGAGAGCAGTATAACACGCTCGACTTTGACGTGTCGGAAGGGTGGGTCAGCTTCCATCATTCGCTGCACTGGCTCTTGGCAGAGCTGTTGAAGCATGTTGATCTCTTGTCGGAGGACGGGTTGAAGAGCGTTGGGATGAGTGGAGGCTTGAGGGAGGTGTTTGGGCGTGGCGCCAGTGAGCAGGCGATTTTGACTGTCATTGACTTTCCTTTGAGAGGTGACTCTCTAATATGACGAACGAGGGAACTGTAAACTGATTTCTTTCTTTTTCTAGTGTTGGCTATGATAGCCCAAATTCGGACAGGCCTTTGGGTCCGCAATGGATTCGCGATTCGTGGGCAACTTCTGCATTATAGAGATTATATGCTTCGTGAGCTATGCTATGACCAAGACCTCTTCATCCTACAGACAGCTCTCGTTATTCTTCCGCCAAACCTCGTTATTACATCCATCCTCGATCGCTTCGGTTTGCTGGGCTACTTCTCTGGATCATACTTGCATACCCAGTATGATGGCACGCAACTGGGAAGCATGGTCGAAGAAGTCTTTTACGTGCTCATCACAATTCTGAGCGAGAATGCCAATGCCAGCAAGATGCCGATGCATCTAGCTATCAGGCGAGAAATCGTCCACGCCTTGGCTATGGGCCCATGCAGCTTCTCCGACTTGGTAAAACGAGTGGCTGAGCGGCTGGTCGATGACCCTTCGTTTGAAGGAATGCTACGCGAGGTGGCGAATTTCCGTCCTCCAGAAGGGCCTACAGAAACCGGTCTCTATGAACTCAAGGACGAGGCTTACGATGAGGTTAACCCGTTCTTCTATCATTACACCCGAAATAGAAGAGAGGAAGTCGAGACGGTGTTGAGGAAGAGAATCGAGAAGCGGACGGGTATGAAGGATTGGGAGGTCGTATTAACTCCGAAGCCCTTTGGCGTTACCGACGGGCCGTATAAGGGTGTGAGTGATATTTGGGAGCGGGAGGAGATGTTGCAAATCATGTTTTATGCCGTCTGGAACGTTCTGGTCGTCACCGACTCTGCGGCAGCCTCTGCGGGTGCAGGGTCATCGCCACCTTCGGCTGAAGCTATCCTGGACCAGGCCTTGCATTTAGTGATGTTGGGAGTTGTAGAACGCCCAAGTGGATTTAGCCTGCTAGCTATCAGCAAGAGCTTCGAAGGACAGACGATCATGGGCGTATTAGGGACGCTTGCTGGACATGAGAGGTATGCCAAGTTGTACAAGGCAAGAGTCGACTGGATCTTTTCGAAGATGGAGGCACAAGTGCCCGACGAAATGCGCAGGATCCGCGGACATGCAGCCAGACACGGGCAGAGTGGGAGTGGAAACAATGCTCGAGCTCCTGGTGTAGACAAGGACGAGGAACGGAAGAAGGCAGCGAAGAAACGACAGGATGCGATCATGCTGCAGATGAAAGCCCAGCAAGCGAGCTTCGCCAGTATGTTTGGCCAGGGTGCGGATTCGGACTCAGACGAAGATAGTGAGAGCGCCGATGGCGATGCAAGCATGCTGGACGCTGATGGGTCTGAAGAGGAGGAAGAAACTATCTCATTCGGCACGTGTATTGTTTGCCAGGAGGATCTGAGCAGTACGAGTGCTGCATCTGGCAAGCCATTCGGTGCGCTGGGCTTGGTTCAACCGAGTCGGTTAATACGAAGGCATCCTGATATCCAAGGTGGATCTCTTAATGAGGTCCTTGTCGCCCCGGAGTCGATGGATCGTGCTATAAGTTCAAATCCGATAGCGTCAAATGGTGCCTCTGGGTCTGGTTTATCTAACACCCCCAGCCCTACGTCTTTCCCACCCCCACAGGCAGACTTGCTTGATGCCCGGTCTACATCTCAAAACTTCGAAGGCTTTCCCTCTAATTACACGCGTTTCGGGCTTCACGGCTCTGTCTGCAGTCATTTGATGCACCTTGACTGCTTCCAAGTTTACAGCGTTTCCATAAGGCAACGGCATCGTGCCCAGGCCACAAGGAATCACCCCGAATGCATCCCTAGGAAAGAGTTTATCTGCCCTCTTTGTAAGAGCCTCGGCAATGTCATCTTGCCTGTAACCCAGTCGGACAAGAGGACGCAGCTCAATCCTGTACCGTTTCCGGATTGGATAAGGGCGGCTGGGATACACATTCTGAAGAGCAAACCTGACCCTCTCCTAGATTCGCTCCAGTTTCGCAATGGCACGGGCGAATTCGTGTTCTGGAGCGCTCAGGACTCTGGATACTCTAGCGTCGTGAGGAAGAATGCCGACAAGGATAAGATGGATGCTGCCGATGGAGCCAAGATGCTTGACACAGTGATGGTGACATCGAAGTCAATTTCACAGCAAACCCGACACTTACGTGACAGAGTCGAACCTGAACCATCGGAACGCGGCGCTGGGATCTACCTTCCTGAGGAGCTAGTGGGTTACACCATCGCCTCAATGGAAATCGCCCAGAGAGGTGTTGGGGTAGATACCTCAAATTCTGGAACCGCAGGAGGAACGATGATGGCCGATGCTCTGTCAGAATCACAAACACTTATGATCAGAGGCCTCTTGGCTTGTTTGACAAAGCTGGTTGCTTTGCAGTTCAAAAATCGACCAGATGAGGGACGGGAGGCAGTGAGGCAGGCCATCATCAAGAGATTATTGCCCGAATGGAGCAGGTCCTCGCTTACATCGTTTTCGTATCCCTTGCTTCTTAGGGACCCGTTTACGATATTAGTGGAAACCGCCGCTGTAGCACCTGAGATGCTTCGGCATGTGCTCGTACTAACGTACTATGCCTCTCTTGCCCGCGCAGTCATAGGGCTTGTTTACATTCTCAACAAATCACGAACTCACAACACCTCGCCAGTTCCGCGACGGGCCCACGAAGACATATTTGGCGATGTTCGTATGTTCTTCATGTCCGTTGTCCGACATTCGCCAGTCTTCGAACACACGGCGACGATGGCTTTCGACACTTTCGGTGAAGCAAAAATAGAAAAGTTGCTGTACACCTTCACCCTGCCTTTCCTCCGCAAAGCAGCCATCTTGTGCCGCTCCGTCCTTCCGCTGGCCTTTCCCACACCGAATTTCGGAAACAGCAACATCTGCGAATACAACCGCCTACTTACGATGCTGGGCATCCCCCCACTCTCCGACCTTCCTCACCAAGACACACTGCAAAACGCTCTTTCAGGCTGGTGTGCTCATTATGGCCATTCTCACTCTGCGGCACAGCTCAACTGCGGAGTACTTTTGGACTACCCTGTTACCTATCGACTGGCGAGATTACCTCTTGTACTTGATAGCCTGTTTAACCGGCAGGACAAGGCATTGATGTGCATGAACTGTGGAACCTTCGCAGTCGATTGTGCTATCTGCCTGATCTGTGGAACAACAGTTTGCTTGCAGAGTAGTTGTTGTCTTGATGACGATTATAACAGCCGTGGAGAATGCAATATGCATGCTCGAGAGTAAGCGATACCCTTCATGATTTCACATTTTGTACTTACCGGTTCTGACAGTTGCGGGGGCACCATTGGAATCTACTACTGTGTCAAGAGGTGTTCCGTACTCTACCTCAATTCAGGGAATGGTACTTTCACGCCTTCTCCGTATCTGGATGCACATGGCGAAGTGGACTTATCAATGAGGTAAATATATCTTTTGGGCTCTTCTCCTCGTATTCTAACCTTGAATAAAAATACAGTAGACGGGGCCGTCGACAGTTTTTGCATCATGCAAGATGGGAGGTTATCCGCAAAACGTGGCTCTCCCATGGTATTCCGAGCATGGTCGCTCGAAAGCTTGAAAGCAGCATGGACTCAGGGGGTTGGGAAACATTGTAAATTGTAAACTAAATAAAGCCTCATGATCGAGGTTTCATTTCTACGTCACTGAACTCGCAACTTGCATCTTGTAGCACTATTCATTTACATAAATATCCGTCTTGCAGTTTGACTCTTCGTTTTTAGATTGTGTAATTCATAGACAGTCAAAATCTGCCTCTACGTTCTTCTCTGGCTCTGCTTACCTGCTGCTCTCGTGTCCAAGTTTTATAGGTCTGTATAGGAGACTATTCTTTATGTAATGTAAAACTGACCAACTCTCCTTTTTCTCCTCTCTGTCTCTAGATTTCTCTCCACAACACCGCGTCTAGCCGTTCCAGACCGTTCTCACTACCTCTGTTATAGTATCCAGATAAACCACGGGGGGAAAAAAAATCCCCCAAAAAAGTGCGTACCAATGTTTCCGTTCATTTGTCTGTTTTGACCGATATCGTTGCTTCCCCTACAGTCTCTTTGTCGGCCAGGCCTTTCTTAAATCCTGTTTCAGCATGTCTAGGGCAATCTCATGTTTGCCACCTGAGGACTCGCTGGCGTCCCCTACTTCCCTCGGTTCTCCTACCAATACTGTCGCCTCCCCTACTCCCGTCGTAGGCTCCAAGGCAGATCTCGTCACCCAAGATGATGATTGGAGCCGCCTGACCAAATTCTACCCCAACGCCATCACTGACTTCTATGGGTCCGGAACGCCTTGCATCTTCAAGAAGGGCCCAACCTGGCCTGTCGCCAGTGGTCCTTACTCTCAGAAGATCGTCCGTGCCGCGCGCCCCATTTACAACCACCCAATGCAGCCCATCTGGCGCAAGACTGCATGGGCTATCGTCGACTTGCTCGACTCGCTCGAAGTCAAGTGGAACGCGGTTGATCCGCTCGCTTATGCGAATGCGGGTGAGGAGGCGTTGATCTGCGAGTTTGTCATCTGCATCGCCGTCCTGCCTGGCTCCCTTGCATACGACGCTGCTGTCGCTGCTGCTGATGCCGTCAACGACATCCTCGTCGTAGGTAGGGTCTACTCTACAAATGAACAAAACGTCTAATTATTTTTTCCCCTTGTCTTTGCCTTCTAGGCTGCTGGCTTCCCTGATATCGAGGTCGCCTTCATCGAGTCAGGCTACCGTGGCAAGGCCCCAGGCTTATGAGCTTCGACCCGACGCTCGACTTGCAGGACCTTCCCGCCATTCGCAAGCTCTTCACGCAGTTCGACTAAAGACTCGAACCTGAGTCTTTGCCCATTGAAACTTTTGTAACTTCACTTCAAGGGAACATATCTATGCTGAGGACGATATGAATGTCCCTGGGACACATTGGCCGGTCCATGATGATAATTGAACGATCTACAGTATATCGGTACTTCTCGACACACCCTCAGTCTTTGACGTCAACCATGTGTGTCAAGGAATGCATGTAGACCGTATCACTGACGTGAAGTGTGCTGTGCCTCTGCAACTCATTTACAGTGTATGCAAAGGAAGCCATGAAGCTCCTGTCAAGCCCAGAGGAGCCGTTAGGCCCGTTACTTGAAGCAAAAAGAGAGAAAGGTATCGGGTTGTCGCTGAGCAAATGGATAAAACAATTTTGAGTGAGATGAGGTGAATGAGCGTGCGAACACAAACCTGGGCTCTGAGGATATGCATGAACTACAGTATACAAGGGCACGCTGTACTTTGTTGTTGTCAATATAATGTCGTCCAGAACGCTTTTCATCCCTAAGAAATTGCTTTAAATATTTTGCACTGGTTTCCCACAACACATGATATGGAGGTGCGTTGAACGGATAGCAGGCTATAGAGTTGAGGTATTGTTCTTCTCTATCCAATATCGGCTTCAAGTGACTAGGGCCTTGGAGAGAAGCGATCATTTTTGCAAGGAAGTTCAGAGGCATCAATCCCTCGCCTCCTTGGTTTAACTTCCATCGGGCGCCCTTGAGAAGGGAGATTGATGGTCCGTCTTCGGTTATTGCCTCTGCGACGACTTTCTCCAGTTCGAGACGTTTAGTTGGGTCAGGAACACTTTGCACTGGATAAAATACGCAGAGCAAGGCTATGCACACCCACATTTTGCTTCCCTCAGCGTATCCGAGCAGAGTCAAGAGGAGCTGGAGGAGGGGGGCGCCGTCGTGATTGTATTTATCGAGGACGGTATTCATGAATGTGTCAACTTTTGAGAGATGAAACCTAAAGAGATCTGTTTCTCGGAACGCCTGACATGCTCGTTAGCATGGAAACGTCTGGCTCGACCATTGAACCATACCTTTGATGATTCAAGCCGTTGAAGGAGATAATCTATGGTGGTGGCAATGTCAGCCCATAATTCTTCATCGATGTCGTCGCGCAAGAGCAAATCCAGTAGTGGTCCAATGTCATGATCGCGAACAGCGGAATGTAATGCTTCACTTGGCAAAGCACTCCAGAATAGTGCCTTGTAATATAGTTGGCAACTATGTTGACATAGCGCATGGTATTTTTTGAGTTTGCAATCACACTCAGTTCTGAAGAATGGACCAAATGAGATCGCAAGAACCATCAAATAAAGTGGTGGGTATACCTTTCCATCGTGGGGATCTTGTGTTGATCATTCCCATTGCAATATCGTTATATGCCTTTTGTAAGTCCACCCAATATTCTTTCGATCTCTGGGCATCTAAGAGGAAGTCTGAGAAAGAGGCGTGCAAGAATCGAGGGAAGACCATCATGAATGGGTTATTCTTGTCCTCGCAAGAAATAAGGGATCGAAGGTCCGTCAACTTGACCTCAACATCGCCAGGCTCCCAAGAAAGTACAGCTTCAACGAATGTCGTTGTAAGAATGAACGTCGGCGTGCTGTTGAAGGGTAATCCTTGTGGTCCTCTGTGGCAGGCTAACAGGATGTGCAGGAGCTTTTTCAGGTCAGATCGCTCTGTCCGAACACGAGACAAGATATGACGGTACAAGTCATCCAGCTCCGCGAATGGTGAATCGGAGGTGGAAGAGAGGCCAAGGACAACGTCTAGACGTTTCTGAGGCCTTTCGTATGTGGTTTCGATGTAATTCATGACTGTTCGGGGGTAAATGAAGTTTCCAGAAGATTTCGAAACTAAGGTCCGAATGACCTCTTCTCCAGGCCAGGATGTGGCTATCTTGGATTTGAGAGGGTGTGTTCTTTTGATCTCGTCAAATTTATCGTCAAGGAATAAGCGAATGTCGTCCAAGGCCTTAAGATCTTTCTTTAAGTTCACGGAAAGTGTGACCGCTTTCAAAGCAGGTCGATCGAAGGTGCATTCGATGTCATGTTCTGGTCGACTTAGAACGAGGAACTTGAGTTTCCCAGAGAGGAGGGACGCAGCCGAGCCAATGCTCGTTAATAGTTGCTGCTGAGCGTTTCGACCTTCACATTCGTCAAGACCATCAATAATGATTACTCGCTGTGTTACGGTGTCGAGGTTTGGAAGAGAGTTGAGAGGTTCGATGATCAGCTTGTGCGACTGAGTAGGAACCGACTGTTGGAGGATGAGAGGATTTCTCTTCACGGCCGTCGCGATGTAGGGTTGGAGCTCTGGTAAAGAATATGCTAGCTGGTACGTGATCGTCGAAATGAGCAACTTCTCCGTGCATCGGCTGGGAGCCGTCCTGAAAAAGAAGAAACTGGCTCCCAGCAGCCCTTCTGCGGATATGAGCTCCGCAAAGGATCGCGCAAGGGCGGACTTTCCAACACCGGCAGGGCCAAAAATCCAAGTGATGAAGGAGGCTTGATCAGCGTTTCGCGACCAATCTACCAGTCTCTGAAGGATAGCTGTTCTCGTCCCTGGATGGCAAATTGGCGGATTTTCGAGGCCATTGGTATCGTGAGTCGCATCTGGCGCGATGTAGTTCGTGAAATATCGGTCGATAACTTGAATTCAGCCCAGAATAAGCATACTGTCGACATGATTATCATCAAAACACGAAATCTTTCACCTTCACCGTAATCAACTGGCAACACTCCAGTCTGGTTTACATTCGTGAAAGACCCTCCACTGATAATAAGTGAGGAGTTCGAGAACATGGACGTGAATAGTCTGTTCACAATCCAGTTTTGAACGTTCAATCATGTGTAGATGACTGGGCTTCCCACACAAATCCCCAACCAGGTGCAGAACCGAGAAGAGTCGTCGGCGGCATGTCGGTGGTCGCATTGGGTGAAGTGAAGTCTGCGTTGGCGCAGGTTATTTCTGCCCATTAAATAAGTCGTAGTTCTGAGGTTCATAGTCGCTTTCAAAAAGTTGTGATCTGGGCAATTGGTTGGGAAACATGAAGACAACATGAAGACTTCCGTCCGCCCTGTTTTTCGAATATGACGACAAACCGGGCCGGACGTTCTGCACCTGTTTCGTCCGCGACATCGTGCCAGTCTGTATCCTTTGTTCTCTTTCTTCGTGGTTTTCGAGCCGTCGCGTCTGTCTAGCACGGAATACAACCACGGCTACCACAATTTAAGCCTTCATCGCTACTCCCCTGGAGAAACAGCGGCCACGACACCAGCGTGTGATCCCAGGGCAGAGGTTGGTTTAAATAAAAGGTCTGACGTGTCGTTGACCTTGCACCTTATCCTTCTGCATTTTTACCAGCCAGAATGACCGATAAGATGTCTGAAGACCAAAAAGTTCGCGTAGTAACGCCGGAAAAGGCGGCAGCCAACTCCAAGGATGGGGAACACGACCAACCTCCACCAACCTTCGGGAAGTTGTCGGTGCTGATGCTGGCACTAGCAGTGGTGGCATACATGTATCAGGTACGTGTAAAATAACAATAATAAGCGAAGTGTATCTGTCTGATGAGACTGCAGACAAAATTGCTTGCTCCATTCTTTGGAAGAATCCCAAAGCAAGAACTGACATTGGACAGTCGGTTCGGGTTTGGGAGTGGTGCACAGGGCAACGTTGAAATTCAGGCGGACATACCAAAGAGGAATGAAATAGTGGAGGCATTCAAAGTTTGTTGAACCGCTCCTTTTCGACTGCTCTTGGTAACATTCCCCGCAGCATGCCTGGTCAGCATACGGTTTGTCTTATTTACCTTTACCAAGCCATGTTGCCCTCATTACCATTGCCTGGGTTTAGAGAGAGATGCCATGGGTAAAGACGAGTACCACCCTCTGTCCAAGACGGGCTCTGATCTGGTCCAATCCGGAGGAATTGGCTACATGGTCATAGACGCAATCGACACCATGCAAATAATGGGACTACAAGACGAGTATGAGCGCGCAAGGGACTGGCTCGTGAATAGCCATACCTTCGACAGGGACGGAAACTTCAACACGTTCGAGGCGCGTCCAATATCACTATCCCTCGAACATTCATTGTCTGACCATATATTAATTAGACAACAATTCGTGTCCTCGGGGGTCTCCTCACAGCTTACCACCTATCCGACGAAGATCCCATATTCCTGGAAAAGGCCAAGGAGCTTGCAGATCGTATGCTGCCGGTATTCGAGACTTCGTCCGGCCTTCCGCTTTCTATGGTCAACCTCAAAAAGCGCAAGGGTGTTGACGACCCAAATGTTGCTGGCCTGGTCAGCACTGCCGAAGCCTCAACTCTGCAACTTGAGCTGAAGTATTTGAGCTTTTTGACCGACGACGATAATTATTGGGACAAAGCTGAAGGGGTAATTATTTCCTTTGCTCAGCCAGGCTTGTCTTGATCCTACTTCAGGTCATGAGAGTTATCAAAGCTTCTAATTTGCCTTCAGGGCTGGCACCTATATACATCAGGTTGGTTCTTCCAAAAATTTCTGCAATCAGATACCAATGCCAGTGTTTAGTGCAGAAACAGGTCAATTCTTGTTCTCGGAGATTCGCTTAGGCTCAAGAGGAGACTCATTCTACGAATACCTTCTGTAAGCCCACCTTTTTAATCTTTTGCAGTGGTTGACTCGATTGCTAGGAAGCAGTATCTGCAAACGGTCATTCTTACGCTTGCTCGTCAAGCCAATTACTTATCATATTAACAGAGCAAATCCGAACCAGCGTATCTCGAAGTATGTACTTAGCTTTATCCTATCGGTTCTGCTAACCAAGTCGTTAAAAAATCAGATGTATAAACAAACCATGGACGCTATCCACACCACACTCGTACAAAAGGGTATCAACAAAGGTTTAACATACACTACCGAAGTCCTTCCTGAACGTCAACAGAACGGAGAAGTGTAAAGCTTTCGCCTCTAATCATTGATCTTTCTCATGAAATTTGTTTGATCAGACAATGGCGACTTTCACCCAAGCAAGACCACCTGGTCTGCTTCCTCGCAGGCTCTTTGATGTTAGGAGCAACAACGACGGGCGCCGCCGGTTCCTCGGTTTCTGTGCCGCCTCGCCCTACCGAGCTAACTGCAACAGGACGAAAAGACTGGCAATTTGGTTATGAATTACTGGAGACGTGTATCGATACCTATAAAACCCCAACGTAAGTGTTAGCCTTTGTATAAGCTGTGTAAAAGTGCTGACGTAGCTCTGCTAACAGTGGGCTCTCACCAGAGATTGTTTATTTCTATACTCCTGAAAACGCCGATGTCGCTGATAAGACAAGAGATTGGTATATCAAAGGAAACGAGTATGTCTTTTTCTTCCATTCTTTCGACGATAACTGACGCCATGCACCATAAGGAATCGCGCTCATCCTTCTTATGATGCTCGTTACATTCTCAGGTAGTTCATTTCCCGACAAATTTCTCTTTGTGGCCTCATTTCATTGCAAAATAATTAGGCCAGAGACCGTCGAATCCCTCTTCATCGCCTACCGACTGACCGGAAACCAAAAGTACCGCGACGAAGGGTGGAAAATCTTCCAATCCATCCAGAAGTTCTGTCGCGTCGAGAGCGGAGGCTACACATCGATTCTGAACGTCGACGACGCTGAGAGCGAGAGGATGGATAAGATGGAGACTTTCTTCTTGGTTCGTGATTTCTGCGTTCTGGTCTGTTCTAGCTCGCTGATTGGAACGCCGTAGAGTGAAACACTGAAATACCTTTACCTGTTGTTCTCTGATGCAAGCCTGCTACCACTAGATCGTACGTGTCCCTTTGACTCATTTTTTTGGTCTGAGACTTAATGGATGCTTTTGCATAGAATATGTCTTCAACACTGAAGTAAGTACCCTCTCTCCATACGACTTCTATATCTAACTCTCATCCCATTACCAGGCGCACCCACTACCTATCTTCGCACCTTCCGGCCGGACAGGTCACTTCTAAAACTTGAGCACATCTGCAATGTAACCAAATGGATGAGCAACCTATCATGTCATAAAATACCTATAATTACGATATACATATCCTTTACAACATGGGCGAAAATGGTACATTAGACTGTCCTCATCATCATCGTCATATCATATCGACTCGCCGTACAGAACGAAACCCAAAAAGTCGACTCCTTCAAGGTCCGGCCAACCACGCATGCTGGGTCGCCAAGTCGAGGTCACCATACATATCTCCGACCATTTCGCGTTTCTGGCGTTGTGTCTACATATCGCAGTCAGACAGGCGTGGACATGAGCTATGAGTTTCGGACTTGCCTCCATGATGGACACTTCGATGCTGTCCTGGACAACCAGGCGATAAACATTCACTGGTCGAGTTTGGCCAATACGATGTACGCGAGAGATGGCTTGCTCCTAAGAGCGGTATCTGCACTCAGACGATGTTTGTTTTGAAATGTCTTGAACTTGAACTCACCTCGGTGTATGGATTCCACCATGGTTCTAGCAGAATGACATTGTTGCAGGACGTGATATTAAGACCTATAAGAATAATTGAGAAATGAATTCTGATATTGCAAATGAAGAAAATATGAACGCACCTGTACCGCCAGCCAAGATCGATATGATGATCACACTGCATTCCTTGTCTGTCGCAATTTTCTTCAATGCCTTCTGCTGATCCTTCGAGTCCATTGCACCAGTATCTGCAAGAACAGTCAAGTTAAACCTTAGACGATCGAGAACATACGCACATTCAGTCCAACAAATCTTAGCTCGAGAGAGAGCTGCCGTTATGGAAGGGATCAAGCTGGTGAAGTGTGTCTGATATACGAAAGGTTGGTCGTGTTTGAAGAATTAAAGCAAGATATAACGCACGAAAATGATCGTTTTCTGGCCCCTGCACTGCTCGAGGACTCGCATCATTGCTGCCAGCTTGGAGGACAAGTAAGAATGATTAAACATGCCCTGCACCGCTTTGGGGCATTCGCTGACAGCAAAACCAGAAGGTTCAATCAAGTTGGTCCTAGATCGTATGTTAAGTTTGAAAAGTTGAACAGCAACTTTGTCAGAGAAACACACTTCGCATTAGCCTCGTCTTTTTCTAACTTCAGATCCATTGCCAGCTTAAGAGGAATGAGATTGGGGTGATCACAAGCTGAATGAAAGTGTTAGTGACTCGCGAACCGGGCTTCGTTTGAATGGTTCTTACCTTGTCGGCGTCGTATTAGCTTTGCAAAGATCGAGAGTGCGGCCTCTTTGACTCTCTTATAAACATATCTTTCTTCAGCAGATAGGTAAACGTCAACGATGTAGTCAGTGCGCGGCGGCAGTTCGACAAGGACTTCGCCTGTTTTCGAGTCGGTTTTAGCTCGGAAGATGCAGTAGTTTTCTTTCAGAAGCTGTTCATGAAGAATATTGAGCAGAGAATATCAACGAACGCCGACGAAACCCACGTCAAATAGTCTTTGGGATACAGGATTAGTGATGGGCCCTTTCTGGTTTTTCTTGTAGATCTTGCGCTGGTACGTCTCCAGGTTATCTACACCTTCGTGTGTTACACCCAGGAACTTATAGAGAGGATAGAAATCAAGCAGGGAGTTCTAAGGGTATGGTTAGTTCTGGTTTGTCATCTATGGCTCGAGGAGCTTTACCTGAGCAGGAGTGCCAGTGAGGCAGAGTGCATGGCGCTTTTTCACGGCCCATACAGCCTGGGCGGTCTTCGTCTTTGGATTACGATATTTGTGAGCTTCGTCTTCAGACAAGTCAAAAAATGAGTCATAGTATCGAAGTAAAGGACCCACCGTCGACTTTTCGCCACCATAGGTGATGAAACAGTGGCGCTGCAGATTTTAGGCTGGAATTTTTTTCAAACGCTTCATGTTGAAGTAGGAGTTGTGCGTATGTAACGAGCTAACGAAATGTGAGAACCTCTGAAGCCCGAGAGAAGAATGAAAGCTTACCACAACGTCAGCATCTGGCTCTTGGTAAATGAGAGGAGGACGTAAGTGACAAGATTAATCTGATATTGGAAGGCGACGACTTACGAAGATTACTAGAACAGGAGCCGTAGTAGCAAACTGCCAAATGAGGTGCAAATTTCTTGAGCTCCGACACCCATTGATTCATCAAGCCTTTGTTAGGTACGACAACTCTGAATCAAGGAATCAGAAATGAAAGTCGTCCGAAAGAGTTCAATCCTCACAAAGTGGCCCGCGCTCCTTCGAAGGTTTCAGGCGCTGGGTTTGTCAAAATGAGGGCGATAGTAATGACAGTCTTTCCTAGTCTGCCCAAAAAATCTATCAGTCCAATGGATTTCCTTCAAGACAGTGATGACCTACCCCATGTCGTAGGCAACGACATACCCAACGTCGTGGATAACGTCCGTCCCACAGACCTTCTCTCCCGACTCTCGACGCACAAGCCGTTGAAGATCCTCTGCTTGGAAATCCTTGAGCTTTTGTCCATTCTTGAATACTCCAGCGGAGCCCTCAAAATGCAAGGCTTGAAGCTGACGAGGCACCGCATCAAAGCACTCCACCGCTAGGTCCATCTCATTCGACTCATAGACCAATGGACGAGTGCTACGAGCCCGACTTCGTGATGAGCGGTTGTTTATAGCTTTAGCGAGCTCCATGATGTCGTTAGAAGGGAGCTTATCGGTTGGCTTGGTCCCATCTTTCTTGGCTGAAAATTTCCGGGCAGTCGAGGGCCTGGAGGGACTTAACTCGTCGATGCCTCCAGGGCTGAAATCACCGAAACCATTGGGAATGAAGCTCGACCGCCTCGGTGGTATATCTTCAGGGCTTGGATAGGTGCCAGCATGAAGCTGCTGAGTGGAAGGAGGGGTCAAAATATTGGTCCGAGCCTCTAGCTTAACGGGTTGGGTTCGTAAGGAATTTAATTGAAGGCCCCTCCTAAGGGGTGAGCCTTGATGCTCAGACGTCTTCGTTGGTGGCTTTCTAGTGCTTGGAGGAGGAGTGGCGAGACTCGATTGAGCTCTTGGCGTGATAGTTGAGCTCTGAAAAGCAGATCCACGATTGGGAGAGTCGTCGGTTTCGCCAGCGAGAGGTGGATAAAATAGAGAGCGCTGCTCATCTTTAACGATTGTGCCCTGAGTTGCGGCTCGATTACTCGACTGAGAAATGGCAAAAGGGTCGACTCGTAGCGGATGAGTCGAAGGCGTTGGGCGCTGTTCTGGATTGGCAGAGGAAGATGGTTCTCGCTTTGATTGGTTGGGGTTTAAAAACGGATTATCATCAAAAGGTCTGGGAACTGGGGCAGGAATGGCGTTATTCGATTCTTGAGAACGAGGTACAGTCCAGGCTAGTGACTGAGGCGGCCTCTCGGGGGTAACTGGGGAAGTGGACCAATGAAGTGCTTCTAAAGAGGGGTAGGATACTGGCTTGATGTCTTTCTGGGTGTTATTCTAGAGGTCTTTCCTTCAATTGTCAAGGCAAGGCTTAAGTCAGACGCGTACTTACACGTCGAGGAGGGGTTGGCGACGGCGAAAACTGTCCTAGCACGGGTGCACGGTGGCTTGGATTTGGAGTAACATGAGTAGACAAAGACTATCGCATATTTTAGTCGAGCTCAGGATTAAGATGTAGGTGTTAAACTGACTTTGTGCATGAAAGGAATGTGATCCTGCGTCCCTGGACGCAAAGCATTGCTAGTGGTAGTGTGCCGTTTATCTTCTGACCGTGAAAAACCTGATGGAAGACCGTTGACCATCACCGCGTCAATCGAAAGCGTGGATCGTTAACCAGAACGATCCCAAGTTCACTGAGAGTAAAGAAGAGGAATGCCGGAGACGCGCTTTTATAGCAAGTCGAGTGGCCCAGCATTTCTTTGTAAACCCTAACTAGGCTCAGAAAGGTGAACGTTGCAAAGCATGCACTGCATCGTGCAATATTGTTCCTTTGTCATTCCAGTGTTTGTTTTCTTGAATTAGGCTCTGCCACTGCTCAGCCAAGACAGTGCGTACAATGAGGGCCACATCGAGTTGAAACTCGTGAACATGCCATACAAACGAGTCCGTAATTGCGCGTGTTCATGGTGGCAAAGAAAAAAGGGGGTCGTGGGAGTTGCATCTAGACAACAGGGTTGAAGTTCCTTTCTATATCAAGCAGTATGTGATGTTGAATTATCAGTAGCTCTCCGTTCAAATTGTCTGGACCTAATGCAGGGCCTTGCTTCAATTCATTACTGTATCGACGACGACCACAAATAATGATACATACATATCACATAATTATTTCGTACATTTCCTTCACAAGTCAGCCCCAAAAAATCTTAACTTGGCCGCTTTAACCTTCTTTCGTGGCTCGATCGCAGGAGTCAAACGTAATCAGAGGATAAGAATCGAGGACGCAGGATTCACACAGGCATTACACTGAGGTGAAATGCGGATTGGAACCTTGAAATCTTCTCAAGTGGTCTGGACAGAACCGAGATACGGTCGTTAGTCCAGCCAATAGAAGTGAGAAATGGGCGGATCTCAAAGCTTAAAGACCGGTGGTATGAGCAAATTCAACTGAATTCGACGATCCAAGAACAAACACACCTGATTTTAGTTATACCCTTGAAAGAGAACAAGACAGCTGCAAAAAACAAAATAAAAAACAGAGACACTGGATATCACCACTTTAGTAACTTGACCTGCCAAAGCTGTGAATTCAATCACACCTTGTTTCTGATGAATCACCCTCGCGAGTTTCAATAAAATGTGCTGGAACACTTGTTTGAACCTTGACACAACGAACCTCCAATGAGCCGAATTGGGAATCCCGCCTGGGGGCGGTGGGGCATTGATCGCACCACCTAGACTACGACGAGAATGAGGCATCGGTGAAGGTGATGGCGGGGAAGTCCCCACGTCAGAAGCCCTGGCGCCCTGGATGCGCTTGCGACAGCTCGATGCTAGACGCCTGTTTATTTTCCTGGACAAGGCATCGAGATCTACCATGTCACCCCCAGTAGTTGAAGGCTTTTGGACTTGAGAAGTCGGTTCTCGTTTGATCAGTGTCGCAAATATTACTGGCGAGTCATCAGCAGAGAGACACCCGTGGCCGACTATGTCACCGCCAGTAGTTGAAGGTCTTTACATTTGAGAATTCGGTTCTCGTTTGACTGGCGTCTTCATTACAAATACTACTGGCGACACATTAGCAGAGAGAGATTCGTGGCCGACTATGTCACCGTCAGTAGTTGAAGGACTTCGCATTTGAAAAGTCGGTTCTCGTTTGACCTTCGTCTCGGAGAGAGACCCGTGACCGACTAAGTCACCGCTAGTAGTTGAAGATTTTTGCACTTGAGAATTCGGTTCTCGTTTGACCGTTGTCTTTGGCGCAAATATTACTGGCGACGCATCAGCGGAGAGGGACCCGTGGTCGAATATGTCACCGCCAGACGTTGAAGGTCTTTGCTTCCGAGAAGTCGGTTCTCGTTTGACTGGCGTCCTTGTTGCAAACATTATTGGCGACACACTAGTGGGGCGAGATTCATGGTCGTCCTATTAGTAATGGTGGAGGAAGAGCAACATAGTCAGCTTGAATGGGCAACAGATAAGGAAGACAAGACTAACAAGCCGCTCACAGCTGTCAGAGGTTCGGGTAGACGTATTTCTCTTTGATGACTTAGGGCTGCTATCAGGCGTACGATAGTTTCTTCCAAGGGTCTTGAAGTCGAACGACATGGCAATGTAAGTGAGAAAAGCGGGTAATTGGTGAACAAAATCTAGACGAACCTAGTTTTATATCTGCATTTAAGTCGAAGAATTTGAACAACATCGAGTCTGTGATGCAGGTCGAGGTAACCTTTGTCGGAGATTTATTTTTGTAATAGTCACGCGTTACCATGCGTTACAACGGCTCAGAACTTGCCAACACAAAGCGGTGCGGGTCACGCGTTGTCACGATTTGGTCACTCATACAACAACACCCCAACGGAGACCAAAACGCATGAATAAACGCGCAATTCTGGCATAGAATGCATCAGTAAATCATCTCCTACTATTTATACCATGTAAAGTATTTAATTGCGGCTGTAGGGAGACAAGGCATTTTGAGGCATCGGGCATTGATTAAGCATCAACGGTCCGGCCCGTGTGGCAACGGCGTTACAGCCCCGTCACAACGGACTTGCCGTTGTCACTGCCGATTGAAATCTCCGACATTGAGAACTTCCTGTCACAGGTCTGTGCTTTGTGATTTCACGAAGGCAAACTGAAAGGAACAGGACATGTGGTATGTTCCAAATGTTATGACGTAAACTTTAAAGCCGTGGTAGTCGTCGATAATTAAATTACTGACCCTTCCGTTATAGACAGCTTAGTCGAATTTCGTAGTGGCGACCCCGGCATGAGCACCAGATTTTCCAGAGTGGAAGACAGAAAAGCCATTACACCCATAGAATTTACCCGAGCCAGGCAAAGCTAGGTGAAATAATGTTTGATGCCTATGATCATTCGATGGGAGTATTGCCTGCGGCTGAGCCAAGGTGTTTCAGCACTCTTATCTTACACAAAAACACTTTCCTGCGAATAGGATCAGGCTACAGAGACGCACCTCCTGATCATATGGGCAACATCACGATTTGTGTCTCGATGTGCAGCTTCGATTTTGGCATTGCAGAAGAGAAGGTCGTTGAGGAGAGTGATCAGGGTGTCAAATATTACTCGTTGGCAGGGTACAATTCACATAGAGTCGAACCTGTCATAACCCATACCTGTCATAATCCATACACCCCCATAACCCATAGGTTTTGGCCGCTACCAAATCGAAATCTACACCAAAATTGACCTCTCATAACCCATAACCTCCAGTAACCCATAGCTTAGGCCGTCCACCGAGGGGTATGGGTTAAGACAGGTTCGACTGTAATCTTGAGGACGTCAATTACCGAACAAGAGGCTACCAAGTAACGAGATAGCAAATTATGGCATTGAGACTGGTCTTCGAATGGTTCGGCCGCCAAAAGCACTGTCAAAGTCCCAGCAACGGAGAGTTATTTAATTCACAATTTCACATCCCAGGTCTATGGAAGAATATGCATAGAAGGACGTGAAGATGCCAGTCCAGGTGACAGCGCTATCTCTGATGTGCATTCAACAGCGGAATTCGAGATCAAGTAAAAGTCAAATGCGAGAATGAAGCGTCTGGTCTTGATGACGTTCTGGTCATGGCTTGGTGGTGCATAGCCTAAGATAATCGAGGGGACTCTGTTCAGAAATGGCGTCACTGAGGCGGTTCGCTTGCAGTCGGAACATAAACTTGAAACTCAGACTACCAAGATTCCCACAAAAAAGACGGTCACGGACCGACATACTTGACGCGTCTAATAATTTTCTTCTTCTTCATGATCCTCCTTTTCCCCAGTCGTGAACGCCGAGTATGAAATGGTAGTGCTTCACGTGTCGGGTCACTGCTACTCAACGTCTTCCTTGTGGTTTTGAATGCCAAAATTAAATTCTGAGCAAGGCTTCGAGAAGCCTTGTCGGCAAATGTTCACTGTTCAGGAGCTCATGGAACAAACTACTAGTATTATAACCTTGTCGACTTCATCTATAGCTGGGAGGCTGAACTGACTTCAGATTGTTATCGCCAACTCGCAGCTGGAGCGATGGGAGGGACATCGCATCGCGTCCACTGAACGATCTGCAAGATATTGATATAGAGCTCAGTCTTCAATCACAAACCGATGAGGATACTCTTCAAGTTTCTAGACATGTGTTACCTGGTCGTCCATTCCGAAGTTTCCATTCGTCAAATTCTCTTTGAGCGCAAGGAAGCCCAGGGTACCCCAGCTTAAAGACGCGGAAAAGGTAGAATGCGGCCCAAAAGCGAAAAGAACGAAAGAAGAAAAAATAAAGCACCGAAATCGTATTCTATCAACAATCACACCCCCGGTCAACTGGCGATATTCCCTCCATTATATACCCATTGCACTCCTCACTGCCAGTAGTCATCGGAGCCAGAGCCAGACCAGTTTCAGCCTGAGCCTACTCGCTGTGTAGATGCTGAGGCAGTCGACCAACTCTCGACGCTCCCTTTGGTGGATGACATGTTTAAAATTCCTATGCATTTGGCTATAAAGTTGTACAATGAGCAATTGTGTCTGACATATATATAAAGTCTCTAATATGTATGCAATCAAAGAACGTTTCTGCTAAACTCTATAGTAAGGAACCTGAAATATCTCTACAGGGGCGTTTGAAAGTCTGGGCTTTCTTCGAAGCGCTGGATGTAAGTGACAAATCTGAGAATTACGGACATATGTGGCTTTCAACGTCCTGATGAATGAACGCTAAGGGACGTGACTGATTTCAGTTTTACACCAATGGTCCTGCAGGTTAAATAAATAGAATGATAGTCAGCGTGTGTTCCTTCGAGGGACCGTTCAACCGGGACGATAAGGTAGGGAAATGAATGAAAAGATAAGGCTTCGACTGACTTGAACAAATGAACGTCAACTCGGAAATGTTTCCATCCGGACTTCTGTAGCTTGACGCGACGGGTGTTGGTCACTACTCCTTGTTCGGAGCTGATAGAATCCCGAGCCTGCACTGGCTGGGGAGTGGGTTCACTTCGTTCAGGCGAAGTAGCGCGTTTGGGAGGTTCGGGTTGTTCTAGAAGTGTGACGTCAAGTAGGTTAGCCATCGTCCAGTGCGAATAAGGGGAAACCTGCGCACCTAGGTATATCGAATGCTCGTCCCATGAAATCACAGTTGCTCCTCGCAACGGAGACGACCTCCTTTCCCCAGTAGCCATATACCAGTACGGCTTCGGGGCCTTCGGGGCACGCTTCTGACTGCGCCTCCTCTTCCTCTCGTCAAACACGTGCGGTGCAATGCCTCTGATCACCTCGCGCGGCGTAGGCTTAAAGTTGGCGATTGCTTCTGCCGTGGTGGCATAGACCGTCAGCACGCGTTTCGGGGGTGGTGTCGATGGGCCAGCGTCGACGACCGGAGTTTTCTCGACAGTAAACTCGGGATTGTTACCCTCTCCTTCCGGCTGGCTATTACGATCGGAGGACTCGGAGGAGGCTGAGCAAGATGGTGAGGTCGATTCCGCAGCGACGTCCATTGCTTCAGATAACCGTCCGATAAAATGCGCAGAGGTTATAGATGGGAGGGAACAATGAAGAAGCAACAAGGCAACCACGGCTTTTGTTCGGTGACTGCAGGTATAAGGTGACTTGGCGGCGCTAATGTGTAACGTGTTTTCGACTGACCTGCCGCATCAGGCACAGTTATCGTTGCTTTCATATAAAACGGTCTCGGATAAGATAAGAACGTTGAAAGCACTGCCGCCCTGATGCAGCATGGCAGAGATAGGTAAGCCGTCTTCGCAGCCCCTTCCAGACTAAAATTAGTTCTATTTCAAAATATGCCTCAAGGATACGACGAGCTTACCGGGATTTTGCAATTTCACCTACGACGTATGCAGTGCGCCATCGACGACAGGCATGGAAGCAAGCCATGCCGAGAACGTTCCGTCGCATTACGGTCATCGATGCAGGGTTGAAAATCTCTTCGTCCGTACACGTAAGGAGTTGATTGATGCCGCGTGTCATTTCATTACGGTGCGCCCGCTGATCTCGTCGATGTCTCTGCGATATTTCAGCGATTAGTATGTGAACGCAATCGACGTGCGAACGGAATTGAGAGCGAATGATTTAGCTTATTTCTGTAGGATAAGAAATGATTTGACGAACAAGGACCAGGGGAAGACCCTCCAACGGCAACAGGAGAAAACTGGCGAGTCGCGACTGCTTCAGCATCGCATGCCACAGGCAGTCGCCATGGAGGTTGGTGGAGGAAGACAAACTGAAGGAGGAAAAATTGTCGATCAGTTTCTTCGTTCCGCAGTTGTGACGATAGTGTAAGCAGCAGACAACTTAGATGCAATTACAGTGTAGTAGAGTGAATGAACATGGACGGTAGACAAAGCGAGATGGACAAAATGTGGACCGTAGAATATCAAAATTTATTCCGCTTTCTGGCACTTTTTGGTGCCATATCTTGCGGAGCTCTGAGGTGCGAATGACCCAGATGTCAGTCGCAAGAATGGTCGAAGAACATAGCACGTACTTCCGATTTTTACCCTTGATATCAGGTTCATCCACATCCATGCTCATGTTCTCCCTGTCGCCCAACTGAAAAGCAGCCCGCCTGCTCGCCATTCCACCGCCCAAACTCTTTTCCTTCTGCTTATCATGCACATATTTTAGATTCTCTTGCAGAATCTTCTCGTGCTCTTGCAGGTTAAACTTAGCAGCTGCGGAGTCAGCGGCGATTGAGTTAATTTTTGCATCTAGAGTGGCCAACACCGATGATGTCGTTGAAGCCCTGTTCCATTTTATCAGAAATGAAAGAATATTCGGATAGATGGTGTCGTACCAATCCTTCAATGCTGCGAGCACTTGTTCCAGTTTACCGGGCTCCAGGTCCCTTCCCATGGTGTACGAGACTTCCAGTTGTTCTTCCTTTTGATCGAGCTTGCCATTGAGCAGGTCGAGGTAGATTGCATCAATAATGAGATCCTCCAGTTCTCGCACGTTCGAAATATCGAGCGCTTTCAAAAGATCGGCGTATGGAAGAATCTAGCACACTTCGTAGGCGTAATTTCAACACAAAGATTGAGAGCTTACGCGTCGATCAGCCGCTAACGACACGATTGTCAAGTGCTTGAGCTTGATAATCTGGGCTTGGTTCAATGGTGGCAAATCGTCCTTATGCTCTGAACTCGTAAGTGCGAGATAACGGATTGGCATAGCAAGGACGTACGAAGGTAATCTTGGTATGTCTTATACGAGAACAATTGCAACAACGACAGGGACTTCCGGTGCTGTTCGTTTTTGTCCAACTAAACGCGTTTCAGACAACCCGAACCAAAACATTACAACAAATAGATAGCGCACTTCTTGTATGTTTGGTAGTTCCAATAGCTCCGAAAACACGAAAACTCCTGGAGCAGAAGTAGCGTCCTGGATCAGTTTGGCGGCAGCAGCACCTTTCAGTGATTTTGCCATCAACAAGAAAGGCTCCAATTTGGCGGAGAAGTTTGCAAGATCCATGACTTGGATGGCGAGAAGCTCTAGCCCTTTATGTCGTGTAGTGCCCGGATATTACGATGTTTGCAGATGGAGCGAAGGAAAGATGGTCTCTCCACTGTGATCAACGACGAGGTAGTGCCATCGTCCTTGAGACCAAACGACGCCAAACTGAATTCTGCATTTGGAAGCATCCACCCAATCTCAGTTGCCCAGCCTTCTGTTCGCGTTCCAATATTAAAGAGACACCATAGAACGATGTTGTTGGTATGTAATTGTTTTAAGCGTCGTGAGACCAGCGATAGCACTACTTTTTACAATTGGTGGCTTCTCAAGCAGAGGTGCTCTAGTTTGCCCGAGGTCATAATACGCAGTCATGATAACGATAACGAGCATTTCAATGGTCTCGGGGAATCTGACCTAAATATAATGGGCAAGGTTACAAGGTATTGCATTTGGATCTTTCTTCTAAAGTCTTTCTGAGAATACCCCTTTGGTGAGAGTATCTGTCCATTTGCTTCCGACACCTTTCCCAACCATGACATCGCTGTCTGCTATCTTTCTTTGAACAACCAAGCTAGGTACTATCGAAAAGCTTCTAAGTCGTCCGCTTTCCACAAGCCAAGAGAATGCCTGATCTATCGCACGGGAATAGGCAAAGGGAGGATAGCGGAGGTGAAGTAGGAGACGACGAGCGCCAATTCGTGAGAGAGCGTACGCATGGGTGCACTTGGGACTCGTAGACTCGTACAATTGAAAAGAAGTCTCGTCAATTAAAAATCCTGACAGCCCTGGTGACAAAACTCGACCGCGGCGCTCGTCAGACCAACAGTGCCCTAGATAACGATTTAGAGTTGATCACACCGGCAATAGAGGGACTGTACACACCCAAAAAAACTATGTCCCAGTCCTCGGGTAATAACGGCCACAGCACCCGAAGTTTATGGGCAATATCTATCTCCATATCCACGTCGTCCTCTAGGATAAAAGCTACTCCGGGACTGCCCGTCCTCAACTCATTGGCCAGGCGATGTATGATCGACAGATGCGAGTGCCAGCAAGCTATTCGGGCGGGGGTGAGAACAAGATACTCCGGGAGGCTAGAAGAAAAGTTCGCAAGACCACTGTTCTTCGTCGCACATGTGAGAGGTCGATAGGGTGGAGGTGAGGCTATCCTGGTAGGCGTTCCCAAAATATCAGAGCTCCACAGGTCAAGATGCTGAGAGGACATTGCAAGCTCGTCAATATCGCCAGGCCATACGAATTTAGCACTAGAATTGGTTGTCGGACTATCGGACGTCTTTCTATCTTCGCTGGCTGAGAAAAGTTCAGGGTTTTCCGTGCGAAGCAACCTCACCCAGTCTATTATTCCGCCAACTAAAGGGTCGTGTGCAGCTAAAGCATCTGTGTAGTTCCATTCTAATCCAAGAGCAAGACGCAGCTTTTCCATGTCAGCGCGCCTTGATGTTCGGTCAGGAAGTGAGATGACATTGATTTGTTGGACGAAGTCAAGTGGCTTTGCAGCTTTGTACAGCACGCGCAGGGTGAACTCCGGATGTTGAAGAGCCTTTAATAGCTTGACATCGGCCAAGAAGAACAACGTCGCTATGCATGACAAACAACACAGGACGAGAAGCAGTTTGCGAGGAAGATTGTATTTTGAGCTGAGACGGAAGGACAGCATGAGTTTGCTTGAGAGACTTCAGAAGCCCTAGAGTCAAACGCGCGTGGGTCGAGTGGGAACGAAGCAGATCGCTCAAAAGTTGTTTTCGTTGTTTTCGTCGTCGTCGGTGTCAACGTTGAACGAGTCAAAAAAATCGCAGCATATGTTTGACCCGTGTGAATAGGGATCTACAAAGCTGGGCGCAGCTCGCAGACGCAGCTCGCATCTCGCATTTGATGGGCTTAGTCAGGCGGCAAGTTCAACTTCCGCTCGGCTTCCCACAATCTCGGTGATGCCCATCAAAACGCGGATTAGATATGAGATAACCTCGGCAGCTGAATTCTCCACGTAATTTCTGTCGAATTTAGTCTAGCTAGACACGAAATAGTTTAGAATCATTATTTATACATTTATCAACAGATATAAAAAAATTCTGGTCGCTGATGCATTTTTCTGGTTGTTTTCTGCTTAGCTATGTCTGATTGATGACTAACCTTTCCATATACAGGTTGCTAGTTAATTATAACACTACGAGCGTGTTTTCTCGCAAATTTTTTTCGAAATTTAATTACAAGACGATTCCTTGTTTCATAAGTTAAAAAAATTTCAGGCTGAAGTTCACGGAATGGTCTTATATCCAACGGATACGCCTGACGGATATCTAATCTACGTTTTGATGGCGATCATATCTGGTTACCGAAATCGTGTGAGCTCGAGCGGAAGTTGAACTTGCCGCCTGACTAAGCCCATCAAATGCGAGATGCGAGCTGCGTCTGCGAGCTGCGCCCAGCTTTGTAGATCCCTAATATATATGATCAGCGCCGAATATCCCAGCGGCTGTGTGGTATTTTCATCCTTGAACATCAACCATCCAGCTATAACTTCCTTAATTTTCTCTTTGAATACGAGTGCCCAGCTTTCCTCTTAGTCTGGAACGTGTTTAATAGGAACAGCTCGGATAGGTCCCGAATCTCACGAGATGACCCACAATTGCTTGGTAGAGACTATCCGATAACTCGCCTGCGGCCTCTCGGCGCGCAGAAGCTTTCAATTTTGACAATCGCTTGGATTGACACATCTTCATCACAACCTCTTGGCATGAGTAGCTTTCGGACAAGAAGCTGCGGTCTCCTTTACGATCCATCCAGTTAACTGTCTCCTCATACTCCTTAGTTTTGGGAGGCTACCGAAACCAATATTAAAACCAAATTTACTCCCATATACGCCATAAACCTTGTCCTGAACGTTAACCATCTACGAGGGGCACTTTATGAGGGAGGTCACTATCTCCCTGATTTATTTTTGGCGTCACTAATGAGAAACGAAAATAGATCATGTTGTTGATTTCTCCCATCCCCTCTCGGCAGTGAGAACTGGACGTCCAATTCGTCATTGCGTCGCAATTGCCAATACGTCGCCGGTGACTCGAGATTGTGAGATAGGTGCAATGGTTTTTGCTTGTCACCATCTCCGTTTTCGTGCCCGATCATTCGACTTTACTCTGGATATGTTCAAGTAGGTTCAAGTTTAAGGCGCTTCTAGATTCCTAATATACGGCAACAGCCTTGCAAGCTTGCACGAGGTTGGTTGGACAAATGCTATGTTATGGTGGGCGGTGGCTTATTGCTAGTGATCTCATGGACTCATTATGGCTTAATAGCTCATGTCGCCTTCGTCAGCCCTCCTTCAGCATGACCTGTTCTATAATTAACTCGACTAAATTTATCCCCTCGCGTACCCACTGACATCCTACCGGAGGAGTCTAGAGGCACCCAGCAATTATGAAGTCATGGAACCATATGGTCGTTTTACTGCTGCTGCGCAACGCCAGATCCTCAAACATCGGGCGGCGCGTAATGGGGCCCCGGATAGATTTCCAGGAATTACAGGCACTACTTCCAGGTATCCTTGCTCCAACTGGTACTACTCAAATTCAAATATTACTCACTTTATCGATCCACCTTATAGTTTCGGGGTCAGTCTTGGTCACTGTTCCCCTGTTCCAACAGCAGTTACAACTATTTTCAGAAAGATATCTCACGTTTGGGTTTCTTTATGAATTTCGTAAAAACAAAGGACCAGGTTGTTCCCGGTCGGATTTCAGAGGCCGTGAGTCAACCTGCCATGGTGCATTGCATTCACCGAGGGCTATACGGTTCTTCTGCGATGGATTGGGTGGCGTTCTGTGGTTCTTAATTCTAATACTTACGGCTAACACTGGTCGGGGAAGGCAGGCAGTTACCGAATATGGTGGTGCGAACGCTACGTCCTAAAAATAAGCCGGATTCTGAAATGCTTCGTAGGTCCATGCGCATGGTGGAGAAAACTAACCTCCTCAAAGCGGATGCCGACTCGGAATGGCTGAGCATATCCACTATCCCGACAGATCTGCTTTTCGATTCGCCCGCTGTGTCATCTGCCACTGGGAAAAGACAATACACGGCACATTTTTAGCCTCTAGTCCAAGGTCGATCTTCTGCATTCCTGGATGGCGCCGAGCATGTGCAAGGGGCTGTCTTATCGTGGAACTGCCGCTGGAGTTTGCACATGGAATCCTTCTTATAAGCTGGCCCCCGAGGGATTGTCTTTTCTCGTGTGGATTTCACTCCCAGGACCTCGCCATGACTGAGGAAGCCCCACAATATACGGCTCGCAGGACACCCAGCCAGGAGTCCGACATCGAGAAAGGCGTCGAACCCAACCAGGAAAAGATCCTCGACGGTAAGTCTCCTAAGTCCATTTTCATTCACGTTCTTATCAAGTACACTCAGATGCCCATATCGCGGTACGCTGATTCATAGAAAAGATGTGGCCTGTCTAAACCAGTTTTCTTTAAGGAACTCACTGGAGCCGTCTTCGACGACCCCAACTTGGACAAGGAGCACATTATCGCCTTCGATGATGAAAGTCCCTATCCAGAGGTTCGATCCGCTGTGGCCAACACCGACGACCCGGACATGCCTGTAACGACTTTCCGAACTTGGGTCATTGGACTTGCATGGGCTATTGTCATCCCCGGTCTGAACCAGTTCTTTTTCTTCCGCTTCCCGTCCGTTAGCATTGGTGGTATAGTGGCCCAGCTTTTGTCCTTCCCGATGGGTCGGGCTGCAGCCGCCTGGCTTCCGAACTGGACCATTTTCGGTATTGCTATCAACCCCGGACCATTCACGGTGAAAGAGCATGTGCTTATTACTGTACGTACCCTCAGCTTCCCGATCTTTCCTCTCCTAATAGATGCGGTATCGTCGGAATAGATCATGGTTCGTATTCCTTTCAGTCTCTCGAGAAGTTTCCGTCTCACCGGCGTGGTTTAGGCGACTGTCGGTGCAGGCTCTGCCTACGCAACTGACATTATTGCGGTGCAAAGAGTCTACTACAACCAGAGATACAACTTCAGTTGTAAGTCAAATTTCTGACTTGTGTGACTACGTCTGAAGATAAACTCGACCAGATCAATGGTTTGTGGTAATGTCAACGCAACTTATTGGTTTCTCGATCGGTGGAATTGCTCGTCGCTTCCTCGTTGCTCCGCCTTCTATGATCTGGCCAGCTAATCTGGTGAATTGTGCTCTCTTCAATACCCTCCACTCGCAACAATATGCGGGTATGGGTACCCGTGGAGGACTTAGTCGTGAAAGATTCTTCTTGTACGGCTTCATTGCATCCTTCGTGTGGTGTGAGTAGCGTGCTGGCTTTCTGTTAAACTGTTTATTCTAACTCCACTTTATAGATTTCTTCCCAGGTTATCTCTGTCAGTAAAAATAACAATTCCTTGACGAGCGTGGTATCTCACATTCTCGATAGTCCAAGCGCTGTCATACTTCTCCTGGGTGACCTGGATTCGTCCAAATGATCCCAGTAAGTTTTCCTTTCCCCAATGGACGTGACAAGTGCTGAATAATTTTAGAAATCGCCGGCCTCTTCGGGTATGCATCATAAAAATCTTTGTAATTCTTACACTCACCATTTACCTCCCTTTAGCTATGTCCATGGAATGGTCAGTTTATTTGTGAATACACACAGAAATCCCATATTTACCACTGTCGGTTTAGGGAATGTCGGTCATCACCTTCGACTGGAGTCAGATTGCGTGCGTGAGATTTTTTGTTTTACTGCGGACTGTTTCCTCAATTAGCAATGTTATAGCTATATTGGATCTCCTCTTGCCACTCCATGTGCGCCACACCCCCTGATCAATCTCTTCAGTCAATTCTGACAAAAATTATAGGGTGGGCTGAGGCGAATATCTTCGCTGGCTTTGTCTTCTTCTTCTGTATGTATTCCTTGTCATCTGGAGTGCAAGTTGTCTGATCAACTTCCTTGACAGGGTTCTTGACACCGGTGCTCCACGTATGTCGAAGCCCCGTTTCAACTCTATAATAAAAATTAACTCCTGGTAGTACACAAACACCTGGTTCAGCGAATTCATGCCGTGAGTGCACTTTGACGTGTCCGGGAACCATTCGCTGATCGAAAACCTCCACTTAGTATCTCCTCACGAACTTCTTACGACAACACGTTCCACACCTATAACGTCTCAAGAATTCTCAAGCCCGATTCGACGATTGACCTCGAGGCTTACCACAACTACAGTCCGCTGTTCCTTTCGTAAGAGTAAATGACTTCCTTCCTGTGTCTTCGACTCACTTGCTTGTATTCAGGACGACTTTTGCCATTTCCTATGGGTAAGCACCCTTATGAGTGGAATGAAAATGCGGCTTACAATTCCTTTCTCAGATTGTCATTTGCTTCCATCACCGGTTGGTTCTTCACCCTCTGGGATGTAGCTATTTCTGACTCGATCCAAACACAGCTACGCTGATGCACGCCTTCCTGTACTTCCGCAAGCAAATCTGGGTCCAGGCCCGTCGTTCTTTGCACGAACAGCCAGATATTCACGCCAGGCTCATGTCGCGGTATCCTCAAGGTAACGTTTGCTGTTAGTGGCAAATTCAGTCCGTTTGTATTGACAGCCTGCCAATAGTTCCTGAGTGGTGGTATCTGTGCATCTTCCTCAGTATGTTCACCCTCGGTATAATTAGTATTGAGGTTTGGCCGACGTAAGTTTTGGCTGCATAACCCTATTCGTGTCTAATCCCTCCACAGTCAAATGCCGGTCTGGGCATTTATCCTGGCTCTCGTCATCTGTGAGCCACTTTACTGAATGTTATCTACGGCGCGCTGACTAAAACGCGTTTAGCCTTCACCTATGTCATCCCCATTGGAATGATTCAGGCCATCACCAATCAGCAAGTCGGTCTCAAGTACGTCGTGAAACCTTTACGACTTTTTATATTTTAAATTTCAATACACACAGTGTCATTACAGAATTGATCATTGGATACGCACTTCCTGGGCGACCTATTGCGATGATGATGTTCAAGACCTGGGGTTACATCGTGCGTAAAATCGGGGAAATTCTGATGCACCCAAATTGACTGGTACTTCCGCAGACCATGGCTCAGGCTTTGACATTCACATCTGACTTCAAGCTCGGCCATTACATGAAAGGTAAGCAACGACGACTGTCTTCAACGATTCCGTGATGTAACCTGTCGTTTCTAGTTCCTCCCAAGCCCATGTTCTGGAGTCAGGTCGTCGCAACTGTGATTGCCGGAACTGTTCAGCTCGGCGTACAGGCCTGGATGTTCACGAATATTCCGTATGTCAATTTTTTTTCTTTTTTTTTTATCCTAATCATTATCTGGTATTTAGCGATATGTGTGACCCTCATCAGAAGGACGGGTAAGCGCGACGGTTCTCGAAGGTCGAGTCTATCTTGTATCTGATGTTCCATCACAGATTCATCTGCCCAAGCACAGAAGTCTTCGGAACTGCCAGTATCATAGTAAGTTTCTTTAGAACTTCTTATGTCGAACAAGGCTAAATTTATTTTAGTGGGGTGTTATTGGACCTGCGCTCCAATTCTCGAAGGGACAGACATATTAGTGCGTCCACGTTTACCTGCGCTGATATGGAGAGTATTCATTGGAGTTTAGCCCGCTTGTCTTCTTCTTCCTGATTGGTACCATCGCTCCTGTCATTCCATGGGCCTTGAGCAAGAAGTGGCCTAACAGCGTCTTCAAATATATCAAGTTTGTATTTTCACGATTTATGTTGATTCCTTATTCTGACGATTTTCGTTCAACAGCTTGTAAGTAGTGCAGCTGGACACATCGATCAAGATCGGCTGAACTCACAATACCTATAGGCCCGTCATCTTCAACGGCACAGGTCTCATTCCCCCTGCCACTGCTATCAACTACGTTCCTTGGGCGTACGTCTGTTCAGTTCCACAGCCCTAATATGAAGCTAATTACATTTTTTCTTCAAGTGGTGTTGGGTTCATCTTCCAATACGTTATTAGGAGGTTCGTCTCATCTTCCTTGTGTGCATACTCATTTATTGAATCTTTCCTTTTAGGCGTCACTTCTCTTGGTGGACAAAGTACAACTGTAAGCCAGTCGTCAGTCGTCGCCGTCGTTTCGTTGCTCAAAGGAAATAAACTATAGATGTACTCTCCGCTGCCTTGGATTCGGGTGTAGCTGTTTCGATTTTAGTCATCTTCTTCTGTCTGCAATTCCCAGCGAACGGAACCGTAAGTCGTCGATGCAATCATTTCGCCGACAATGAACTTACTTGTTGGTCTGCAGATTGGCGCTGATAACATCGCTCTCTGGTGGGGGTAAGAATTATCCCTCTCCTTTACTGGACATTTCGATTTACTCTCTATTGCAGAAATACCGTGCCGTTTGTCGGTGATGACAATGCAGGAACCCCAGTGAGGGTCCTCGCACCAGGCGAGAAGTTTGGGTGAGTAGCGACGACTGAGAACTCTTGCTCTTGTGCTGAATCGAAACTCCAGTCCTACTCACTGGTAATCGATGTCGTTAGCAGAATTATGCTGCCCTAGCAGGCTATCTGCGATGGGCATATTTTGTAAAGTAGAAAGCCTGTATTTTATGAATAGCCAATTGGTTTTTTGAGGGTGGCCCGTTGATTGGTTGTACATGTCCCAATATTTTCCGTGACAGCAAAATGCTTATAGAAGCGGATGCTGCCTTAAAGGCGTGTTGTCAAATTATTGAGCGATGAGCTTGAAAGTATGAACTAGAACATTACATTTCCAGGGTGATACAACATAATGTTACAGTGCTAATCGATACATTGTGGTGTTGAGGAGGTTAGTTCACGATGGGTTCGTCGTCCCAACTTTACGTTCAGCAGTCACTGAAAACCGATGAGTATTGAGGGTAAAAGAATAGGCAGACAACTCACCCCAAGCTTTGCGGTCCATAGGGCACTGTTGTTTCGAGGCCGCAGTTCCGATCCACTTGAGCAAGCAATGCATGTGAAAGACATGTGTGCATTGTCCCCAAACTGGGACCACAGACGAGTGAGACCAAGATATGTTTTCAGAGACAGATTATTCGCGGACTCAGCGGGCAGTCATCTCCAGGCATCTTGCAAGACGGACAGCAGCCTTCATAGGGAACGCGACAGATGCCACAGACATCGCCTTCACCATCGTCGTCCTGTTCCACGTTGCCGGTGTCCCATCTCCACTGCGCAACAGCGTTCCATTGTTTAACGGTCACTTTCATAGTTAAGATAGGCGGAGGGATCGTCGTGGACTTCGGTCGGCCAGAGTCGCGTCGTGGTCTGAGCGAAAGATTTATTTGGCTTTGTGTACGCGTTTTGTCCTTGCTTGCCCCAACTCAGCTCTAACCATCATGCAGGTAGGTGGTTGCTTCAGTGACAAAAATCCAGGATAAGTACTCTCATGTTTTTATTTCAGGTATCGACCTCCATATCTCGAGTAAATAGCCTGACTCGTAATCGGATAATACTTGTGGCGAACATTTTGTCAACAGTCATGTCTAGTCATGTGTCGCGTCGCTTCACATCCCCACTCGTTTTATTTAGAACTTTATCAGCGCCTTGCAACCAGGATGCCAGGAGGCCGGCTGGAGAGCCGAGACGACACGAAAACCTTCTTACTAAGTGACACCACGATGTTTAATCTTAATATCCAAGCTTGAACCTGTACCGACACCATGTTCAGCGACTTCAATATTCTTCCACGTGCACCTAGCTTTTTTCTCTGCCTTGTTCTCTATTATGGCTGCCTTTGGTACTTCCGTGGACTACGTATGCGAGCAAGCGGCCTTAGTCTGCCCCCAGGACCTCCGCGGAAGTTTTTAACAGGCAACCTCCACGACCTAGCAACCAAAGCAAAAACAGAACCGTGGTTAACCTTCACAGACTGGTCTAAAGTATACGGTGAGTTTCAATACGCTACAAATCTTAAGTATAGAATTTAAGCGTTGTCACACTCTTATGTACACAGGCCCAGTTGTCTACTTACGAGTCATCAATCAAAAGACCATCCTATTGAATTCTGGGAAGGTTGTCTTGGATTTACTAGACTCGCGATCAGCTATTTATTCTGATAGACCTACGTTTTGGATGGGAGAGCTTGCTGGACGAAGATTATCTGTCTTCTTGATATCGTTTCTCAACCCTCGATTTACGCTGTTTCGAAGACTTCTCCGAAACGGACTAAACCCCAAAGCTTCAAAGAGTTACCGCCCAATACAAACTCAGGAGGCGCAAATACTTCTTCGTGGGCTCGCAGATTCCCCTCAGGATTTTTTCTCGCATATTCGACGGTAGTTTCTCTTGTCCTAATTATTCGACTTCTAATTAATTGATACTTGACTACACACCCAAGCAACGCTGTTGCTGTTATTCTCAAAGTCGCCTATGGATATCAGGTCTCATCAAACGACGATGATCTGGTTCGCCTCCTTGAAAATGTCCCCCTATTGGCGTCAAAGTTAAGAGGCACTAGCCCATATTGGATTGATTTCCTTCCAATTTGTATGAAAACTCTTCAAAGTTCTAAAATGAGATTTTAACATAAATTTAGTGCGGTTTCTCCCAGCATGGTTCCCTGGAGCTGGGTTCAAGCGCGTAGCCTTCGAAGTCGGGCCGAAGTTCAGCCAGACTGAGACCATCCCATTGAAATGGGCACAGGAACAAATCGTTCGGTCATCGTTGTTGGTTTCATATTGAATGTTTTTCACCTGATGAGCTCTTTGTCAGGCCACTGGAAATTTCGTAGAATCATTTACTTCGAAACATATTCTTGGAGACGAAAAAGCAAAGAATCAGGTTTCACTGGACGATATCAAGTGGTGCGCCGGAGCACTTTACGTTGGTGGCGGAGACACCGTTAGTTCTATGTTCATTCTTACCATGCCTTTGGTTTGACGACTATTCTAGACGGTCTCTGCCCTGAAAAGTTTCGTATTATTGATGGCACTTCATCCAGATATCCAGCAACGAGCGCAGAAAGATCTTGATTCCGTCGCACCTAATCGGCTTCCTACACATGATGACTATGATTCCCTGCCATATATTCAAGCCATAGTCAAAGAAACCCTGCGTTGGGCTCCTGTTGCACCGCTCGGTAAGTTGGGTGTTTTTTTTCCAAAGTCATGTTGAATCTATATTCTGCTATCAGGAATACCGCATAGGGTGATTAGAGATGATATTTACGAGAATTATTTCATCCCCAAGGGGAGCCGCGTTATTGCGAACATCTGGTCCGGAGTTGTATAACTTTCACTGCTGTGATGTGTTGCTCATAGTATGCAAATGTCTAGGGCTATTACACATGACGAGGAGCTATATCCAAATGCCAAAGCATTCGACCCATCCCGCCATCTCCCAGGCGATCATGAGCCCCAACCCGACCCGTTCAAATTTGTGTTTGGCTTCGGGAGGAGAGTCTGTCCAGGTTAGTCATTCTTGCTGAAATTCTATGATGCAAGCTATATTATTGAGTCATTCCAGGAGCTCACTTGGCAGAGATGTCCTTATTCTTGAATATGGCTAGCATCCTAGCGGTCTTCAGGATATCGAAAGAAGTCGACGACAATGGAGTGGACATTGAACCGGAAATTGCTTGGACGACTGGAACAACCAGGTCGGCACATTATCTTTGGTTCTTTCCACACCATTCATGTATTTTCTAGGCACTTGAAACCATTTCGGTGTCAAATTAAGCCTCGCTCGAAGGAACACTTGTCGTTGTTGGACTAGTTTAAAGTTTAACTGAAGGAAATCCACCACCACTGCGTGTCCTCAGTCTGGGCAAGTGTGCGGCCTTTACAGATAGGATTATAGTAATAACAGTATACCGTTGCAACTCATCAGCCCTTTAAGCTAGGATGAGCTACGTTTAGGTCTCCGATCTGCCTTCCAAAGCCTTTCCAATTAGTCTATTTTCCACTTCCCCATCGTTATACTGTTGGATCTTGGCTATGAGGATGTGAACAGCGGTGATCTTGCAAGCAATATGGGCAGTACTCAAAAGAGATAAGGCAACGAACGGGGAACAGTGTTGGGATGCAAAATCATAATCCTCTACAACTATGCATTTGGGTATCTTGGCGGAAGTAAAGACAAAGTTATACATAAGAGTAGTTCTAATGAACTGGCAGGGAAATAAAACTCGCAGCCTTTTCAGCCAGATGTGTACTTTGGAGGCACGTCTACCATCGACACTGGCACGAAGATACGTTCACCTCTTGGCGGCATCCGGAGACCGCTATCTTCATGGACTACCATTCTTGTCCTGATGTCAGTACTTGAAGGCAGAGGTCGCTTGGTAGTACTGAGTCGTGTGGGTCGGAAGGGTACAACAATGGGGTAGTTCGAGTCGGCAGCCAAATCCAAATCGAACGTTTTAAGTAGCCTCTTCCTCCGTCGCTGGTAAATGTAAGCGGCAGTGGCAAGCGCGATTAGCATCAAACTGCCCATAATCGCACCTACAATCGGGCCAATATTCTTTGGCTTATTTGTATTCGGCATGGGATGAAGTGAGATGTGTAGATGACCTTGCTCTGGAGGGGCCGTACTACCACCCGGGGCGGCAGTCGTGGTACCATTGCTGAGGGGTGCAATGCTACTGATCGTCGGTGTTAATGGGTCAGTGGGAGCACCAGCAGCTATAGCGGCAGCCTGAACAAACCTGAAATTTAGTCTTTTCCGGATCTAATCATATATTGGACTTTCCTTAAAATGAGCAAAGGTTTGATTGTCCGGTGCGTTGACAGAAAAAACCATTCCTTGTGTGCAGTGGCTGGCAAGGTCTAATATGAGGGATGTAAATGTATAGGATGACAAATAAGGGCTTTACTTCACTGGGGTGGTTTGAGCGCAGAAGAACCAAAGGGGCGTAACTACATCGATGGTAATGAATTTTTGAGGAAGTGTTGTGTTCCATTCATCGACAAAGACAAAACCGGTGTTAGCCCCAAGGAAAGGCTCGGTCTGTTGAGTGCACGGGTTGGCAAAGGTTGATTGTGTCACCGACTAAAATAGTTCACAGATGCGCAACTATATGCAATGAGATTAAACAAAAAAATCACTAGTGGACTGACATGGTTCTTTCCTTGGCTGAATACTCATGAGTCAAGTCATTGTCCAGGAGCAGATAAGGCAGAACCCACAATTCAAATGCAACTTGATCACCAATGGCAGCTGTGATGTTCGATGGATCGAAGACCAGCTATTGAAGGACAATCATCAGAAAGAAAGGATGCTCGGGCTTTTAAAAAATTGACGTACGGCATCGCTGGGACCAACCTGGATATAGTGTATTAAAGCTTTGGCATCACCACTGAGTAGGAGGAGGGCAACCGCGATCACCGCGACCGAGAAACGCATGGAAGTTCCTGCAGGTTCTGAGGCCTAAGTTTCGACTACAGAGGTATGGAACAAAAGCCTACAGTTGAGTGAGACGATTTGAGTGAAAAGATAGTGAAGAGAGGCCAGGGCTTGCAGGCCTCCTACGAAGAGATGGAGAGCCTGCTCCGGACAGTTGGTGTGACAAAAGAAGGTGTGGGTCTACACCAATCAAGTCCCTTTTATATGAGGTGAATTTGTTGATAGTCGTCAACCGATAACAGCATCTGTAAGAGTCATTAGCTCTTCAGAATATAAGCAACGCCATGAATAACACCATCACCAGACCAGCACTGCAAGCTTTAAGATCAATCAATGGCTACGTACTTCTTTGTTGATACGTGCTAGCATGATGAGGGATAACTTTAACGAACTCTAATGCATTGGCTCCTTGTGGTCTCCCCCTTAAATGAAGTATTGGTCGGCCCAGTCCTGCAAATTTTGTAAGCGTGTTGTGGTTTCGGAGGAGTAAAGATCACGATGGCTGGCCGGAAATGCTAAGCCATGACCTACCAAGCGACTACGTCACAGAGTTCTAGGCGACAAACGGATCTGTCCGAGACTACAAGCTATGCATGCATGTATCATTTACAGATTTGGAATTAAAAATACCACACGCAGAACGGAGGGGTATCGAATATTGTCGAACCATGGGCAATCCCCTCTACAATGATGGCTTGGTTGCACTAGTTCAGTTCCATTCGAATATTTAAAAGCTGCAAAAATCGCTGCGGGGTCAAGAGTTGAAGAAGGCGGTGCATCATTCGTTTGCACTGGTATTGGTGAACTTGTTTTTGTGGTGGGAGCCATACTATGAACCGAGGCTGGAGTCGGGATAGCAGGACGTATGCTGATTGGGAAGCTTATGTAGGGGTCACTGAGCCTGCTTCGCCACTACCAACTTTAGCGGCAGCCTAAAGCAGCGAATTTTTAGGCAGCATAAATCTAATAACAAATATAGGGGACTTGCCTGAAATCGAGCAAAGGTCTGATCGGCTGGTGCGTTAACTGAGAAAAACCACCCCTTGATGGCAGTGGCTGGCGATGGTAGACATGGGGAAAATAAATTTATAGCGTGATGAACAATGGTTTTACCTCCCAGCGTTGATTTGAGTGCAGAAGAACCAAAGAGGGGCTGTCGGATTATTGATCACGATCGTGAATGTTGCAGTGCCACTAGGGCGTACGGCCACGAAAGTTAAAACGTGTCGACAGGAAAAAATATGCATATGGGTCGCCACGAATCGTGTCCTTTCAACATTTTGGTCAGAACTTTTTTCGGGAGGCAGGGTAAGTCCTTCAAAAACCAAGTGTCGGTGAACCATTCGCAGTAGTGTTGGTGGTTCCAGTAGAAAGTGGTTACACTGGTTGCCAAGAATGAGCGACATTTCCATGTAAGTTATCAACAAATTCGAAGCATCAAAAAACGATCGTGAGGTGCACCAGCCTCATCGTCTGTGCAAGTTCCAAGATTGATATCATCTGTGCACTGCCCTCAGGCTGAACGCGCCAACCAGTTGTTCGAAACTGTGAACATGTCGACGTTAGAACTCGGAGCAGGAAAAAGCAACTTGAGGAGGGCGAAGCTGCCAAATTCTGGCGAGGGAACGCCGGTAACTCCCGTGATGGAATTATAAAAGCGATGCTACGTCTGTGGTTGTGATCACACAGACGACCTGTAATCGCTAGCATACTCCACGCTCGACCAGGGAAACCGGGATGCATAAGGACTGTGTTACGCGTGTCTCATTGATTCGGTCGATCTAAATGGCCAACGACGACCATGAAAATCTCTGCATCAACACGAGGTATGTATTCTACGTCAAGCGTAGGAGACAAGGAATCGGCAGAAGGGTAAGGAAAATGACAGCAACGGCGGCAGGTACGCACGCCCACCACATCGTCCTCACTACTGCGACATTAACTCATTTAAAAGGATTTACTGGCTCTGCATTCCTGCCAAACGGGCAGCGAGTACCCAAGCTGTCTTCTTGCTCTCATTGCACACGCGGGTCGTCCCAAATCCCTCACCACTCTCATGGCACCACACCATAATGGCAACCATTTCTTCTTCGACGGCCTCCGTCTGTGCCCTGCGACTTTCGCGACCCATTCGCGATCGATGGGACCACACCACCTGCGCCTTGGACCTCCTGCAGCCTCCTTTGCGCAAGGACAAAGCATGTCCAGTCAGGTGCAGTCAGATGTCACATAGACTTCGGAAACGTAAAACCTCTCGTAGCACCTTTCACTTCTTTTTCGTGACCGCTGTAGAAATTTTCAGCCCAATTGGATTTGTTTATTTAGCTGGACTCATAGACTGCGCACAGTGCAGTCTCTACAAAGCCAGACGAAGCGACCTAACTTTATAGGTTGTTGAAATGAAACGATCTGATAGGCTCATCCAACTGTGACTAAAGTATTCGACCGAGTATTGGTGTAAGTGGCCACGTTTTCGCGGGATCTTCCTTGATATGTTTCTTGCCAGTCTCGTCCCACTCTCACTTTCAGTCCGCGTCACTAGATAGCCTCTCACATGGCTTTCACTTTTTCTTCGGGGGCCTACATACTCGGTGGTGCGTTCCACGGGATTGCCAGGGACCAAATCAACTATTACACCACGTACAATATCATGGACGATTCTACGAGCAGGCAAGGTGAGCAAATCCTATCAGCCTCCACACCAGACTCACAACCAAGTTTTGGCATAGAGCATCCGGCGATTGATGACGACAGTCCAGTCCTGCCTTTGAATCTAGGGCGTAAAGTCACCCTCGACAAGCTTCATCTTTCTCTGGACAAGGAAGCCTCCGCTCGAAAGCAGCCGCTTGACTGGAGGAAGTCCGTCGTCGATCTGATGAAGATCCTCAACCTCAATTCATCTTTCGATGCGAGAAAGGAGCTCGCTGCTAATTGTGGATATCGTGGGGATTAAGACGACTCGTATAAGAGAAATGTCTGGCTCCACCGCCATTTGATTAGCTTGTTGGAGGAGAATGGCGGGGACTTCGAAGGTGAGATTTTATTCATTCCCCCCTTTTATTGGGTTTCCTGACTTGTATCAAATATTAGCTATCCGTAAGAACCCAATCACTAACCATTGATATACTTGGCAATATGGGAAATGCATTGTTCCCTTGAGGTCTGTAATTTAAGCACAACGCGATGCTCCATATTTTAAGGCCAATATTCCAGTCTAGACGACTGTACTGTATCGGCGCAGAATAAGTACTCATTGGGATGATAGCATTGAAGGGTGGGTCATTCTCAGCCATATCTGTATTTATCGCCCGAAATTTCAAATGCGTGATCCGCATCGACCTCCGTGGATGCATTCCATAAAATCATCAAGTCTTCAACTTGCAGCCTTATTATTTATTTGGGTTAGAACGGAAGCTTTTGCAAAGGCAACAGGACGCTAGGCGAGTGTCCAACTTTGTCCAACCGGAAATGACGACGCCCCACTTGACCCAAGTCGGTTATGAATTAAGCGCCCGTCTTACTAATCCAATCCCACTCCGTTCAAGCAAATGCTGGATTGTTCTCCAACACCTGTGGATCATTAAGCTTCACCGTACCGTAATGGCGCACTGCCGTGAAGCTTTGGATACCCCTACAGAAAAGGAGTTGCTATAGCCGTGCCGTAATGCACGAGATAGGGTGCTTGATGGTACGGGGCACCTGATCACCACCCCACCACGTTTCGTTACAGGCTAGGTCCGGAGCTCCTCCCTTGACGTTTCCTATACAGGCACCCAGAGCTGTACAATGTACCCGGCTGTCAAGAAAACCATCACATCCCGTCTGGGATAACGATTCGACTTGGAAAGGGTCAATGATGGCGGATTGTGTTGGAATTTATACCTGTCAATTTCGAATCAAACTTGGAATTCAGACAATTGTCTGCCGGCTTCAGAAAGCAGAGGGAAAAATAGCGCCTAAAGGTCATACAACTTCGTGCATAAGTTGGAGTGACTATCGTCAGCGCCACATACACTACCGGCCCAACGGCTCATTGCGTGATTTGTGAAATGATGCTAAGTAGCTATAGCAAATGCCAGTAAGGGCATTCCTATGATAACGTGTTCACTTACAGCAATGTCGGTCGAATCCCTCACTCATCGATGGACCAACCAATCAGATTGTTCGATTTTCACAGCTTGTAAACCAGTGTGACTTTATCGGACCCCGCCCTGCACCGCAGACCAACTTCACGATACCGTGTACGTAGTGGAACCGAATACAGAGGCAGTACCATTCAATTCGATTGGAAGATTTCTAGAGCGCTCACGATGAAGGGTGAGTCGCTCGGCGAATCAAGGATGCTGTGGAAGGAGTCGATGTGACCCCTCGCTGTATCGTTCAAGTTTTCGGGCAAATTAAATTGATGAGGGCATGTCATCGCGTTGTAGCAAGTCCCCCTTTTAAATGAATAGCTGTCGTGTTTGATGACCACTCGACTCATTCCTACCAACTCTTGTGCCGTCCCGGTCGAGCATAATGGCGGGGCTGTCGTTTAATCCCATCGTGGTTGCATGCATTTTCCTTCTTTTCGCCTTCGGGCCAGCGGCACTATCGCCTCTGTGCGGTAGCCCCCACGTTCCGCCTTACCTTCTTACATTTGCTACTCGGGCAAGCATATGTTATGCAGAAGCCAAAGCGTCAATACCGGCGGTGTTGATCAGTCCAGAACTGGCCGAAGTGTCAATCAAATCTCGTGGCTTCCCCGATGCCGGCGTGATGCTTAAAGATAGACTCGGTAAAAAATAGTTGATCTTGAAAGCTTTGTTAACGACTATTAACATAACTTTTTAGAGATAGGAAAGATTACGACTGCTTTATCCACCATCGATACACCTGAGAGCGCGCTCACCATATTCGCTCTTGAGAGGTTTGACGCTCAGGCGAGCAAAGCGATCCGAAGTCTTGTAAAACTGGAGGCTGCTGCAGAGGTAAGTAACAAATTGGGACAATTAAACTTTGTTCACTTACCAACTTATTTCTACTAATAGCTGACCGAAGTAACTGTAGTCAAAATCCTGGAAGGCATTATTGAGGCAATCACAATTCCAGCAGGTCATAAGAACCCCCGCGCGTTGCAAGAAATGAGTCGATCTCGACAAACTATGATAGACGCGTGGGTGGCTGGGCTGCAGGACCAGCTAGGTCAACTTCTCCTTCAATGCCAAAGCACTTTGGAGGACCTTGACGCAAGCGACTTGAATCTTATTCAGATTATACAAACTTCTTGGCGTACACAGGGAGAGCAGCAACACAAAATAGACCGAGTTAATGCCGAGTTCTGGCCAATGTGGATAAAGAGAATATTTGGTGGGACAGACCCACGTCCAGCTGCACGGGCGGCCATTAACAATCTCGAGTCTTTGATAAAGAATAGCGATGACGCGAGAAAAATGGTAGAAGAGCTGGCCAAACACCTAGTTGGGATGATGAGCGCGGTAGAGGCCGCGTATCGGTATCCGGATGGGATGCTGGTAATCGAGATGACAATGCAAGACGAAGTCGAGACCATGGTGAGCATGCTCCGGAAATTCCAACAGGGCAAAGAGAATCGAGATGAGAAGGAGCTCTAATGGGGAGGCTGGGGGAGGCTTGAAGCTTAGGCGTTACTTTTGATAGCGGTTTCAGTTTTGGAATTATATAACTTCATACTAAGTGTCAATGATTGTCAAGTCAATGTCGCGTGAGTCAATGAACGGGCCGTTCTCGTAATTTCTTCTCGTCTCTTCTCTTCATGTCTTAGTTCCAATGCTGATGAAGGCCTGTTCGTTCTCCATGCATTACCAAGAGCCTGATGCCTGCAAGCAGATATCAGAAAAGTTGGCACTGGCAAGCGACCCCTTTTCGCTTCGCAGTTGTTTGATAGAGCCGGTGGTTTTGACAGAGCTGCACCAACCCAAATTGTGAGGACTTAGGGCAGGAGATGGACACACCAAAACCGCGAACGACGGGTTTGGATGCCCAGTCGCCGAGGTCATTTCTTTGTTGAAATTGTTGAAATATGATTCTCTCTGCGCAGATGCGGACCCAACAAGCAACCTATCAATGTACTCCAATCCAGACGAGGGCGTCCCGAACGGCCTCCTTGGTTCGTTTCTTGGTAATACCCGCGGTGAGCGTTGTACATACTACAAGACGGGGTTCAAACCGCGGATGGAGCTCGACGACCTTGACCCGAACGTCGGTGACTCAGAACGTAGATGGACTGTCAATGGTAGTCGGTACAGCCTTATAGGTTCAATAAGTGCTGCGACAGTGATCATGAAAGCCTGTATGTGACTGGTGGTTCAAGTTGAACATTCGCGATCGAACACCGTTTGAACACCGGAGATGGCCGTGACGGAAGTGGAAGTCTGCCAAAATTGGGTTATCGGGGTTGCCGGCTAAGCGCCCTGTATCTATAAATAGCAGGACTCCTATGGGGAGAAATTTCGATCGGCTGGTGCGTTAAGAGAGAAAACGGTCCTTTGGTTGCAGTGGTTGGCGAAAACAGGCACCTGAAAAAGTTAAGGTTTGGCTGGTTTCCCAATTATTTAATTTACTCAAACTTCATTGAACTTACCACCGATCTCCGATCGCATATGTGACGATCCTCATAACCACTGACATATTTATATTTGGTACAGCCCAGAGTAACATTGCTGTGGTATTATAAATCCCGTATATCCCGAGGGAAAACTGTCCTACATTTGCTCTTCCATGTACCTCAAGCCCAACGCAACTTCCTGAGACTGATATCGTCAAACTTCGACAATAGAAATGACCTGTGAAAATCAAGTTATAATCGCACATTTAATCTTCTCCCGTCTTCAAAGAAGTGCTATATTTGCGTCACCGCGTTCCATTGCGAGTTTTGAGCGCTGAGGCGGATTTTCGTCGCGGTGTGATGACTTTGGATATTAGGTCGATTGGAACTCGAAATATCGACCAACATACATATGCGCAGGCGCAAATGCAGGACTGATGTGGACGGACTATTGTGGGGGGAAGAGAGCAAGATACACAGGCTTCATTGATTGACAGCTCGAATAATCTACGCCTGATCAAATGCATAAACCCACAGTGCTGAATACGACATATGGCAAACAGATTTAATTAAAATTCGGTGACACACTTCCTTGAAATTCGTTCCCTCGCAACTAGGCGCACGACATATACCGAAGCTTGACCATGAGCAGTCAGAAGGCTTATTCGTCATTTCATCACGGTGTTTCCAGTTGCTATGCCCGCTGAGCACGGAAGCCTACATGACTGACGCTGGATCAGTGGGTAACAACTGAGCTAACAATATCTTTATCTTCTTCTTTCATCAAGCACTCGAGTCTGACTTTGAGTTCCGAGCAACCCCAGTCAGTAACAATCTTCGGACTGTCATTTTTGACCTCCCGTTTGATTCTTGGTATATATCCAACAAGGTTTGAGAAAATGCGACATTCCTTTTTCAGACAAACTGATTTGAAGCAGCCTGCACGTGTAGATGTATGCTCTAACTTGAAGTGATTTGAAAATTCCACAGGTAACCCTCTAATAGTGTGTAAGTGAAACCGCTGATAAGTGTAGTGATTCTTTTTGATTTCTTGATTGGCACACCAGGGAGATCTACTGTACGAGAACCACTTAAAGGAAGACAAAGTAAAGGATGACAGACAGGCTCCCCGGATCTCCCGTCGTCAGTATAATGTCTGGAAATGATACTGCAGTGCTTCAGCTCCCCAACCCGTTCACGCCAATGGCATTTCTGGCGCCAGACCTCGCTTTCCAAGTCACCATCGCGGTCTACATCTTAGTTGGGTCTCTCGGGGTTAGTTCTCTCTCCACTCTTTGGCGAATAATGATCGATCTGCCCCACAGGTTATGATATGGGACATCCTAAATAACCTTAAGAACGACTACATTTTGATCACCAAGTATCGAATCACTTTTCCAACCATCGTTTATTTTATCTCGAGGTACGTAACCCGTAATTTTTGCTGTCAATTGATGAACTGTTCCCCATTTTTTCACCTTCTGAATAGACTTGGATCTTTGGGATATGTTCTAGTGGGCACTATATTTGAGAGTCAGTCAATCCTTTAAGCTTGAAGTCTGAAAAGTAAATCAATTACTAATGTTTGGTTTTCTAACTACTAGCTGCACCAGCTGGGAACTGTGCTAAATTCGAGAAGGGTTTGGATTGGCTGTTCCCCCTTTCCATTCCACCCACATCCCTGCTCTTCTTCTTCCGTGTTCGAGCCGTCTTCAACAAGAACATCTATGTTGTTACCTTTTTCGGGTTTATGTGGCTTTGCGTTGTCGCTGGGTGCATAACGGTGACCCAAGGAGTCACGGGCGCCAATATTGGCACAACAGATTACTGTCTAAATGCGGTGCTCGATGGTTACGTTTCCGCCGCGGCAGTTATCCCCCTTGTCAATGATACCCTCGTATTTCTTGCCATTTCTTGGCGCCTCACGATGAATTCTCGGGTAGACCGGACTCTGAAAGGCGGCATAAGGGCATGGGTTTTCGGGGATTACATGCCCGCTTTTTCACGATCTCTGCTACAAGGTGGACAAATTTACTACTTGTGCGTTCTATTCTACGATTTCTTTTTTCAACTGCTGAGAATATTGACCCTTGTCTGGATCTTCCGAACAGGACTACCATCACGACAAATATGTTGACTGTCATCATGATCTATATACCCTCCGTTCCGGTCACATACAGAACTATGTTCACAGTGCCCAACATCATGCTCATGAACATAATGGCTTCACGGGTATTCAGAAGCACAAAATTCGGCCTATTTTCAGAGGATACAGCGTCTACTGGCAAATCGAGGTTTAAAGACGCTACTTCCGTCATTCCACTTTCTCTCGCCAGACACTCACGAGGGAAGGGACCGGCGCTAGATACCATCGAGATGAATGGAATTCAAGTGACGAAAACTGTAGAACACCTCCATGACTATTCGGTCGACAACAAGGTTGAAAGGTATCCTTCGCACGAAAGTGGGCCTGCGTAAACGATGTGTACATCAAATGGCGCATTTTATGTATGTCGATTACATGACCCGGACAAATTATTACTATCCGATTCATATGTGTGAGCGATATTCTCCGGTCGGTGCATTGGTTTTCAGCAAAGACGTGTATAGAACTTGGTCCTAGTGTTGTAAAGTAAAATGTGTAGCGAAAAAACGAAAATTCAGCGACTTATCGGACGAAGGTCGCTTTCGAGGACTGCGTAGGGTGCCTCCCCCTTTGGCCCTTACTGAGTTCGGTCCGGTATCAACCTGTGACGCTGGCAGGCGTGACATGTATCCTCAAAACTTGAACGCAACTTGCGCACTCACTCCATACGTTCCACATCCCGTCTGGATTAGCTCCTCAAGTCGAGAGATCAACTGGGATGAGGCATGGTCTCCTGGGTCTTCCAGTATCTACCATTCATAAATTGCGGCCACCATCGAGGGACATCGAAAATCGAGATTCCTAAGCTAGGCAAGCGTGAGACTCGAATTCGAAGTACAACAGAAATGGAGAAATCTGTTGGTGAACAGTAGCGACGACTCCAGATCACCCTTTCCCTCCCTCCTTTCTCCCACCACCTCACCGGCCTCACCTCTTACCATCCGTCCATTTTCTGAGATGTTGCCAACAGTCCAGACGCAAAACAAGCAGTCGAATGACGCATACGTCGTTCTTCCCTTCGCCTCCCTCAATCGCAAGATTAACCGTTCTCGAAACCTCTTGCAATGAATTGGAGTGGGGGGTAGTGTTTGCGGTAAACAGGCTACCACAACCTTCAACTTTCTTATCCTCAATTCCGCTCAGTCGTTTCGAACGAGTTCCTTCCCTTCTAGTCGTTGGGAAGACTGTCCAGTCCGTCGTAAGTCAATCATTCTTTTCTGTACGTTTCCAACTAATTCTAAAACTGTAGAGTCTAGTATCTCGCGGAGTCAGAGTTGCGTTTGTGTCTCCCCATCATCAGGCTAACATCAGACAGAACTGGATCATAAGGGGAAGTACCGACGACGTCACCGTTAATGGTCTGACTGACAAGGCGCCGGTTCTTCATTCATGAGTTGGTGTCCTTTCTGGAGTGGTCTGTGATGTAGTCCGAGTGAGTGTTGTCAGTTCATGCACATGGTAAATTAAAACTCACTCCCAGACTCAGACTGTAGTTCAAAACCTTGCCAAAACAGATGGCTACATACATAAATCCTGTTTCATGAATCAACCGCTCGATTCTTGCTCATGTGAGGGGTTCTTTTATAATTTTATTCTCACTCGAGGGTTGCTTGCCAGCTTCTCATCCGACACCTGACTCTTGCCAAGAAATCGGGGCGTGGTTAAATTAACCGATGACTCCCCATGGCTCGTCTTCGTGAAATAGACAACGATGACCTACGATGACTCGGCAATAAGAAACCAGATCCAGGCCTTAAATCTCCCGCAGACATTAGGTCGGCAATAAAGAATATTCTTTGCAATTTCAGAGTGCCGTCCAAACACCTACGATATTCTTTTCAGACGATAAAACGGCGACGCTCGACGCTCTCATGGTATAAATATGTCAGGCAATCTTATTCAGGCCAGCAGATTCGGAGATTTTTGACTCGGACTTAAAGCCTCCTTGTTCCCCATCAGAACGCAATCACAGCGTAGGATTTTAAAAGAAGCTTCGAGGTCGGGTACAGTTGTGGATATGACTTGGGCCACCACTCTTTTCGTTACTTATGTCGCTCTCTCGACAGTTTTCTGTCTGCCCCAAGCTTTTCCGACCTCGGGCATATTTCGCAACTTCTGTGTGACCTGGCTGGCGCAGAAGATGTCGCAATTTGGCATTTACGAACGTTCGGTCCTGAGCCTCCCATTTCTCGAGGTAGAAAGCCAAAGTGAACTTAGGACCTTTGTGTATGGCGCGTTCAACATGTGATGGGCGAACGTCGGGTCCTTGTGAGCGACCCGATCTTCTGGTCATCCCGCTCGCTCGCATGTAATCTGCTATCACCGGGATTTTCTGCGTTGCTTGTCTATCACTGCTCTCCGAAAATTATCCCGGAATTTCATGGGGAATGAGGATTGACGCATTACACGTCGACCAGCCAGCAGTCGACTGTTGTACTATTAAAAGTGAATCATAGAGGAGTGAATTACCTCGTCGCTTAATCTTCTCCCCGAAGGCTTCTCTGTCTGCCGTTCCGCTTGTCGACATTTTCGCTGCTCCATGTATCGTCTGAAGGTCCTTGCCTGCGCTTTGGCGCTCGCTCCTTCCGTTGTGCTCTCTGCCGCACCAAAACCCCCTGTTTCAGGAAACGACGTCAATCCGTACGTAGGAAAGACCGCCTTCGCCAATAAGGGATACGCGTCAAACCTGGATGCAACTCTCCAGTACTTTCTAAAGAAACTCGATTTCGTTAACGCGGCCAAGACACGAACGGTGCAGACAATTCCTACTTTTTCATGGCTAGCGGACAGTGCCAGTGTAAGGAATCTGCACGGTGCTGTTTTTTCTCGTGCGCATCTCATCTTGTATTCCAGGTCCCAGGTGTTCAGGACCTTGTGGCCGACGCATTTCAGGCCCAACCATTTTCGCGGAATAAACTGGTCGTTCAGCTTGTTGTGTATAACTTGCCTGATCGCGATTGCTCTGCCAAGGCTTCGGCTGGAGAATTTAGTCTCGCGGACGATGGTCTGAATAAATATAAGGGGTTCATTGACTGTAAGTAAATTTAAACCTCTTATTCACCAACTGCTTACTCACTCGAATATTTCCCATAGCCGTCGTGGCCCAGCTCTCAACTGCAAGTGCCAAAAAACTCAGCTTTGTCGTCGTCCTCGAGCCTGATTCGCTGGCCAATATTGTCACCAACCTCAATGTCGAGAAATGCGCCAATGCAGCCTCTGCTTACAAGGAAGGCATCTCATACGCGATTGCCAAACTGCAACTTCCGAATGTCGCTATCTACCTCGACGCCGGCCATGGTGGCTGGCTAGGGTGGGACTCCAACCTCGCACCCGCCGCAGCCGTCTTCGCCGAAGTCTTGCAAGGCGCGCAAAACGTTACCGCTGGCGCCACCGTCCGCGGTCTAGTCACGAACGTCTCTAACTACAACCAATACATCGCGCCCGTCCGAGAAAACTTCACGCAATACTCGAACAGCTGGGACGAGTTCCACTACGTGAACTCGCTCACGCCGTTCCTCCAGAGCGCAGGGTACCCCGCGCACTTCATCATCGACCAGGGGCGCTCGGGGCAGGCGGGGGTGCGCACCGACTGGGGGCAGTGGTGTAATGTGAAGAACGCGGGCTTCGGGACGCGCCCGACGGCGAGCCAGGCTGTGTTGAATAACACGTTTGTGGATGCGATTGTGTGGGTGAAGCCTGGGGGCGAGTCGGATGGGACGTCGGACTCGACCTCGCCGAGGTTCGATACGACGTGTGTGGATGCCGTTGCGCAGGTCCCGGCGCCGGAGGCGGGTCTGTGGTTTAATGCGTATGCGGTGGGTCTGGTGAAGGGCGCCAATCCGCCGCTGGAGCTTTCTTTGTTTTGAGTAGACGTTTATATGGTAGAATTTGTGTAGAAGAACGCGTCTGGGTCGCGGTTGAGTGCAGAGGCCCGATTTGGCCATTTCGTGAGATTTGGTCGCATAAAAATAGAACGCCAAGCGATGGTGATTTCGACGCTGGACAGGCATTGTACAAGGGTGTCAGCATCTGGAATTCGTAGCAGTCAGTTTCTGGCATCGGCGACAGCTCAAGCGCTCAAGCTTACTGAGGAGGCGCATTTGAGCCTAAATCGAAGGGCTGCTTGTAAGTGTGATAGACTTCCGGTGACAATTCATAATAGTCGACCTTTTCCCTTTCCCAAGATCAATGCTGGACCGAAGAAAAATCTAGGCAGCCTGTATAATGTGTAAGAAGGTTTTTGTGTGTCTTTCAAACTTCCGGGTCCAAAAGACGCGGGAATATTAATTGAATATTGATTAATGGACTTACTTTTTTTAGAGTGATATAAAAAGCGACTTGCTTAAAATCAAGTTACTTACCCACAACGTTCTAGAAACCGGTTATATTTTGGGTTTCATTAAGAGTCAAATTTGAAGGAAGAAGAATACAGTTCTTCGAATACAACGGCAGCCGTGTCTATTAGGGCTAGTGGCCAAAGCCAAACACCGACATGTCCTATTCTGGTGTTTCGTCGTCTCTACCGTCACTTTCCTCCACTGTTTGAATTCCTTCATGCTTTCATTATAGATTTTCATTATACCCCCATCTCCGCCAAGTGAACTCCATCGCGAAAACGTGCTCGATTGTCCGGCCTGATCGCCAGCAGGAAAGACCGTGAGTAATAACATCTCCTTACCGAATAAACATGGTTGCATTGAATGCCGGCTCAAGCACAACCATCTATGTCCTTCCAACGTATACAGTTCCTTGGGTGAATTCCAGCCACGCTTGTGGGAATCGAAACCGCTCTCTTTCTCTCCCGACACTGCATCATTCAGAACTTGGTCCGGAAGGCGCGACGTGTTCACAACCCATTGCGTCGGGTTCCACGTTATAGTTTCATTTTTACTCCGAGTTCTTACTCCCTCGTCCCAGGATGCCTGGTGTGACGACGACACCCGACGTCGACTCTCCAGTTCGCGTCGTCGTGACACCATCCCAGTCGTCCTACTTCGCCGGGGAACCATTTTCAGTGACAATCACGTTCACCAACACACGTTCGCCAGAGGCAGGCCCATCGAGACCGACACCACATACTCACAAGCGCGGAGCCCACTCAATCAGCTCTGCACCGCTCGCCCGGCCACCAACGTCGCCGGGGACACCACGTAGCGCCGCTTTACCATCTACACCTCGAACAACAACCAACGATGAGTTGCCTCGCAGAAAGGGCCTCATTGGGAAAACAAAACCTCCGCCTACATTACCATCCCAGTCAGACAAGCTACCTGATTTAATAGAGCAAAGGAGGAAAAGGCAACTAGTGCCCAAGTCACTCTCCGTGTCGGTGTCTCCATTCCAATTAGAAGACCAATTGGCAGAAGCAGCCTCTTCCGCGCCTTATTCACAGAGATCGTTCTATACTGATTTACGGAATAGTAAGCAAATTTTAGTTATGCTTGCTTTTGGTTACTTATGGCGGTCTAGCACCAACGACCCCCAACATTCCATCGCCTCTTTCACGGACGGATACCCTTCCACTGTCTTCCGACCATCCACATGCTCGGAAACAGTCTATCCTCGATGGTCAGTTATCGCTTGACGTTTTGTCACCGACAACTTCTGTTCCGCCTTTTCCTTACTCTCCCAATTCTTCTACATCCACATTCTCACTCGCTCTGGACCCAATAGCAGAGGCTGCGCTTTCATCACCATACCCATCTACCCCAGCCATCGGGCTGCCCACCATCGAACCGGTTTCGTTCTCACCCCATACTCCCATCACGGCCCCAGCACCGAACAACTCCGTTTACGCGTATCCACCTCCGCGACAGCAGCAGCAGCAGCAGCGGCCAAGCCACACGAACCACCACCGTCCGCCACCCATAGGGCTGGGCCAGCCCTCCAATTCTCCGCGGGGGTACCTCCAACCGCCCCGTTCCGCGTTTGCATCCACCTTCCCACCTCCCAACAATGAGCTGATTCTGTATTCCTATGCCCAGTTGACTGGCACGGTCATAATCACCCCCGTCGCCGGTGCGCTGCCCACGCCAGAGCAAGGTCGGACACTCAATGCAGTGCGGTCCGCGCTGCTCAACCGCTCCGTACTCGGCGGGGGCAGTATGGACATCACGGCGTCGCTGACCTCCCCCAAGTCGCCTCAACCGCGGCATCGACAGACACATTCCCGTTCGTCGTCCTTCTCAGCTGGACTTCTTTCGATTCTGTCGCCGACTTCGTTGGTCGCTTCGATGTCGAGCCCGTCGCCTGTTTCGGCCCTCTCGCGAGGTGGGTCTGCACGGTGGCGGTCGTCGTCGTCGTCTTCGGGTCCGTTTACGCCGACTATGACGCCTACTTCAGGGAGGTTTCCGAGTAGTGCCAGTCCTGGCGTTCTAGGTCTCGGATCTGGACCAGTCGAGGAGATCGACCCCGAAGAGCCTCTACCGACATTCGAGATCCAGTCGGCGATGTTGGCGGTTGACCTGTCTCTCGCGCCTGGAGAATCACGGAGCTGTATGTCGTTGCTTACTTGACTTGTGGTTTCAAGTTTTTATTTGTTGACCTTTACCAGATACTTACAGCGTCAAGCTTCCGGATAACCTGCCGCCGACGTTTAAGGGGAAATCACTCAAGTTTTCTTATGAGCTGGTTGTGGGGACATGTCGTGCTGGTGCCTCGGGAGTTAGTGGTAGCAGTGGTGGCGGAGTAGGCGCGAATAGCATCAGTCGCGTGATGAAAGTGCCAATAAGGGTGTACAATCACGTTTCTGGTACGTGTTCTTCCTCTTCTTTCCTGAACTGTTTCTGACAGACTTGTAGTGGCTCGCTCGTTGAAGCCGTACGATCTCTTGTGGCCAGTAAGCAGGCGGCAAGATGCAGGCATGCCTGGCACGGAGGCGAAGGTTGTAGAGGGATCTAGAGAGTTGTTTGGCAAGACTTTGACCTTGCCACGACTACCATCCTGTAAGGCCACTTGCGCTGCAGTGTTGTGCGCTTTGATGCTGATACGCTGCTTTCTTTGTCAGCTTCGACTTCTCCATCTTTCTCTTCGACCAATACTCTAGAATCACTCCAAGAATATGCTCGTTCATTGCTAGCCTCATTGCCAAATCCCGTACCCAACGACGATGCCGTACGAGACGGACCTTCAAGCTCCGAGGAAGCCGAGACGTCAGCATCGTCCGCTGAAGGCCCAAGCAACGCCAACGGGACTATCAAGCCCAAAAACGGCGCCAGCGCACAGAACGGGAAACAGAACGCCGTGAACCGTCGCGCTGAGGAGCTCCGGCAGACCGAGAGCGAGAGAGAGCGGGTGGAGGAGGGCAATCTCACTGGGTGTCGCGAGGCGGTGGAGATCTTGACGCGGAACCCGAAGAAAGGTCTGTCTGTGTGCTCACGGGTAAGGGTGATGGTTTGCTAACGTGTGTCATGGTGGTTGACAGCTTCATACGATGTGAACAAGGACGGAGTGAAAGTTGCTGTGCTCACGTTTCCCAAATCTGCGTATCGGCTTGGGGAGACGGTGATTGGAGTGGTGGAGATAAATGAGCAGACGAGTCGGGCGCGCGTTTTGAAGGTTGGGCTTTTCTTTAACTCTTCGGAGTGGCTGGAATTGAAGTTGTTGGCTTTTTTTGCTTTTACAGGTCTCAGCTATCCTAGAATCTCATGAAACACTGCCGTCCACCATATCCCCAGCCTCTAGCGCGAGACACCTACGACGGCCTCACGCCGAGTCTCACTCTTCGTTCACACTCAACACACTCAGGACGACATTCTCACTCGACATCCCATCCGACGCCAGCCCCGCCTTCCAGATCCGCGTCGGCACACCGCCTAACCCACCCAACAGCCCCTCCGCTGCAGCCTCCGCCGCGCCAACGCCAACGCCAGGCGGGGTGGAGTGGAAAGTGCGGCTCTGCCTGCTCGTCGGGATCGCCGCGGAGACGTCATGGGCAGGCGTGCAGGGCGTGCGGTTCAAGAGCCTCGTGCGCGACGGCCCGCGCGGGGAATGGGGCTCGTCGTGGCACCCCACACCGGGGGACGCGCCGATGGAGAAGCCGGATCTGAAGGCGGAGGCTGCAGCCGCCGCCGCGGCGAAGAGACAGAGCCAGCAGCAGCTCCTGGCGGCGGGGCGGACGTGGTCGAAGTATATCGTGTCGTCGTTGTTGTATGGGAATGCGGGGGAGGGCACGGAGAGGGAGTATCATGATGGGGATATACTTGGCATGGACGATGAGGAGGAGGCGGGTGGGGGTGTTGGTGGAGGCTATGGGGGAAAGGGTAGGACTGCGTTCGGGATGGGGACGGAGGACGGGTACGACGGGATCATACCGGATATGGCGGGCGGGGTTGGGGTTGGGGTGGACTATGCTGGTGGGGAGGAGGGGTGGAGGGACGTGAAGCTCGAGACGGTCGAGTGCGAGGTGCCGGTGAAGGTGTTCCCGGGGAATACGGCGTTCAAGGCGTTGGATGTCGTGTTTGATGTTTGATGCCTGGGCTTTGGGCTCTGTCATCGGTGTGGGTGTGGGATTGGGTCGGGTTGACGGTGGCGGCTTGGGCTGTAACTAACACACCTAGTTGCAGCAGACGTCCGTGTGGTGTGGTGTGGTGTGGTTGGAACTGGTTTTTATTTTTATTTTTCTTCGTGGTCGAGTTTTTATTTACTCATTTTCTCTCTCTCGTCTTTCCCCCACAATCAATCTCGTCTGTAGCAATGGATATCATATCATTATCATATCGTGACCAATGCGCATACTATTCAAACTATGCGATTCGATCGTCTTTCCTGGCCATTCGTCCGATTGAATTCCAACCGCTGTGGTACTTCTCCAGGCTGGCTGAGGCTCAGCCCAGATTCTTTGGCACGCGACCTCTGTATGCTCATATGTCCGCATCCTTTCAGTGAATGACATTGACAAGATGCGAGTAGGTGAGATGCCCTATTGCTATTTCTGTGCTCTCGGGCGTTGACCGCTGACCGCTGACGGTTGACTTGACGTGTAAAGGCTTCTGCCAGTGTCAACCATCCCCGCACACCCCACTTGCGCAGTGCTGCCAACGTCAGTCCGTCAGTATAAATTTATGAGCTATTCAGTCGGTGTCAACGCTCGCGTTTGCGCGCTTTTGGCGTGGACGTGCCAAGGCTTTTTATTTCTGAAAGAACGACCGACGATGTCCGTTTATTTAGTTTGTGGCTCTCTAAACTCGTAGACTCACTTTATTTAAATCGCTCTCCTCTGGCTCGTACTTGGTGACAGCCATCAGCCACAAGTGTGGACTCTATTTATAATGAAATTCCAAATTTGTTCCCGTTCAGTCCATAATATATAAATATGGGTCCAATTTCCCGGTACAGTATGTGAAGCTCAGAAGCTCTCCTTAGCCACGTTCTCCTCTTTTTTCGCAGGGAGAAATACAGGCTGTCCATGTCGGTGTTTAATTGCGTGCTCTGCTTTGCTGGAGCCTGTCAATGACGGCATCCTGGGGTCATGGGTGTATCAGTGCACCACTATGGCAGGCCTAAAATAAGGGTGGATGTAGATGCGCGCCATCGGCCACTGGTTCTTTCTCCTGGCCATAGCCATTCAAATGGTTCGGGCGGTTATTTTTGTGGTAGCTGACTTGTGGCGGTCGTGATACAACGGTTGTTGTGATAGGTTGTCTACCAATATTATTTGGGAGAAAAATACCTAATAAAGTATCATTGCTGACCTGTCCGAGGAAGGTCTTGTTGGTTGTGAGCGCGCGTGAGCTGGTTTGATTGGTGTCTACAGCACTTGAGCGCGAGGGCAAGGCAGTTGAGGACCTTGAGGCGAGCTTAAGTAATCCATAGGAGAAGATTAAGGTTCAATTCAATTTCTGCAGCGCGTTTGACTGGGATTCAGTGACGGCGTTCATACATATTGTCAAAGTTCAGGTTACCGGTAAGGTTAATGTTTAATGATCACACCCGTAACGAGGTGATTCATAAGCCTAAGGAGTTCATAAGGACGTACTGCAGGGGCCGCATTTGGTCCATATCCATATGGTCGTTTAATTCACCGGCACCGTTCGACTGACGAGTCATGAAGTAGTCAAGCGTAGCGTACATATTAGATCCAGAGAAAAGACCAGCTCGGTTGATAAGAATCGCATCGGTGTCTTGTTATTTGAATATCGAGAGGTGGGCTCCGTACCAGTATGATATATAATTCAAGTTCGCAGCCCAAGAGATCACGACAAGACAAGACAAGAGAAGACGCTTAAGACAAGATAGAACAGAGAAACAAAGGGACAAAGGGACCACATCGGTCTCTGAGAGTCCGAGCCATCGCCAGAAGTCTGCGTTCGAAGCTCGAAGCATACGAGGCTTCCTTCGTCTGCATCCTTCTTATGTCTTGCAATTGCAATTGGGTGGAGGTTTGGTGGTGATATCAGGATGTATGTATAACGTCCTTGGCCGACTGGTGAGTGTGCTTCGAATAAGTCGAGACTGCGATACTTATGTTATGAGAGTCACATCGTCGGGCCCGGGCGACTCGACTGAACGGGTCGGTTCGACTCGGGGTGATCCGACGAATTTGAAAAGCCCATATTTGAGTGGATGAGTGGGTGAGTGGATGAGTGGATGAATGAATGCCGGCTGGTGGGTCCATTGAGTTTATAATAATACTACTGGTATCTTGACGCCCGACGACGATGGTAAAGCTCCGGTCTCAAATTCAGAGGAATAGAATACAAATACAAACCGGTACATACGTATACGTATCCGTGTGTGCTGCGTCTTTGAGTTTCGATCATCCAATCGGGAGTTAATTCTTGAGGATGAGGAAGGGCTATTTTTGCGTTGAGTTCCGTGCCGACGGTCCAGGTTCGTTCATAAGGGTGAGCTACAGTCTTGTACTATAATGAAAGAGGATGCGATGCGATGGGAATGGGAATGAAAATATTGGAGTGGGCAATTTGTGTGGAATTCCGTGCTGAGGGGTTATTCATGAGGCTGGGTTGCTTTCGAATATAATTACTCTATAAAAGAGGTAGAAAGAGAATGGGATGGAGGAGTAGGCAGGACGCAGGAGATCGGACCGAATTTCAATCAGGCACGGTAGATTTTGAGCAAGGGAATGCAGGGTGGGGATGACGATGCAGGTACCATTAAAGTTAAGTGAATAGACTCGCGATCGGACCTGAACCTGATTCAGACGAACTGATTTTGATCTTGTCGCCATTGGGGGTGATGATAATTATTGGTACAGCATGAAGATGGAGAAGGAGAACAACATGCAGCAGAAGTTACCTGACCTACAAGGTTACAGGGCTCTATTATTGGGCACTAGGACGGTAGTGATATTGATATCAATACGGTAGGTATGAGCATTTTCTTGGACGATAAAGACGAGGGTACTTTTAGTTGTGCTCACCGACTCGGAGGCAGCGGTGCATGCGCGGTGGTGGTGGGTCGGTTCCATCTGTCGGTGTGGGTATTCTGTGAATGCATGTGTTGGGTGGATAATATAATTAAGGCAATGGCATTGAGGAAAGAGGTCGAACGACAGACGACAAACGGTACTGGTGGCGGGGTTTATTGCAGGGCTGAGCGATGAATTATATATACCTGGACGTGAACGCGAAAATGTCAAATGATAAATAGCGATGGGGATGGAGATGGAGATGAAATTTAGCGGTGGGTATTTACCCACTGAGGTTTGGTAATGCTGTTCGAGAGTGAGTACTTACTCGTGTAGGCGACAGAGCTAGAACAGAGTAGTCCAGCCTGGTAGGTGGTAGACTGAATCAGGCAAGTGAGACTGCTAGATTCCAGACCTATGGAGGAATTTTCTTTTCATGAACGAGGAGTAAACCAGACCAAGGGTGGTCTCGACTAGCTATAAATGTCGCGTGGTACCTCCAAATTCCGCGGTCGAAATTGCAGCCGCTTTGTGTCTCTGGAGGGATTAAACAGAATTGAATGATCGGTGTGGCGCATGGGATGGGCCAAGCCAGAGCGAACCGTGCAGTTCGCGGAACTTGGCAGGACGACGTAAGAGAAGAAATGATCAGCTGTCGGGAAACTCACACGGATTTGGGAGACATGTGACGAAATGGGGTCAGCTGGGCATAAATCCGCTCCCAGGGCGCTCAGAGTCTGTGCGTTGGGTGAATGTACGAATCGTGCTCTTGGTTGGCTCCTCCATAGACGCTCTCGTTTTTTTCTTTCTCTCTCCTTGTCCTCCACGACCCCCATAGATAAGACAATACACCGACTGGAAATTACAGCGCCATCAACCTATTAGATCCGAGCAGGCACGGAGATCTCTTTCAGAAAAGACTGTTTCTTTTTCTTTTTTTTGGTTTGCGTGCGTCGTCTGCACACTCTCTCTTTGTTTCTTGTGTACTGAGACATGGGCAGTCTAGACGTAACTAAAGCTGGCGAGCACCGCCGAGCAGCTGCAGCAGCTCCTAACGCGCGGCGGACTGCCCCTCGCGACCATGGAACGCAGCCTCTCCGGCCACTCGCACGACACCAGCATCAGCAGCAGCGATGACGACGATCGCCGCCCCCGCTTCACCGACTCCAACGGCCCCCCCGCCCCCACCGCGTCCCTCCGCGAACGAGCAGCAAGCCAGCCCCCGCGCTCATCCTCCGACAGCAGCGCCTTCGTCTCCTCGCCCCCCGCGCAGCACTTCTTCCCCTCAAGCCTCCAACAAGGCGGCCCATGGTCCCCCTCCTCCCCGTCCAACGCCACATCCACCTCCAACACGCGCATGCTGAGCCCAACGGCGGCGGCGCCCTCCTCGCGCGTGCAGCCCGTCCCGATGCCCATCCGCAGCTCCTCCTTCTCCAACCCCTTCTCCAGCGCGATGCGCGACCGCGCCGTCTTCCCCTCCACCTTCGAGGACGACGAGTCCGAGGCCCTCTCTGACACGTACGACGAGCACTTCCTCCCCCCGTCCCTCTCCGGCTCGAACAGTGGCAGGGGCCGTTCGTACGGCCAGGACGTGAGCAGGAGCCGCTCGCAGTCCCTTGCCACCCCTGGGCGCCCGGGACCGGTGGGTAGCCCGTATACCGGAGCGTCGGCGATGCAGAGCTGGAACGAGTCGTATCTTTCGCATACGAACCCGCTGAGCATCCCTTCGCCTGGTGGCGGCAGTGGACAGCGGTACGGCGACATCAAGCCCCCCTCTGCGAGCCGGTACGGCTCCTTAGGCACGATGGGCCGCTCGCCGACGAACATCCACTCTTCCTCGCCCTCCAGCTCGTCTTTCGTCTCTGGTAACAACAACAACAACAACGGGTACCGCACCCAATCCCATTCTCAACACCTCTCCCACTCCCAGCACCAACAACCCGACATATCCAACATGTCCCCCTTCGTCCGGGACGTCGGGCAGATCCTGCTCGACGACGGCTCCGCGTTCCGCGAGCTCTGGGCGGGGATGCACCCCCCCAAAGACGAGCACCACGGCCACGGCGGTGGGGGGAGCGGGACGACGAGCAGGAGGCACAGTGTCAGCGTCGTGCAGCCGAGGAGGGGGAACGTGGTGGGGTTTAATGCCCCTGGGGCGGAGGATGAGATGCTCGCACAGGGGTCGGGGGCTGGGGCAGGGTCAGGCGTGGGGTCGGGCGTGGGGAGCAGGGGGTATGGAGTTGGCGGGCTGGGGATAGGTGGGGGCCTTGGTGGGGGTCTTGGAGGCGGTGGAGGAGGGGGCGGGACAGGCGTGGGCGGGATAGGTATGGGCAGGGGGAGGGGGAGCGGACTGTTATTGAGCGACGATGACCTGGCGAGCGATTTGGGGCTGTTGAATCTGAACCCGAACGAGCCTCCGCCTTTGCCTTCTTCGACCTCTGCCTCTACACATCCTCCGAGTCAGCCTGCGTCCTTGCCGATATATGCGCCGCTTTCGAGGAGCCCGCCGTCAAGGGATCTGATGACGAGCTATCAGTCTATCAACGTTGGTGGACCTGGTGGAGGAGGTAATGCGGGAGGGGGGAGGCAGATAGGAACGCCGAGCGATGAAGGGTACGATGTGGGCGTGGGGGATAGTCCACCGCCGCCTACTTCTGCCCAGGGCCGCGCTGGAGGAGGGGGGGCGGGTGTGGGGCTGTATGAGGAGTATCGGAGGGAACAACAGCAGCAGGAGATGGCGGCGCGTTTCGTGCCTGGGCAGGGCGTGCAGTATGTACCGCAGCAGCATCAGGCTTCGTACCAGCATCAGCATCAGCAGCATCAGGGGGCGTATCAGCTCCACGGGCAACAGCAGCATCAGCTTCAACAGCAGGGCCAATATCAGCCTCAGCTCCAACAGTCGGCGTATCAACCACACCAGCAGTACCACCACCACCAGCAGGGTTCGAGTGGAGGAGGTGGAGGTGGAGGCGGGCTTGCGAGCCCCTCTGCGTCGTCCGGGCAGTATGTGCGGACGAGGGCGCCGTCGTATTCGAGTACGAGTAGCGGTGGAGGTGGGGGTGGGAGTGGGTCTGGGTTCAGCACCGGAGGAGGTGGACAAGGACAGGGTGGCTTAGGGATGGGGATGGGCGGACCAGGGGGCGGGCTGCAGTCGCCTGTGTCGCCCACCTCTGCGGGCGGCGTGGGCCAGGGAAGGGTGATAAACCCCCAGCAGGGCCCGTACTACCCGCAGGTGCAGCAGCGCAGGCTGTCGGATGCGCATCCCCATCCTCATCCCCTCCCTCTTCCGCACGGGCACGGGCACGCCCAACCCGCCCCCTCTCACCCTACCCAACAACAGCCCCCGCTCTCCGACCTCGGCCGCGGCCTCCCCCTCTCAGCCGTCCCGCCCTCCTGGCCCTTATTCATCTGCGAATTCAAAGCAGGCCGCACCGACCTGTTCTACCTCACAGACCTGCTCCTCGCCTCGGAGATCGGGGTCGGGGATCTGGTGATAGTGGAGGCGGACCGGGGGAAGGACCTGGGGAAGGTGGTGAATGATTGTATTAGTGTGGGGGAGGTGGAGCGGTTCCAGAGGGAGGTTGGGGAAAGGTGGGGTAGTGGGGGAGGCATGGGTGGGTCGGGTGGGGGAGGGGGCATGGGCGGGGAGCCGCAGACGCCTACTAGTCCAGGAGGCAGTGGGGGACAAGGGGGACAGGGAGGACAGGGAGGGGGGAAGAAAGAGATCAACCCGAAGATGATCTACAGAAAGGCAGGCGCGCAGGACTTGCAGCTGCTTGCTACGAAGACGGAGGACGAGGTGAAGGCGCTGCAGCTGTGCCAGAGCAAGGTGCGCGCGAAGAAGCTGCCGATGGAGGTTGTTGATGCGGAGTATCAGTGGTTAGTCCCTTTTGATTTTTTTTTTCTTCGTCTTTCTCTGACGATATGGTTGTCGATGTGATGTGATGTGATGTGAATAGGGACAGGCGGAAGCTTACGTTCTACTTTATTGCGGAGAAGCGCATTGATTTTAGGGAGCTTGTTAGAGAGCTGTTCCGGTGCGTTGTCGTTCTTTCATCCTTCTTATGTGCTGCTTCTGACTTGGCGGCAGGTTATACAAGACGCGGATATGGATGGCGTCGCTGCAAGGTGGGGGTGGGTACGAGCAGTGATTCGACTGTTTGGAGGGGGACAACGCGGCCACACTACGGCCATCATCAGCATTACAACATGAAGAAGAGAGGAGAGGAGAGGAGAGGAGAGAACAAAATACGAGAACGGCCTTGCTCTTTGACTCGCGCGACATCGACTTGACAACGACTCGACAATACAATTTCCTACACCAGGCCCTGTCCGACTTCTGAGTACCCACTACCAGCCATGCTACCCCTACCTTACCCTATCCACTGGCTTAGAGAAACAAAAGCGCAGAACCCAGAAGCAGGAGACACCCAAAATACACCGCCGGCAGATGACCCTCGCGCGGCTGCCTGCTTTTCCCATTCTATTTTCTTTACATTGTTATCACACCACACCAAGAACAAAACCAAGACCAAGAACGAGCCCGCGACCGTGACAGAACCAGACGCGGCTCACTCACAAGACAAAGATAAAGATCAAGACAAAGACAAGACTGTACGAGATCACACGACCATACATACGAGATGGACGACCTCGAAAGCAAAAGAATTCGGCGGCGACGCGGTCGCGGCCTGATGCCATGACGGAAACAATCCGGTGTAATTTACTAATTGGACGCTCATTCATTTTTTCTCCCTCATTCAGTTCAGTTCAGTTCATGCCCCACTCCATCCCATCCCACCCACTCACCCAAAATCCCATCGCAACTCCATTCTATCGATCTTTTTTACTGCTCATCATCATCATTTTTTTTTCTTAGATATGCAACACCTTTTTTCTCTTATCTCTATTTCTGATAGCGTCTTTTGAACTATTTATACTCATCCCCGGCGCGAATGTGCACTGGAACCTGACCTGTGTCTCCTGGGCCCGCGCCCTCTCTTTTCTCATCTTTTCCATTCTCTCTGGCCTCTCGTAGCGCCAACCCAACCAACGCTTGACATTTCGATGCTCGACGCTTGATACGTCGTGACCCGTGGGGCTGCAGTATATCACATCTCATGCGTTATTTATCTAGCTAGCCCCCCACCCCTCTTCTTGATTACTCCTTGCAGCGTTTGTATGCGCCCTTTGTATTCCTCTTTCTCTTTCTCTTGGGCTTAGCCGCACCCTTTGGTTGTTGTTTCTCTTTTAATTTGACTGTCAATGTACGATGTACAGTGTACCTATTCGCCTATGCTACTCATGGACGCTCTCAGCCAGCCAGCCAGCCACTTGTTTAACGTTTTGAAGGTCAAATTGATTCTGAATGACCGCAATATCATCGAGTCCCAGATCACAGCTGTTGAGCTCACCTCGCAGTTGACTGTCAGCCAGGGTGCATATATGTCGTGAGAAACTACATTGCACCTACGGATCACGTACAGCCCATTTTTCTTTCTGTCCACGACCTCCTTGGTTGACGTTCGAGATATTTGTCGTCTCAGCAATTCTTCCATTTTACTCTGTACTGGATTAACAACGGCTTTGGTTTGGCGACTCTATGCTCACAGTGCTTCTCCCTCTGCGTCTTTTTTCCGTGCTTTTTCCTTCTCCGAGGCCTAACTCGAAAGGCCACAAATTTTGGAGGACTAGTTATACCCTACGGATACCAACACTCGCCGCTACGCCGTCGAGCCCGTTAGATTGTATGCCTGGCAACAGCGAGGGTGTGTTTGGAGTATGTCCCTGACTGCAGATGATATTGATGTTGGAAATTTCAGAGGATCATGATGCTGGTGTACGTCGTCTTTTGATACTTCCAATTTGTTGATAACGTGCAAAAATGCTGCTCGCGCTTGACAATCACTTGTTTCTGGCACCACGGGGCGTCCACCAACACGATTGTGCCTGGTCCATCGACATTTAATTTAAGGACCCACTCACGCCGCGAGAAAAAGTTCTAAACAGAACACATACTTACAGCTGCATGCGAAACCCTAGACAGTTTCCTAAAATCCCCTCATTGCGCCTGTATTTGTGCAAACAATCGCTTTTGGTCAGCTCCGTGCGTCGGTCCTCCCGACGAAGCCTTATTCCGAACAACCTGCCGGCAAATTACTCCAACGTGGAGCCCCCTAAGGGGCCTTGGAGCAGAAGTACTCCTCCCTACGTCAATAATTCGCTGAAATTGGGTGTTTATACAAACAACGGCGCACAATGTGATTTTTTGAAAACTGTCTACGGTTTTGCATGCAGCTGTAAAACGACGTGCCAATTCTTGTCGACCCAGGTTTTCTCTTGTTACCATCTGACTGAAACTAGGCTCTCCGTCTCCTTCTAAGTGGCCAGCAGGCTCTGGCCAGTTCACGTTCTTTCATTTAATCGTCTCCCTCAACTGCATCGGCTTTGGTTCCCGCCATCCACAACTGAAACCTCAGACTCCTTTGTAAGAATTATGGGTTTTCCGGTCGTGGTAATCGGAGTTGCTCTCCTTCTCGCTGCTACTACCAATGCTGTCGTCGATCACGTCACCCGTGTCGGAGCCAACAATGCTGTAAGTCAATTTTCTTCAAGAGCATATCGATTTATGATGTTAGTTGTCCAATAGTCAGTTTTCGATCCGACGAACATCACCGCGCTCGTTGGCGACACAGTTACATTTCAATTGTGAGTTCTGTATTGACTGTCTCCCAGAGGTGGATTTATGCATAACTATTAGTCAGGGAAACAACTACGTTAGTTCCTTCGGTTACTCTCACTGCAAGCCGTGATGTGCCTTATGACGTGCTTCAGTCAGTCACCGAGTCGTCCTTCTCCACTCCTTGTGTCCGGAAACAAACGCCATACTTGGGTGTCGACAGTGGCTTCATGCCTGTCCCTAGTGGCGCTGCAGCATTGCCTCTATATAGGATCAAGGTCGACAATTCGACAGTCCCAATTTGGTTCTTCTGCGCTCAAACCATTCCTGTGAAGTAAGACCGTTGTTCGTCATACTGTGAATTTATTCACCTCATGCCTGCCTTCAAAGCCACTGCAACCAAGGGATGATTTTCTCTATTAACGCGGCCGACCAAACTTTTGCTCGATTTCAAGTAAGTCCCCACATGCCCTATTAAGTTCAAGAACTTAAAAAATTGCTGGCTTAGGCTGCCGCTAAAGATGGGACTGCAAACCCTATAAGCCTGCTTCCAGACGCTCCCGCGACTTCATCCCTGGGCCATAGTACGGCTCCCGGCACCAAAAACAGTTCAACAACTGTGCAAACGAGTAACGTACTGTCTCCTACGACTCCTGCTCCCCCATCTACTTTTACAGCTTCTGGAGATTCGACCAGATCGAGTGCGGGCAAGTCACAAAAAACTGGCTTTATTGTAGGGGGGGTCATTGGTGGCGTAATGGTAATCTCACTTGCACTTGCCGCTTGCATTTATCTCCAGCGAAGGAAGAGGCTGCAGAAAAGAGTCGATTTAGATTTGGCCGCCTCATACACTCCCCTCGTCGTACCCTTCCGTTCTACGCTGTTTCGCACTACCAAGCGATCTCAGCCTTCCAATACCGATATCAGTCCAAGAATGGTGATGCACGAAGACAGTGGGGTTCGTATGCCGCTAATCGGTCAATATGACTATTTTCCAATAATAGATGTACCGCCTAGGTACACACCCAGCTAACAGCCGATTCCTTTCTTTTTGACCTAGGCCTATTCGTCATTTATCTTTTTGCTTCGCCCAAGATAATACCCGAACCACCCTCATTTTGGAATATTCTCCGCATTTGAATAAGACAAAACGCGTGCCCACTTAGTTTAATCGCCCTCACTTTCAATCGACGCAATCAATCTGAAATTGTGAAGAGTATTCAGTTCTTTTTGGCTTGAAAAAAATGCCCCGGCCGAGGAATACCACTGGTACACATGTAGTAATCACTTCAATTAAGTTGTCCGGGCTAATAGTTGTACATAAAAGGCGCCATTTGACTCACGCAGGCCCACTTTCGTGCGAGGGATACCTTTCCATCTTGTTGTCATTCGGATAGTCATGGAGGTGTTCTACAGTTTTTGTCACTTCAATCCCGCCCATCTCGATCGCCCCGTCTAACGCTGGTCCGTTTCCTCGTGAGCGTCTGGCGAGAGAAAGAGGAATGACGGAAGTAGGGTCTCTAAACTTCGTTTTGCCAGTAGACACTGAATCCTCTATAAATAGGCCGAACTTGGTGCTTCTGAATACCCGTGTAGCCATAATGTTCATGAGCATGATGTTGGGCACTGTGAACATAGTTCTGTATGTGACCGGAACGGAGGGGATGTAGATCATGATGACAGTCAGCATATTTGTCGTGATGGTGGTCCTGTTTGGAAGATTCAGACAACGGTTAAGACGCTCAGCGGCTGAAAAAATAAATTGCAGAAAGGAACGCACAAGTAATAGATCTGTCCACCTTGCAGCAGAGATCGTGAAAAAGCGGGCATGTAATCTCCGAAGACCCATGCCCTTATGCCGCCTTTCAGAGTCCGGTCTACCCGAGAATTCATCGTGAGGCGCCAAGAAATAGCAAGAAAGACGAGGGTATCATTAACAAGAGGGATAACTGCAGCGGCGGAAACGTAACCATCGAGCACCGCATTTAGACAGTAAGCTGTTGTGCCAATATTGGCGCCCGTAACTCCTTGGGTTACCGTTATGCAGCCAGCGACAACGCAAAGCCACATAAACCCAAAAAAGGTAACAACATAAATGTTCTTGTTGAAGACAGCTCGAACGCGGAAAAAGAAGAGCAGGGATGTGGGGGGAATGGAAAGGGGAAACAGCCAATCCAAACCCTTCTCGAATTTAGCACAGTTCCCAGTCGGTGCCGCTAGCAGTTGGAAGGTCAAAAATCAGTAACTAATTTAATTTCGGACATTAGGCCTAGTGGAGTGACTGACTCTCAAATATAGTGCCCACTAGAACGTATCCCAAAGATCCAAGTCTATTCAGAAGATGAAAAAGTGAGTAGCAGTACAGCAATAGATAGCGAACATACGGTTACTTACCTCGAGATAAAATAAACGATGGTTGGAAAAGTGATTCGATACTTTGTGATCAAAATGTAGTCGTTCTTAAGGTTATTAAGGATATCCCATATCATAACCTGTGGGGCAGATCGATCAATATTCTCCCTAGAACTGAGAAAGAAAACTAACCCCAAGAGACCCAACTAAGATGTAGACCGCGATAGTGACTTGGAAAGCGAGGTCTGGGGCCAGGAATGCCATTGGCGTGAACGGATTGGGGAGCTGAAGCATTGAAGTATCATTTCCAGACATTTTACTGGAGACTGTAATTCAAGGGAGCTTGTCTGTCACCGCTCATTTGGCTTTCCTTTAAGGAGACAATTCACCCGTGTGCCTATCAAGGAATAGAACGGAATCACTGCACTTATCAGGGTTTCACTTAAAGTTAGATCTACCTGTACAGAGTTTTCGAATCACTTCATGTTAGAGAATCCATCTACATGGGTTCCAATCAGTCCTTCTGAAAAAGTAAGGCCGCACTTTCTCAAATCTTTTTGATACAATGCCAGGAATCAGGAGAGAGGTCCAAAGTGACAGTCCGAACATCGTTACCGACTGGAACTCGCACAGTCAGACTCGGCTACCTCGGGCGCTTGATCAAGGAAGAAGAGAGTGATATTGTTAGCTCACTTGTTACTGGTTGAGCGTCAGTCTTCTGGCCGGGGTTTCCGTGCTTGGCGGGCATGGTAACGGGAAATATCATGATGAGAACACGAATAAAAGCCTTCGGAGTGTTCATGGTCAAGCTTCGGTAATGTCATGCACTTTGTTGGGCAATTTGTTCTTCATATGTCGCCTTCAGCGCCCGGGTTAATATGTTTAGGCAAGAAACTCAATACTATCCTTACGAGGCGTGTTAGGAAATTGTATATCAATGAAGGACAATCAAGCATGGGTTTCTTCGAACTGTCAATCATTAAAGCCCGTGTATCTTGCTCTCTTGCCTCTTCGCTATGTCCGTTCATGTTAATCCTGTATTGCGTACGTTGCCGATATGATTTCAAGTTTAAATTGATTCTAATTGCAGAGTCATTACAGGCTTTGTGGAATTGGTACTAAAACCTGCTTCACCTGCGACGCTCAATACTTGCAAGGGAACGCCGTTTTGCAAACAGCACTTCTTTGATGACGGGAGAAGATTAAACGAGTTATTTTGACTTGATTTTCACACCCGTCACTATATGTATTCGCACCCGGGTCATCTCTATTATAAAAAAAATATTTAACCATATGAGTCTCAGGAAGCTGTGTTGAGCTTGAAGTACGTGGAGGGCAATTGTAGGACATTTTTCCCTCGGGATTTACGAGAATGATAATATCACCGCAATATTATCCTGGGTTGTACTAAATATACCGATGTCACCCACCTTTCATGAAGATCTTCGCCTATGAGAACGGAGATCGGTGGGACAATATAGCTCTTGTAAATTAATTGGAAAACCCCAACATTCAACTTGCTCATGCCTGCCTTCGCCAGCCGATCGAACTTTTGCTCAATTTACGAGTTCTATCTATAGGGCGCTTAGCAGCCCTGATGATCATTTTAGGCAGCTTCCATTTCCGTCACGGTCATAATCGTTGTTCAACTAGTCTTGAACCACTTGTCCACTGTCGCACACATCACACGTCAGTACTTCAGCGCTCACTGTTGATCGCCCCTATCTTGTCGATATCGCTGATAGCGCTAAAGCGTTGAAGTTCTGATGTGGGTGAAATAAGTGTCTAGTGACACCATCAGATTTCACTCAATAAGTTATTTTGAAGCGAATCCCTGTTAGTTTAGTGGCGACTTTGGATTATTGAATGTTTTGAATCTCCAAATCAAGTTGGCAGGCAACCAGGGGGATGCAGATATAGAGTAATTTTTTTTTGGAACTTCAATACTTACCTATGCAATCTCTAGACCATCGCTGTCCCGCGAGGCGGCTCCTTCCTACCCTCCTTGACATCACCTGCAGCTTTATATCTCGTGGCGCCGCCGTATAGGAGTGCTGAGCCTCCGAGTGCAGAACTGTGCCTGCAAGTTGACAACAACACACTGGGTGAGGCATGTCCTCTAAATATCGTAGCCTCAGAAAATTCCGCCCCCACCCCGTTGTTCGTTCCATTCCAGGTCGACTCGAACACAAGCAAAGGATGCAATTCATCAAACAGGGGGCAGGTATACCATAGTCGAGGTCAGATACGGTATCCTGCTCCATGCTAACGGACCCCTGCTCGTCTTTATCTTCGACTCGCAGTCTCCTCTGGAATAGTTGAGGACACGTCGATGTAGCGGCACAACTGGGTAGGTCAAGGCTGCTCTGTGCATTGCATAGCTGCAGTGTATTGCATAGTAGGTCTTTCATCGTCTCTCCATCAGTGAGCGGCATAATTGATCCCGCCTTGCAGCTCCTTTGAGCCAGGACCCACAGGCACCCACAATGCACTCGCAGCTCCACCCAACGATCGATCGAACAGACGAACAAACGGGGAAATATCTGGAAATAGGGACAACCGTGAAGGACATATATAGATTCATTTCCTAAATCTGTAAACACTGATGGTGCGTGCGTTTTTCACATTTTGATTGAGTTGATCGGATGCACAGTGAAAGCTCCCATTATTTTCTTCTCAAGTACATGCAGTACGGCCGTCACACGAGCTCAGTATTGATACAGCAACGAAATTCTTCGTCAGACTTGAAGTTTGAAGCTTGTAGAAGTGGAGGGTGGACATTCCACGTCCCAAATTATTAATCGTAGGAAGTCATTGTGGTTCTGGTTCTCTCGCCTTTCCTGTACGTTTGCTGATGATGCTGGGGGTTTGTGAGTTGGTCGGGAGTATTATTTGTTCCTCGATCGTGTGAAAATGATGGCATTTGGTAATCGATTGGTGACGAGCGTGGCGGTCGTCTTCAACCTCGATACCTCTGGAGAAAGCATACCAAGGGCTAGCAGGTAGAGTATACGCTTCGCCGTGCCAATAAAAATGACTGGCCGAGGTCCAGGCATCGAGTCTCGACAGACTACCACTGTCCGGACCGAAGATGTTGGAGGGCTGGTGACAACTTGAATGTCCATGATGAGCATCTATGATGCCCTATCCGCTAGAGAGCTGGTATCGTGTTTTGATACTTTGAATTTGTTGATAACTTGCAGACTCGGATGCTGTTCACGGCTGACAATGAATTATTTCTTGGACCACAAGCATGACTACGACTGGCCCTTCGACAATTCGTCTCGAAGAACCCACTCATGGAGAATGGTCTGAACGAAATGGGTAATTACTGTCAACCCACCCGCTCTTTACCAATGATCTGAGAGCAGGCTGTCCAAAGCACTTGTTCTGGCGATATTTTCCGACGAGCTCCATCCTTGGCTGATTTTCGCACTTTATTTTACTGGCGTCCAATTCGACTTCCTTGCCAGTGACTTCCTCGGCTTTGCCGCCAAAACGTCCGCCTCTTGAACCCGCTGAAAGTATCACGCGCTTCTCCGTCACAATCCTCCTCTTTTATACTGAAGCCTCCAATCTTGTTGATCACCTGTCCAAATCGGCGTCAGCACTGTATGTTCATGTTCTTCGGTTGCGAGTTCGCCTTATGATGATAGTTGTCCAATGATAGATACCATTCGATCCGATTCAGCCGACGGGCAGCAACCCATTCTCCGAGGATGAGAGCATTTTAGCTAGGAAGCCTAAGAAAAGAGTTGATTGGTTGGGGCACGTCGATAGGGCCTCGTCTAGTGTTGCCGCGACTTGAGTCGGTCACGTCAGTCACAACCGAGTATTTTGTGTAGCATACTTTCAACATCCAATGAATAATCTGCAAAGATACATTTCTGAGCTCTTAGAACCAGTTGTCATATAAATATTAATTTTATTTAGCAAGAAACAGAAAGATTTGACTGAGATCCTATCGACTCGCTTTTTTGCGTGACAGCGACTCGAGTCGTTCCGAGTCGAGTCGTTTTTTGCCTACTGAGACCTAAAAATAAGTCTGACAAAAAAATCTGATAGATAATGTTGCGGTTTTGTCCTCCTTTACTTTGTTTAACAAAAAATTTTGGAAGGAAATTGCTCTCCTGAAACAGAGGAAGGCAAATAGTGCCGACGAGTCGGTTGTCACGCGAGTCGAACCGTGGCAACACTAGCCTCGTCTGGTTTAACAAATGGAACACCCTGATACCCCGATCGCCACGCTCTAAATGAAGACCTCGGTCTCGTACAAATACTCGCGGTTCCGTGTTTCACGCCTTTAATATTTATGACAGCAGTGGCGCACACGAAAACACAATCTTATTGTTTTTGCCAAAGGTCAGATTGAAAACTTTGAACCACTTAAGGGGGCTGACACCATTTAGTGTGAATCTTATATGACAGTTGGTCGCATGACTCATCTCACCCGAAATTGAGGTGGCTAGTACGTAGTCCAGAATATATTTACGACTACGAACAAAGAAAGTAGAGAACCCTGAGCTCCGGTCTCAGTGCTGCAACTAAGGACTGTCAAACATTACTTGGTGATTTACGACGGCTGTGAGTGAGCATATGCACTCAACTCGATGCCTTGACAATGCCTTGATTCGCGATTGGGATTTTCGGCATCCATAGGGGAAAGGGGGCCTCTCAGCTTGCTTATCGGGCCCAGGATCAGATGTGCAAGCTTCTAGTATTTTGAGAAAGCCAGTCTAGTAGCTGCTTGTCAGTCGCAAAACTATTTATAAAACAGACTTCAACTTCAAAAGGGTACGCTTCGAATTTTTATGTCGACAACGGCTGCCCATACTTCATTTTTCTGCGTCGATGTCGAATCCTATCTCTGGTATATCGCAAACTACCATCAACAGCCTTTGGGATGTCCAAGTGACCCATTACTCACGAAGTTTGTCTCACTGCCCTCGACCACAAGAGATCTAGCCTGACCAGTTGCAGTCGCTTCCGCTACACTTGTTCTGTATAATTACCGTGAGTAGCATTCGTCAATCATTTTTTTCGGCCTGAGAATCAGCTACAGTGATAACTTTCAATGACGAGGTGCGTCGAAACTCCCTCAGATCTTTTTAAGGCTTTAGACATACGTCTCTCTCCGTTCAGGTCGACTTAATCTGGGTAATCATTCTAGTTTCTTGATTCAAACCGCAGGCTGATAAGGAAGCCCTCCAGAAATTGAAGTGGTCTCCAGTGACGCTACTGTTTTTTATGGTAACCTCCGCTCTTCGTATAGCCTTAAAGGTGTTGATTCCTGCATCAGAATCGGTACTATGTTATGGCCACAACGATGTAAGAATGAACCGTATTATAATTGATCGCCTTGAAACTTACCAACCTACACTACCTCAGCAAAAAGATTGTCCCACGGAATTTCCGACATGAATTGACCGACAGGGCGAGAACCGCATCACGCGCGGACTCGATTCTGCTGTATAAAATGTAGCTTAGGATCCATAGATTGTACATACCAAGTTTAGAGACAAATAGATAAAATCCTGCGGCATGGTGTGGCGCCGACTGTCGCAACTGCCAAATAAGGCATGTAATTAAATGGGACATTTCGAATGAATCCAACAGAAGGCCAGAACATCAGTAGTTGAGGGGCAGAAAATTAGTATATTGTATTCCCAATGCTTGCTTCGTAAACTGCATAAAATATTGGAATGAGAGCATCATCCAATCCTGCCATACAATTCAACTCAATATTTCCTCCTCCTTCTCTCTCTTAAACCGAAAATCTACTTCAAAACAGGGTGGGGAAGATGCAGTTATGTTGGATACTTGGGCGACTATTAATATTTAACAGCTTCAATATTCCAAATGAAATATCCACAGGTAGATGGCCAGTTACAGCTAGCTTAGCTTCGGAAACCGCTCCAATGGGAGCATGTAGGCTGCTCCTGGCCCTCAAAATCAGCACTTTCCGAACAATTTTATTGAATTTTATTGATTGTAAGGACGTGTTAGAAGGTGAGACGTTTCCAATTTCTTGGTAGACCTTACATCTTTTTTCCAAGCATCCATGTACGCCAAAAGGCCAAACAATTGACTATGCCGTGAGGCACAAATCAGGTTATTGGACGGTGACATTCTCAAACTGGTCTAGATTATGTTGTAATGAGTATTTTATCCATTGCGAGTGCTGTGAGGTGCTTTGCACCCGTTTCTATTCTTACTCTGCCAATAAAAAATGCGGGGACATGAGTGTTAACATTGCTATACCTGAGACAATCTTGTCATGAAGTATTTTTTGTGCTATGTACACGGGTAAAATACCTATCAGAGAGCTATACTTAGTCCAATTACGGAATACCGCCTAGAGAATCTTCTACAGAAATTAGAAGAATGATTTTATAGTAATTCCCCACAGAATAGTGAGCCAAAGGAAGGGAGATCCGGTAAATTTTGGTAAGATTTCAGAATAGGTGCACAGATATACACCTTTGAATTTACAGGAGTCTTGAAAATACCATCACCGGATACACCTTGATGTGACTTAAGCATACTAGGGTATGCACATTTTCCTTAGTATATTCTAAGGTAAGTTTCCGGTGTAAAATAAAGGAGGAGGAGGAAATATTGAGTTGAATTGTATGGCAGGATTGGATGAAGCTCTCATTCCAATATTTTATGCAGTTTACGAAGCAAGCATTGGGAATACAATATACTAATTTTCTGCCCCTCAACTACTGATGTTCTGGCCTTCTGTTGGATTCATTCGAAATGTCCCATTTAATTACATGCCTTATTTGGCAGTTGCGACAGTCGGCGCCACACCATGCCGCAGGATTTTATCTATTTGTCTCTAAACTTGGTATGTACAATCTATGGATCCTAAGCTACATTTTATACAGCAGAATCGAGTCCGCGCGTGATGCGGTTCTCGCCCTGTCGGTCAATTCATGTCGGAAATTCCGTGGGACAATCTTTTTGCCGAGGTAGTGTAATTCAGTTTCCACCTATTCGCCCGATTTTCTTCAAATATAAATGATAGAGTACGTTTTCGGTGTTAAATAACTTTTTCTCCATCTGAAGACAGTTCCACGAGCAGTTGTATGTTCTTTGACTGCGACGCTTCACATTTCTGCTCCTTTCGTGAACCTTAAATTATTCGCACAGCTGTGAGTCATACCAATTTTCATCATACCGAATGATTTTTTTATTTTCATAGGTTCTGGCTTTTTTGAAGAAGAAGGATGGACGGCGTTAATCACGAGTATGCTAGCACAAGGCCAGTTACTTCCTTCCAGATTGTAAAGACAGGCACACTGAAAATATCCCACTAGGGATTTTGCAAATAAGAGTCTACGCTCTATACTCTCTCAACAAAAAACTCCTTGCGCTAATGCTCGTTTGCTACACTGGCGTGTCCGCTATTTCAGCTTGGATAATGGGTACCAACTTGAAAACCTTCCGTGGTATCGTCACCCATTGAATCCTTCTGACATGATATTAAATATTTCCCTGACCGAAGTTTCTGCGCTTTCGATCCCTGGTGGAAAACTGTGCATCACGACACAAGTCTCTCACTTTCAATACGCATTCTGGATCCCGATACTTTCATTCGATTTCATGCTATTTTCTTTGGTTGTCGTCAGAGGCATAGGCGATTACCGGTCGCATGGGTCCTCAATCTTCCGAGGAGCAGAAGCCTATTGGGCATCCTCGTTAGAGATTCAGTTTTTTATTTCCTTGTGTACGTTGCTCTCATCCCGACTTCCGTGTTTCGAGTTCCACATTGACTTGGAACGTGAACAGGATTGTCATTGCCTACCTCATAACCCTGGAGTTCTGGTTATCAGAACCGGTAGTTATAATCTCGATCCTTTCATGCTCGTTTAAGACAATCAAACTTATCCTTTTTTTTTCAAGTTGGCTCTGAATGAGGCACCCGCGGGGTTTTCTACTGCACTGTCATGTGTCCTCGCCAGCCGCATACTTTTCAACATCCGGGAAGCCAACAACGTAAGGTCCATTCATCTTCAGTAGGGCTTAAATCCTCGAGTATTGCAAGTGAAGAGATTTTGTTGTCTGACCTGGTCCTCTGGCGGTCACAAATGAGGAGCTTGGACCAACTATTCACCGTACATACTGCAGATAAATCTCTAGCATTCCGTGATGTTGAACAGTTCAATTTATGACTCTTGAGATACTCTCAGTCATGCTTATCTCGACCTTGATTTAATTTAAGTAATGTTATTTAGAGTACCGAGTAGTTAAATACTTATGATAACAGGGTAAAGCGAATGGCGGAATTGTAATAGACTAACTTGTCAAATGTCGTACTGTACACTCCTTTCCACGTTGACTTCGAGCTATTCCCCAATAAATAAGAATTAGTCAATAAGGAACACCATTTTCACCGTCCCCGGATTACAAGGAGCAAGGAAACTTACGGGTTGACTCTTCGGACCCTCCGCCACCTTGGTATCAGACTTGGTACCTGATCCCGAAAGCTAAGAGACAGAAGTGAAGCCCGAAGTTAGTGTTCCGTTTGTAGCCAGATTGGTTTGGTTAACTTTACATACCTGCAAATGGTCAATCTCTGATTCGCTCGGGCGACGACGGCGAGTGTCGAATAGGTGGACAGGTGCATTATAGTCCTTCGAGGTCTGTGAGCGAGGTCGTCGGATGTTTGCCCTCATGTTAAGACTGTCGAGTTATTAATAGTGAGGTCCAGAGGAGCAAGCGTGGTTAAATGTCAGATAGAAAGTGGAAACTTTAAACCAGTTAGAGGGAGACTTACGTTACGAGCAAGGAGTTGGCGTAGACTGCATGCGACAGTGGGTCAGTCGACTCGCTTCTTCGCCCAAGCGGGTTTGAGGTGGCTTCTACTCACATTTTCCAATGACGAAATGCAGTCCCATGAAAATAAGATTGGTAGGCATTGTTAGCCACTGAAAGTGTCAACAGATTAGGATTAAAGGTCAGTGGAGGGAAGTCAAATGATACGCACACAAATCATAGATATTACGGTTCCGGCGCTGAGAGGTATAGATTATTTAGCAATAAATTGGTTTTCACTGGAGGAAAATTGTACTAACCAAGTCAAAGTACCTGTTTCGAAGGTGTATTTTATGAGTGAATCGATGATCGCGTTCAAGCTATATGACGGAACGATAAGTAATTTGTTCAACTTTCACTACGTGGACCTACTTGGCAGCGCCTGTTCGACTGGTTTGTAGGAGAACGAATAGCGAGGCAGTGATTAAAATATCCACGGTCGTAGAAAGCGCCAGACCCGTTGTAAAAACCCACTGACGAATTAAAATTTCAGGTTAGCAGATAAGAGAACGCCATTTGGATCGTACACGAATTTCTTCTCTAAATTGAGAGAATGTTCCAAAGTGAAGCCTGCATATCCATAAATTGGTCCGAGGTTAGACGAGATAAGATAAAAGAAAATCGGCGGAGCGTACATCTCAGCAGTTGTCACTTAAGGTTATCGGGGACGTTCCCGAGATATCAGCATCATTCTTGCAGTTTATGTGCCAGGAGCTGGAACAGCTCAAACTCACCAGAAGCCGAAACTAGAACATTTTTCATTAGCCTAAAATTGCAAGTACATTTCAGAGGACCCACCGAGTCGCATGATGGCTAGGATCACCTGGGGAAAGTAAGATTCGGCATTTGGTAAAGTCCTTGAAAGGAAAGTTTGGCATGACATACGATCGGAGCGGTGAGGTAGTAGTTTCTCTTGCTCACTGAGGGTCGTGATAGTGGCGTCGAGAAAGGCACCGCAAATTCGATGAGCGAATGACGGATCAGACGTATTTGAGGCTTGACTCACACATAAAAATACGATGGGCGAAGAACCTGGGATTGAAACAGAAAGGGGGGATTAAGACGGGTCACGATTAATTTAGCGCTTCGATCATGGTAAATGGGATCGCACAAGTGAACAAGGAATGTCAGTATAGCCTGGAATTTTGAATTAACGCATAAGACCATTGCTTCATAAATACAAAATTAGAAGAACTTACTGTCATAACGATTGTAAGCTACGGATCGAATTAAAATTCAGTTAACCAAGAGTACAGATGGGGAGGCGTACTGCAAGGTTCCTACCGGAAGTAAGGTCAGTTCATCCAGGCAAAAGTTGCAGGACGATAAAAGGGGTGGTCTTACCAGTGAATATCATTGACTCCATCAAGTACCCCATAGTTATCAATGAGGTAGCTCCAAAGCGCAGACCAAATGAATGCCGTATGACATGTATCGAGGAACCTGCAAGAATCAGAACCTAGGACGGTACGCGAGGATGGGTGCCCACCAAATGGCAAGAACCTGAGGGTTACGTCAAGGGGCCGAACGTAATGACGGTAAACTGGCGGACGTACCAGCGATTTTATGTGTGTGGCGTCGGCAGGATATGTTTTAAAATATACAAAAACTTGGACGACGACGAAGCCAGATAGCCTACGGAAAAGTCAGCGCGTTATCGAGACGATCCAGCGGGGGGCTCACGTCGAGGCAAATAAACCACCGATAAGAAGAGCACCAAATGATCTCGCGATGTCGACCACCATGAACGGAAGAAAGGATGTGAAGGGAGGGATTTCTCCAGTGACGAGGCTTATTTTTGTAACCAGAAGCCTCCGAAAGATCGGGTATGTTATGGTAGCCGTGACCCATTTTGTGGTCGACTAGAAATAAACCTTGTCCCTTCGGAAGCAGTGCTTTGCAGGCGAAACGGAAAGGGGATCGACGGCGACATGCTATTGGTTCAGAGTATCGACCTGTGACACACACGGCATTTTTTAGCGTTCTTTCGCGGGCTTCTGTGGATCAATGAAATTATAACTTGTGTCATTTTGTCCGGGCTTCAAGGTTCTTTTCGGATGATGGGTAAGCACTCCCTCTCGGATAAAAATAACGTATGCCAAAATTGAAAGTGGGGTAAATGAGGATCTGGCACCCGACCCATGGTGGTTGTATGCTTACTGGAATGTGCATGGGTGTTTTAAAATGCCTTCGCGGACAGTCAACGCGATCTCACCATTGTAGACTTGAACGCTCGCGGGTAAACTGGAGTGTTCGCCACGAAAATGGTGCACCAGGTCCACCGCGAAACCGAATTTGATCCCCGCAAAGTGATCTGAGGTAATTAGACCGTCGGTAATTTTCGAACAAACCTGCTTAAATTTTAACATCAGGCGGGGAATTGAAGCACGCAGATTAAATTCCCGGAAGAAGCTAAGTACCTTGGAGCAAAGGGCTAGACCGCAGATAAGGTAGTCGTTTTAAGGCCAGTCTAATAGTAATACGCGTGGCCCCACGTCGGTACCGATAACATCCATTGCCTAAGGTATATCTTGAGGTTTCAAACATATCTAAGAACAAGTCGGGGATCACAATAAAAAATGATAAAACACTGCATACCTTCGCATGCAATGGCGCATTCAATGACTTCGATCCGTCTCATGTAGGTTTTCCCATTCCTGGCGCACGCCTGCTCAAGGAGTCGGTCACAAAGGGCCTACTCAGAATACCAGCATCAGAGGGTATAGCTGGGTAGCCAGCCAGTAAAACAGAGCAAACGGCCTTCAAATGGCGACGACCGTGTCGATATGGGTACAGGTTCGCCCTTACGTCTCTTTTTTAGGCCGGTCGAGTGCTTGTCCATTCCATTTCTCCATTCTTTTGGATCATAATCGTCCTTCATTTTCTTGCACTACAAGGGAGGCTCTTTCGTCCCCGTTTCACTCAACGAAGTGGAGTGGAATACTAGGAGAATTTAATTCAGGCTAAGAATCTGAAATAGGAGGCTTCCCATGATAGTTACTAGAGTATCGCATACAAATTTTGCTACCCCTCGGTGTCTTGAGATAGTCAAGTACTGGCGAGTCAAACCTCTTTCGCAAGAGAGTATTGGTTTCATGGCAATACTGGCGGCGGCGGAAAGCAATGGCTGTGTGTAACAAAGTGTCATCGTCACAGTTGGCGGATTTGAATGTCTAGCTGCACAAGCTGATGACCTCAGTCCGAGAAAGCGCATTCATGCAACACCGTCAGCCATTCTTCCTAACAACCGTTCTCGAAGCTGGATAAGTTCCATCTGTCTTTGACGAGCAGCACGCAGTTCATTTTTAGCCAATTCCAGGTTCTATCACGAAAGCGTATTAAATTCATATATCAAAAATTAAGGAAAGCCGACTTACAGGGGGGAGACCTTGGAAAGCCTTAAGTTTGTTTCGCTTCTCCTTGATCTCACGTTCCAATGCCTGATTTTTCTGTTTCTGTGCGAGTAACTGACCGACGGTAACCGGTATTTCGAGCGGTTGCTCGGCCTATGAGATAGACTTGTTCAAAATGTAACTTCGGGTTCAAGAGGAATAACACTCACCAACAGGGTTTCCAATTCGCGGTGGCATTCTTTTGCCCTCTTGACCAAGGCTTCTCTGCGTCTCTCGATGGTAGCTGCAGTTTCTGGGTTAAGGCCGCCTGAAGACCCAGGGGGCAACACTTCATTCCAGCTTTATCTTGGGTCAGGGAATTAATTATAGATAACGAAGTTGGGACGCACTGGTTAAGTAAATCGCGTTCATGTTTCAGGGAAGCCAAATGATGCTTCAGTTCGTCTTCCACTTGTTCGAGACGATTCAAGGAGCGCGAAAGGGAGAGCTTTTCGAAATGTAGGTTATCAATTGCTGTTGAATAACTGTTCAACGCGTGAATTACATTCAACCGAGGCAACGTATATTACGAAAGATGGTCGCACCTCGCAAATGAAGCATCAGGAATGCCAAGAGCGTCCACGACACGAGCTAGGATGTCGATGCAGCGAACGAGTTCCTCTTCGGTGTTGTTGGGAGTGTCAGAAACCTGAAGAGGTGGAAGGTGTGCTTTCCAGATCTTGTCATGATCGTCATAGGACATTAGTAGTGTCGTTTGTTTCGTCCGTGCTTCCCAGAAACCAGTGAGCTTGCGTTTGCTGACCGCGATATGTAGTAGAGAGTCAAGAAGTGTTTTGAGAGCATCCGACTCGACGCGTCGAGACTGGTCGTGTGAAATTGATGCCGGCTTCTGTGCCACCCATGTCATCGATCGTAAAGTTCGACTCATTCTGCCATTGCCTTCGACGCAAATACGGGCGACCTACTCGATGCCAAGGGTCTAGTCGATTGATTACTCCACTGGTACCGTCTTTTGCTTATCGATACGTCTATGAGACTGAATGTGCCCACGGTTGACTCGAAAGTCCCAAGAACGTTGAAGAAAACGACCCAGGCTTGCGAGTTTGCGCCTGGTATTGCTGAAGCACTGGCGTCGCCTCCCAGATCTTCTCTAATATTTTCTACGGCAGAACCACCAAAACAGGGGAATTTGAATCTGCCCAAACTTTTGTCGACAGTCCTCACGTCGATGCACACCTCAGAGCCTACTTTCGATGAGACCCCTCTCGTTCCGACGTTATGGTCATCGAGTTCTTTAAATTGCTCTAGCTAAGAAATTCTACATCGATTCTATCCTTCCACCGGTTACTTTCTGCCTTTCTTGAAAACTCCAGATTTTGCTCGTGCCTCTCCAGCTTTACTTGCCTGGTTGTGTCTCTGTGACTTGGCTGCGCTTGCTGCTTCGTTTTTCCGAATGTTGTCAGCCTTCTTGCTTCCGGGGTGATTAATGTGGGTTTCCTTTCCAGTTTGGATAGAATGCCTCAGTTTTTGGGCGACCTGAAATTTAAATGAAATTGAAGATTTCTTAAATGCAGAACAAAGATATATATCTTACCTTGCTACTCGAAGGCTGATTTCCTTTGTGGATAGCGACCTGACCAACCGTGCTTGGGCTGCCGTGGTTGAGCTGTACTGCAACTTTGTGCGTGCCATGGGAATTGGTGGGCTGCTGGCGATCTAGATGGAAGGCGTTGTTGGACTTTACAGTCTTGGCTGAGCTCCCTCCGGACGAGGCTGTCCGGAGTTGGCCTCCGTGATGTGCTTCGTTGACGAAGTTTTTCGCTGCTTGCTTGACATTCGGGCCAGACGAATGAAAGCCCAAACCCTGCAAAGATGAAGCATAAGAACCGTCCTAAATTGCAGAGGTAGTTACGATACTTACTCGGACTTCGAGATCGTCAGAGGAGTCGATCAAAGGCGCTGCAAAGGAGAGAGCAGCAAGGCAAAGGACAATAGAGAATTTCATGATGCTAGGTGGGCAGTTGTTTGTCGAACTCGAGGTGGATTTAATCAGCGACCAGCGCGTTGTAGACAAGGGCAGTCAAGTTTGGAGAACCAGCTGAGGAGTCCGACGTCAATCTCTAACCTTTATATCTGTATTGATGGGTTCAATAATGTAACGTTCGCGCCATCATCTCCATGAAATTTGTTAAAATCACTGAATTACATTTTTTATCCGTCTACCAGACAACACCTTGAACAATTTAGAAACAGTTTGCGTCGATACCAGTAGACAATCAATAATGTCACCGCGGTCCGTAGATCATCAGATCGCAGTGCATGATCTTTTAAGGTTAAAAGGGTAAGTCGGAGTAAAAACGAGGTGTAAAAATTCGTGTTAGGATCACCTTCGAAAGCATATATCTATCTGACCTTTTTTACCATCAAACACTTTGACTCTGGTCGGTTTGAAATGACTGGCGAGAGGGATGGAAGTGGACAACTCGGACCCCGGAGTTAGGGGTCCATGCCGATCAATGCCGTTGTTTATTCGTCTTGATATCACCAACCAAACAGCCAAAGCACAGCTGTTTCCTCGTTACTTGCACAACCTTGATTCATCCCTGGACGATGCGATGCGATGCTGATACAATAGTTACTGGGAAAGTTACTTTAGGGATATAGCACCGGTTCAGCACTTTCAAAAAACGGTCACCTACACCAAGATCCATCAGAAATACTTAGCTGGACTATGTCTTCGTCTTTGACATTGAACGATCTACTACCAGAGCTCTTCCCAATCATCGCCTCTCATCTTCCTCTGCACGCTACACCTTCGACACTTCTCTCCCTAGCTCTCGTCAATCAGCACGTCTCAGAGATTACCTTGCCTCTTGTCTATTCCCGACTAATTCTCAAAACCGAAGAGGATGCTCTGAAAGTTCTCCAAAAATTACTCGCAGATCCGGAGCGAGGACTGGCTGTTAGAGAGATGCATATAATGTGCAACTTGTCTATCGAAACTCGCAACGGACAAAACCCATTTGACGTCGTAACCGGCTTGAAGAAAGTCATTGAAGCAGGTTCTTTGCCGTACATCCATACTTTGGGCCTCCATCTGCTTAGTGGATGGCATTACGACCGTGAATTCAGAGCTGTCGATGGATTTGGCCAATTACGCGCCGATTTTTGGTTTAATCTGCGAGAAAAGTGTCCGAGATTGAAGGGCCTCGTCCTTAGGAATATTGGCGACACCAAAGAGGATCCCTGGCTCGATGAATCCGGATTATACGAAATTGAGGTATGCCGTAGCGCCGCCAGAGCACCACCACTATACTTATTTCGCATAGGGTATAACAAGCTTTACATTGGATCTTCCAATGCATTCTGGGAGCGACATAGGGTTCGATAAGCTCCTCAAGAATATTAACACGCTATCCCCTTCCCTTCACACACTCTCCCTCACCAACAATGCTGACTGGTACAATGCTTCACTAGTTTTCTCGAACAATTTCCCCTACTTGAGGTCTTTGACTCTGGCTTCATATGTGGTTGTGAACGTTTCTGAGGCCATGGAATTTTGGAACCGCCACCCCACAATTGAGTATCTAGAACTCACACGCGGCCGCCAGGGAAATCGTTGGTTCTCAAACGAAATATCCGCCGATTTTTTACCTAGACTCCGTTACCTAAAGGTAGTGTAGCGTCTTGGAATATAACTGGAGTCAAACGCTGAATGTCATTTTTCAGGCAGATTATAACGACGTCCGTGTTTTAGCGACAATTCTTCATCGACTCACGGGTCTCGCAATTTATCACAGCATCAACGCTCAAGTGCCTTATCTCCTGCGATTCGTTCTACCGGATGGTTTACCCGGTCTGAAAAGCCTTTACATCGGACAAGTGCCTTCTGCAAGTGAAAAGATCAATAAGGCCGAAGGGGCACTCTGGTATGAAACAGAAGATCGAATTTTCAAAGAAAGCAATATCCAAAAGGCGAAGATAGATATATTTCGCAACTACATGCGCTCTATCGTACGAGGTGCTCCAAATTTGGAAGAACTAGGATTGCAAGGGTATTTGAACGAGCTCTCGTTATTCGTAAGATTCCTTCGTTTTTTCCGGGACTTTTTCTGATCCCCTTAATATAGGAAAATCTTGCCATTCAATTGGCGCCTTTTAATCAGCTCCAGCGTCTGTACTGTGAAAATTTCAATACCGATTTTGATCACGTCAAGCCGAATGAAAGGAAGTCGTTCGTCGAAGGAAGCCGTGTTTTGGCTAATGCCTGCAAATCGCTGCGACTGGTGACAAATATTGACTCTCCCAATCTTCCTTACATGTCCGCGAATATTCGGAGGACAGATGCTGGTAAGGTTGAGAATCTGGTCATTTGCAGAGGTTATGGGATGCAGATCGGTGGTGAGGACGAGGCTTTCCCTGCATCCAACAAGTCTTGAGCAGTCTGGGAGTATATATTTATTGACCGTATTCTTATCGCAACGTGGTATGTAGAGTATGCTGGCTTTGAAGTATTTGAGAATACATAAATTCACGCATGTGTACATCCAGTGATCTCCCAAATTCAAAGTGCTTCACTGAAGGTTTACTTCAAATACAGTTCTAACGTGTAATCCTCGTCGAAGTACGTGTACTGAACAATCTCACAGTCATTTTAGCTACAACTGTATTGACATGTAATTTATAAGAATGGAAAGTGCAGCCTTTATACGTCATGTCGCCGTAGGCCGCTATAAGATACTGCTCGGGGTGTGACTCGGATCCCATTTCAATTCTTCTGGTTCCATTCCACATTATGTCAGTTCTCACCTGGGAACAATAAGCGTAGGAGAGCTCTCGCACCCACCCGAGCAGAAGTTCCGTTCAACGGCGCATCACTCCCCCTGATTACCAGGGCCGCCACCACCATATAAATTACCTTGGCTTGGAGAAACACATTCATATCTCCCTCTCCCACCGCCCCCGTTAGACCAACTCAGAGGACCAGCGGTACAAAGAAGCAGCATTTAAACGCAGGCGCTGCTAGCATTGGCTAGCACGATGGCGCGAAACACAATGACGGGTACGTTCTGACCGCGTCTCCAAACAGTCGTCGCGTATACTAATTAGTACACGAAAAAAAGATTTTGTTCTCCCTTTTACCATCTTCCCATCTCTGTTCGCCATGGGATGCAAATTCATGTACGCCGATCACTTCGCAGGCGGGCTCGACAAGACCATCAACGCGCTCTGCTCCCCGTCCTCCCCAATGTCGCCTATGTCCTTGAACCTAACCACAACAGAGTCATATGTCCGCGAATACACACACATCCGCGCAATAGACACCAACGAACCCGGCCCATGTCATCTTGTTGCGTACTTCCAACTGCTGTTAGACGCCCCGACGCCACTTCCCAGTGAATTCCTGACATACCTCATTGGGACGTGCCTGCCGTGTGTCCTGGTGACATGGATCGAATCATATAGGTATCGAGAGAAGCAGCACTGGTTGCTGAGCTATCCAACATTTTGGCTGGTGATGACGCAGTTGGCAACGATTGGTATGACATTCCCTGTGTTCTGGCTGTTACTCATAATATCCCGACGGAATGGGTTGAGGAGAGGCGAACCGGCTCAGATGGTGAGCTCTGCGGTGGGTTATACGGAGGCGAAAGCTCTTGCGTTCGGCCTGGTGTTTGGTGCAGTTGCTCCGTCCATCGCGATGGTCCTAATGAACGACCACCATGCCACCTTGGTGTGGCAGGCGTATCCCGTATACGTATCAGCTTTACGCGTTTTTTATGCCAGATACGCGCCTACAAAAACACCATTAGTGGTGGAGGGAGAAAGGAAAGATGATGCAGCTCACAGAGCACAGGTCCAAGGCCGGACCATTCTCCGTGTTGTATACTTCGGGACTTTCCTTCTCTCGACCTTCGTGCATATTCGTACCGTTTGGCCACTCCTGCAGCAAAACGGCTTTGAAGGAATAACTAGCTTCCTTATTCCTTCTCGTGCCACATCCAGCGACGTGGAGGTCCATCCCAGTATCACAGCTCTCAACTTTCTGAAGTGGGACTACGCCATAGGATATTTCGCGTTCGCGCTGGGGCTTCTCTGGTCCACTAAAAGTAGGAGAGAGATCACAGCCATGCTGCTATGGTATGTTGTCGCGATGCCAGTTTTTGGTATGGGAGGTGCAACGATGGTCGTCCTTTGTTGGCGAGATTGGGTATAAAAAAGGAAGAGGAAAAAATGGACAACAATAGATATAGAATAGATTTATAGACCTTACACCATGTATTTTTATAGAAGAATAGCCGAAAAGAAAGAAAGGTGGCGGAGTCGGAGAACGACCTCAATAGAATGGAATATTTGGCTTCATCCCCTTGCCCAAACATTACTTTCCGTTGAGCCTCCACCAATCTGAGTTCTCTTCCTTACCGTCAAGTGCACAGACACGGACGAAAGCGTTTGAATTCTTTCTCGCATTTTATGGATTATGATCTAAGGCCCTGTCTCTCTTGGATGCCATCTGGAAGGCAGAACAGTTTTGGAGACTTCATTCCTCCCTGGCCCTGTCGTTTCGGATTCAGAACGCGATTGCAGGTCTCTGGTCAATTGATTTCTGGCTATGTGCCACTATATCACCCTTGGACGACTCGGATAGGGGATATTGGTTTTGCCTGGCTACCGTATCCACATCTCGACTTTATAGGCCCCAAAAATTCCTCCCCGGCATCTGGTCCCTAACGATGCTCTCCATGTCTAAGCTCTTTTACCAATACAATTCTTTCCGACGAACTGAGAAGACATGCGATCGCTGATTTGTTTTAACACCTTGAAGAATCACTCACCTGCGGCACAAAGCGGACTAAAGTCTATGGAGAAACCTTTGGAATGGTATTCACCGTTACAGCAGTCGTCAATAAATTTATATCGCATTTTATGCAGGCCAAGACTGGAACTGGGTTGGTTGCCCCGTGTATTCCACCTTATCAACCTATCAGCATCCTTTGAAATGACCCTTGTGTTTACTTAGGGTTTGGAGTATTCATGAACAAGGAGTTAAAGATGCAACGATCTTGAGCCAGTCAAACACGCGGATCCGCTTATCCATGACAGTGAATCATGGGTGTCTTTGGGAGACGCACACCGGTAGAGATGATACATACACTATGATATAGGCCTGGGTTAGGATTAAGAAGTCCGCAGACAACTCTTGCCTGCATCATTTCAGCAAGAACAAAATAATGGATTGGCCCGGAATAATTGGAAGGATTACGAAGTACTTATCTTCCCGCACTTTCATCTATAATATTGATATGTAATAACTTCCTTAAATTGGTGGACCGTGAAAAATGTGTAGTCAACAGGTGGTCGGGCGGCCTTCAGACGTAGCAAGTAGGTAGTCGGCAATAACTAATACCGTACTATGTACAGTACTAGTACTCTTCCTCACGAAAAGGCCTCCGCTTACTCACTGCCAATGATAGCCCCGCTTGGAGGGTTCCCGGATCCCGAGACCGACCGATCAATTTTGACGGAAACTGGCGACGCGACGCGGTGCCGCCTCCTTACGGCTTACCACGTGGAGCAGACTACTAAAAACCCGAGCTCAAAGTCGAAAACTTGACCTGTAGTTTCGACACCTCTGCTCTGCTCGCAGGACTGGCTTTGGTGTAGCTTTCCAAGGCACTCTGGCTAGGAATGGCTACCGAAGACGTGAAGGCAGAACCCACAAAATCGCCAAAAACTCTAGAGAAACAGGGTTGGCTAAAAGCTGCTCTTAGGTCAAGACGCACAATCAAGACATGGTTGCGATGTTGTATCGCACTTGCTGCGACCTTGGTGCTCTTGGTGGACCGGAGAACGTCTAATACGATGGGACAGGCTGCTTTCTTTGTCGTGTACGTCCAATCTTCCTGGTTGACTTTCTGCTGATCGTCTTTCAGTATTGTGTCGGTCATGCTACCTCCATCCCTTGCTCTTTCGGTGTTTCTCCTCGCCTCAACGACTTTGTTATTTGGTGAGTGGCTTCTTTTGTTGTGGATCTTGTCAAATCTCATTATACGGAAGGCATGCTATTGGGTTGGGCCTGGGGTAATGCTGCCATGGCTTCTGCGTTGTCAGTCAGAAGCGCGTCTCTTCTAGCTCAACAACAGCAAAAGTTGCAATCGTCGTCAGTTTATCAACATCTTTTACCATTATTTACCTGTGACGCGCTTCCACCTTCAGTCTGAACCCGAACATCCCGGTTGCTTTACAAGTTCAAGTCCAAACCTTCCATGGAATATTTCTCGATCCACGGTGAGAATATATCCCCACACAGGCTTTTATCCACTGAAGTTATATTTTCAGATCGTCGGCTGTCTATGGTGCATTTCTTTTCATTGGAACTTTCGCATTGGGTGCTCTCAGAGCATATTATCCGAATCTCATGCTATTGAGTATCTTTGGATCCATAGTTTTGGATGTGGTCCGTCACTTTTATCTATCTGGTTGTTGTTGGTTAACTAGATCTTAGATGTGCACTACAGGCCCTTGTGAGTTGAAATGTGCTTCTCGGTATTTTATGAAACTGATCAACAATGTATAGTGATCCCAAAAGCTCAGTATACTCTTGCAAAGTTATTCCTCATTCCCACCTCGTTCTATATCGCCGTGGCCATCGCCAGCTTGGTTCTGATCTTCCCTGAGAGCCTCAGTCATGTTTGGTTGTGAGTCGCTTGCATCGTGTGATGCAATCAGGATTGGCAACATTTAATCCTCTCTTTCCAGAACTTCTCTTTTGGATAACTTTTGGACGGTATGACGCTTTCATATGAATTTTCACTATTCTGATGGACGAATCCTTCAGCCAGCTTTAGACCTCCTACGTGTGCAGTCTGAAGCCCTCTCAGCTACACCCTCCGACCACAAAACGTGGGCAGAAATGACAGCCCGGGGCAACGAAATGCGGACAAATTTGGTCAACAACACAGAAGCACTTTCTTCGCAAATAAAGTTGATCGACTTGGATACCTCCACCGGACGTCTCGGACCTGCAGACCTGAAAAAGATCAACGCGCACCTCAGGTTTATCATGTTTCGCGCAGCGTCAGTCTCCAAGGCTTACCCCATCTAATGTCATCTGACGTCCTCCAGAGGCCTTCAAGCCTTCCAGACATTTGTGAACGACACAAACGTCGCTGATCAAAAAGAAGTGAAGGAAGCTGAGGAAAGATTGAAACGGGGCGACCAGACTCCTCGTTCTGTCAACCGATACCAGGCTCTCCAGCGGAAAATCAAAGAGCGAGAACTCCAACATGGACATGATCTGGACTCGTTGGTCCCCATTTTGGCTGCTGCCTCAGCCGATTTACGTGGTTCATCAGAAGCTGCGATCCTCGCTATAGTTGACTGGCTACAGGATGCAAACAGCAATCGGTGGGCTGCACTATTTTCGCGTTCGAATCCAGCTACGATCGAAGAGCGTCATGCGAAATTGGTGAATGCTTCAAAAAAGCTTGAGGCTACGTTGGATGAATTCAAGAATGTCGAAAGGATCAAGTTGATCAAACCTTTCGAGAAGTTCTTCGATCCGAAGACAAGGAGGTTGTTGATGCAATCTGATTTGTTTACTTCAAGGTCGGCATGCAACCTTTCTTGCACATTTTTTGTTATCCTGACCTCTTTTCTCCAAGGTCGCTGTACATCTGCTTCGTATTCATTGACACCCTCGACGCGTTTGCTGAATCGCTTGCCAAGCTTCTGAAAACTCTCATTGAAATCGATTCTCATCGGTCAAAAGCCAAAATATGGTTCCCTGGGCGGATTGTGAGGGCGACGCAGAACATCACTAATGGCGAATTCAAAGGTGCTGAGGGGCCATTGTCGATGGGCACTGCAGAGAATCCTATGTCGTTCGATGAGCCAAGTACGCGCCATACCTCGTCGGCGACTTTGGAGGAAGACGACGACGACGACGAAAGTGAAGATGCCGACAGAGTTGACCAAGAACAGTCTGCAGATCCACCAAGTAAGTTGGTGTCTTCTTGGTTTCCTCTTCCTCCTTGCAATGGCCTTGATGGTTGCTTTACAACTTCCTTTCGCTGATCCTGCTCTGTAGTGAAGCGCAACCCTGATGCTTTCCCGCCGACGACTGCTTTCGGGAGGTTCATCCTCAAATTGGCCGGAGTACTACGGTTCTTCAAAACCCCTGAAGGCATCTTTGCGCTTCGTATGGGTATCGTGTCGGTTGCGCTGTGGATACCAGCTGTGTGTCACTCGACGGCGTGGTTCTATTACGATAACAAGGGCCTTTGGGCACTGATTACAGCGCAGGTAATTCAGATGCCTTTTTGCTGGTTTTAGCTCTGACTTGACTCTGGTTAGACCGGCCTGGGAGTTTATGCTGGCGACCAGGTGCAGAACTGTGAACGATCCTCCAATGATGAGCAGCACTGATTGCTGAACCTAGATTGCCGGTTTCATTATCAGACTGGCGGGCACTCTCATAGGTCTACTTGGTATGTCAAGCTTCACTTTCATTGGGTTTTGTCTATAACTCATTATCATCTCTCGAAACAGTTGGTATGGCTGTCTGGTACATCGGAGCAGGACTGGGTCACGGGAATCCATATGGCATGGTTGTTGCAGCGGTACAATCTTGCTCATTCTATCCAGGGTCCTCTTGCTGAAACCTCGACAGGCGTTCATTTTGGCACCTTTTATATTCCTGCGTATCTCTGGACCGCCTGTCCAAGTGGGACTTTGGACCATGGCGTCCGTCTCTGTGGTTTTCGGTAGCGAAATATTTCTTCTACAGGTTATACTATCTAACCTCAGTATATTTGAAAAGTTTTTGGATACAGCTGGATCAACGCGAATCAGGTTGTACTCACCAACACAGGCGTCGGTGTTGCATTGGGGTGGAAGAGAATGTACGCCTTATACTTACCTGCTAGACAGTATTCTGACCTATCTCGGTTACCAATAGTTTGCTTGTCATCATGGGATTTACAGCTGCAGTACGTAGCCCTTGCGAAATCGTGATTCTCGCAATCCTGATCTTTTCATGTTTTAGTTCATCGTCATGCTCTTCCCTCGTCCAAGATCTTCGCGAGTGCTCATACGTAAAACCCTGGCAGCCGTCATTGGCGAGGAAGGCAACATTTTCGGTGGAGAAGTTGAAGCTTTTCTTGCAGAGGAAGAACGTGCCCGGAATGGGATCTACGAAAAGGTTCAATTCGTATGCAACGATTGTAAGGATGACCAGAAGATGTCTCCGAAAGAAAGAAGGGTTAGAAAGATTGCAAAGAGGGTCATCACCGTTTCGGTACGTCTGATGTTGCAGTTCCTTTTTTTGTGAAACGGCTTCGGATATTGATGAACATTCTTCGACGGTTATAGACCAGGTTGAGATTCATCTTTCCCTCGCTTACCACAGCCAAATTTGAACCGCAGCTTTCGTAAGCTTCCTGAACTTCTGCGCTCTGAACACTTTGTTTGATACGCTTACAGGGGAACATGGCCTCATGCCCAGTATCAAGACTTGTTCATGTTGCAGTGCGTATCCAGCCACTTAGTTTGTCAATATCTCACGAGGAATCTCAAGGTCTCGTGTGCTGGGCTCTCTGGGACTACTGACCACTTCCTTTGCTAAGCTGGACACCAAATGGTGTAGTGCTTTGGTTCAAGTAAGCGAAAAGTTCTTGGCTTATTGTCGTGTTTGATTATATTATCCCCAGACACCTTTTATGAATCCAAACTTTGTATGTTTTTCTCACTCTTCTCCTCTCTAGTGAACCCTCAGCACCCTAATTTCCGCTCCTAGTTATCTGACGTGTTCACGACGATCACGATCCTCTCCAACTCTCTCATGCATGGCCACGCACTCCCTGCTTACCTGCCCAAACTAAGAGATCGCATCGTCTATCACGAAGTGCACTCGAGGAACGGAAAACGATGGATAAATCCGACACTTCCTCGACATGGTGTACTTCTGGACAAGGAAAAAGGCGTCGACTCAGATTCTGCTTCGGAGGTCGGCTTGAGGGCTGGTATGGGGGTTGTTGATGAAGAGATCGTAATCGCTGCTGGACCTGCCAATGTGGATGGCTCGAGCATAGGCATTGAGCTGGACGACCTGACGCTTGATGTGTTGCTGGTGTGTATCTGTTTTGATCTACGACTGACCAGCTTCTAACTCGGCGATACTTTCCGCCATTATTAGAATGAACAACTACCGGCTCACTCTACTGGTAAGCAGTCTTTTGTTGTGTGGCTAAGAGAGATGGTGCTCACTTTTATCCAGCTGTTGTCGCACTCTCGAGTCTCATCTCGGCAAATTACGCTTCCTCCATCTCGATTCGTAGATTCTGACTGTCTTACTATTATAGCGGGTCGACGAAATGATCGATATTGTCCAGACACTCTGTGGTCAGGCAACGTTCCATGGGTATGATGCTCTCCAAAGAGATTACCTCGACAGAGAAGAGAAGGCTGTTGGAGGAGGATATCGTTGATCTCTGGGCTTGCGGCGTGTCCAACGATATGTAATGTTTGCACTTCCATTGTAACTCTCATTGGAGCTGTAATGATTCATTGTAGTTTCGAAAGTACCCCTACATGTCTTCTATCTACATACCATAATATATTGTAACAATGAGTCGCACACAAAATTGATCATTCGCCAAACCCTGTCAATGCATATGAATTTTTGACCAAAGCTCCGAGTCGGATCGCAGGGCAAAGCTCGAGTTCAAAGGTCGGTTATGCAAGACCAATTTCCCAGTAACCTCACCTTGGACAACGTCACTTCAGACGATATCCAGCGCAAACCGTGTGCATCACTTTCTTGAACATCAATCATTTTGATGTTTTATCATTTACTATGACATACTGCAGGATCTCCACAAAAGTTGCACAAAAGTGAATTTTTAGGCGCTACCCCAATTCAAGCTCAGCCAGAGAGTCTCTTTTCACCCCAAACTCACAACCGCCCTCACTTATATCCTCCTCGTCTCAAGCGCCGTTAACTAGCCCTGCAATTGAACACCGTCCAACCTCTGGAGTTCATCGGAAGTTGACCAATTGCAGTTCAAAGCGGAGTGGGTAGGTGCTGTTCGTAAAAATTTTAGACTGGAACACCTCTCACTTTGTTGCGCAATTGCCTTACAAGGAGACATCAAGTGGTCCTGCAAGCTGTTCGAAGCCGTTTTGCTTGGAAAAATTAAACCCGTTTTCAAAAAGACTCGAAGTTTCGGACTAGGCAGTACCTATACGAACCAAGGATCAAGAGGCAAACGGCCTTATGGACGCCGTTCTGGGCACGGCTTTCACTCAGAAATCCCCGATTGTGATAATGACTTGGACTCGGCGCTGAAAATAGCTGAAGGACTTGAGGTTGGAGGCATGTCCTCGTTTGAGCAACTGGAAAGCGTACTTCATGATCAGCAGCTAGATGAAGTGGGCGAGGTTCTGGAAAGGCCATCGCCTTCTGCGAAGTCTAGTGCTGTCTCTAACAAAGACCAAAGTACGACGTATCCAGAGACCCTCGAACTCTTACACTCTGCTTTCCGTCAGTTCCTATACGAAATGTCTACAAACCCTCTCAAATTTCCATCAGATGAGATGAATTCAGATTTGACTGAAGCTCTGAAAGCCGCATCAATTGTAACTCATGCTGTGCCTAATCCTCCAGGCGAGTATTTTGACAAGTTCATGAAGTGTCTCAAACTCGTTTTTCCCGATGATGACGAATTTGCTTGGATGAAGCTCTCACTGGCCAGCGGCATTGGCTTCGCTTACTTCCTGAAGGATCATGACAACGACTACGACTTGCCGCTCATTGTAGTTCTATTAAGATTTGAGCATTGGAGTGGCGGTGAGGCTGAAGTGCAGGTGCAGAGTTGTTATGAACATTACTTGCCCTCTGAATCTGACATTTGTTCGACTGGCGCTCCTGTGTTTTTCATCTCTCTCGTTGGTACGTGCGACTCGCGATCGGATCTTTTCTAGTCGACTCTCTGTTCATCTTTCTGTTAGGCACAAGAATGATAGTAGACGGCGGTTTCTATATCACACGTCCAACCATTCAACATCTCGCAACAGCCGACCTGGTGCATAATATTAACTACGAAAATGAAATACGGGTGGCATCGATATTTTACGCGTTAACAACTGCTATCTTGGACCTGATGTGAGTTTGATTGATCTGGCTGTGCCCCCTTTTGTTGATATGTGTACATGTAGGGAAATGTATCCCCTGCCAAAGAATATAAACCCAGAGTTTCCCCGTATTATCCCTTGTACCGACGTCATTGAAGTGCTCAAACCTCTTCGTCTCTACCTAGGGCAATTCCGGGACGATCCTTGGCACCTCGGGAAATTCATGAACAACAACGAAACTCTCGTTGCGAAGATGAAGTCGGCAAACAAGGACATTGTGAACATTGTTTACCTTCGTGCTGAGGAACAATATGGAAAGGCTGTTCATTCGCATCTTAGTGCCAAAGGGCTAGCGCCTAAGCTGTTGAGATGGCACAAGCTCCTGAATGACATTCTCGTCATGATTTTTATGGAGTATCTTGCACCACCAGAAGAAGGCCAGCCAGGGTGGTTGACCCTCCATGACTTTGGCAACGACTACCAAGAACAGGCGCAGACTGACAAAAAGGCCATTGAAACCAGCATTTATGATATTCTAGATGCTCTTAAGAGAAAAATTTTATTCATTGGAGCCTGCAACCAAACAACATAATGATCAAGGTCAACATACGATCGCATTGGTTCGGTTCTCTGTTCCTGGGATTCATGGATTGATACGATGGATGAGGACTACGCATCAGTGAAGACTTGGTTAGCGTTCTGGCCACAAACAATGCCGAAAGTCACCAACCATGGCACCCTCCAGGTGGATGAATTCATCAGAGATTGACTGAATGTCCTGTAGGTTCTTTTATTGTAAGTTAGCATCATCAGGTTCAAAGACTGTATGCATTCGGGACCGTCCGACACTACAACAAAACCATCAGCTGCAGCTGTTTTTCTGGAATTGTGATCCCTTGACAGTCATCGTGAATATCACTTCAAGTTCAATGGTTGACGCATTGCTGATGCGTCGCCTCTGGACTAGGACAAGCTCGCTGTTAAAAACTCAGTCTCTTAAACTATATTCCGAGAAGATATCAGTGACGGTAGCGACTCAAAAATAATGCTAATATACTATACAAATACAAAAGTACCAAAGTACCGACATCATAGAAAGCCTCCACTTTTGCCACCTCCGAAACGATCTCCAAGGCCTTTAGCTTCCTTGAGCATCTTGTTTCGCTTATCGTCGTCCATTAGCCTGCCACCAAGACCCATGTCCCGTGAATGGTCCCAGATGCCTGGTACCTCTGACTCGGACGGCTTTTTGGCGACGGAAGCATGCTGTTCGACAAGAGCGGCACCTCGTTTCTTGCGCTACAAAATGAAAGAATATCAACCACCGAAAACGAAAACGGGAAAGGGAAACGAGAGACGCACAGTATGTTCCTCCACGCCTTGCCTGATGGCCTCTTCCTCTTGCTTTCTTCTCCGTTTCTTTACTTTACTGTCTTCATCCTCTTCGACTGGCGCGTCGGTGACCCGCCTCTTCTTGCCTGAGACCTCATCTGCAAGACGTTGCTGGCGTTCAGCCGGCGTTTCTGTCCATAGAGACGTGTCGTTCTTTGAGTTGGAGGGTGCACTTGTGCCACGGGAGAACTGGCGCGCTTTTAGTTTTGTGGGATCGAGATCTGCGAGGAAAGACAGTGGTTAGTCCTTTGGAATGAATGAAATTTGGATTGGATCATACTCCCGAGGAGGCCTGATGATGTAGGTGGAACTAACATCCATTCGTCACGTTGAGGAACTTTTGGTTTGGCTGCTTCCTGGTTAAAAAGAGTGGGCCCTAAATAAGGGTGCTGAAAAAGAGAAACAGGGAACATATACCTCAGCCAACTTGCGCCGTTTTTCCTCCCTCTCCAAGAACTCCTGCACCGCGTCCGTTTTTTGGTGCTGCATGCCGGCAGGTAGAGGTTTGGGCCCAATATCGTCGTCGTCACTACCATCTTCGTCGTGTAAGGACGTGTTCGGAGCGTAAGTAGGCGCATAGTTTGGTAATGACGGTCCCAGTGTGCGCTTGGATGTCGATGCAGAAGGTGGAGGAAAGGATGGGCCAGCAACTGGTCTTGAAGAGGCACCAAATTGCTTCTTGACTTCTGGAGGAATTGTGGGTCCAATGCTTGGACCGATTGGAGCCGGTTGCGGGCCATCGTCATCGTCGTCGTCGTCTAAGACATGCAAGGTCGCCTCTGAGCTCGAGCTTGGCCGTGAATTCGAGCTGAGGAGGTGCGCTGGGATTTGTGGTCCTATATGATCAACAGTGGCAGTGGAACTGCTGGGTTGAGGACCATCGTCGTCGTCGTTGTCCTCTACAGTGTTAAGCTGCTTGAGAATGTGAGGGGGTATTTGGGGACCGATGGACGACATATTTCAGGTCGTCGAGGACGACGTCGGTGTTGGAGGAGGTCATTATTTGGATCATGGGGTAGAGCCAAACATCGGTCTGCCTTCCTTGTCCGACTCCTCCGAGTCCGCATTTCGGGTCAAACAACCACGACTCATCAGAGGCATTTGTGTTTTCTGGTCCTCTTACCTTTTTGTCCTTGCTTTATCACCTTCGGCAGGCATGCCTCGACTTGTACTCGACTTCATTTCACCGTGGTTCACAAAGTACTGGGCAGCACAGTGGCACTGCGGCACGTTTGGGCTCAGCTTGGTTTATCATCTCTAAAATTATTTTTTCACCTTCTCTCGACTGCGGGTTCCAGAAGAATGTACCATATGCTCATAAATTGTGAGACTGGACAGGACCTGACCTCTCCGTCACTTTGATGCTATTAAAATTGAGAAATCACTCGAGCATATTACAGATTGTGAAGGATAAGGTCTTCCCTGACCCGCCATGCTACTGGGTAACGTACCCTGGATTCTGACAATGATTTGTTCACGGTTATAAAACTGGGATTTTACTCCATCATTCGAAGACCATCACGTTGCTTAAGGCTTGCGGGGCTCGACACTCCAGTCTTTCGTTCGGATTTTTTCGACATCAGGAAAAATAGTTCTTGATCACTGGAGTTTTTTTTTTGAAATTGAAGCTCTTATGTTGCACACACGGTCGAGTTAGCCTTTTCTTCTAGTTCACAACCTTACCGCCACACGGGCTTCACCAGATCTCCTTATGACAGTTATTCGGCTTGACTCATTCCTACTCAAGTGTGATGTAACCTTGCGCCTGACCTTCTGACCGCGCTTTCGTTATACAAACCTGGTTCTACCATGATATGTTTAGAAAACGAGGGGTCGTTCTTTGGCTCCATTTAACACTGCACACCTGTGTGACCTGTTTCGCTCAAATTATTGTTCTCGTTACCAGAAGAGCACCCTATCAAGGCTGCGTATGATGTTATTTCACAACGTACAGTGCCTAACCCGATTTGTGATTAGCACACACCACCTGCAGTTAACGGCGAAGTGCAGGTTATAAAACTTGAATCATATCCCGGTATCCACCCCCCAACAAGCTTTCTATTCACTACCATAACATTCCAATCTTAACCTCATGTCCGGAAAGTCAGGCAAGCCGGGGAGCTCAGGCAAGCCAGGCTGTGGAGGGAGAGGTGGAGGCGGTGGAGGCGGTGGCGGCGGTGGCGGTAACGGAAGCAATGGCAATAACGGCGCCAACGGTGCTAATGGAGCTGCATGCGGGTGTCCTCCTGCTCGCGGAAATCCAGGCAATCCAGGAGGGCGTGGAGGCGGCGGCGGCGGCGGAGGTGGTGGTGGTGGCGGTGGGAAACCTTAGACATCATTTTCGTTTTGGCTGTGCGTGCACTTCGCTTGTTCGGTCTTTCGGTTTGAGGTCACTGACAATCTGCATAGGGATCAAGTAGCGCTTGCGAACAGCTCCAACTTCTTCAAAGACGAGTCGCATTACTTGGATTTATTGGTTTTTTGGCAACCAGCGTGGCAGAGTACGGGCGATACAGGACATGGTTGACGTTGATTCGAGAACATATAATATTCTTTTTGAAATTCGTTGTCTAAATCAGTTGAATATCTAACCGCTCATCGATTCTAATTCTCAGTCCCAATGGCCACACATTCTGCAAAGCCCTTCAACGCGCCTGATGCTGCGATTATGGTATGGCAACTTGCCAATCCAAATTTCACAGGTGTATTTGGATCTGTTCTTGGGTGGGCTGTGTTCTTGACATCGCTGGTAGAAACTTCCGTTTGTTCAAAAAACCGCAGGTGTAGCCGACAGACCATGCAAATCTTTAATTCCTCGAGGTATAGGTAACCCAGATTAGTGGGAAGCGACTGTTTCTACTGCATACCCGTGAACTGTAATGTACAAATCGAGACTCCTACGTGAAAAGCCGTCTGGCCTTCCATGGCGGCCTTGAGTTTTTTTTTTTTTCAAGTGCAAGCCTCGAGGCACGACCTCTCTCCTACCACAGCCTCATGGCGTTGCCATGGAGAAAACAGGCAGAATGGATAACAAAAGTACAGTACGGGTACAGCGACCGGCGCCTACCCGGCGCTTATTCCAAAATATCAATTACGAAAACAGTCTGAATAACTGCATAAGCCATGGAGAATTCAGTTAAGCCGTGAAGGATAATCATTTTTATTTGGGATAAGGCTCTTCTGCTAGCATTGCAATTTAGTGCTGCCTCGTGGCCTCCTGCATGCACTTAGTTTGTCCTCCGCACGGCATTTGTCGTGGATCAATCGCTTTACATCTGACCGCCTCACTTGGACTGATACCAAGATGACTGCCACGAAATACTTCTATTCACGTCCTTACACCGCCTGAGTGATGGGGCGATGTAAGACTCAGCGGACAATAGCCGTCGAGAGCGTAATCACGAGTTACTTCAGAGTCCAAACCACAATGCACCCGCCACGGGCAAATGTTTAGCCCTGCATGTTTGCGCCGGTGTTATATTGGTGACTCTTCTCATTCAATTGGGTACTCGTACAGCGTCTTGACTCTTTCAAACGGTGGAAGGATAGACTTCAACGGCAAGTGTTCTTGACAACGTAAATCTTGACATCACGTTGATTTTAAAAATGCGGCTGTAGCTGATAGTCTTTACGCAGTAAGCCGTCATTTGTGATAGATATATCAGGTAGGTTGAAAGTGATTTATTCAGTTCTTGTAAACAGACGAGTATAAATGGAGAAACCTGTGTAAAAAGCAGTACAGCCGTGCATGGCGACCTCAGGTTTTGTCCAAGGAAAGGTTCGAGTCATTTCTTTGACACGAAGCTGCGCATGTCGCGGAGAATTCGAAGAGAGGCAGACTTGACAGAAAAAATGCTGCACAGCTTGTCGGCGCTTACCCAGCGCTAATTCCCAAATGAGGGCTTTATGCAGCTTTATGAGAATATAATGGAGATTTACTCCTCGGAGTAGTCATTTAAATATCGGAAGATGGACTTCGGGACTACTAGTTATTCTTGACTATGAAAAGGTCTCTCTGGAACTACAAGTTCACTGAGGCGTTAAGGTGCCTCGTATAAGCTTTTGTGCCAGTGGCATCTGCTGCGGATCACCTAATTTCGTCTGTTGTCTTGCAACCATTTTACTCTCCCTAAATCAACCTGATAACCTGAAGGCTGGCTCCACGAACTACGTATTCTTACGAGTCACTCACCGCTTGATCAATAGGTCGAGATCCCGAGAACATCGCTTACTGGACAGACACAGCTGCACACATGGCTTATTATTATTCCAGGCCATCAGTCACTGCAATCAGGATTGTCAATCTATAGATAGGTAAGTGATACGAATCGGCGGTGCACTTGCCCTCCCAATTGTTCAGTCGGTGCATGCTTGCGCCGAGGACGTAAATGCTTTATTCATTCATTCATTGTTATCGGATGAAAAACTGTGCGGCACAGCAACTTCACTGCTCTAGGAAGGACTTGAACAGCTAGCGCCTACGAAATGCTGTTGCCATATCTGATTTCGAGGGATGGGCAGACTATAAAAGTGGCAGATACTTGCGTTCAACTCATCACTCAAACCTAAACACATTCGCCACATTTCAATTTTTACACAATGTCACCAGGCAGACCAGGACGACCAGGCAACGCAGGCTGTGGCGGTAGGGGCGGAGGCGGCGGCGGCGGCGGAGGTGGTGGATGGAATGGACACAACGGCAACAACGGTGCCAATGGCGCGAATGGTGCTCCCTGTGGCTTCCCAGCCAATCCAGGAAATCCAGGAAATCCAGGAGGCCCTGGGGGAGGGGGAGGCGGCGGTGGAGGCGGTGGAGGTGGAAGCAACCGTGGCTGCTTGGGCTGCGGTGACCCCAATTGTGGGGTTATCTACATATCAAACAGCTGCTATAACCGCCAAGTCCAACCATTTGGTCATCGCGGGGTATAATATACAAGCCCGCAGGTAATCATTCTTTGTTTCCAGAGGAGTATGCTCAATTTTGAATAGATGATACAGTGGTGCTTCTAAATGATACCTAAGCACATGGGATCGCGTAGACGATTTATTACCTTGGCCTATCTCAGAACCAGGCGACTTCGTAGACTTTGGGATCAGTTTGAAGCGTTGCCTACTATCACTACGACTACTCACCTATTCTTCTTTTTCCTTACGTTGATTCCCTGCCACTATAATATAATTAATTGTATTCGCTTTTTACGCACTGCCGTTTGATAACAACTAGTAAAATGAAAGTTCGTCAACCTGGAAAGCGGTGAGCAAATAACGGAAAGAGGAGTAAGTAGAATAACACACAACATTGTTTGCAAGGCCCTTTGTTGGCATGATTACAGTCCCAATAGGCTTCGCTCGAGTAGGTAGACCACGGTGATACATCTCGGGGTTCTTGTTGTATTCTAGCAGCCCAAGACACGGAATTTCAAAGGCTGCTGACTCCCCATCCCCAGTTGCACTGCAGCAGAGCATGTCTTTTCCATCAAGAACACCAGAAACGAGCTCTAGCTGGACCGCATGCAGACCATTCGTCCATGTTGGCACGATCATCTTCCTCACGATTGCATTGATTGTCTCGAGCCGATTTGATCCTGCTACCGGGGAGCCGAAGCCATTATTTTCGACTCATAACAGGTTCCAGAACATTAAATATAGAAATTATCCAATTTTTTACAGAGATATATTGACGCGACTAGGACTGAGTTTCAAAGTCCGAAGATTACAACTTTGTGAACATGGGGGCGCGGTAAAAAACAGACTTCATATACATTCGCGATCCGAAGGGCACATCACATGTATCGAAGTCTGGTCGAGACTCGAAAGTGACTTCTTGTAAACAGACGAGTATAAATGGCTGAGCGACATGTGGAAAAACTTGTAAGGCTCCAACCGTACTATATAGTATACCGTATATATACGGTATATACCCTATCAATATACGTATAGGTATAGGCCTCAAGGGAATTTTTATACTGTACGGTAAATATAGGTATACGGTTAATGTATATGGTTGGCTGAAATGTCTATTTTCCCCTCTACTATTTCTTCGTCAGACTCAATATTTTGTCCTCAGAGACCATTGACCGAGTGGCTAACCTTAAGCTGGGAGTTTCAGAGCAAATCTCAAGCTTTTTCGTAGCCCCGGAAGTATTCCGAATTCGGATCAGCGGGTGCAGAAAAGGCATCACCAAGACATCACAAGGACGACTCTTACTGCCAAAGAAACCCAGAGGGATTTTCTATTCATTCTAGCCTCTGGGGCAAGGCAGGCAGGCAAAGAATGGTATAAAATGACATTTGAGAGCGAGAATGACAGACTTGGATGGACAATCTACAATACCGTATAGAAAAAATCATATAACCGTATTTATAGAGTATATACCATATAATATACTGTATCCGTATATATAGGCCCCCTGCCCTATATGTATACTATATGGTTGGAGCCTTAGGAAAAAGTACAGCCATGCATGGCGACCTCAGGTTTCCTCCAGGGAAAGCTTCGAGTCATGTCCGTATTTCTTTGACACGACACTGCGGCGCATGCCGGGAGAAGACAGGCAGACTTGATAGCAAAAATACTGCACGGCTTTGTAGGCGCTTACCCAGCGCTAATTTCCAAATGAGGGCTTTTTGGAATATGATGAAGATCTACTCCTCGGAGAAGCCACTTAGATATCGGAAGATGGATTTCGGGAGTACAGGTTATTCTTGATTATGAGAAAGTCTTTGGAACTACCAGTTCACTGAGGCGTTAAGGTGCCTCGTATAAACTTTTGTGCCGGTGGCATATTCCGCGGATCACCTGATTTGGACGACTTCGTCTGTAATGTCTTGCGGAGATTTTACTCTTGCTTAAATTAACCTGAAGATTGACTCCACGAACTTATCCTTACGAGTCACTCACGCCGCTTGATCAATGGGTCGAGATCCCGAGAACATCGCTTACTGAACAGGCACAGCTGCACACACGACTTATCATTATTCCAGGCCATCATGACCCATGACCATCAGACACTGCAATCAGGCCTGTCAATTTATAGACAGGTAAGTGTATACGAATCGGCGGTACACTTGCACGCCCAATTGTTCAGTCGGTGCATGCTTGCGCCGAGGACGTGAATCGTTTATTCATTCATTCTTTCTCATCGGATGAAAAACTGTGCGGCACAGCAACTTCACTGCTCTAGGAAGGACTTGCACAGCTAGCGCCTACGAAATGCTGTTGCCATATCTGATTTCGAGGGATGGGTAGACTATAAAAGTGGCAGATACTTACGCTCAAATCATCACTCAAACCTAAACACATTCACCACATCTCAACCTTTGCACAATGTCAGCAGGCAGACCAGGACATCCAGGCCACCCAGGCTGTGGTGGTAGGGGCGGAGGCGGGGGCGGCGGTGGAGGCGGAGGATGGAATGGATACCCAGGCAACAACGGTGCCAATGGCGCGAATGGTGCTCCCTGCGGCTACCCTCCTAATAGAGGCAATCCAGGAAATCCTGGTGGCCGTGGGGGAGGAGGAGGCGGCGGTGGAGGTGGTGGAGGTGGAAGCAACCCTGGCTGCTTGGGCTGCGGGGACCCTAATTGTGGGATCAGCTACATATCAAACAGCTGCTATAACCGCCAAGTCCAACCACTGGGTTATCGCGGGGTATAATATACAAGCCATCAGGTAATCATTCTTCTTCGTTTCCCAGAGGAGTATGCTCAATTTTGAATAGATGATACAGTGGAGACCATTTCATACTCTAGCCTATTTCACAACCAGCCGACTTCGTAGACTTCGGGATCAGTGTGAAGCATTGCCTACGATCACTACGGCTACTCACCTATTTTTCTTTTTCCTTACATTGATTCCCTGCCAATATAATATAATTAATTGTATTCGCTTTTTACACACTGCCGTTGGATAAATGAAAGTTCGTCAACCTAGAAAGCGGTGACCAAAGAACGGAAAGAGTAGAATAACACACAATATTATTTACAAGGCCCCTTGTTGACGTGATTACAATCCCAATAGGCTTCGCTTGAGTCGGTAGACCACGGTGATACATCTCGGGGTTCTTGTTGTATTGTAGCAGCACAAGACACAGAATTGCAAAGGCTGCCGACTTTTCATCCCCAGTTTCACTGCAGCAGAGCATGTCTTTTCCAACAAGAACACCGGAAACAAGCTCTAGCTGGACCGCATGCAGACCATTCGTCCATGTTGGCACTATCTTCCTCACGATTGTGTTGATTGTCTCGAGGCCGACTTGATCCTGCCACAGGTCTTTCCATTTATACTTGTCTGTTTACAAGAGCTGAACAAATCACTTTCGACCAGACTTCGATATATGTGATGTGCCCTTCGGATCACGATACATGACGTCTGGTTTTTCTGGACTTTGAAACCTGGTCCTAGTCGCGTCAATATTTCTGTCCAGACACCGCCTCGACTTGATAGTTCTCGCAGTCTTGTTGGCTTACCTTAATAAATTGGATAGTTTCATACTAATGGCTTCAGCACCCCCGTGGAAATAGTACAGCCATGCATGGCGAGTCATGTCCGTACTTCTTTGACACGCCACTGCGGCGCATGTCGTGGAGAAGACAGGCAGACTCGAAGAAAAAAAATGCTGCGCGGCATGTCGGCGCTTACCCAGCGCTAATCCCCAAATGAGGGCTTTTTGGAATTTGATGAAAATTTTCTCCTCGGAGAAATCACTTAGACATTGGAAGACGGATTTCGGGACTACTAGCTATTCTTGACTATGGAAAGGTCTTTGGAAGTACCAGTTCACTGAGGCGTTAAGGTGCCTCGTATAAAATTTTGTGCCAGTGGCATATGCCGCGTCTCACCTGATTTGGACAACTTTCGTCTGTAATGTTTTGCGGCCATTTTACTCTCGCCTAAATTAACCTGAAGCCTGGCTCCACGAACTACTTCTCCTTACGAGTCATTGACATCGCTTGATCAAGTCACTGAGCTAAGAGATCCCGAGAACATCGCTTACTGAACAGGCACTGCTTCAAGTTCACACACGACATATATTAGTCCAACATGATTATCAGACACTGCAATCAGTATCATCAGTCCATAGATAGGTAAGTGAATGCGAATTGGCGGTGCATTTGCCACGCCCAATTGTTGTGTCGGTGCATTCTTGTGCCGAGGATGTAAATGCTTTATTCATTCATTCTTTCTCATCGGATGAGAAACAGTGCGGCACAGCACCCTCATTGCTCTATGAATGACTTGAACAGCAAGCGCCTACGAAATGCTGTTGCCATTTCTGATTTAGGAGAAAGGGCAGGCTATAAAAGTGGCAGATACTTACGCTCAACTCATCACTCAAACCTAAACACCTTCGCCACATTTCAACCATTACACAATGTCACCAGGCAAACCAGGACGGCCAGGCCACCCGGGTTGCGGTGGTAAAGGCGGAGGCGGCGGCGGCGGTGGAGGCGGAGGACGGAATGGACACAACGGCAACAATGGTGCCAATGGCGCGAATGGCGCTCCCTGTGGCTGCCCTCCTAATAGAGGCAATCCAGGAAATCCTGGTGGCCGCGGGGGAGGCGGAGGCGGCGGTGGAGGCGGTGGAGGCGGAAGCAACCGTGGCTGCTTGGGTTGCGGTGATCCCAATTGCGGCATCAGCTACATATCACCCAGCTGCTATAACCGCCAAGTACGACCACTTGGTTATCGCGGGGTATAATATATAAGCCACCAGGTAAATATTCTTTTTGGTTTCCTAGAGACAGGTGCTCATGAGCAATTTTCAATAGGCCATACCGTGCTTCCAAACGATACCTCAGCACATGAAATCGCTTCGACAATTTATTGTGGACTTCAACCTATCTCACAATCTCGCGACTTCGTCCTAGTAGACTTTGGGATCAGTTTGAAGCGTCACCTACTATCACTACGACTACTTACCTATTTTTCTTTTCCCTTACGTTGATTCCCTGCCACTATAATATAATTGTATTCGCTTTTACCGCACTGAAGTTCGATAAAAACTAGTAAAATATACGATTAACGAATTACTGCGAATACAATGGAACGTTTAAGCCACTACACCCACAGACTAGTCCCTCAGCTATCCCAAAGAGTTGATTAAAGGTCTATACACGTTTTAATGAGGTTTCTGCGGATGGAATCTCAAGCGACATTCCACCCGGATGTTGCGCAAAATAAATCAAGTCGACGGGTGCACCGCGAGAATGCCCAGGACTGCCAATGACCCAGTACGACATGCACCCGTAATGTCTCCAACCAGTCACTGGCCGGTATCCTTTCGCAAGTCTTACAAGAAGGTTCTTAGTACACCATCATGATCATCGAAGTTCGAACGGGTGCTCACCTAAATTCTCGCTCCCTTCCTGTTGGAGCGAGTGCTATCTTCTCTGGTTTGTCGTCGCGGAGAATTGCGAGGAGATCATTGCCATCCAACGAGTATTTATCGAGCCACAAAGAGCCGTCAACGACGCTGATCACAGCCTCGTTCTTACCATCATCTGATCTCCACGTCCCAGAGTACGTATTTATTGCAGCTTGCAATTGTAGGTTGTCGAATACCGGCTGAAAGTGTTTAAAAGCTTCTATAACGATGCTCTCCGTGTCTCTGTATGATCCCGTCATGAGGACGATGACTCCAAATGAAGACGTTGGGTTAAACGCAAAGGCAGAATAGTGTCCATTAAATTCGCCCACTGGATGATTTCGCGTCAGTCACTAGCTAAAATCATGATGGTGAAGCGTACATTTTTGATATATTCGCTGGCGTCTTCCGAAAGCGGCAGGTATTTTGAGTATCTCCCAGAGAAGACCGACCTCAGTCAGGTCGTCGATCCATGCGTGCACCGGTCTCAACCATTGCCTAAGAATGTACGGAGAAATGAGACAATCGCGACGAGTCGGGTCCAAAAAGGTCTTCATGAGTTTTACGAGATCGGCGGCACTAGTAAGGACGCCGTATGAGGGGTTCATCGCTTTTAAATCCACGTCCTAGAAGAAAAAAGAATGAGAATCGTAAAAAGACCCCAGAAAAATATTTGGCTAACCAGATCATCATTGTCGGTGAGAGCTACCGCAACCCGAGGTTTATCTTTTTCCGCAAGACGGAACGAGCTAGAAGACATCCCTAGTGGCTCAAAAATGTCTCGACGAATAAGTTCCGGAAATGACTTGGGCGAAGCGGCGCCTTCGTATTTGGAGTTGGCCACCATGCAAGCCATTCCCAAAAGAGCATATCCAGTGTTTGAATACAGAGGCTGATAGTAAGGTATATTAGAGAGCGGAAAGTTCTTAATCGAATCCAATATTTCTTCTTCTGTGGGAATGGATTTGGTGTGGTAATGAGGAAGGCCAGCGCCGTCCATGTTCTTAGGAAATTCTGGAATCTGCGGTGGAGGAAAGTCTCGAGGGATGCCAGCGATGTGCGATGCAATCTGTCTCAGAGTAATTGGTTCTGTCGGAGGTTCGAACCTGATGGGATCCCGTCTCAAATATTGTTCCCAACTTCCAGGAGTATAGGAGAATTTGGGGAGGTATTTCTTGATTTCATCGTCCCTGGCAATGACTTCCAGCGTGAAAAGCGTTGAAGACAAAAAACGACATACCAGGAAATAGCACCTTTCTCCTTCAGCATCCACAACCTGAGGATGGTGAATAGTTTCGTGAGAGAGGAAATGCGAAAAATTGTGTTTTCGTCCACGTCCTTGCGTTTTTCCGGGTCTTTTTCATCGGTGTTTACAGCACCATAGCCTTTTGAAAAAATGGTTCCATCGGCGGTTACTACTACCACGCTCAGTCCTTGAACTAATCCTCCAGCATGTAGCTTTCGGAGACGAGCATCGAGTTTACGCGAGGCGTCCTGAATGGCAGGCTCGTCCGTCGATGGTGGGGTCAACAAAGGAGGCAGTTCTGGATGAAACGACTCAGGAGCATCATTCAACTTCCCATCCTCTTTCATCCATCGCCAAACTGCCAGGATAGAAAAGAGATTATAACGCCCAGCGAGATACGCGACACAGAATGTCAGAAAGATTTTGAACGAGGTATCGGAGTACATGTTCGCGAACCAGAGATGAAAGCCACGCCCAGGACTGTTAGCAGAGGCAAAAGAATTGATGAAAGTCATGAAAGTCGAGTTTAATATAGGGCCGTCTTGCCTCGCTCCAAGCTCAAGTTGACGTTGAAGGCTGAACAGGATGACGCAACGATGACGGTGAAAGTTGGAACGTTGGCAGCCTCCTGATTGGCAGTCCCGTGAGATTCAAACAGTGGATATTAGACGCTTGTCATCTGCTGCGAGCACAGGAATGCAGAATACATGCAGGGTTAGGTATCAGCGAAAAAGAGAAAGTGGGGGGAGGATTGAGCTACAGTTAGCACTGGTTGTGTTGACAGTAATCAAGCAGCTGATGATATCATTGGACCACCTGACTTCAACCTTTGTTAGCTTCAAGCAACGAAGATAGGCTTTTATGAATTACGGAATCTAAATACGTAGGTACATGCAATTATAAAACATTGAGATAGCAAATTGAAAGCAAATAATCAAAGACGTAGCCAGCTCACATCCCACAGGAATGCCCCAGGACTCGTTTCAACGAAATTCCAGACGACGGCACTTCAAGCGTCCTCGTTCCGTCCTCGTGGTCCACGAAATAGATGATGTCAACAGGAGCTCCACGAGGAGAGTGTCCTGGATCGTTGATGACCCAGAAAGGCATGCATCCGTAGTGTACTTTTCCAGTGTACGGTCTGTACCCTTTAGCGAGCCTATCAACGAGCAATCAGCATTTCATCGCCCTATAAATCGCGAGGTCAACTCACCGAAATTCTTCATCTCTTCCAGTCGATGCGAGGGCAACCTTTTCCGGGTAATCGTCACGTAGAACGGCTAATATGTCACTTCCTTGCAAGGTGAACTTGTCCACCCACAGGGAACCGTCTGTGACGGTGATGACAGCGGTGCTATTCGACTCTTCCGATTTCCAAGTGCCAGCGTACAGTTTCTTGGTGCCCTTTTCGTGGATGGCATCAAAGGCTGGCTGGAAATGTTGGAAGGCAGTTGTTATGACTTTTTCCGTGTCGCCGTACCAGCCCGTCATAAGAACGACGATACCAAACGAGGATGTGGGGCTGAACGCGAAACCAGAGTTGTGTCCCATGAATTCGCCCACTGAAAACCACACATCATTGTCGACTCGAGCATTATGCAAGGAAAAGGAAAAACATACTTTTTTGATAGACACGTAGTCGTCTGTCATAGGCGTCGGGTATCTTGAGAATCTCCCACATTAATCCTACCTCCGTCATGTCATCCATCCACGCATACGTAGGCCTCAACCACTCCCTCAGACTATACGGAGAGATAAGGCTCTTTGGATTTGAAGAATCCAAGAACGTTTGCATAAGTTTCGTGAGGTCTGCTACCGAGGACAGTTGTCCATAAGAGGGGTTCATGGTGCCGAGATCTACGTCCTGCGATAAATGATGAGTAAATTCAACAACAGAGACATGAATGAATGAATTCACTATTTCATCGCTGTCATAGAAGGCAACAGCCACCTGGGCTTTATTCTTGTTTGTGACAAGGAATGAACTTCCGTTCATACCGAGTGGTTCAAAGATATCTTGTCGAATGAGGTCCGAGAAACTGGACGCCTGACCTCCTTGGGCTCGGTGGGCGGCAAGAGCTGCCATTCCGAGAAGCGCGTAGCCGGTGTTCGAGTACAGAGGTGGAGACCATGGGTCGTTGGCGAGAGGAAATGAGCGAATGGCATTGAAAATTTCATTCTCTGAAGGGGTTGGCCGTCCGTTGTAATGTGGCAGCCCGGATCCCTTCATGCTATTTGGCCAGTCCCAAAGTAATGCCGGAGGGTAATCGCGTGGTATACCCGACATATGAGACGCTATCTGACGAAGTGTTATGGGTTCGGAAGGACGGTTGGGATATTCAAGTTGCGATTTCTGGTGTTCCGCCCATCCTCCTGGAATATAGCGGAATTCGGGTAAGTACTTCGTAATGTCGTCGTCCCTTGCAGAAAATGAGAAATGTTAGATAACGAAACCCGTAGAACTATGCAACATACCACTCCAAGGCACCTCGTTCCTTAAGAATCCATAGCTCCAACACGGTGAACATCTTAGAGACAGAAGCTAGACGATATATTGTGTCCTGGTCGACCTGCCCACGTCGAGCCCCAGTCTCATTTGCACGTCTGACACCGTAACCTTTGGAGAATACTGGTCCATCCGGAGTGACCACGGCGACAGTGACGCTGTCAAGGCCATCCGTGGAGGAAAGTTTTTTCAATGACTCGTCAAATTGATATGAAGCACGTCGAATGTGGTAGTCATTCAAGTCGAGCGCTGACGTCTTCAAAGGCGGAAGTGGTGGGCGACAAATAACATGTTTATTTCGAGCTCTAATCCACCATGGCAAAGGAAGGTTGAGGCGCATAATGTTATAATACCCAGCTGCGTATGCAATTAAGAGAACAAGTACCGCTTTCAAGACAAACTTGATGGAAAACGATCTATAAGGCCGATGGGTATTGCTGGTTGAAAGTTCCGGGAGTGTGTTGGTTCGAGGAGCCATTGGTTGAGCTAAGCCAAGGCTCTGTGCTGAACGTTAATAAGGTCTTGGAATGAGCTTCAAGGTCACCGCAAGTTCATCATGGCATGCAGGGGCGAAACGAACGACAGGGAATGTTCGCGACCGCTGCGCAGTGCGCGATCAACGAGGCAGACAGCGGTGCGCTGCGTGCACGTGAAACGCAAATATAACCAAACACATAAAGGATGGGAACCGAAAACAGCCTGAGCTTCAGCCTTCTGTAACAAATTCTCAAGCTCTATACAGCTTTAAACCTCTCGGTAATGCATTTCTGACTTATGGTACCTACCTAATTCTCAATAAATTCTTTAGTGCGAGGGTGAGTGTATCTAGTTGACCACGACCCCAGCACGTTTCTAACATCAACGTAGGCCAGCATACGCCAGGGTTTTGTACGATCTAGGAACGGTCCACTGATCGAAGTGAGGGCATTAGGACTTGCCAAATACGAGTCATATGAAACATTGACCATGGCTCATGAGACAATTTTTCAAAAACTAGTAACAGGCGGTTAACCAGTCCCGGGCGCTTATCTTAATGTGGGAGCGATAACACATATTCAGTGAGCAGATTTGTTGCCATGAGGTTGCTCCGTTCTTCTAAGATGAGGAATCAAGTATCTCAGTGATATCAGTCAATTCATACCTTTCATAATTCCCGGCCACTGGGCTGCGTGAGAGCACCATGAGATACGTACTTCGTATTCCCATGGAGAACAGCCCCGCATTTCACCATGGGGATAAGATGGATCATGTATGATTGGAGCCAAATCGAGATTCTAGTGCTTTTAAGCGCTCAGAGTCTTAGGTTCAGTCATCTGATAGGGCTCCTAAGCATGTATTTGCTTCGCTCTCCCCATGTCAAAGTCGGAGACAAATCATCCCGAGTTATGTCGTGCCTACCGCGGTCTTCCTAATGGCAGTTCTGTTTGCTCCACCGTGAGGGTTCTAGGACGAATAAACGGAAAGTGGCCCCGCTCACTGGAACCATCATTTCGACTCTGAGGAACACCATACTAGCATAGCCTTACAACCTTTAAGTAGGTGCTCCCACGATGTCGCTCTGGAAATACCTTCAGCCATGCAACTAGATACAAGCTATTACGGTTTGCTTTGTCAAAAATGATAACGCCATGTCAAGGCGGTCCGTGGTGAAGCGGGTTTTGCCCTTGGTCTGAATAGCACCCGTATGTAGGTTCTCAGTCCAAGCCAAACCAAACCAGACAATTATCCAAAGATCTTGCGAGGAACGAAATATTACATCGTGAGTCTTTCCTAGAAGACATCGCCATTCATTGTCGTCCGACGTTGAAGTAATTTGGTGTATAAATTTGGAAAAGCCATGAGGGTGCATCGTGTCTTCGTCCGATACAGCGTCGCCGATCTCATAATCAAATCAACTAGAGCAATTTGCCGTATTTGCGAGTCTCTGGAAATCTCCTGGGTCTCAAACTTAGCTATATAAACTCTACCAGCGTAACTAGTTTATCAAAGCTTCTGGCGCACCCCATATTCCAACAGCCCCAGTAGAACACTAGTATCAATGCCTAGTTATAATCGTCATGGCAGAGGCGGTGGCGGTGGCGGAGGTGGCGGCGGCGGCGGCGGTGGAGGAGGAGGAGGCGGTGGTGGTGGTGGTGGTGGATACTACGGTGGAGGTGGAGGAGGCGGCGGGGGAGGCGGCGGGGGAGGAGGAGGAGGAGGAGGAGGCGGAGGCGGCGGAGGCGGTGGTGGGGGTGGAGGTGGGGGGGGCGGAGGCGGTGGATGTTACTAGAACCGTAAGTTTCCAGCAGCAACAATTCTATCTATATCTTCTAATTATTTTTCAGGCACAACCACTCTGTCGTAGACCTATTACAAGAGATATGCATGAGTCAACTTGGTGGGTCAGTCTTCTTAAGTTGAATTTCGTTGATTTGACCACCAAGGCCAGAAAGCCAAAGAAATTTGAAATGTTTACGCAGTTGCTCGCCTTCTTTTGTATATTAATTTTCGCAACTTGAAGAACATTTGAGAACTTAAATATTCCGAATGCAGGTCTAAGAGAAAGTCGCTGGTCATATTGTAGCCCACATTTCTCCGAAATTTAGGTTGAAAGCATTAATTGACAATTGCACTCTCCACGGGATGGCCTCATGACGGAGTTCGGCTCAATTCACGATGTTTTGAAAAAGTAACTATATGTCAGATGAGAGTCATAAAGTCGTCGTCCTATATCCTGTAGATCGGTCGCGTTAAGTCTGAAATAATTTTTGGCACAAGTAATCACCAATTCTCTTTATTCGAAGTCGACAAAATATAACATTGATACGGATTTTTCTTCTACTCGCCGCATGACACAACCTTGAAACAGCCTTGTTTGATGGTTGCTAAAATTTGAGCTCAATTGACTACGTTGTCTGTAGTCTCAATAATCAGATTGTCAGTATAAAACTAATGGGCGACACTCACACCGCGTTGGAAGATAATCATCAGTTCAGATTGAGCGCTTAGCAAATCACGCAACCACTGTCGTCTTCTCCGCCCCCGCCCCCACCGCCTCCTCCACCGCCACCACCTCCAAAAAAGCCTCCGGGGTTCCCATCATTTCCGGGATTTGGAGGGCACCCGCATGGAGCACCATCGGCGCCGTTTGCGCCATCGTTGCCGCTGAATATGCCCCATCCACCCCCACCGCCGCCACCACCGCCGCCACCCCTACCACCACATCCTGACTCTCCAGGTTGGCCTGGATCTCCTGATGAACCAAAGCCGAACATAATTAATTCGTGTTTCGAGAACAAAAAAAAAGACGGGGAAAAAAGAGTTGAGTATGGTTGGCTTTTCTTCAAAGTTTTTTATACGCTATCGCCTCCTCGAAGGTAACTGAAAATGGCAATACACCTGATTCATTCTTACTACTTAGTAAAAATTATGGCGGCTATTGTGCTGTAGAAGGTGTTCAGGGCAGTTATTATCACCATATGCCAAGTAATGACAAAATACTAGTACAGCGTTAAAGAACCGACCGCATGAGCCCTTCTATAGTATAGCCTGTTCTAGCCAAGCAGTGAGCCAGTGATAAAACAGGCGGGGTCATGTTATCCAGTTACTTGCATTCTCTTGTTACTGATTTTCGTAAACCGAGGGACTTATGGGAAGATATATATTCCAAATGCAGGTCTGTTCTGTAAGCAAATTGTTGGCCATACTGTTATTCAAATTTCTTCAAAATTGCAAGCATCGATTGGCAATCGCTCTTAGCGACGTGATCTCATAACGGACTTCGGCTCAGATCACGATGTTTGAAAAGTGCAAATATACGCCAGATAAGAGCCACGAATCCATTCTGGAAACCAGTTGTATTAAGTATGACGATAATATTTGGCACAAACAGTCGTTTTTTAAAAAAAAATATAGCATCAATTCGGATTCTTCTTCCACTCTCCGCGTGACACGACCTTGGCTTGTTTGGCGGTTGACTGAGATTTGAGCCCAATTGACTACGTAGTCTGTAGTCTTAATGATTAGATTATTAAGTACAGAATTAAAAGGCGATACTCGCACCACATTGTTAAATACAGACTCACTACCTTAGTTGCGGTTGCGTAGCCAGTTAAGCAACCGCTGTCGTCCTTTTTTTTTTTTACCGCCCCCGCCGCCCCCCGCCTCCACCACCACCCCCAAAAAAGCTTCCTGGGTTTCCATAATTTCCGGGACTTGGGGGACACCCACATGGAGCACCATCGGCGCCGTTGGCACCCTAAATATGCTCCAACCGCCCCCTCCCCCACCCCCACCTCCCCCACCTCCCCCTCCACATCCTGGCTCTCCAGGTATGCCTGAGTCTCCTGGTAAACCGAAGTTGAACATAAGTAAATCGTATTGCGACTCGGAGCAAAAAGATAGAGAATAGTAACTTGAGCAAGTGTAATTGGCTAAATAAACTGTGGCCCCCTCAATTGCAACTGCAAATGACAATATACCTGATTCTTCCCCAACGAAAATAACGGCGGCTATTGTGCTGTATAGAGGGCTCAGGGCAGCTGGAGATCTAGTATCGCCGTATGGCAAGTGACGGTAAAATACCAGTACAAAGTGAAAGAACCGACCGCATGAGTCTTATATTAGTATAGTCTCTCCGAGCCAAGTGGAGAGCAAATGAGAGAGCAATTAGTATACGTGGTAACTCAAGCGTCCGTCCTATCGATGGTAATTGTTTGAGTCCCACTTGCTAGTGGGCGCTGGACAACAAGTAGGTAAGATAAGCGCCTGTTAGGCGCTAAATGTCTTACTAATACTAGTTTCTAAATACTATATTGCGGAACGAGGACAAGAGTGTCATAACATCAACTCTTTCTTCGCGGGTACCGCGTAGCTTTCCCCACATTCCTAATGACCACATGTCCTAATTCCTGATACTTTATTTTGATTAGCTTGAATTCCGAACTGAAAAGCGCAGCGCACGCGCACCGCTTTCTAGCCATTACCTAGACTCGGTGCCATTTCCTGTCATATTGGGAAAACAAATGGCGGGGCCTACAGAAAATTTTCAGCGAGCGAAGACCATGGGAGTGCTACAGACAGATTATCTAGAACGTAGTCAGTACATAATGATGATATTTCGACTAACAAATCGAGCTGACTCAATCAACCGGTTGTATGGGATACCAATTAGTGTGTTTAGCAGTTTTAAATTACTCCTGAGATTACTTACACGTTCTTGCGAGGGGATTGGCAACTGGTACATTTGGCTTCATTTTCCGGAATTTTCAAGTGCCGACACTTGAGAGGTCTAACCATCTTTTATGTACATAGGTCCACTCAAGCCAAACTTGGCGCTGATTTAAAGCTCAGTCGTTATAATTCGAGCACATCTTCCGACTGCTTTCCGAACCCCTTCCGTAATTGTTATTTCCAACTGAACTTCGTTAAACAATGGGGAAAACTACGCTTTCGACAATCTGGGTAATAAGATTTATGAGAAGACCGTTCGTATTATCCGCACTGCATCTTTTTAGTGTCTGTGAGGAAATCCTCGCCGCTCGAGGTTGGAAGGAATTGTGGTGGTGTCAATGAGGCAGAACGCTAACAACTTCTGAAGGGTGGCCATGGAAAGCAAGGCAGATTCATCTTCGAAGTCAGAACTTTGCCCAGATCGATTGTCCATGAGGTTTCCATGAAGCGACAATCAATAACCACAAGTTCAGGTTGACAGTAATGATACATGGCAAAGAATTTCTTAACGACTTTTAAAGCATAATAGATAGATGAGAGGAAAATTGGCGCGGAATACTACAACAAATGATGAGATAAAAAGTCTAAGTTAGCGGAGAAGAAAAATCATGGAGAATCGATAGAAGCAACTACCCACAGGTTATTAGACGAGAACATGAAAGATTACCCTCTGCCAGAAAAATCAAACACCAATTCACGGAGCACGAGCGTGAGGTGAACGGGTGTTCTGGGAACCTACCCACCGCCCACCTCCGTGACCGCCACTACCATGTCCTCCCCCGTGTCGGTGGCCGTGTCCTCGTCTGCTGGTGTGTCCCCCGCGATGTCTGCTTCCACCACCATGGCCTCCGTCACCGCCATTCCATCCTCCTCCATCACCGCCACGTCCTCCCCAACCTCCCCAACCCCAGCCACCGCCTCCTGGAGCTCCTGGAGCTCCAGGCTGACCGGGCTGACCGGGTCGACCCCCACTGCCTCCACTGCCTCCTTGTCCTCCCCAACCTCCCCACCCTCCACTACCTCCTTGTCCACCCCAACCGCCCCATCCTCCTCCGCCGCCTCCTGGTGCTCCAGGTTGACCAGGCTGGCCAGGACCGCCTCCCTGTCCGCCTTGTCCACCTTGACGCCAAAAGCCCCAGCCCCATCCACCGGGTCCGCCATTATTTCCCGGAGCTCCGTTAGTGCCATAAAATGCCATTGTGCGCCTAAAGATGCCGTTGAAGGATCAGCTAAATACGAAGTTGAATTCGGAGAGATAAATTAAGAACCTCAATATATTGTGGCCTGTTTATGAGAATTATCGAATTCTGGGATTTTCGGTTCAGTGAGAGCTACTATATATCACTGAGGGGGATTGCTCAGTCAATACATTACACGCTGTTAAAAGGACAGTCAGTGATATGCAGCAATATGATCGGTAGGAAACCCCAATGGATTACGCACCCGCAGCAAGGGAATTTGTCTTGTCAACTTTCCGGCATCACAGCCGTCGTGAAATTCAGAGTACAAAATGGGAAGAAGAAGGCAGCCTTCCTGTTATGCTGGGGAGGCTGTTCGTAACATGGGACGTGAGTCGAAATGCCCAAACATACTCGCCTTGTACTTCCTCAAGACCGCAGTTCAAGAAAGATGTCAATGCTGGTCAGCACCCCTCATACGGCAACAAGTGGCATGCCTCATGTGCTCACCACATATCAAACACCGAGGCCCGTTTAGATTCATTTTAGATCTGGTGTAAGAAATTCGTCGGGCTGGGTGAAACTCCGGGTCCCAGCCACTGGTACCTGTCCAAAATTAGGCGCTTGCCAACTTCATCCGAGCGCTTGTCGTAAAGTCTTATCGGATCTCTCACGATAAGTCAATCACGAACTTGACGGTGATCGCCGCGACTTAAATGTTTATCGCCAATTGCGAGGTCATGGGTGCACGTTGGATTTTGACATATCAAACAAACAGGGAGTCTTGTCGATTCGTCATTTTTGCGCAGTAGATCTGCTCAGATGAATGTTAGCAGGAAGCCTGAACTGCGTGCGATTGCAAGTTATGGAACCCCCCGTATTGGGACTACGCCGGTTATAACCCAACCAACCCCAGTCAATTCGTTTCTAAAAAAATCATGAAACATACTCAAGTACCCACGAGTCAGTTGCCGTGAGGTTGTTTGGAAGAGCTCAATTTATTATACCTGACGTCGTATGTTAGCGAGCTACATTGTATTCAAGAGTGGAAATTCATGACACGCAATACATGGCAAGGCTGATATAAACTTGGGTAAGAACTAGAATCCGAGAAAAATTGGAAGAAACAATTGGTCAACGTGAGCAGCAATATGAAGCATAGTTTGAATCAAGAAACACTAAGAAGACATTAGAGTGAAATTAGAAATACATCATGAAGGCTACTAACCTGAGGAAAGCCTGAGGTCCAACCATGAAAATATTCAGGACCCGCCACCACCGCCACCCCAGCCGCCGCCTCCTCCCCATCCTCCACTGCCACCATGCCACCGCCCCCACCATGTCCGCCACCTCCGCCATGTCCGCCACCTCCGCCAAACCAGCCACCACCACCGCCCCCGCCGCCTCCGCCCCCGCCACTGGCGCCGGGAGCACCAGGAGCACCAGGAGCACCAGGTCCGCCATAACCGCCGTAACCACCGTAACCGCCTCCACCAGGCGAACCAGGCGAACCAGGACCACCCGGACCACCTCCGTGACCACCATGGCCACCATTACCTCCCCAACCTCCCCAGCCCCACCCACCTGGACCGCCAGGGGCGCCGGGACCGCCACCAGGAGCACCAGGCTGGCCAGGCTGACCGGGTTGACCAGGCTGACCAGGGCCACCACCCCAACCGCCCCAACCGCCGCCTCCACCAGGTGCACCGGGCGCCGGGAGCACCAGGAGCCCCAGGAGCCCCTGGACCACCGCCTCCGTAACCACCATGTCCTCCCCAACCCCAACCGCCCGCCCCACCAGGAGCGCCTGGTCCGCCGGGTCCGCCAGGAGCTCCAGGTTGACCAGGTTGGCCAGGTTGGCCAGGACCGCCTCCCTGTCCTCCCCCCCCCCCCTTGCCCCCAAAAGCCCCAACCCCACCCACCACTGGAGCCGCTATTGCTGCTAGGTGTGCTACCGCCTGTATTTGGAGTGCTTGATCCGCCAGGTGCCCCAGGCGAACCAGGAGCCCCAGGAGTTCCACGAGATTCTACCATTTTTTTCGCAAGAACTATTGAAGAACGAGTGAGCATAAACGGCGAAGAAGAGCAATAGAAAACGCGAGTTGACCTCGATATGCCTTCGACACTGCGGGACAGTGAAACGTACAGAGTCGTGGTCTTGACGGTATGTCATTTCTGCAATATATAAGGTATGTCAGTATCGGTTTGGTTTGGTTTGACCCAGGCTCGTTTATCTCCGAGTTGAATGTCAACACGTTTTGATCAAACCGAGAATGGATATTGGGAATGGAATGGAAATGGTGTTACTTACAGTCTGCTGTCAAAGGAAACGGTTGGGCTTCCTAAATCACCGACAGGAAGAGTACCCTAAACTCCAACATGACGAGTTCATGCCCAAGCACCCCTTCTTTTAAGTGCCAGATGGCATACCGATACTGATACTTGAAGCAACAAAATGAGCCAGGAAAAAGTCAAAATTGAATAAACGGACTTGGTGAGTATCATTGAGGATGTTCTCGTCCGCGACCAACGGCAGCACCGTAAGTACGAACCGCTGCTCCTCAGACATTGCTGATTGCAACATAAGATAGATTGCAACATAAGATAACAGATCAACGACCCGGCTACCCTCAGCGGATCAAGGATGGGCATCGAAGAAAAACACCAATATTGCAGATGTGTTCATGGTTTCCCCGTCATTATTATATACAAGGGCGGGGACGCGAGCCGAGGTAGCGTGTTAACGCTGGCAGCTGTGAAGACAAGTATTAGAGGGCGATAACTGCATAAAAGTATTACTTACACCAAATATCGAAATCTGGTACTTATGTTGGTATCGAGTAGATCTGCAGTACCCCTCAGCGACAATTAAGCCTGCAAATTTAGCGGGCCCACTAAGAAGATATGTCGCCGATTATCGTCGTCGGGGTTCAAGTCAGCACGGCGTCTGGTTATAATGGCAAAGTCAGATGTGGCTTCATGTAGGCCAGGTTGTGAAGAGGCTGAAACCGCTGAGCAGACAAATTCAAATTCGTGGCACACTGCCAAAAACGGCGATCAACGCAAATTGACACAGCCACATGTGATCACGGGGCACGGGCCGCCGGTGAAGAAAGCAACGAAAGTTGCTTATTTCTTCGTACTCGCCTTAGCCGAATATTGGAAGCTCGGAATACTGCAGAAATTTTCATATGCAAGCAAATAATTTAAATCTTGCAACGTGCCATGCACTGTGGTGAATTATTGATATTGAACAATGAAATGAGGTATACCAGTACCTGCCGACGCACCTTGTTCCTAAACCACCACATCCAAGTATTTTCCCACGGCCTAGAGCTACAGGAAACTACAAGGAGAAAGTAGTAGAGGAGCACCAGAGTAGCGTAGAAAACACAAAAGTACCTTCTCGACGTACCTACAAACGTACAACTGCACACAAAAAAGAGTCACGTCATCTGAGACGATGTCAAAACCAACGGCTCGAAATAGGGCAAGCCCCACAGCAGAGCCGACACGACCTGCCACACGCCTCAACAAAGCCGCGGACAAAACCCAGGATATCGACCCCGCCACAATCCCAGAACCCAAGGACGCGAGAACTTACCTGGAAGGAAAAGGACTCCTGGTCCCAGAGGGCCAAAATGTCACCACGAACATGGCAGCAGCCTGCCTCTACCAAATCGCGAACATATCCCCCAGCTCCATACCCAAACCGATAGCAGAGGCCATACTCTCTCTGGCAGTGCTCTTAGAAGAATCCGAGAGAGGATCCGCAACACAGACCTACCACGACGGATTCCGCGCGGAACTGGACAATTTCACAGACGAACTCAAACAGCTAATAGCGGACGCCCATGAAAAAATCGACGCGAAGATCAGCTCCATCCCTACAAATGTACCCACTCAAACCCAACCTCAAGGCTTCGCCAACCGACCAGGACCAGCACAGCCCTATGGCACGACAGCAACTTACAGCCAAATGCTCACCAGCACACACCCGAACGTCGACCCCAAAATGCTCGCAAGGTACGGAATCAAGAGACGACAGGTGCTACTCGACGGCATACCCAAGGATTCCGACTTAGGACGGCTAAGCGACAAAGAACTCACCAGCAAAATCAACACGGCACTCCAAGCAATACAGGCCGGAGATGGGATATGCATTAGGGCAGCAACAAAGCAAAGGAACGATAGGATACTCATCGAGATGGACTCCGACTATGGAGCGGCCTGGACGAAAGGGGAGGGGAACATGGAGAGGCTATGTAAAAGGCTGAACGACAACGCCACGGTGAGACCACGACTATATCAGATAATTGCACTTAGAGCACCCCTCTCAGCAGAACCCGAAGACAAACATTTCATAGAAGAGGTCCACGAGGCTAACGGCCTCCCCGCTGGCACAATCACCACCATGCGCTGGGCGAAACCCATCTATCGCCGGTCGCCCACACAGAGATCAGCACACATAGTATTAACGGTCAGCGACGCCAACGAGGCCAATCGCCTCCTCGCACTGGGCCTATACATCGCAAACAGAAAAGTCGAGGTACAAAAATGCAAGGTGGAACCGACTCGTTGCCTCAAGTGCCAGGGTTGGAACCATTTCGCGAAGGAATGCAAAGAGGAAGTCGACACATGCGGTAAGTGCGCAACAACTGGACACAGGACTAAAGACTGCACCAGCCCCCTCAACAGATGCGTATCATGCAAAAAAGACGACCATGCCAGCTACGACCGAAACTGCCCAACACTACTGCGAAAGCAAGAGGAGAAAGATAGAGCCAACCCGGAGAACAGCATGCCATTTATCCAAACGGACGCCCCATGGACCTGGAACAGAAAAAGCAGCAATGCCCCCAGCTACGTGGAACGAGGAGCGGCACCACCCCCAACGATCCTAAACCGAGCAGGAACACAACGGGAACGTCGGGCGAGGTGGGCCGACGACTGCGTCACCTGGGATGGCGTACCAGTAAGCTCGCAACCTCAGGCCCCTCCCGCTCCATCTACATGAACGACGAACGACAACGACAACCCACAGGAAACGGCATCCGACTCCTACAAATTAATCTCAACAAATCGGAGACGGCGCAACTGGAAATAATAAACGAAAGGCTATCAGACAACTACGACATTATACTAACACAGGAGCCGCACATCACAAAGTTTGGCAACATAAGGACCCCCACTAACTTTAGGCAGGTATACCCAGCAGGTAGATACAACATCAACAGCCCTCCAAGGTCGGGCATATGGGTCAATAAGCAGATAAACACATCGAGCTGGAAGGAGCTGCCAATCCCGAACACAAATGACATAACGGCCATACAACTCCGGATTAATAACAACAGACTAACAATTTTCAACATATACAACCCTGGCGACAGCACACAGGCGGAACGAGCACTAAAAAAGTATCTACAGGACAACGGACCAAACATCTACGGCACCGAAAACGACCACGTCATTTGGGCAGGAGACTTCAACCGACACCACCCATTATGGGACCGAGATGAAGACGAGCACCTCTTCACGAGGGAAGCCCTGGCCGCAGCCAATAGGCTAATCGATATGCTGGGTGAGTTCGGAATGGTACAGGCCTTAGCTAAAGGTACACCAACCCTTCAACACATGGTCACGAAGAAATATTCAAGGCCCGACAACGTCTTCTGCACTGCCCACACCCTCTCGCGAGTCGACAAATGCGAAGTCGACCACGACAAGCAGCCGACGAGGACCGACCACTTTCCAATCAAATATGTATTAAACATGGAGGCCCAGCTTGCAGATGTAACCCCGACATACAACTTCCGCACTGCCAACTGGGAAGAATTCACAAAGCAACTAGCAGATAAGCTACACAAATTACCAGAACCAGTGAAGCCGACAACAATAGATGAGTACAGAACGATGACAGCCACGCTGACCAAAACACTACAGGACACAATAACGAGCGCAATAAGGAAAACCAAACCGTTACCGGACAACAAAAGGTGGTGGACCGACGAGCTCGAAAAACTCAAGAAAGAAAAGAACCGGCTAGGGGGCATCTCATTCAAATACAGGGCGCTACGCGATCACCCATCGCACACGCTCAAAGCGGCGGCGGCAAACCGACTGGCCAATGCAATCGTCAAAACAAAGCAGGAGAATTGGAGTGAATGACTACTCGAAGCAAACACGAAGGAGCTATGGACAGCCAACAGGTACATCCGAGACCCAATAGGAGACGGAGGGCGACCCAGGATACCAACGCTCACGTCGCGAAACGAGTACGACGAGGAAACGGAGATCACCAGCAATGAAGAAAAAGCGAACGCATTCGCGAACGCCTTCTTCCCCCCAGCCCCACGAGAAACCAACATACCAGCTGACAACCAATACCCAGAACCCCTGAATGACCCACCACCAATCACGCTGGCACAACTGGAACGACAAATCAAACAGCTATCACCCTACAAAGCACATGGCCCAGATGGGATACCCAACATAGTACTTCAAAAATCCTATCAACTCATCGCTAACCACCTGCTTTGCATTTTCCAGGCTACCCTCGAGCTAAACACGTACTTCGACGAATGGAAAGAATTCACTACAGTGGTCCTACGAAAGCCAGGAAAGCCCGATTACTCCAAAGCCAAGGCCTACCGACCTATCGCACTGCTGAACACCATAGCAAAAGTTCTGACAGCAATAGTAGCAGAAACCATAACCTACTTGATAGAAGAACACAGGCTACTTCCCAACACCCATTTCGGAGGACGACCAGGACGAACAACCACCGACGCTCTACATTACGTAACGAATAAGATCAAAGAAGCCTGGAGGTCGAAAAAAGTGGTATCAATTCTATTCCTAGACGTTGAGGGTGCATTCCCAAACGCGGTAACTGCCCAACTCATCCACAACATGAAGAAAAGGCGAATACCAGCTGCATACACAAATTTGGTCAGGAACATGCTTACAGGACGACGAACAAAGCTCAAGTTCGATGACTACATATCAGACCATATGGCGATAGATAATGGAATAGGCCAAGGAGACCCTCTCTCGATGGTCCTCTATATAATATATAATGCTGACCTACTAGAAATCGTTAACAGATACGATGGAGAAGACGCGGTAGGATATGTGGATGATGTAGCCATTCTGGCCACAGGAGACGACCTTGACGAACGACTGATAAACTACACGACATAATGACTAGAGCCAACGGCGGACTTGAATGGAGCGACACCCACAATTCTAAGTTTGAGATCACCAAATCAGTATTGCTACATGCAGACAGGAGCCTCGACGAAGACCCGGCAAATCACCCCGACTGGAACTACAAGGAACCCTAGTAGAGGAAGTCAAAAGCTTCAAATACTTAGGCATCCACATAGATAACAAGCTCCGCTGGAATGTCCAAACCAATAAAGCCATCGAAAAAGCCACGAAATGGACCCTCAACTTCGAAGACTAACACGCCCATCCACAGGTATTAACAACAGGCTCATGCGACAGTATACATTGCCACTGTGGTGCCCAAGATGACATACGGCCTCGACGTCTGGTATACCCCCCAACAAAACCGGCTGGTTACCGACAAAGCATCGGTTCAGTGGCAGCACTGCGAAGTTTAACCCGAATACAAAGGATGGCAACTTTGGCCATAACAGGCGGAATGAGGTCAACGCCTACCGACCTACTACGCTCATGCAGGCGTACTACCGGCTGAGCTGCTACTCCAAAAAATATGTCACAGAGCACTGATGCGAACCACAACTTTACCAGGTACCCACCCATTACGAAAGATAGTACAAAGAGCCTACAGGTCCCCAGCCAGGTCACACAAGGCAACGATAGACGAACACATCAGAGTCTTTGAAATCAACCCCACTCAGTACGAAACCATAAGGCCATCACCGCGACACCCGGGGACCTCCACTCCCTTCAATATTGCCATCCCAGACACTCGGAAAAACTCAATAGAGCACGAGAAAAACGACGGGACGCGCATCAAAATATACACAGACGGTTCAGGCGAAAACGACAAGAGAGGTGCGGCAGCAGTCGCTTACATTAATGAGGAGACAGGCCCACACCTCAGCCTCCAATACAAACTCGGCAACACCACAACCCACACGACATATGACGCGGAACTGGTAGGCACAGTGCTAGCGCTATGGCTGCTGAAGAAGATCGACAAGGAGCGAAACGAAAGAGTCAGCATCTACACTGACAATCAGGCGACCATTAAAGCAGCTAAGTACCCCACTCAAAAAACCGGACAGACTCTACTGATAGAAGCGGAAAAACTAGCCACCGAAACAACAGCAAAGCCACACATCATCTGGATATCAAGCCACTCCAACGTCGAAGGAAACGAAGAGGCTGACAAACTAGCAAAGGAGGCAGCTGCCGGCAGTACAAGCCTGCCCCAAGACCTGCCACCATTCCTGCGAAAAACCCTAGCGTTCAGTATTGCTGCGGAGAAACAGGCATTCCACCAGGAAATTAACAGGACATGGCGAGAACAATGGGCCCACTCACCAAGAAAAGAGAGATTCGAGCGCATCGACCCAAACTTCCCCTTCGTCAAGCACAGAAAGATAGCCGAAAAGCTCAATCGAACCCAGTCAAGCCTCCTCACGCAAATCCGGTCAGGACACATCCCACTAAATGGACACCTACACAGAATAGGCAAATCAGAAAGCGACCGATGCCCCAACTGCAGAGAAAGACGCAATGGAAGGAGAGCCAAGGAAACGGTAGAACACTACCTCTTCGAATGCAGCAAGTACGAAGGACACAGAGCGAGGCTATACCTCGAAATCAAGACAGACAGACCTAAGCTCGCGGAAATCCTCACCAACCTCGACACGACAAAAGCACTACTCAGATACGTGGACAGAACGAAACGTTTCAAGGGCATCGACACTACGAAACTCACAAGGAACTTGGCATAGCAGATAACAAAAGGTAAGTACAGGAACACATACTAATCCTACAGCCAACAGACGTCACCCGACCATCTCTTTTGATTACGACAAAGAAGGACCGACACACCAAGCGCGACAAACCAACTCGAAACACCCTAGACAACAAGAAAGAACCCCGTAAACAAAATGCCAATCGCGAAAGCGATCGGGTGCCACTAAGAACCCTGATGCACTCAGAGACCAACGAACAGAAAACCATGCAAGTTAGTAGGAAGGGGAGTCTCAAACGGTCGAGGAACGGCCGGACCTGGAGATGCGGGGACGTGCGGGCCCTGTAGGGAACTGAGACTCCATGACATAGGGCTGATGGGTAGACCAGTCGCATATATTTTCTACTACTTGCACGTACAGTACAAAGCCAAGGCGGGACAGCAGTCCCCGGAGGCGTAAAAACGTAATAAAAAAAAAAAAAAAAAAAAAAAAAAACCAGTACCTGCCAGTGCGCTTCAAGTTTGTGCGGCACTAATCTCCATATTTACGCATAAAGTTATACCTATCACTATGTCCTGTATATACAAGGCAGAACCGATGATTCAGACGACCAGGTCACTGCGGCGGTGAAAGTGGCCGTGTAGCATTTTTATACTTATTCTTGTTTCTTTTCGTTCCCTCAGAAATTCAAAAAGAAATGGTTTCATCAAGTCACGAAAGGTTTCCAAATAGTCATATTCGCCGACGTGCAACACCGAAATACAAAGATATACAACAAGCAATTTAGACTTGGATTTTCTTATTCCTATCATCATAATTTAGCCGACTATTATTATGCTCAAATGCGATAACTTACCAAAAAGTTTGTGAATTTGCTCTGTCGAAGTTATGAGGTGAATGATGGAAGGAGGACCGAACCTGAACAGTTTGAAGCGATAAGTTTATTGGTATAGTATCAAGAAACAAGGAAAAACTGACAGGATTACCACCCGCCTCCACCTCCTCCTCCACCGCCTCCACCGCCGCCTCCGCCTCCTCCACCTCCACCGCCACCACCACCGCCTCCTCCTCCACCGCCGCCGCCGCCACCACCACCAGGACAGATGCTAAAGTGACCCATTGATAATGTTATGAAGTAGATGATTTATGTGCTGGACTTATCTTGAATGAGCGGCCCTCGACCCCATTATATACTCATAATTTACCCCCTGGGAGATTCTTTGGAAATCGGAAATACGGCAAACCATCCGTCCGCAAAGGAGATCGGATGAACAATAACCACCGCCGCAAGGCGCAATACCTCCCCCAATTTTGGATCAATCTATGTGCCGAATCGCGATGACAGTGCGTGAAGGTCAGATAAAACCAGATAAGAGTTCATTTAGAGAAAACGCCCAACTTGGAAGGCTCCAGCGATGTTTTTCCAGAGGTCGATAAATTAGGAATTCGCTCAGCTGACAAGACCTGTGAGAGACTAGCCGTAATGAGTCTCGTACTTGACACTTGCCATGACATGAAACCAGGTTGCATCAGGAGGCAGGTTCTCGTTGAGAATATTCAGTTTCGTTTTGCAATGTTAGAAGTTCAAGACCAGTAACTTGGTAGGCTATCTTCGCAGAACCGTGATCGAAGTACTTCGATGTCCCAGGTTGCTAAATTCACCTCCGGAATGTAATTCTCGCCGACAAAACACAACCAACTCCTTCGTAGATTCTCCCCCAGATTTTCCGCTCATTACATACCCTTCCGCAGTCTTCTCCTACGGGGTTCATTCATACAACTGGTCTTGGTCTATTCAAAGGTTTTCAGAAGGTCCTATCTCAAGCCATTAATTTCAGAACTGAATCAGAACAGAAGGAGTTAGTATCGACTTGGGTATGTTCAAATATAGGTGTGTGGGGATTCGTGATCGCTGTAGTTCATCGTTTTTGGTTATCAGCGGTGGGGTGCTATTCTTTCCCGTTTTACATTTACTCCAAAAATATCATGACTGACAGAGCGGAGGAAAGGTTATAGCTAGAGTTGTCAATGTCAATCTGCGCAGTACGACGCATATCACAGAAGTGTCAAACTGATAACAAAGAACAGCCGGATTGGTCGGCGCTTATCGGGCGCTTATCCTGAATGAGGTGATGTGAGAACCATATGACTAAACATAAGCCCGCGGCTACCAGCTGAATGGGTTACACGCGGCTCAGTCGTTCGTTTTACTCGTTCCTTCCGGAGATTCCACGACCAGCACCTAAACTTGAAAAGGCTGAGCAGTATAAGCCGCATTCGTGCTCAAAGAATCACGTCAAGTGAACTAGTTCTGATCGATTCAAGTTCACTCATTTGGCTTTTTCCACTGAGGCCCTGCAGGTTTCAAGGAACGTGTCTGGACTAAAGAAGCTGAGAAGTCAAGTGTGGCCCGCGATTTGCGATGCAAACCGTTTAACACCTGACAATAACCCAGTGAAGGTGATATCCCGTCTGCAAATAGTACAATCTTGCGCCATTGCAAATACAGGGAATGGAAGTCTATTAAGAAGACCAGCCAGGTCCAACTTTGAACAAACATGTTTATGACAGGAGTCGACTAACCCTCGATCAGCCTTGACGGGCTCTTTCTGAAACCGATTACAGGTATACCAGCTGACAATTTGTGAGAGTCGCAAACGATTCCTTGCAAGGATGATGGATCCGGGTTCACTAAGAAACTTTTTCGACCGTCCTTCGTAGCCCTCACGAGATCGAGAGAGTCACCTCTTCAGGCTCTTCTTTCCTGTTGTCCTAAAACGACCCCCTTAATAACGGGTAAACCCTGAAGCATGGGCTCGTGGTTGATGCTTGCTTGACTATAAAAATCCTTCAGTCCCAGGTAAAGTTGCATTCGTATCTCATTTCGAATACACTATCAAATACCAAAAGAGGTAAGAACTTTAGTCCACGCGCAACGCGCTTGCTCACCAATGGGCAGAGATATGTCATTCTTCGGCTTTGGTGGAAAAGGCGGTAACGGCGGTTCAGGTGGAGGTGCGCCAGGTGCTCCAGGTGCTCCTGGTGCCCCTGGGGGAGGTGGTGGCGCTCCTGGCGCTCCTGGTGCCCCAGGAGGGGCGGGAGGCCACGGTGGGTCAGGTGGAGGTGCTCCGGGTGCCCCGGGCGGAGCTGGAGGAGCCCCTGGCGCCCCTGGTGCTCCTGGTGCTCCGGGCGCTCCGGGAGGGAACGGCGCCAGCGGTGGAAATGGTGGCGGCGGGGGTTGGTTCGGTCGCTCTTGAGCTATCATCCTGAGGTGTGGCTATCCCAGTGGTTTTTTGTGTGAGTGTCTCTGTGAATTTCAGTGTTCAATCATCGAGCTGATAGTCAAGGAAACAGCATCCCAATCAAACTCACGAAATCATCGACTCATACGCCTTCTTTTGCGACACTCTGATTGTACTTGTAAATCCAGTGCAAATTCCCCTTTCACGTAGCAATGAATTTCAAAACCCGTAAAACTTGAGGTTGTACACCGACCAGTGGCTGATGGGCTTGCAACTTGTATGCAATTTATATTGACGAGTATCAAAACGCCTAGGGATATTAAGCCACCGTCCAAGAGAAAAAGTGTCAGGCGTCAAAAATGAGAAACCCAAGAAACTATAACATCGTGTTAGCAACTTGAATCGCAAAACGACAATAGTAATGAACTGACCTTTTCAGTTGGACAAAGTCTTACAAACTGCGGATGATGTGGTATCTAGCCGTCAGTATTGTAAGGTAATTCCGAGATACTTTTAGATAATAAATTGATGCTCGAATCCCACAAAGTGGGTTGTTGTGGTAGCCCATGGCCATAGGTTCCAGGATTTTACGTTGTAATGCACCTTGATAAATTTCACGCTATCACATTGGCACGGAGGGCTTCAGCCTTGGGCTATGGTGTTGATTACGCGTGGCGAACCGACATAAAGAGGCCAGAAGACGTGCGATTGCTTCAAGTGCGGGGTAAACATAGGCACAGACCAATAGAACAAAAACAGTGGACATAATTCCTGCCTATAAACTCCCTCGTCCTCACTCCCTCGTCCTCGACCTATCCTCGACTCCGTCCATGACATCTTGAATCGCGATTGTATTTTTGCCGAACGAGGACCTAGAAGAAAACGGAAGGTGTCGCGCCTCGTCAGTTATGACGGGTTGAAATGGTTTGGTATATCCCGAGTTGAGGACCCTCGAAGAGCGGCGTTATGAGTAAAATCTTGCAACCCTATGCTTTGCTATCCTGGAGTTCGGCGGGCTTGTTTCCTAGGTCAGACCATACCAGCCCAATGCCGGCGTTCCTCCGGATTTCATTCTTCTGTGTTCCACTGATGCGAGCCCTATAAGATGCGCCATAGCGCGCGCGACATTCTTCCTCCGTTCGATACCTGAGGATGTCGTAGTGACTCGCACGGGTCATCGCCTCGTCTCGTTCTGTATGTCCGCCTTTCACCATCACCAGTGCTCCACCGACCTCCTCAAACCGCTTAAAGCGACGCGAAAGACGAGTCTCCTCACTCGTGTTCAGGTAGAGCCGTATGCGGCTCGCTGGCACGCCAGACTTGCGCAGATGATCGAAGGTGAAACTATCAATCCCACGCGAAGGCCCAATAACGAAGAGATGGCCTTTGTCGATGGCGTCACGGAGCTTGGGAAGGTAGTGTAATTTGAAGTATTCCTCATCTGCGTCCAGGGGTCCCGATATGAACGCTATCTTGCGCTTTGGCGCTGTCATAACTGGCCCTGGGGGTTTTGTTTTGCCTTGTAAATGACAATTCATCGACACAGACGAAGTGTTGTAGCGTTTGATCTTAGCTGGTATGGGTAACTCTGGAAATCTGTGAAGGTAGCACGATGGTTGAGGGTGTAAGTCCTGTTGGTAAAGGTGCGATGAATGTAGATATAGAACTGGTGGAGGATATGAGTAGAATGGACATACTAACCTTCGAGCACTGCCTTCAACTGCGGCTCCGGCGGCGGGGACTTACTCCCGCCTCTGCCCAATTGAGCGATCTAGGGGTATTAACTTTCGAAAATGGAGGGCACAGAAGCTGTAAATGGCGACAGAGAGGCGAATTTTGAATATTTCAATATGATAATGAGCGCAGTATATCTTTAGCAAGGACGTCGCGTCGGGCTCGTTTTTTTTACATTTTACTACTTCATAGGAAAAAAATCTGGACCTTCTGCATTGCTATAAATCAGATCGTCTGAGATACCAAGAAGTATGTTCATGATCATTTAGGACCTTTCCTGCAGAATATATGCAGGATAAAACGTTGGTCGCGCAGCCATGTCGAAAGTTGGTCGAAAGTGGACTTGCAGTGTTCTGCTCGTATACTGCACCCATTTTTGGTACTCTTGTTCGTGAAATAGCCCACGTAGAGGTACTCTACAATCCGTGGCTTGTTTGAGGAGATCCTGTCCAGCTGCTATGCTTGGGATTCCGCATTTGAAATAGTTTATGGCTCGTAGCTCTATTCTGAATCAATCTTTAGTGTCCAGGATCTGCGAAGAGTAATTCCCTAGATAATGGCCTGTGGATTCGGACGAGTGTGCAGGCCAGCTACGATGCCACGAGTGAGTTGACAAATAACACCCAAGCAGAGTAGATTCTAAAGCAAGAGGGCATGCAATTCGTCTGCTTGTGTCTGACGAGTAGGCAAACGCAGGTTTGACAGCGCTTGTGTTTGAGATCATCCAGCATGAATGTTTTGAAAGATAACAACTGAGAAACCAAGGGGAGTCTGGTAGATATATAAAGACCAAACTCACAAAGGGTAGAACAGACTGCGTAGTATTCATCGGACGGCGAGTTTCGTTAATTTTTGTGCGAGGTTTGAAAAGAGGATCTGGATAGACATGAAAGTGCTTGATGATGCTCGTTGTGAGCTAGTATGAACCGCCAAACTTGAAGAACAGTTGTTGAAGGCCTCTAAAACATCCCATTTCACAAATGAAGGCGCGCCTGCTTCTGCGTAACCAGCTTTCATAGACTGATAGAAGAGCAAGGTCTAAGCATCGAAATTCGAAACCACTGCAAACATCAAATTATATCATTGTACAGGCAGTTATGTATCGCTAGACGAACAGTGAATGAATACTGAGAAAAGCGCAAGTCGATGAGTCGCAGTGCATTCGTCATTAGGCACTGGAGATTAGGTGGAGGAGGAGCTGGTTAACACAGGGGTACGAAGAGGAAGATTGGTTGCTCGACTAGTTGTATGCACATTGGCTTCAGAGTGGGTGGATGCGATAAAGAGCAGAAAAAAGAACCCGAGGAGAGAACATGAGATGAAAAGTGGAAGAGGAAGAGGAAGGTTTGTTATCGCGTCTTGAGATGCGCCGAACCGGAGCTCGGAAGTTGGAGGAGTGTCGTGAAAGTCATAATGATACGTGATATTTATCTGGCTGGGTGTGTGTTCGCAATGGTTGAGACGTAAGGATGAAAAAGAACGGGATGATGTTGATTGTGCCGAGGAGTCGTGGACGGGTATCGAAGTCCAAGGTATACACTTGCTTTCCTGGTATTGGGTAGGGCATGGTGCCGTGGGGTACATGGCGGAGCAAGGCTTGGAGTAATTATATTGATGGCAGCGACGTCGTGGACAACTGAGGCTCGAGGTGTTGGTACATGGAGGTGATGGGGAGTCGCAAAGGACGGGTATACGGATGCAAGAAATGTGCGTCGCAAACAGAGCACGAAATCCAAAGCCCAAATAAAAATGCGAGAGAAAACCCTAGGAAGACAGACACAACCCACTCACACACTACCAACCGCACCCGCACTGGAGATAGAGCTGACCCCTTTGAGGACATCCACGCTTGCATCGCGGAGCGCCTCTCCTGCTTTGATGAACGGCAGAGTGAACGAGTTTTTGCGCTTTTGGAATCCGAGACCGGGGCTCCTGCTAGCTGATTGAGGGCTCGTCGGCGACGATGTGGAGGCTGAGGTTGAGCGTGTGTGGAGAACTGCGGGTGATTGGGAATAGTAAGAGGGGTTCGGCGGAGACGACGCGGTCCTCGAGTGAGCGGTCGGGTGAGAGCTTGGTATAGGGATGGGTGATGACGTGGATGATGGAGTGGACACTGTTGCAAGGCGGAGAGGTACCAGAGGTCTCGAGACGACTGCCTCAGTCGGCTTCGATATCGCAGAGAGGCGGACAGGAACGAGAGGCACGGGTTGAACAACTTCTGTCACCCTACCATCATCCTTGGGTGGTGGTGTCGGCGGCGTTGCACCCTCTTTGACAGACCCAGGTCGTTCTCTCGTCGTAGATAGAGGAGGACGAGGGCCTTTAGGAGACATCGCACTCGAAGGTGTCCTCTCGCTAGCAGTAGAGATCTTCAATCCATGAGTGGTAATCTTCATCGTCGCAGCCCTATCTTGAGTCAGAGACGACAATGGTGACGAAGATCTCGCCTGATTCGTCACAGGAGTGGGAGAGACCTTCCTCGAAGTCGACATCGTTGGGGCCTCGAGATAAGCTGCCGGGGTCTTCCTGGAAAGCGAGGATTTGAGCAGGCTCTCCTGAGACGAGTTGTTATTCTTAGAAGCCACGCTCTCCTTCGAAGATGATGCGGATACCGAACGTCCGGACACCGTCAGCCCTTTAGCTACGGCAGCAGGAAGACAGGAGGTCGAGCCGTTTGGAGTAGGGACAGGAGACACCCTCGGAGATGGCGATGGTGAGGGTGTACCGCTTGGTGACCGCCTCGGAGATGGGAGAGGGAAGAGCTGGGCCTCATCCTCTTCTTCGATGGGCGAGGACCGCAATCTATGACGAGAATCCAGAATATCAGGAAGTTGCAGCTCCTCTGTAGCTGAGCTGGAAGATATGGAAGAGTTTGAGGACGTTTCGCGGTCGTGGGGTCTTGAACGTGGGTGTCGAGGATGACCCGAATAAAGAGACCCATGGGACTGGAAGGCAGGCGAGGATGGTGACGGTGGGGCCGCGAGAAATGGTTCCAGGAGTTCTCTGCTGAATTCAGAGGACTTTCTACGCTTATCAACTTCATCCACAGTGAGTGTAAAGGTCGAAGTAGATCCGTATCGAGAGGGTTCGCCTATATTGTCCAAGGACGAAGAGAGCGCGCTAAATTCCTTCGAGAAACTGGAAGTCCTTGCGTGGGATGGCAGGCGGAAAAGGGAGTTTATGTCGTTGGTTTCCAGGCTCGCGCTTCGACGACGTCTGGCACCCTTTGTGAACTTTTCTTGCCAACTTTCTCCCTCCTTGAGAGACTCCTCCATGATCCGCTCACACGCCTCGCAACATGCGCGTAATGGTACCGTTACTTCGTCCTTGCGACGTTGGTAAACGGGTAGAGACGGGCGACGAACAGGAGACAGTGGGATACTCCGGGTGATTATAGGTGACACAGATGGTGATCGATGGACAATACACGGAGGAAGCGTCTTGGGTACAACTGGAGATGAAGAGACTGATCTGCCCCGCGGTGGTGATCGCGACGACCTCCTCCTAAACCTGTGTCTCGGAAGTCAGAGAACGAATTTCGGAAAGTAGCTGGGCACAAACAGTGGTATTGGGACCTTGAGAACGACCCGAGAATCTTCAGGGCTTGGTGACCGTGCTGAGGAGCCTGATGCGTCTTCAGCGTCAGAATCTGACTGTGGGTGTCCCTTCCGCCTCCATAGCGGCAGTGAATACGATTTTGTGAGCATCAGAGGCGTTTTCTTCTGCATAACCTCTGGTATCAACACACATTCGTTGTCGAACCGTACCACACGACCGTTGATGTCTGGCTCAGGAGAAGACATGCCCGGCAGCATGAATGAGCCTGTCATCGACATTGAGCTGGCCTCCATGATGGTGGTCGTCGCCATAAGACACGGTGGTGGTGGTGGTCAAGACGAAAGGGTGACCTGAGACCTGACGGTGACCACTACCCACCTCCTGGTTTGAAAAAAAGAAGGAATGGTGCGATCCAGTTCTTTCGCTTCTTCTTCTGGAGCAACAGCCCCCCACATGTCACCGGACCCTGACCTCGGATATATTTGGGTCACTCCCCTTCCACTGCAGATCGATATAATATATTGGAGCCTGACAGCAAGCACCACAGAACAAAGAACATTTTCAAAGCAAGTTTATGGAGCTCTCTCCACCTTTTCACTTAATTCTTTTACATTCAACTATAAAACTAACGAAGTTTTTGACCTCTTGATCACACCACATCAGATAGAAGGTACCATCCATTCACGCCACAGTCGCGGGTCTTCAAAGCTTCAAAAAAATGTGATGGACATACGCCTCGTGTCACTGTCATCTTCTATGTATGTACTCCGAGAGTTCCGTTGAAAAGTTCTTGTTCCGCTCAGGCTTGTCCTTCGGGTCATGATAAACGACCGTACGATATTGAGAATGTGAGTGAGTAACAGAAATTGAATAAGAAATTGCAGTGATAGTCCTAACCTTTGCAGTCAGCAGCAAAAGCGCGGAAGATGTTCGGACATGTAATAAATTAAGTTGGAATGAAATATGTAAAGACATCTTATTGACTCTAGAAGGTTGCGGCGTGTAATAACCTTTCCGGAGGTGACCGATATGAAAACTTCACAGTGCCCGTTTTGAGATTAGGAGTGACCAAAGCGATGGAAAGACGGTACGTTGAACAAAGAAATTTCTTAACACCTCACCTTAGACTCCTCAGTGGAATGTTCGACGAGTCTCGCCTCACTTCCACAACCGTCATACTTCAAGTCTGTACACAGAAAGGCATGCCTGCGGCAGAAGCATTGTCGGGCACACCAGGAAGCGCCCGCGGGGCTGAGGGGGCCAAGTGCCTCATGCCACCGAGGACAACGCTCGGAGTCTCCTATGGCATTGGGTATATATTATTGTTGTAAAATGTATTTATATCTGCGCCGAAGAAAGTGGTGTCCTACCGGTACCTCTAGATAACGTGTCTTTATACCTACGGTGTGTCCGAGAAGAAGAAAGAAAAATCAGTATCGACGAGTGCTGTTCCCGACATTCGGGGCCAGTACTAATATGAAGAATTCAACAAGGACGAAACGCAAAAGATAATCGATAAGGCTCAAGTTGCTTTCTGAAAACTCAGGAGCCCTCGCCCTACGGCATACGGAAGCCTCGACGAGATTAACTGCCTCAACCCATCCACGTTAACCCTTCCTTTGACCTCAAACTCTATCGCCTCAAGGGTCTCATACGGCGCACTCGCAAAAATCTCGTCTAAAAACTCCCAATTTACGTCATGCTTATCCAAATCCCCCACCTTCGCCAGGTTAACCCCCAAAATAAGGCGAGTCAATTTCGGCGAGCGCACAGAAGCGAGAACGCGCGGGGCACAGAACGCCGGGGTCCTCTGATTGAGGTTGAGTGAGTTGCAGTCCACGAAGTCGTCGATCTTTAACGAGCGCAGCTCGGTGAATGAAGCGATATGGTGGCAGGTGGAGATACCGAATACCTCCTTGTAACGATGAGCAAGCGAGTCGCCCCGGCGGTTTGGGTCCGTGAGTAAAGCGCAATCGTGGTAGGTGCCGATACAGAAGGAAAAGGTTATATGTTGAAGGTGCGGACCGACATGCAATAAGTACCGGCCGGCGGAAGATGCATCGCGTTCCTTGACTGGCCCAATGTCTAGATGGGAGACTATGGGTACTTTTTCGTGTGATAGGAGCCAAAGCAAGAGTTCGTGGAGTGGGGTGTCGCGCCACAGAATGTGGTGAACAAATGGCGGTAAGACGGGATGATGGACGGCGGCGCCTCTCCTTGCGTTTATGACGTTAGATTCCCAGTGTACATGGACCACTTCTATGGATTGGAGATGTGGAAAAGTGCAGATAGTCTGAGTGAGGTCAAAGAAGGTGTTGAAGGTGATCTCAGAAAGGTGTAAAATAGTCAGAGTTGGCGAAAAATGGGGGAATAAGTTAGTCGCACATGCCCAACAAGAAGAGAGGTTTAAATTTCGAAATTCCAGCCGCCTCACAAATGGCGAAAAATTGTCGGGGGATGAAGAGATAAAGAACGCATTTTTTAGTGTTAGGACGAGTTTCCGAAATAAGTGTATTCTGGAAGAAGTCGTCCAAGAGCGACAGACGAGAGAGCAGTTTTTGAGAGAGGTTCGATCGCCTGCGAGATAGGAAATTATGCAGTCTGAAAGCTCCTGAGGAAAAGGCACAGGATGGGACGTTGGAAAGGAAAGATGCGGGGATTGCATCGAAGGTTGACCTCGGGTATCTTGGACAATGACAGGTTATTTTTACGACCTGGCTGGATTCAAGTTATCATATTCTCGAACGACGAGATAAATCTAGTTTTCAAACGGGACTCACCAAGAGCTGGGAACGGCGAGAATAGGCAGAAGAAAGATAAGACAAATTCCTCCTCCTTTTAACCTTTTACATGGAGGAAAGCGTTTACAGGGTCGTGGCAAGCAGGGGGAAAAGCAGGACACTGAGTACCGCTGAGTTCGATTTTCTAACTCGGGAGGTACAGCGCAAAGTCTAGACCCATTAGATTAAGCCAGTATGAAGTGTAACCCCGCATATTAGCGCGAGCTTTCCTGTAGATATTAGCCTATTTCTCCTCGTCGCTGAGCGGATTGTTCCAATCGTGGACCGCACACTGTATGACACACCCTCGAAGTGACTAATGACGGAGCTGTCGCGTTTCCAGTTGAAGAGGTGTTGATTCCACTTAGCCAGGCCAGATAGTTTAATTTTGTTGAGTCTCCCATAGCTGAGTATTATCAGGAAAGCCAAGAATGCAAAATTTGCCAAGTTTACTGCCCTCCGAGGTCGTAGACGTTGAGCAAGCCATTCAGGATTGCCACTCGCGGTTCCGTCTCGGAACTATTTCACTCAAACTGGGCACTTCACGTGAACCGGTACCGGCACAGATATACCCGACCCCCAACCCCCATCCTGCTGAAATACTCGGCGTCCGCAAGTTGTACCTCTTCCTCCACCTTCTCCTCTTCTTCGACGATTTACAGTTTCGTATAATCTTAGGGAAATGTCAGAACGTCTTGCTCAGGTGTCTGGACACGTTTCCAACGCCCATGGACGTGGGTTGCTGGCTGGAGAGGTCGCTATTATTACCGGTATGTTGGTTTTGATTTTTACTTTGTCGAGACTGTTTTGTTGCTGGGAGAGGCGATGGAACTTCCTGGGCCACCAGAGCATCGAGGGTCGCGAAGAAGCCTTCTTCTGTTCTATTGTGACGTTCTTTGGGACACCAGACTGACCAGTTTTTCTTATAATTTCAGGTGCTGGTCAGGTAAACCCCGGGTTATTACTACGAGTTGGCTTTCAGGGTTGATCCCCAAGCTTTTTATAGGGAATTGGTCGGTCGACAGCTATCCTCTTCGCCAAAGAAGGGGCCAAAGTTGTTATTAGCGAGTAATGCTGAATCTCTCCGGTTGCAATAATATCCTCTCTGACGAGAATGCAGCATTGATGCTAAGCGTCTGGAGACCGTAGAAGGAGAGATCAAAGCCGCTGGTGGTCAGGTCCTCTCTGTGGCTGGTGATGTTGGCGCAGATGATTTCCCAAAGAAAATCGTTGATGCAACTGTCCAGTGAGTCCTGTTGGAAGATCAGAGAAAATTTTTTGTTGAGCACGTTTCTTCTCTTCAGAAAATGGGGAAAAATCAATCACATCGTGAACAATGCCGGATTTACATTTGACAAGATGTTGCACACGACGCCCGACGAGACCTTCGATATCATTATGAAGATTCACGTTCGCGCGCCGTTCAGGTTGATCCGTCAAGCAGCTCCTTACTTCCGTCTCAAGGTAGTTTACTAAACTTCGTCGACTGTGAAGGTGCCCTGATTTCGCTCTCTTCCGTGATTTCTTTTTGTAGCCTGAACAGCGAGAGAACCGCTCCATCATCAATGTCTCCTCGACATCAGGCCTTCACGGAAACGTTGGCCAAGCTAACTACGCATCCGCCAAAGCTGCTGTTATTGGTCTGACGAAAACCATCTGCAAAGAATGGGGCCCTTATGGGGTCCGCGCAAACACTATTGCATTTGGTCTGATACATACCAGGTCAGCTTCACCCTGCCTCTTGGGACACCGTCGCTGATTAGAATCGCGCAGGCTGACAGCTGCTAAAGAGGCTGGTGTGACGATTGAAATTGAGGGAAAGAAGGTGGCTCTTGGCGTCCCCGGCGCTAAGGGTCCCGTCAATGCTGCTCAAGAAACTGATGCATACCCGTTCATTCCTCTCAGACGCGGTGGTACACCAGAGGATGCTGCTGGATCTGTACTTTTGTTCGTATATTTTGTCATTTATATTCATGCCTTCTTAGCTCACGTGAATAATTAGCTTGGCTTCTCCTCTAGCTTCATATGTCTCTGGCCACACTTTGGAGGTCACTGGTGGTGCTGGAATCTAAAAGTGTTCTTGTTATGTGTCAGCATCGAGACAAATTAGGAGAGATGTGTTAGTACCTATATCATTATTTTTCTTTCAAACTTTAGCTGTCTTTTCCTTTACTTCCCTTCTGACACAAGAACCGCGTCCAAGGGATCATTAAATCTACCATGGTCCTACGAATTCGAATGACGGGTGTAGCAATTTTTGATCATGCACCTTACCATTTTTTGTGCCTGTCACAGGTAGAATTTATGCTAATCTCGGTTTTCCCGACAAAGCGATCCACGTCCTTCATTTCGGACGGCAATGACCTTCGTGGAGATTTCAGATTCGTTAATGTTGGTTGGTTTTACTTTAGGCAGAGCCAGCGCTTAAACATCATGGATCACGTCAGAAAAATACGCAACAAATGGAAGCATAGTCGTGTTTAGGTAACCTTCCAAGTTCCAAGACGCCAACATTAATCAATATGGCATGAGCACCATTATATTTGTCCTATGGGCATGACATATAGATCGAAGCCTGGCGAAGAAAGGTGCGGATCTGTCATGGAAAGGCATTCTGGCTGCTCAGTGACTCCCAGTCAGTCGAAAATTACCAATCAGATTTGTTTCTCAGATCGATGTTTTGCTTACGAGGTCTTCCAAGGGCCCGGTTAATTATTAGGAACTATGTAGAATAAGAAGAACCAATGGGTCGACTCTGATATGAAATGAAAGCGGTATTGCAAAATTGTTGCAGAAATTAAATGGACCAAGAAATGAACCGTCGACTCATCGCATGAAGGAGAACTTTAGATTCAAACTGTTGCACCTTTCACCCCGACGACCCACTAAGGTAAAAATAAAGTGATATGGCTCGACAAAGCTTTCCCTGTTGGATGGAATAAATGGGATATTGAGCCGCCGCTATCGACTCCGAGGGCAACTGAACACTCGAATTCGTCACATGACTACCAGGGTGACATCTGCTCCTCTGCCTCTTTCCACTCGATTGTCCTATTCGCAACAGCTTTTACCATGGACTGTCAGTGGCTATGGAACTGCGTAAACAGCCGCCTTACTTTCTGTGACATTTATTGCCCTTTTCAAACATGTTTTTCTGCTTCTCGCCACCTGGATCCTGAATAATTGACTGATCAACCGGCAGAATCTAACTGAACAAGATCAGAATCATGATTGCAACTGAATACAGAACGGTCCTGCTCTCTCTGGCTGTAATTGATGAACTTCGAGTCTGTGGCTGTTCTGCGGGCTTCTCGGTACTTGGAAGCACGGAGAAATTTTTACTTGTTCATGCTGTGTTTGTCTCTTTGCCGAAGAGGCCAAAATGTGTTGTCACAGCCGACTTGAAGAGAGACTCCCAGGAAAGCCACTAATGGCTTCGAGGCTAGAACACTGTATTTTTCCCTCTGAGTCCAAACTTGTCTTTGAGTCGATCACTGGATTGACAAGGCGCGAACTTTCCGCCGAAATACCGCGTGTTGGATCACATTCTCTACGAGTACACGGCTTTTGACGATGGTTCTTTTCTTGATAAACCTGGTCCGTGTTCAGACTGCGGAATTCATTCAAAGATAAGGATGGCGTAGCAGTATCGCATAGTTCGTAGGTGCTACGATTTGCACCAACCGGGCTCCATGGCCTCCGTTGTATGGCTGTTGACCTGCACAAAAATTATTTCCGGTATATAAGTCTCATATTTAGATAACAAGTAGATGTTTTATGTGTTCCCAGATTAAATAAGTCCTCGAATTTGACTTATTGATGTTTAAAATCTTGATTCCCAGATACTAAAGGTGTATTCCCAGATACTTGTTGCATATTCCCAGATACTTAAGTTGATTCCCGTAACATAATGTGGTGTTCCCAGATAATTCAGGTGCATTCCCGGATAACTGAAATGCATTCCCAATATTTAATCCGCATTCCCAAATACTTAGTGCCCGTGCCCTGAGAGACGTCCCATTCCCGAATATTGATGCATTCCCAGTGATGTTGGGCGTGCCGAGGCTGCCGAGGTCCTGTGACAGGGAAACTCTCGGCTAAATTCGGCATGATCTGAAAGGCGGCATGTCCGGCATCTGCTCGGCCGGAGCCGGATAACTTTTTACCGGTTCCTGCAACACATTTGCCACCAGATCACGTGTGGCAAATGAGTTACAGGGGTTGGTTGGCGATTGTCGATTGTCGATATCCAAACCTTTACACATTACCTCTGAAGTTCTAGGGCTTAGCAAGTTATTGGGTTGATATAATGGGTAAACCTGCATGTGTTTTGAGTACATGTCTGCACAGGTACAGGTGTGGGTAGGCGTCAAGATACCCGCCGGTTACCCTCTCGCCGTGTCTTATGCCTCCACCCTGCTCCTACCCCTCCTGGTGTGCCATGCAGCTGCAGCCGCTGCGCATACATTCCCTATCCCTGGATCTCCGAACCCAGAATGCAACAAAAGCCTGCCCTGCACATGAAATTGTTGCTAGCACCAGTACCAGTACCACGGCAGCAGCAGTAGCAGGTGAACAATGTTGGTGCTTTTGGAGGAATGATAGGGTTGAGAGACGTCATTTGATGGTGTGGGTAAGGACGACGCTCACGCGGTGGTGAGCTGTAGGGATTGGCACGGGTAACCCTGGGGTATTCCAGGGCTACCCGTACCCTTACCCCCGCAAACCCGTACCCGTGCTCAAGGGTACGGGTTTTTCGCGGGTACGGGTACGGGTTGAGCGCGGGTACGGGTTTTCGCGGGTACAGGTATGGGTTGGGTACAGGTCGAGGCGGGTGGGGTGGGTCGAGCGAATGTTTTGTCACAAACACTGATACTGTAGAGGCTACATGCTATTTTATGTAGTTCTACGTATGAAAAACATTGTAAATTAAATTAATAGAGTACAATAAATATTACCATCTTTGAGCTATTATGACCTCGTTTATGACCTACCCCTTCCTATTGTACGAACCAAACCTTACCGGAGGCATTTTTAAAATTGCCTCTGCTAACAAAACCTTCGCTCGGAACACCCAATAGGCGCCGACTCAACTCGGCGCCTGACCGGCCAACCCGTGTCGGGGGTTTTTGGAGGGTACGAGATCGCCTACCCGTACCCGTACCCCAGAAAAACCCGCACCCGAACCCGCGCGGGTCGCTGTACCCGTGCCGATCCCTAGTGAGCTGTAGGGAGCTGGCATCTGGCTGCTGCTGCTGGCGTTGGGGTGCCGCGCATGTACTGCTTGTCGGTGGGTGGGCAGATAGGGCAGCTTTCCTGGGAAAGTGGGAGGACAGAGCAGAGGAAGACCATTGCTGAGTGGAGCGGATGTGACGATCATTGATGCGAACGAGCTGATGAAAAGCCACCCCCCCCCTCCCATTCTCCACACTTCTGCTCTGCGCTCTGAGTGTCTACTGCTCCTGCCTGGCTGTCGGGCTCATGTGCGTCCCTGCCATACCGTTGAACTGCGCCTCTTCGTCGACTGTGTGAAGAAATCTATCGTGACTATCAGGATAGGAAAGAATAGCTTTTATTATAGCCCCGCCTGAAAATACTCTGTGAACACTGGCACAAGGATCCCCGAGGAGAACAGATGAAGTACGATGGCTTACTTATCTTGGGAATCTTACCAACTCGCCTTTCGCAGGTGCATTGATTTATTCACGATGTTTTGGTCCTTCTATCAACGGACATAAAGGTTCACCCTAAGATATAGCCGTCTAATATGCGATTCGTCCTCTTCTGAATTCTGTGTCTTTCATGGTTGTCAATCCTTTCACCTCGGACGCGGCATCTCTGAGCAATTCTGAGCTCCGAGCGGTGAACGCGGAAAGAGTCTCGGGTGCTGTCTGTATGCTTCCTTCGGTAACAAATTCGTCCACTCCATATCGCCTATGAATGTTCTCTGACTGGAGCTCCACTCTCCATGTACTGAGACGCCCATTGTTCGGTTGAGTTTCTGTTAATTAATTCTGTATTTAGCCCATCCAAGTCGATGAACACCAATACGCGATAATCAAAGGTGCAGTCGTTGACATGTGGCCGAAAGGTCAGCTGTTATCTCTAGTCAGAACTAGGTAACATACTCTCATGTCAATGTCCGAATGTCGAATCCATAGTTCTAGCGAGAATAAATATGATACATAAGCTATTATTAAACAGGCACCTTGAACGGAGGGGTAGGTAGTCGTGTCCAGGGTTTGCATTAATCCGTACTGGGGGGGGCTGTATCAGTAGGTATCTTATCGGGTCGTGTCGCGTCGTTCGGCTACTCATACAGGTGTATCCAGTTGTACAGACCGTTTTACAATCGTAGGAAAGAATGTCCGAGACCCATCTATCCAAGGAACATGTCATGCGAGAGAAGCTTGTTTTTTTTTCTTCAAGCAATGTCCCTTGCATTGAAACTTTCCTCTGTGGGTTTGCGTTTGATGTCCCTTGACACGCTGGCGCTGGCTTGCCGAGCATGTCCCTGCGGTATCCCGCTCCCACCAGTCTGTGCACCAGGAGTAGCTGGGGCGGCTGTTCCTATTTGCCCCACGATGTTAGCCATGCCAGATGCACTGGAATTCGGGCTGTGTTCCAATGCTGGTCGCTGCGTATGTCCTGTTGAAGTCATTGAATGGGTAGTATCCGACGAAGGCTGCTTTCCGCGATGAGGCGGACGTGATGGAGTTCCAGAGCCAGAGGCATCAGGCGTCGATTCTGAGTACGCAGGAGGATTGTACCGCGTTCTTTGTGTTGGCGTGATGGGCCGAGAAATCTCCATTCGCATCGCAGTGGGAGGTGGGGCAGAAGGAGGGTCATACACTGGAAATGCGCCGTTGGCCTGCTTTCTATCTGCGTGGTTGAAGTTGTTCGAAGGAGGTGAAGTAAAAGGCTCAATGATGTCCTCACGGTTGGCCGGAGGAGGGGACCCTGCTTGTCGGCCAGGAGGTGGCGAAGCAGTACCGTGGGGGACAGTGCTGCCAACTACTGAGCTGAAGTATGGCACCGACCGTACGCTTGTATTATGCGTCATTATAGTAGGACTTGCAGGGTGATTCAATGGAGTCGAAGATAATGTCGTATACCCTTGTTGAAAACCGGAATTCGTGGTGACGTCTGAAATTGAGCGCATGTGAAGTGGCTTGTCGCTAATTGAATGAGGAACTGCAGGTTGGGCGGTCTGTCGCTGCCGGCGCAACATGTAGAAGGCAATGGCAGCAGCAGCAGCAATGACAACCAAACCTCCTATGACACCTCCAACGATAGCTCCGATGTTGGTTGACTTCTTCGACTTGGTGGTTTGGTTATTTACCGGCAGGTCGGCTTGACCTACAAGGAAGATTCTGAATTCGGCTTCATTCCATTGAAAAAAAAAAAAGAGAGACTAACCCTTTGATGCAATTGTTTTAGCAGCAGACACGTCAAACACGTTGTTCGTCCAAGTCGTGGCTTTGAAAGGGTCTAATGTCACGATTTTTTCAAGAAAATTTAGAATAATTTGACTCACGATCAGTGCCAGCCCAGAAAGGAATTGTGACGCCAGCTGGTAATGTTATATTCGAAGGAAAGTAACTATTTTAAATTGGTCAGTTGAAAAAGTCAACCACTTATTCACTTACGTTGTAGAGGTTTTCCCAGCACAATTTACTGCATAGGCCGAGAATCTATGAAACCTATATAAATCTCTCTGAGAGCTTTTTGAGAAGACGATCCGTACGCGCGATTTTTTGAGGCAAACTCCGAATTTTGGCAAATGGTGCAGGCGCTCATCAAGTTATAGGATGCCCATGAACTTCCGTTCCCGTCAGCTTTGCATACTCCGTAATAAGGCCAAATAGACAAACCATGTGCAAAATGTTGCTGTTCCTTGAGCAGGATCTGGGATATCATAATTATTGGAGCCGTTGGAGCTCAGTGCAGGTACAACCCAATCTGACGGGTTACTCATCAGTTTGGAGACTCTCAGAGAAATATAAAAGTAGACGTACTCCCGCCGTTGCAAACCGCGTTCACTTGGGCCGCAACGAAACAAGGCGAATTATTTTCGGCATTGTCCATCCAACTGAAGTCCGAGGTGCATATTGCCTGCGATTGGATTGCCCGTGGTAGCAGTAGTGATCCCCTGGCGAGCGCCATTGACCCCGCAAAGATTGAGAAAACGATGGGCAACATCGACCAGACCAGTTCACGGTGTGGGTAAGGGTTCCGAACAGGAAGGGATGGGCTGATAAACCAATTGACGGAAATATAACATGTGAGGGGTAGCCTGTGTGGGAGAGATCGGCGATTAATCGAGATCTAACACCTAATGTGGGCGCCTGTCGGAACCATACGCAGCTATACGGCATAGCGGACGCAAGGCAGTGCCGACACCTCCAATTCAGGCTATTTTTCGCCCGTGTGCATGGAGGTGCACGCGGAGGTTTGTCAAAGCATGTTCAGGCAAATTATAGACTGCCCGAGCCGGAGAAAGATAGAGAGGAAGAAATTCTTTCATTTAGTATCGAAGTCTTGTCTGTGAAGTATGGTATGGCGATGGTGAATATCGAACTTCTAGCGTGCCTGTGGACTGTCGTCGGCTGGCAAACGTTCCGGGACGGAGACTTCAAATTGGGGTGCGCATTTCAACGCCGCGACACATGAAGCCTGACACGCGAGGCTGGATCTGGCTGGATTGCCGGGTCTGAAACAACTTGATAGGACAGTCGCAGAAAGGCTGTTACAGGAAGAGCTTGGTTACGGGCTGCGTTGGCATATTCTGCCCTGAGAGGCTAGAGCTGCCGTATACATGTGGCGGGACTGGTCAATGTATTGACGCGATATGTTCTGAGACGATGTTGAGGATATGTTGTCTCCGTCCGCCAAGATTATTGCTGGCGAGGGTTAGGTTTGATTGATGGCGGTGATTGCGATCAAGACGCACAAGAATGATGGCGCTCCATGTCTCGTCGAAAACCTTCGGTGGATGAATACTGTTTCTGTAGGCAGCAACAACAATATCCCGGGAGGTGCGATCCCCGCAGTTTTCATAGTCTGATATCATGGGGATTTAAGCGTCCCAAACAAGACATCAATCCAACAAAATGATTAAAACAAATATCTAAATATGATATCAACTTTCGCGAGATAACATCGGAAGCGAGAAGTACACCCATAGCGAGCAAGCATACGCAATTATTCGACAGTCGACATCGAAAAATCAGCCTGCATCTCTTTCCACACCTGTTGCATCGTTTCTGTTACAGTTGGCGGAACAGAACTACGGGCCCGTTTATGAGGTTGGCCGTCCCCGTGGTTCCCCATTTCGCCACTGGCTGAGTCCGAGTCTATTTTTCGTTTCGATGCCAAGAATTGCAAATACGCCAGACTATACCGAGGACCTTTTGCACGAGGCATGTTCAATGGGGGAGCTGCGAACCAGAGAACCTCATTCGTAACTGGGTCACGGTCGAATAGTTTCGCTATATAAAGAGTGTGAGCCCAATGAGGATGAGAATATTGAAAAGAACCAAAAGCCGAGCTTGGGTAGCACCCAAAGAACATCGTGTGTATGATCCCACATACCTGTTTCTGGGGGAAGTTTCTCTACCTGGCCTGGGCCTCCAATCGCCACCAGACCACCTGCTGCTGATACTACCGATCTGTCAGGACCAGCGGCCGCACGCTGACCAACTTGCTGAGAATACGGGTTTTGCATGGGTTGATATGGAGTAGCATAGCCAGCACCGGCACCAGCAATCTTAGTCGACCCATTTGCCCTCTTCCTTGCCCCACTGTCGCCTGTTGCATCTACTTGGTCAGAAGTCGGACTCAGCAACCCCCCAGGTCCTTTGGAGGTCCCCTTTCCGGCACCTTTGACTAAGAATGGGCTCGGAAGCCGGACCGGGTACACAGTCCGTTCGAACGGATAGATCGGCAGAAAGTCGGTGCTTTGCCTGACCTCTTCAGGAACACACGAGTTCCAGTTCTTGATCTTGACAAAAATGCGGTCGCGGTCGTTGTATCTAGAGTCGCAGACATACAATGGGAACCCGACATGCCACTGCGGCGGTCGAGGCCTTCCACGGATATGACGTGCAGTAAACTGACAGGCAACTTTTTCAATGATGTCCTCCACAGGATGGTCCGCGAAATGGTCTAGAGTCGGTGCCGACAGTTAATGAAAGTGAAATGAATCCTTGAAACACTAATTTCATACTTGTTTTGAATACCTCGCCCTCCCAGAATTGTCTGTTTGCGGGATGAAAGGTCTGTAAGGATGGGTATATTTCTCAATCAACAAACGTTAGTTAGTCAAACGACCGACCTGCTCGGGTCTATAGTACCACGATACGGTGATACCAGGTTGCCCCACCTTGTCACTAGGAACAAAATTTAGATGATGGATGTAATTAATGTCACTTCCAAAGTTAACTCACGATTCATCTGACACCCAACATTTGAACACCTGACCGATAATAGGTCGACTTGGGTCATCTGGATTACTTAGGTGAACCCAATCACCCAGCTTAATGTTCCACCCTTTGTAATTCACTTCATCAACGAATGTACGGTCTCGGGTAAGAACCCGATCGGTCGTCACATTTGCAACACCTTCGCTATCGAGTCCATGAACGGGCTTGACGTTTCCTGGGCCAGCTCTCAGAGCAGCAAAATTTGTGGATGAGATATAGGGGGCAATAGGAGGATTTGGTGATGTAAGAGCTTGGTAAAGACGCTGACAGGCTTCAGTTCGGGCAAGATATATATATAAGGAGGATTAGGGCCGTACCTGGAGAAGAAGTGCTCGTCCATATGCTTCTGTGCCAGGATCGTGCCACCGACGAGCTTTCTCGAACAGACGCGCCATATCAAGGTCAAATTCTTTGGCAGCTTTGTACATTTTGTGCTTTGCGCGGGTCTGCAGAAGCAAACTCAATGTGAAGAACTGATCACGTTGATGTATGTGCCTACCTCAATCTGTTTTAGAGAAATTGGCGTTGCACTTGAGAGATACAATGTACGCGATGATTCCTCTGGTAATGATTCCAGGCAAACTGTCAGACGGTTTCCACTGGTGATTCAGTGTCAAGACGAAACCTTCACGGGTAACTATTAGGATACGTACACAATGTCCTTGTAGGTCTTAAGGGTATGCACAATCTCATAGAAGTGTTCCTAAACCACGAGTCAGAGCAATCACATTAGGAGGCGATAAAGTCAACTTACTGGGTTCATGTCGTCCATCCATCCTTCTTCTCCGAACCCAGGCCACCTAGGCAAACCCTTTTCCAGGTGTTTTACAATCTCTTCGCTCAGCGGATCTCGTTCTGTTTGAAGATCAGATTCCGGTTCTTCGGAATCTGGAGTCAAGATGTCCACCTCCACCTCAGGAGTTTGAAGTTGAGCAGACTTGGGCCGTATTGGGACTGGTCTCGTGTAATGGTTGACAGTGCTGGTACTTGCTATTGGGGCTACATGGGCCTGAATCGAAGTTGTAGCAGTTTGGGCCGGAATTGTAGAAACCGGAAGAGGAGCTGGCGTCGCGGGTGCCGGTGTTGGAGGTGCCGGTGTCGTGGTGGCGGTGGTGGAAGGAGGTTCCGTTTTGGGCTCAGTCAGGTTGTCGTTCACAACACCGTGCACCTTCTGGGCAGATGAAGGAGGGGGTGAACTACGCGTAAGAGGAAGCACTGTTCGTTTCTTCCATTCCGTTTCAAGTAAACTCTGAACAGAAATTCAATATCTCAACGGTAAACGCGTCAGGTCACGTACTTTCAGAGCTTCTGCATCTATAGCTATCTGACTGTCCGCCTCGTTGTAAAAAATCGCGTTCCAAAACACGAGAGATAAATCGGTGTAAACGTCGGTGGCTTCCTTGTACCGTCCTTTTGCTACACCCGCTTGGATATTTTTCAAACAGCGAGGTTCGGGTATGATCTGGAGCAGCACTAAGAAGGCAATCGAGCCATAAGTCTTGCAAGACACACCTCATAATACTCTGGCCATTCTTCGCGATCCACCAAGTCCATGAATATGGCAGCCAACTGTCTCTTTCCGCGAGGGGCAGTGATTGACAAAAGGGCCGTTATAACTTCCTCTATCGCATTCTTTTGCACTGGTGTGATTGGCATGGTATGTCGCTGGACCAACTGGAAAATCTCCTCTCGTCTTGAGAATCACAATATTGGAGGCCTTTGTTGGGTAAAAAAAAAGTTGATTTAGTAGAAAGAAGGTCCCGGTTGGTCTATGGTGCAAGAAAATAAACCCCAGCGAGACAGGCTCAGACAGCGCGATAAATGATAATGTTGCTTCGACGGTTGTGCAAGTCCAAGACTCCAAGAGTTGAGTCGAATCGGATGAACTTGTGACCGCCCAACCCCGTGACCTTCTTTATTTACCTCTATTTATTTTTGAATTTTGTCTCCTCTTTGGCGACTCTTGCCTCTTGACCCCAGAAAGTCGGCTCGACGGGGTCACAGGTCTAATTGGACCTTGGACCTGGACCTGGACCTTGGACTTGGACTTAGGCAGCAGATTGGACCAAATGTCTACATACTTGTACCACAAATTGTACCTTCACTTTGGACCTCAGTTAGATATGAGTTTATTTTCCGTTGAAAATTCCAAAACCCTGTCTTTTGATGGTCCCAGGTCCCAGATCCCTTCCGAATCGCAAGTCCCAACTCCCAGGTCCCGTCACGTGACCTACTTCTTGATCCCAAGTCCCAAGTCCTGACCCTTTGACTGGCGTTCCCTCGTCCCCATTCTCCATTATTTTTTGTAAATACGAGATCAAATTTACCCAAAGATAATTGGACTTTATTAGTAATTTTTGTAATTTTTAGACACCTCGATTTATTCAGTAACTTAGCAATACCAATCCTCAATGAGTCAAAAGCATACACACCCGGCAAATAATTCAGACGTGCTACAAACTGACGTAAAAACAATAAGACAGTCTGTATAGATTTGGTTTGAATAATAGTTACATATATTTGCGTATACAGCAAGTATACAGTACAAATAAATTAATTTGTCGAGCAAGAAGGTAGACCGCTGATGGTCAGCGTATCTCGCCGTTGCAGAGGAGTGACACCTTCCTTATTTAGCTCCGAGTTTTTCACTCGCCCCCAACTCCGGCTTTTCGGGCACAAATATAGAACACTTTTTGATCCGAGTTCCTTAGACCCTGGGAACAAGGACCTGGGACTTGGAACTTACACCGAGGGAATTTTCAACGGAAAATAATGTCATACTTAGACCTCAGTTGGACTCTATTAAGACCTGAAGATTATATCCCGATTCCCTTGCACCTAGCTTTTATGTAGATCAAATATTGGACTGTATTTGGACCTAATTTAAAGTTCTCAAACAAGTAAGGCGACTCCGACTCAGGCAAGTGGCAACTCCATTTACACTACAGGCTTCAACGCTGGGCATGCTGCATCCCGGCCCCGCTCCAACCGCAACTACGGTGTGAAAGTACATGAGAACGATAAAAAGGCGACACCCAGCAGGCACGAAATAGAATTGGATCTCGGGTCACGGCTCACGGATCGGGGCAGCAACAGAGCGGCCAATGATGTCGGGAATCGGGATCGCGCTCGCAGAGACTGTGGGGAAAGCACAAAAATGGGTAAGGACCTAACGAGACACATCGTCGGGGTGAAGCGGATGAAGATTCAAGTTGGACTTGGGTTGGACTTCACATTGGACCAAGGCCAGACGCCCACCGACTTCAGATGGGAACGGATTAGATAAGGATTTATGTACCTCACGTGCAGGTACAAGGTCCAAGTCCAGGTCCAGTCCATTGGACCTCACTCCCAGTCGATTCGACGCTCTCCTTGACCCAGAATTCCACACTGAAATACTTTACACCTACCTCAAGGCCGTACAATAATGTCTCCTGTCGACATAAGCATTGTATCTTGCTTTACGTTATATCTGAAATTGCTCATAGCATTTCAAGAAAGCAAAACCGACATTCTCTCATGTTTACTGCTGGTCGAGAGTCAAACTTGATTTACTTAGGCTGAATTCTCTTCTGCTGGAAGTGTCGGTCTTCGTGAAAATTCGATGAGGAGAATAATCTCTCGAAGGGCCTCATCCGCTGATACACGTCATTTTTAAATTCCGAGAACCACCTGAACATTTACTTTGCCACCAAAGACACCCTCCATTGATACGGTCTGCAGCACCCCTCGGGCATTGTTGTTGCTCTATCTGTGAAATTTCACGGCCTTTTCTCGAACTCGACATTGGAAAAACAAATGGTGCACTGCTCTTTAACAGTTACACCCAATTTTATTTACCATTCGCGTTCTGGGTGCCAATGGCAATGGTGAGTCAGTTCCCAAGTTGAATATGACTCCGCTTAACCGGATTTCTCCTCCGCGACTAGGCTCTGGCGGTGCGTCGTGCTATTTTAATGCTCGTCGACAGTAGCATGTGCGATTATTTTTCCTCGACGCCCCATGTTAGTTGGAGACGGATTTATTTGATGCATCAAATATTTGACTTGCAAGCGGCTTTTTAACTGCAAAGCCTTTTATCATAAGGTATTTTAAAGTTTGTTTAATCATGCATGGGTCCATCCTTGGTCTTCCCCAAATATTACAGGTCTGATGAAACTAGTTCTCAACACATCAATGCTCGATTGGCTTCACCTTACAACGGGTTTCAACTATGACGAAGGGGTAAAGTCGCGTCTCAGGAACAAGTGGCTCACGGAAAAGTCAGTCCTCGAAAGGGCCCAGTATGGTAGAGCTCATCAACTTTTTTCTACGTGGTAGCTCAAATCATGTCCTTATTCTCTGTGTCCGGGACCACTATGAGGTATAACCAGTCGTAGTTCGGTCCTCGCCAATTTGAGTGTTAGGTTTGAATGAATTTGATTTCAAAAGTCACCAAATTGGATAGAGAATTGACGTAGAGAATTGACGTAGAATTTATTTAAGCAACCACTGGACGGAAGAAGTTTCTAAGGCTGGAGCAGGGAAATTACCCATGGATAACCTCCTCAGGTCTCTGACACAGCTGGAAACCGTCAATGTTTCTCAAAGGAAAAGCCAACAAAAAAAGGTCTTCTGTTTTTGTTGTCTATTTCTTTGAAACAGCCCGTCGGGCTTTCTTTTTGTAGTATCCTCGACTTGCTTTTTCTTTGAGAAACAGCCAACAAAAATAGAAGACCAGTTTTTGTTGGCTGTCTCTCTCGAAAACAGAAGCCTCCGCCAGCTGTGTGAGGAGTCGAGAGTAATTACTAATCTGCTCAAATCTGCTAGGCTCTTGCAAACCTTGAGACTAAGAGACTCAGACATTGGGATGCAAGTCCGGTGTTTATAGACAACTGACGCTGATGTGCCCTCAACGCCAAGCGGTGAACCATAAAATTCGGATTGTAGGTTTGGGTGCATAACAAGTAGAAAAAACCAACAGTCGAAGATGTGGCGAAGTCGGTTTCCAAGACGGGAAATTGTTGTCTTTTGTTTGTTTTCGTCTTCGGGTCCCTCCACGCCACGGCCCACGACGTGTTGCGAATCCTTCCCGCGAGCGTTTTAGCAACGTTTTAGAGGTGCATTAGTCGTTTGCTCAAGGACCCTTGTCCCAAGGCTTTGGATAATACCCTCGAGGCTAGTAGAATTTCCCGACAGAATGACGCTCAGGATGCCCGCCCTTTACTACGTTTGGGAAGACACCTTCCATCCTGGGGACCCAACCACTACCGTCGTACATGATCGCATTGTCGCGCCAAACACCAGAATTCTCGAAGCTCAGACAGGATTTCAGGAACTATATTTTCAACCCCACCACCTCACAATCTTTTCCTAGCTATGCGACAGCCAAACGTCAAATCCCCATCGCCATCATCACCCTACACAAGTAGTATATCCGCCAAAATCCGCTTGTCCGAACGTTACTCCAAAAAAGGTACATCAAAAGAAAAATAAAGGGAAAGAGTCATGCGACGCTGATAAGAAACCTCTACAGGGGTAAATGAAATTCCCGTCCCAAATGCGAGATAGCAGAAGCAGAAAAAGGTATACGTCGTACTGGATATGCTAGCCATGACGGCAGCGAAAACTCCAGCTTCCAATGGCCGGCCGGGCTGTAGACGAATATACTGGACTGGATAGGCGGCCGTCGTCGTCTTCATATATGTCGTTAAATCATGCAGGGGGTATTGTCTGTTCACTGGAAGGGCCGTCTTTCGGGCTCCTCTCTTCAAGAAAAATCAGTAGGTCTAAAACACAAGAACGCGGCCAAGCATGAACCCGCCCCTACCCCCGAGGTTCAAGTTCCTCACGTCCTTGCCGCCCAGCCCAAGACCGATGCCCAGGCCCGGCCCCGGGAGGACGCCGCTCCATCCGCACGGGTGGTAAGGCGCGTGCGCGACGTTTTCGTCCCACGAGTCCCGCTCCTCCTTCGGAGGGTTGCGCCGGACGGGCGGGAGCGGGACGGAGGTGACGCGGTAGGAGTCGTCGGAGAGGAGGTTGAAGTTCTGCAGCGTCGCTGGGACCCATTGGGATGGAGAGGGCGCGCGGCGGCGGCGTTTTTGGCCTTGAGACTTGGCTTTTGGCGTGGTGGAGGCGGCCTGGGATTCGGACGGAATAGGGGGCGGTGAAGGCGGAGCGCGGGGGCGCTTTCCTGACCTTGATCCGGTGGTAGATGCACTGGATTCTCGAGCGGACATGGGGGAAAGAGAGGGAGGAATCTGTGTGGGTACGACTGGGGAGTCGGTTTCTGCGGGAGGTGAGCCTGAACCTGGGGGTGATTTATTGGAGGGAGAGGGGGTGTTGCCCAGCTTCAAGATGCAGCGCTTGACGTGTCTGTTTAAATTGGATGCTACTCCAAAGCGACGTCCGCAAGTGTCGCACACGAAAGCTACCAACAAATTACCATGTCAGCTGGTCCTTCGTTAAACGGGACTTAACGGCTAAAGATACGCACCCTTTTCACCGGTGTGTACGAGGAGATGCTGAACGGAAAAGCCGACGACGTTTCGTGAGTATCGTGTTGGTAAGTCGATGATGATGAGTACTTACTTTTCGTAGGGTGCTGGGACGATCAAAGCTGGTATTGCAGCTGATCAGTCAACCGACTTTATGGGAACTGGACACCAGGACGGCTCACCGTTTATGACACATCGTGCAGGCGTGTTTCTTCTCCCGCGATAGAGACTCCGGAACAATTTCCTGACTGGAAACCAGAGGCTCCACCAGGCGGTTCGGTCTAGCCGTCGCGGATGCACGATTGGCGACGAGCGCGGAGGGATGAGGAAGCTCATATCCCATCTGCGAGGGTTCGTCTTCAGATCGGCCGGTCGGATTGAGCAGAACAGCCATTGCAGCGGGAGTTGGGAGCTGGGCCGCTGGAGAACGAACGGCCGATGCATGAATACCTGGGCTTTTAATGGCAAAATAATCGGGCTCAGGCAGGGCAGCGTAAACAGGCGCTGGCGCAATAATTTCGCCGGTAGGAGCTCCTGTCCAGTCCCATGTTTGCTGCTGGTAGGCCGTTATGTCCTCGGGAGCAGCAAGAGCACCAGTATTAGAGGCATGGTTCCCGGCGAATCCAAGGCCGGTGGCGTCAAGAGTAGAGCCCACAAGACCTGAAGCGCAGAGTCTTGAGGTCAACTCTCCGCGGTCAAGTAAGTATCTGTAGTCTTGATGTGGGTAAGCGAACGATGATCCCCTCGAGAAGCTGGTTGCAAAATTTTGAGCATCATCTTGAACGAGATAATGGTCGGATAGGTGTGGGGGAAAGGCCTGGATAGCTGCGTAGTAGTCGGGAGGCAAAGGCAAGGCGTACTGCTGCGCCTGCATGGTCAACGGGTTGCACTGGAAAGCGGGTAAGCGAATCCACAGCGACTGATGTTATATATTTTCCGATCTAATACGTCTCTGCATGAGACCAAGATGTGAATTTCGGAAGTCCAGGCACCTGCCACAATCCTCAAGACCTTCGCTGAGTTTTACGTAGCCGTCGCGGAGCTCTGTCCGAACCGGGCCATCCTATCTTCCCTTTCGCACGACCAAGATCATATCGAAGGGCACTAATCTTTCGATTCAAATCCTCTGCTCTACTTTTGCAGTCAGCTGCTGTTAGGAGGCCATCCAATTTGTATCCATCTTCGTACACTCTGTCTTATCCCCCAATCCTTGGATCATATGAACCAAGATGCCATCTCTCTTCGTCGCATGTCTTCTCGCATGCATGGAGGTCGGGCCTGTCTGGCGCTTGTATCCACTTCGATTTTTTATGCCCTATCACCGTCCCCGCAGGTTCTAATTGCGTTCCATGTCATCCCAGAATCCGTCCTCATGTTTTTACACATGTTGATGTACATGTATCTTTACCCCCAAAGCGCGGAAAAGCCATCGCAATCTGTTCACGGAGTTGGAATTCCAGAACCCTTGTGCCAGAACGAAAACAATGAGAACCCATCCAAGGGACCCCAGAACAACTCTCGCTGTACCGCTGGCTGTCTGATCTCATGCTCGATGTCGCGATCGCTCTTCTTTTACCTCACTGTTGCCCGGTCATTAGTTATCGATTGTGAATTCGAAATCTTATTTTTGCCGGCCTATCACTCCAGTTGGCTCGTCGGTTGGAATAGGGCCTGAAGCCATCACGTATCTCAATCGCCAGTGTTTTCGATGAGCGGTCTTATAACCCTTTATCGGGCTAAATCGCACAAACCATTAGGCGCGATTTTATCAAGGATGGCGGAGGAGCAAAGTCCGGATCGGCTTGGGGCCCTGCACGTCAAAGATGATTTCTAACTATTCATCGTCACACTAAGAAGGTACTCGCCAAGATCCTGACTGCACGAGCTGTTACATTAGGTTTCATTGGATAACCTTGTCTTTCCACCAATTACTAGGCGATCGGAGAACGGACAAACATATTACATTGACACATCTGTATTATTCTACAACACTTCAGGTTTGTCGCTACCGAAGACAAGAACGTCACCTTCCCAAAATTACAATGACCAATCCACAGTCTACAAGAAACTCTTTCCAGAAGAAAAATGCGTTCCCACCAGTTAGCACACACGTTTGCAGTCCCTATTTCATGTATTTGTTGAACAACTTGCTGCCAGCTACGGGAAGACGCAGTGTTAGCATCTGAAACGAAAAAAAAAGATGAAAGAAACTCACTCTGAGCAAGGCTTCCGACCTGTGACTCCAGTTGCTCTCGCGTTTTCTTACCTGCTACACGATCTACAGCATTCAATGCAAAACCTAGAGGTCCAGATCCCGCTGAACTCGAAGCCACGGGGAAAGCAGGTCCTGAAGGCCTGCCATAAGACATTCCAGACTGCGTGGGCGGTCCTATAAATAATTTTTCGTATTGAAACCATGATCAGTATCTCACAGCGAACGCCCAAGAAATAAAAACGGGGGAATACTCACGCGGTGGGACGGCAGGGGGCATCCATGGTCCCGGGGCAGGAGGACCCGCCTGCGGATAGGATGGTCCTGGTCCTCCTTGTCCAGGATAAGACAGCGACGATGACGTGCCATACTGCTGCCCAGGGTACGACGCTCCATAAGCAGTCGAGCCGCTCGCATGCACGTTGATGTTGCTGCCACCTGCGCCGCCGAAGTAGCCCTCTTCTCCGCCGGGGCCTTGGGGGAAGTAAATTCCACCGCCCTCTGGGCCGCCTATTGGAGGCGAGGACTCTGCACTCGATGGGAATGCAGAGCTGGGATACTGCTGTCCCAGCGGGCCCTGGGCAGGGGTGTAAGGTCGTGAATTGTAGGCTGACTGGCCGGGGAACGGCGACGCTCCAACGCTATGAGGGCTGTGGGGTGGAGAGATATGCGATGAGCCACCTGACCATGGCGTGTACGAGCCAGGCATAGATTGGTAAGCTGATGTACTTGGTTGTTCAGGGAAGCCAGGACCACCAGGATAGCTCGACATCGGGGGAGAGTACGTCGATGCCGACGGCCCAGTCGGGAAACTCGGTGCAGAATGGCCATGTCCATGGAAAGGCGGCGCAGCCGCGGGGGCTCCAGGCGTGTATGACGAGGCAGCATGTTGGGGATAAGGAGTAGAACTATAGGTATTATTAGCTGGAGTATGATTATTAGGAGGCGGTGGATAAGGTGATTGAGAATGCTGGCCACTAATAGGACTAGGATAGCTTGAAGGTGGTGCGATCTGGCTAGATGCTGCTGCTGAGGAAGGCCTGCCGATAACAGTAGCACTCGGCCTCAGAGATCCCCCGCCAGCTCCTGAACCAGCAGAAGCAGTGAACGTGTGAGGCCTAGTAAGATTAGCACCACCGCTAGAAACACCAGGGTGCGTCGATTGAGGCACAGATGGGGGAGATGAAGCTTGATTTGAGGGTAACTTCCATTCCTGAGGAGGCCATTGACCTTGAGACCACGGGCCCGATACGGGTGGTACTGCCTGAGTAGATGAAGAAGCAACTCCGACAGTGGCGACTGAAGGACCGGAAGGATGTCCTTGCTGAGACTGCGGACGCGAATATTGCTGCTGCGAAGATGGTCTAGCTTGAGCAGACGGAGGTCTCGGCTGACCTTGAATCGAAGGACGTGACTGTAGACCAGGATACCCAGACGCAGTAGCATGTGCAGGATTCTGGGCTGCAGGATGTGCTGGGTGAAGAGGAGGAGGAGATGTCGTAGGTGCGCCTACATTCACAGATACATTACTGCCGTGGATGGATGGATTTGAGATACTTTGTCGCCCAAAATCGTGGGTTAGGGTATTGACGGGGTCTTGCGATATGTTCTGGATTCCTCCAGGACCACTAGGAGCAGGTCCAGGACCAACCTGTCCGGAGGCTGAATATGTCGAAACATTAGCAACAGGTGGGCCACCAGTGTGGTTTTGGGGTGCAAGCTGAGTTTGACCTGTCAAAGTAGTGGGCGTACTCTGACCCGTGTTGGGGTTTGAAACTGCCACGGCGACAGCAGCAGGAACAGCAACCACTGGCTGAGTCTGGGAAACAGGTGTTGAGGTTGTCTCCTCGGCTTCGAGAGAATATGGCGGTGGGGGTAGCTCGTCTTTGTCTTCTTTCTGCGCAGCGAGCCATTCCTCATAGGTTTGTCCGTCTGCATCATTGGACCCTGCATCACTTCCACTCGCACCGCCGGCAGCAGCACTCGACGATCCAGATACAAAATCAGCGGACTTCTGGCTGACTGCTTCGTACTTGGGACGCGAAGACCAATAATCTTGCAGCTCTTTGATCGGAAATGTTTCATGGATTCTTCGCTCACTGCGTAGACCCTCGGCGGCGAAACCACATATTCTCATGTACCTATTTTAGAAACAAAAACATAATCGGTTACATTTGTGCTTGCTGAAAAAAAATGTGATCGAGAAGAGGAGACTAACCAATCTGATGGGAGGTCATATCCGTCTTCGTCTAGAGCCATGAATCGGAACTGGTCGGAGACGGGGAGGTTTGACTTATGTTCGACGATCGGCATGAATGCAGTGCCTTCGTCATATCTAGACGCGGTGTGGAAAGGTTAATGGCTATGAAGAAACAAAGCACGATTGATAGTTCAGGAAACTTTTTACTCACTCGTCCCACATTGCACCATACATGGTACGGGCGCCGAGCCGTTTGGCATTTGAGATCTGCTTCCAAAGGAAACGGCCACCACGTCGCTTAATGTCATTGAACCCCCATTTTCCTTCAGACAGATTAAAGCCCTTCATCGAATTGAAATTGTTAATACAACTTCGCCGATCACGGATGAAATACACTCACAGAACCGCCGGGTAAGACCACTGGAATATAATCTATCTTTCTTCCAGAACCGTCTTCGTTATGCCGTTTGATAAGATCGAGGTCGCCTTTCATCTTCTCCTCATAGAACCTATCGGCATCTTGTTCTGTACTGTATCTCCCAACCGTCCAAGGAGAGATCGCGTCGAAATCGTTCATCCAGACATCTAAAAATGCAGGATTTCGATCTGCATCTCCTTCTGCCGTTCGCCAGCTTGCAGGTGTTCCGCCCATGATATATACGCCACCAGGTGTAGTGTTGCGGAAAAATTGTGTGATCGAATGAACGAGTGCAGGGGTGTGATTTGCATTGTCGAAGCCGAAACCTAAAGAGAATTCAGTCAAATAAAGGAATAAAGTATATGGCCCAAATGCTTTACCCCATAACGCGACGACGGGCTTTCCACGCTCTTTTAAATAGTTCGGGCTGTCCAAAACGCCTTTATTACGGACAAGGTGGGCCCAATCGCGCTCTAAAACTCTTTGTATGCGGTCGGGAGGAACGCCTGAGACGTCGTACCTATTGTTTTGTCAATCAACAAAAGTTGGAAGTCAGTTAAAAATTCTTGACCTCAGCGATGGTGATCCCAGGGCGGAATGACCAACAAGAAGAGTGGCAGATAGACAGAAGAAATGATAGGACTCACATAATCGCGAAAACTCGACCCTCCCTTTCTGCTGCCTCTCTAACGCGATCCCCCACCTCGTCGCGTATGCGCCTTATGCCTTCGTTCCCTGCTTCAAGATCACATTGGCCGGCAAATCGCTGCAGAAACGCGCCGTCAACACCATGCTCTGCCATCCAGTGAAAATGCCTATAATTAATTAATTGTCAGGGTAATTTCGGAACAAAGGATGACTGGAAGTACTTTTGCACTGTCTTCGCATTTCGCGATGAGAAGAGAAAGACGGGTTCGCCTGTCTTTGTCTTCAATCCTGGTGCAGGGAATAGCTCGGATGGCGAGTATGATGAGACATCGGGCCAGACATCAGTGTTTGGCCGCCCGCCGTCAGGAATTGGCTGATTGAACCAATGTAACCACCCATGGTGCCCTGGTCCGACAGGTTCTCCGTCTCCAGGGCAAGTAAACCTGTTCAATCAGACTGCGTGAGTCGACGTCTCCTTCTAATGACCTAGCACCGAACATGGGCCACGGCAAGGAAGTTATCGCACCATCCTTGATAGCCCACCAGAAACTTGTCGTGTATCGTAGAAGGGTTTGCTCTGTGAGATTGAACGTTCAGAAAAAACTCATGGTGTCGTTGTGAACTTTGACGCCACCTCTTCAGAATCTTTCCTGTGTTATTGCTTGAACTCGAACTAGCCATGCCGTTATGAAGGTTGCAGTACTTCTATCCTGTGGAATGTTTGCCGTGGGCGCGAAAATCCTAGTGCACGATTGAAAGAAAATTTGAGCAGAAAAAGTCAGAAGCTGTCGTGGTTCAAGACGAAAATGAGTCGTTGATGGGTCGCCACCACGCAAGGCACCAGAAATATGACCATGAATGACGGCTGTTCCAAAATAAGCTGTGCGTGGTCCTGATCAATGAACGCCTTCTCCAATGAGCACAGCTTTCCCACATACTAACTGCACTATTTTTCAGTCATGTTGTTCCTTCTTCACAAGAGCGTACAGCGGGCACAGCCAGGCTGGAGCAGCCAGAGTCGTCATGGATGCGGAAATCGAAGAGCTTTCCCAGTATTTGGTGGGTAAATTAGAGAGGTATGCATTGCACCACTTTTTCCAATGTTCCCCTAAATGTAAACCAAATTATAGGACACCTTCGCCGCAGCGTCTACTGGTCGGCATTGCAGGTATACCTGCGTCTGGAAAGTCTACGTTTTCTCTGCTCCTAACCGAACGGACGAACCATATTCTGCATGGCCGTTTGATCCTATCACAAAATTTATCTGCGGAGGACAAGATCCAGCGACCCTCTACTATTGAGAATGGTGACCTGCAAACCTCCTCAGAGCACGATCAAGCCATCCTAGTAGGACTGGATGGCTGGCACCTCTCACGATCTCAGCTCGACGTTCTCCCAGACCCGCAACTCGCCCACGACAGAAGAGGAATTCACTGGACCTTCGACGGAGCAGGCTATGTCAACTTCGTCCAGAAGCTCCGCGATACTACCAACACCGCAGTCATTACCGCCCCATCCTTCGATCATGCGCTGAAAGACCCCTCTCCTGATGCAGTGTCCATACACCCGCACCACCGGATAGTGATCATCGAAGGTCTATATGTCTTCCTTGCCATCCCGCCTTGGAGCGATGCAGGGCTCTTATTGGACGAACGCTGGTTTGTGGAAGTTGACACTGCCGAAGCTAGACGGAGGCTCGTTGTGAGGCATGTGTTGACTGGAGTTGCTAAAGATATGCAGGAGGCAGAGTGGAGAGCTGACGAGAATGATATGCCCAGTATGTTTCGTGTTCTCATTTGCTACTATTGGTATCCCGTTAACTGACAACACTTACTTTCCTTTTAGATGGACAGTTTATTATCGCTAATATGTTGGAACCTACTAGGACTATTCTAAGTAAAGATATCCCTGCCTTATCTAACATTGGCACTGAAAATACCTGTGTATAAATTTTAATGGCTTGGTGTGCAAATTCATCTCTGTTTCGGCACAAATAATATCAACTCGCATAGGTATGTGTAAAACCGAACGGGTCATTTGGGATAGAAATTCCCCCAGAATATCTATTGTCACTATCTCATTCAACGTTGTTTTCGCTCCGAAACCCAGGCCCCCAGTACCAAGTTCAAGGATAATTGTTTGCACAATGCACATGTACAATTGATATTTACGCAACTTCCTCGATCACAACGCGCCTCGTTGACTACTCGACTGTCAAATACCTTCGTCTTTCCTTACGACCAACTCCCGAAACAGCCATACACAGGGGTACCAGATCTCGGAACGCTCGTCCTTGCCTCATTGTAATTTGTGTGCCAATTGAGATGCGATGCGAGTTTCATCTGGAATTCTACTTCGTTACAAGTCAGTATACTTCTGCAGAAAGCAATGCTACAACGACCCAAGGTTTTATTATCGACGACGAATTTTTTTAGGGAATAGACCTACAATAGTCCAAGCACCTAAGTCGATTTCTTTCCAGCCTCAGTCCTTCAACACAACGGTATAGAAATCTATAAATAGACGCCCAAATCCCAAAACCATAAATAGCCCAACAACCCATCTCTGCTTCCTTCTGCTTCCTCCTGCTTCCTGACAGGTACACGAAATCGCGTTATTGCTATGGATTCCAGTGGAAAATGGCCAGGAACAATAAATTCCTTCGAACTCCCCTCGCCCGAAGAGACCGAAGAAATCAGAGAACGCGAAAGGAAACGGAACGGAGAACGGAGATGAAAACCTGCTGTAGTGCAGTTCTACTGTGGACATTCCTCGTCGTGCAGCTAATCTGGTTTAATGGTGGACTAGAAAATGTCTTTTCGAAAATACATCGTTCAGGGACTTGAATGTTGGAGAATATATTGTAAATACACCTCTGAAATAATCATATAGTTTGCATATGAATACGATACCAGCCTCGTGTGCCTTCCAGCGTCAACCACTCTCGTAGATTCAGAAGATGAAAAAGGTCGAAGTAATCTGCCTCCTCGACCTCGTGTTCAAGAACTTCGCACTATTTGCACCCCAATCTACTTTTCGACGTTCTCCTTCATTAGAGTTCAGGGCAATGGGATTACTAGACTGGAAATCCAACTACCAAGCACAACGACGGCTAGGGATGAATCAATGATGTCTAGCCGTAGTTGTGCGCGGTGACTATCATCTATGATGCATGAGTACAAACAATTGCGCACGACTACCCCTCCAAATGCTAGGCGAACAGCGCCAATGGATGAAGTTATGATCGTCGTATAGATAGATGCCTTCAAAGGCTTTCAAATTTTAGTGTCTAAAAAAATTTATCTGCTCCGCAGATGCTCGTCGTATAGCTGCAAATAGTACTCTACTTGATGACTTCAAAACCTAGGCCGATGTAGACCGAATCTTTGTCAGAAAGAAAAATGTAAAATCCAGCGTGCTGTGTTTCCCGCATATTCCATGGATCCTCCGGGCAATCTAATTCTTGGGTTTTCTTCCAGATATTTTATAAAAGACAGAACCCTAATTCGAGGATCCGAATTTCTTTAGGATTGGAACGCAAGCATAGAAAACAACGAAGACGTACATTATAAACAGCCCTAACATCTTCCTTGGGCATTCCCTTTGGATTGTTCGGTGAAAGCAAGATGTACGTTGCAAACCACTCGAACGCGGCCGCGAACCAACCGAACTGAGTCCAACGAAAATAAATAAGAGTGCAGAAAATTCTGACAACGAAGTAGACACTCACGGGATCGAATGCGTTCATATTTCCATGCAACATGCGAACGCCTTGGGCGAAAGTGAGGTGTGTATGCGGGTCGGCCGAGTACATATCGAAGATATTGTTGAATCTATCGTTATCGAACTCGCCTATGGTGGTGTACGCCTCTGTGTCAGAGCCGTGCTTTCCCTGATCGAAGGAGTAAGTCGGTAAACTTAAAAAATTAAATTTTCTCTACTCTGTGCATGCCCCTTAATTCCAAACGGAAGAATGGATCGGGTAGTAGTCTTCTAGAAGTAATATACCTAGCCAGACGGATAGATGAGCATCCCAGATGTTCGACGTAGACCTAGAACTTACGAGAAACCGCCGTGGATAACGAGCATCGAGAGAACAGACAGAAAGATTCCAAATTTGAGATCTCGAAAGCCATAGTACCTATATTTTACCCAAGGCGAGTAAGCGACCAGACGCATATTCTTTACGAGTTTTGGAAAGGGCGAGCATACGTGTCGGTAGGCCAGATAACACCATCTCCATCTGGGTCGAAGAAGGCGACATGCTGCTGAAGCGCGGTGTTTTTCTTTCCTGCTTCAAATCCTTTGCCTGGAGCTGGGGCTACGCCGTCAACTGGTGCTACCATTTCGTGGAGTCTTGCCTAGGTGAATGCGGGGAATGGATGGGTGGTGGTCAAGAGCAAGTTCGACTTCTATCGCTTAAGAATCGTTGTAGCGGAAGGCATGACGCTGCCTGTGATGACACTCAGACATTGTGATGTCATGTACGATCCGGGTCTTCGCGCGCGAGAAGCCAGGAAAGAATTCAAGCCCTAGCGAACCCAGACTTGGCGAGACTTTGGAGGAGGAAGTAGGGGGGTTGAGAAAGGCGTTTTTGTCTCTTGTTTTCATAGTCGAGGGTCATTCTTGGTGATATGCCAGTGGTAATAGGGGTATCTTACAGGTCGACCGTGATAGAGACACGTTATTCCTCGGCTTGGGGGAGTCTATTCGTTCGCAGGAGGTGGAAAACAATTGAAGTTATTGAACTGACAGAAATTGCCATCTCGGATGAGTTAGGAAATTTTATCCCCTTTCGGCGACGGGTCCAGTGGACTCCGGTGCAGTCATTCTGATTGTTGTCCGCAGAACACAATATGCGTTACGCAAGACCCAACACTCTCATACGCACCTATGGAACAAAACACACCAGAAGCAACCTCAAGCTCGACGGCTGAATCAGTAGTCTCTCTATTCTCCGAAAAGAACAGAGGATACATCCAGGCGTTGACCAATTACTTCGCAACTTCGAAGGAGGAGCAGGAAACACGGGCGGCATATCTGTTCGTCAGTCGTCTCTTCAGTGTATCGTACCAGCAAAGCTGATAGTGCAATAGAATCAGTATTAGACCTACGACAAGGTTGGCCGCCGTGCTCGTGCTTCTGTTTGAACGAGATGGACAACTGCGCGTTCTTGTGACCACAAGAGGAAAGCACCTCAAGACCCATGGAGGACAAACCTCTTTACCTGGGGGTAAGATGGAAGATAGAGACAACGGAGATGTAGTAACAACTGCCGTATGTCCGTTTCTCATTCTGTACAGTTCTGACTTCATCCGAAATGATAGTTCAGAGAAGCCAATGAAGAGGTCTCCCTCCCTTTAGACAATCCACATATCCACACACTAGGGACGCTAGAACTTCACCCATTCCATAAGCTCGTCGTTGCCCCCGTCGTCGCTCTCCTCACAGACAACTCTGTTCTTGACGTCTTGAAAGCCCGGAAGGGCGAAGTGGACCATATCTTCTCTCATCCTCTCGAGGCATTCCTCGATCCGACACTTGCTCCTAGTTTCGAGTCCCTCGTCCCTCATGGAAGCAAACACTGGCCATACGAGTCAAAGTACCATGTGAGTTTGTTATTATGAAAAGTTACACAGGAAATTAACATAAATTTTCGCATTAGCATCACATTGACTACGTCGTCGAGGCGTTAGGTGGAATGACATACCGCCTCCACTGTTTTCAAACGAGTGCATCTCCGATAACCGGGTTGACTGCCGATGTCTTGGTATGTTTTCCTATGCTAGCCTTTCCCTTGCAAAAATTAACATATATTCAGATCCGGGCATCGGAGATCGTTTACCAGAAGGAACCAATTTACGAGAGATATGCATTCGACCAGATTAGAAGCTTCGACGCTCTGGTTGAAGCTTTTCAGAAGAATAGAAAGGGATCGGTCTCAGCAACGTAGTTTGGGATTTTATCAAACAATAGCATTGAGATCCATAGTATCTTGTGTTATACAAACGGTGAAATCAAGGTTCAATTATCGCAGTCCTACCTAACACTTAAACAATGGCAATGTTGACATAAAGATACATAAAAACAGTGAAAGAACTCTCAAGGCTCTGAAAAAACTTCGGTCTTCTTGTCTTTATAGACTACGATGACTCGATGTACTTCCCTTGTTTGATGACCAGACAAAATCCTTCGACCCCACTCCACACAATCTTCAATCTGATCTGGTGTCGTATTTTGTTCACTGAGATGCACAAAGGGCTCATCAACGTCCACTCTGATCCTGATCGTATGTAGGTTGGGTAATCGTGAAAGTGATTCTAAATCTGCCTTGAAAACAATTGATTTGGATATCAAAAAGCAGACTTTCTGTTCAGATTCTTACTTTGCGTTGCAAGAGGAAGGAACAATCCAGAGAGACGTCTCGCAAATTGTCTAGTCGGGGTATCATCCCTGATAACAAGGAATGTTAGATAGCTCTCTAAGTATTTAGACACACACCAAAAACCTACGTTTCAAGGGAGCTAGAGTGAACAGAGGCGCTAGAACCTCCACTTCGGGACAGTGCTGAATGACATTTTCGAGAAGGCCCAGCCGAGGCAAATAATCGTATGACATTGCACGACGCACGTTAGGGCAACATGCGAGGAAAAAATATGCCGAATCGGACAAGCAGGCTGTTCGGATTTGCGGGTATCGATATGTGAGAAAGGTGTTTCTGGCTTTGTAGTGGATGATAATATCGAGGCGGAAGTCGAACTGGACTGTGTGGAGGTTGGGTAAGAGTGCTATGCACCGCGCCAGCTCTGGAAGCACCGTCTTAGCAGAATCCTCTACCACTGTTAAATTCAAGATGCTGAGGCCATGTTAGAAAAAAGCACATAATCAGATAAGAATCGAATAGACAAACTTGACGTGCAAAGCAAGGCTGGGGTTCCGCATCGTGACAATCTCTATTTGCCTCGATAGTTCTTGAAAGTACAACTTGTTCATGGAGGTGACTTCTCCCCTACGCCTCCTATTCGTCCGACGCACGAATTGGAGAGGACCTTTGTCAGTCTCCATTCCGTCAAAAACTTCCATACGCTGCCATAGGTATCTCAAGTAAAAGGGCCGTAGCGCCCGACAAGTTTGCGAGAGAGAGCGCAATGCCAAGTGCCTGTCCCGGAGACCTTTGACATCGATTGGGCCGTGTGTTTTCTCTGTTGGAACGGAAAGAGATACAAAATGCGACATGATCTCAAGATGCACGTCGTCTGGCAGAGCTGGAAGGCCTTGGGCATTCATGGTGTAAGCCTTAGCGACCTGTTGCATTTGAAGTTGGAGTTATTTTCGAGATTCCTCTTATCAAAATTTTGGTATCCTAAGTGGCGTTCAAGAGAAGAGGTGTAAAAGGTGTTCTCTGGTTGCAACGGTATTCAGCCCAGCACATTCGTCCAATTCGCTGGGCATGGTCAAGAGTTCAAGTTTGTGGAGGGTCCTCCACACCAATTTGCGGACCCGGTTAGCCCTGACACGGTCACGTTACATGATGAGTCGCGTCATTATCAGACTCCTATTTTTGAAAATTACAATTTTCGCCTACATACTTCGCCCTTTCGTGAAACGATATGATCCTACCCAATTAAATACGCAACTGACTTTTTTTGCTCAAATTCGTTTTGCCTCTGACAATGCCGACTACTCCAACTTCAATCCTTGCTGAATCCTGGGTTTGGATGGCGTGCAAGATCAATTAACAACTTGAACCGAGATTTGTTGGGGTAAATTCTGACTGTATCTGACTCCAGGTGTGTCCAGAAACAGAAAAAAAGCCCAAATATTGATTTCTCGTCTGCTAAAAGTACCAACTTGGCCGTTATACTGCGTAGTCGGTTGTGAGGCACAAATAGGCGCCCATGCGGATCACAAAAGCCAGGAAATTTCATCATCCTCACGGTCTACCGGGCGGTCTGTGAGTTTATTGTCACGAGAAGTTTTGCAGGAAGCATCTCAGAAATTTTTGTTTTAGCATCACATTGACCGCATCGTCAAAGCGCTAGGTGGAATGACATTCCGCCTCCACTGCTTTCAAACCAGTGCATCCCGATAACTGGATTGACTGCTGATGTCTTGGTATGTTTTCCTTTTCTACCATTTCCGCAAAGATTAACGTGTATTCAGATCTGAGCAATAGAGATTGTATTCCAGAAGGAAGCGACTTACGAGAGATATGCATTCGACCAGATCAGAAGTTTCGACGCCCTCGTCGAGGCTTTTCAGAAGTGTAGAAAGGTATCTGTCTCAGCGCCGTAGTTCAATCATCGCTTCCTATCATCTACACCCAAACAATATTAATGTCAACATAAAGATACATATTTACAAGAAAGAACTTTCAAGGCTCTGAAAAAATTTCGGTCTCCCTGTCTCGATAAATCACGATGATTCGATGTACTTCCCTAGTTTGATGACTGAATAAAATTCTTTGACCCCACTCCACACAATTTTTAACCTGATCTGGCGTTGTATTCTGTGCACCGAAAGGTGCAAAAGACTCATCGACATCCACTCTAATCCTGATCGTATGTAGGTTGGGTAATCGGGATAGGGACTCTAAATTTGTCTTGAAAATGATCAATCTCGCTGTTAAAAAGAATGACCTTGAGCTCGGAATCTTACTTTGTGTTGCAAAAGGAAGGCACAATCTAGAGAGACGTCTCGTAAATTCTTCAGTTGAAATATCATTCCTGAAAACAGGTGTCAGATGGCTTTAAGTGCAGAGAGCAAAACCTACGTTTCAAGGGGGCTAGAGCGAACAGCGGCGCCAAAACCTCTACTTGTGAACAATGCTGAATGACGGTTTCCAGGAAGCCCACCCGAGGGCAATGATCGTAGGACATTACACGACGTAAATTAGGGCAACACGCCAGGAAAAAATATGCCGAATCGGACAAGCAGGCTGTTCGGATTTGCGGATATAGATATGTAAGAAAGGTATTTCTGGCTTTGTAGTGGACGTTAATATCGAGGCGGAAGTCGAACTGGACTGTATGAAGGTTGGGAAAGAGCGCTATGCACCGCGCCAGCTCTGGAAGCAGCGTCTTAGCAGAATCCTCTACCACTGTTAAATTCAAGATGCTGAAGCCATGTTAGAAAAAGCACATAATCAGATAAGAATCGAATAGACAAACTTGACGTGCAAAGTAAGGCTAATGTTCCGCATCGTGACGTTCTCAATTTGCCTATATAATTCTTGAAAGTAAAGCTTGTTCATGGTGGTGACTTCCCTCCTGCGTCTCCTGTCCGTTCGACGCACGAATTGGAGAGGCCCTTTGTCAGTCTCCATCCCATCAAAAACTTCCATACGCTGCCATAGGTATCTCAAGTAAAAGGGCCGTAGCGCCCGACAGGTCTGCGAAAGCGCGCGCAGAGCCAAGTACCTGTTCCGGAGGGCCTTGACTTCGATTGGGCTTTGTGTCTTCTCTGTTGGAACGGGAAGAGATGCAAAATGCGAGATAATCTCAAGATGCAGGTCGTCTGGCAGAGCTGGGAAACCATGACTGTTCATGGTGTGAGCGTTAGGTTGTGGCTTGAAGAAGTTGAAGTTATTCGAGAGGTCGTCCTATGATGCTTTTTGAGGTATCCTAAGCGGTATTCGAGAGAAACTATGTAAAAGATATTCTGTGGATGTAAAGGTATCCAGTGCAGCTCATTCGCCACCTCGCTGGTCATGATCATCGGGACAGCGATTCGGATCTGCGGAGCCGGTTAGGCCTGACACGGTCACGTTACATGGTGAGTCGCGTCATCATCAGACCCCTATTTTTGTAAATTACCGTCTGCGCGGCCTGTACATTTCGCCCATTCGTGAAACGATAAGATTCTACCCAGTTAAAATACGCAACAATTTTTTTTTTTTGTTCTAATTTTTCTTACCTCTGACAATGCCGACTTGCTCCAACTTGAATCTTTGTTGAATCCTGAGCGTGCCATGTCAATTTGCAGCTTGAATTGAGAGTTTTTTTGGGGTAAATTCAGACTGAATCAGACACCAGATGTGTGAAGAAGCAGTAAAAAAGCTCAGATATTGATTTATTGTCTGCTAAAAGTGCCAACTTGGCCGTTATAATAATACTGCGTGTCGGTTGTGAGGCACAAATAGGCGCCCGTGCTGGTCACAATAGCCAGGAATTTTCATCATCGTTAAAGTAAACTTGAATATCCAGGCCATGGTCTGCTTGACGGCCTAGACCCAGATATCATGGATGCATGCCGGACTGGGCTACTGCGAATTCTCGCACTGCGCCAGTTAACTTGATTTATTTTGCAGAATTTGTGAGGTGTACTTTAACGTTTGGGAGCTGAGATTCCATTTGCAGAGACTCCTCTAGACCTCACATCAACTCCACGGGCTAGTCGAGGAATTCGTCAGCGTGACTGGCGACTTTAAATAGACATTCCATTGTATCCGAAGACAATTGTAACAGTGAATTGCTTAATGCTAATGTTACTGGACTACTGTAGGTAAAGTGCACATCACGAACAGTCAAAGTAAAGAGAAAAAAGGGAGTAGGCAACACTTCAAAGTTCAAACTGATTCCAAAGTCTACAAATTCGCAGAAATTGTGAGAAAGGTCAAACAACACGACGATCTGTCAAAGCGGTTGGAGGTGATGAGGTATCATTTCGTTGAATGTCCTATTTAGAGCTGAGCGCGATCCCTTAGGGAGCAAAGAAAATAAAATTACCTGACGAGTTAGTAGCGGTAGGACGTTAAGTAATAGGCCTTTCCCCAATTGCTAGTGGGAATGCTTAAATAGCTGTAGTTGCCTGGATAATAGTCAATGGAGTATCCTCCTCCTCCTCCTCCCCCTCCACCACCCCCTCCTCCACCTGGTCCGCCAGGATTTCCGGGATTTCCAGGATTAGGAGGGCATCCACAGGAAGCGCCAGGAGCACCTGGGGCGCCGTTGTTGCCGTTGTATCCGTTGTATCCACCCCCTCCCCCTCCGCCACCACCACCGCCCATTCCATTACAGCCAGGTCGGCCTGCACTTCCTGGATAACCTGCGGTCATCGTGCAAAATTCAAAATTTGGGGGGTGTTTTTGGAGATGAGCGATCTGTCGAGCGCGAGCATTGATAGCATTTATACAGCCTCCCAGAAACCAAGTATGGTGACGGCATTTCGTCGGCGCTCGCCATTGGAGTCTTTTGTTGGAGGTGCTGTGCCCATTGCGGCGTGATGCGGTGAGAGGTAAAGAAAGGAAAAAAGGAACCCAATTTACGTACGGTGTCGGCTATGACAGAATAACTGTGCGTGGTTGTGTACCGCCACTTCAAGTTCAAATGCGTACCTTGCCCCTGTCACAAGATTGCCTATATTTAAATTATCCTGGAGTCGTGTGGTCGTGTGGTCTTCAATGAACCCAAACCAAACCCCTCGCGGATCCCGTTAGTTTTAGTCTCTCCAAGCCAGACAACGATATCCATGAAGATATAGATTACAATTCAACCAAAAAATTTCAAGACACTAAAATAACTTCCGTTTCCCTGTCTTGATAGACCACGATGATCTGGTGGACTTCCGAAGTTTCGTGACTGGATAGAATTCTTCGACTCCACTCTATACAATCCTTGACCTCCTCCGTCGAGATATGCAGCGGTCGAGGCTGATATGACGTATAGCCGTCGATTTCCACCCTGATCCTGATGGTATGTAGGTGGGGTAATTGCGATAGGGCTTCTAGATCTGCCTAGGAATTTGCCAATTTGGCTGATAAGAAGGGTATTTTGACTTCAGATAATCATACTTACTTTGTTATAAAAGGAATTCGCAGTCTAAAGAAACGTCCCGTAAATTCTTTAGTTGGGATATAAAGGCTGAACACCACAATATCAGATGGGTTGAAGCGTTGATATAAAAAACCTACGTGTCAAAGGGACATCCGCGATCAGCGGCGCAAGAATCTCCACTTGCGGACAGTGTTGTATGATATTTTCTAAGAAGTCCTCCTCGGGCAGATGATTGTACGCCATTACGCCACGTAGATTAGGGCAACAGGCCATGAAAAAATATGCCGATTCGGACAAGCACACTGTTCGGATTTGCGGATATTGACGAGCCTTCAGAGCATTACCGGCTTCAGGGAAGGTGATAATATCCAGCTGAAAATCGAGCTGGACTATATGGAGGTTCGGCATGAGCGCTATGCACCGGCCCAACTCTGGGAGCACCATGTTAGCGAAGTCCTCTACAATTAGTAAGTTCAAGGTGCTGCCAACTTGTCAGAAAAAGTAATTGGATAAAAATAAAAAAAAGACAAACTTGACATGCAATGCAAGGCTTGAGTCCCGTATTGTTACAATCTCTAGTTGCCTCAATAATTCTTCGGCAAAGAGCTTGTTTACGGTGGTGTTTTGCGGGTCATGTTCGAGGACATAAGTCATCTCAACGAATAGCAGAAGTCCTTTATCAGTCTCCATTTGGTCGAAAACTTCAATGCGCTGCCATAGGTATCTCAGGTAGAATGGTCTTAGCGAACGGCATGTCTGCGACAAGGATAGCAATGCCACGCGCCCGTCCCGAATTCCCTTCGCATCGACTCTTTCCCTTCTTCGCACTAATGGAACAGGGAGGGAAGGAAAATGCGAGATGATTTCAAGGTGCACGTCTTCTGGCATAGCTGGAAGACCCTCGGTATTGATCCCAGACGCTTTGGCGACCTGCGGATTAGGGTCTGAAGTTAATTGGGAGGTCATTATATCAGGATCGCGGAGATCCAACTAGGTGGTGTCGAGAAACGCGGGGGTTCAGGGGGAAAGTGTTTGTTAAATGGCAGCAGTAATTTGGAGGCTCAGCTCGAATCAGCACATCACGTTTGTTCTGCTTGCTGGCTATCGATCATTACAAATCGATGGACCTGGTATTGGCTTGTTCCAAGAGACTAGTCTCTCAGGGACCGATTAGCCAGACACAGTTATGTAGCACAAACAAGGTTTTTTTAAAAAAAAAAGCTTCGACACTCTGCGCTAGCCCCCATCCCCTCATATCACAATCAGTTTAGTGGCTATAACTAATTGCTTTATCACTCCCGCCGACCTCTACCCATGACCATGTCGGCGCCGGGCATCCGTTTGTAAGTGGTTGCCCTTTCGTCGACTGACTCGACTCCTTTCACTTCTAGGCTTTGAAATTAATTTCGGTCTCCCTGATTTACAATAGGGAGTCAAAATATCTGGCATCAAGAATGTCAACATATTGCACATGAAGGTAATTTAAAACCCTTTGCCGAAGTGGTGGAAATTGCCAATTCTTTTCTGCCTTGAGTAGATATTATGCGCTTCGTGAACGTCTGTCTTTTCTTTTTGAATCCATTTATTGTCCGTAGGGAACGTCTGTCTTTACACCGACAATTGATTGAAGTGTTTTCCAAGAGGGATTGAAAGTGTATTGCAACACTGGCTTATAACCGCTGCGTGCTAACTCTTGGTGGTGGTACGGCTCTAATATCGGTCTCGTATCTGCCAAGAATATCGGCTTGGCATTGTCCAAAATAAGCGCCCGTGCTAGGCGCTTATCTAACAGTCAGGAATTTACTCGTCCTCTATGCTATAGATCGAGTACTTAGGACATAATCTGCTGGGTGGTCTATATCCCCAGACATCATGGATGCATCCCGTACTGGGCTACTGCAAGCCCTACGAATTCTCGCGGTGCACCGGTTAACTTGATTTATTACGCACAATTGCAAACTGAAAAACCCCTTGAGAGCCGACGTTTCATCTACAGAAACCTTTATAGATCTCTTATCAACTTTACGGGTCAGTTGAAGAATTTGTTGGTATGACTGTGACTTTAAAATAAAACCTCCATTGTACTCGAAGCCAAGTGTAACCATGAATTGCTAATGTTATCCTGAAACTGGGAAAAATGCGCATCACGAAAAGTCGTTGCAGAGATAGAAAAAGGAAGTAATAGGAGTAGGGGACGCTTCAAATTGATCCCAAAGTCTAAAATTCGCGGGAATTGTGAGATCACGATGATTTGTCAAAGTGGTTGGACGTACTGAGTATCGTTTCGCCTCGCCGTTGAATGATCTATTTAGAATTGAGTACGGTCCTTCAGGGAAGAAAGAAAAAAAATTCCTGACGAGTTAGTAGCTGTAGTAGTAGTAAGAGGAACTTGACACATAGGACGTCCCATAGCTGTAATTGCTTGAATAGCTGGGATAGCTATAATTGCCAGAGTAGTAGGTCATGGGGTATCCTCCTCCCCCTCCACCACCACCGCCACCTCCACCTCCACCTGGTCCGCCAGAATTTCCAGGATTTCCAGGATTAGGAGGGCACCCACAGGGAGCGCCAGGAGCACCTGGGGCGCCGTTGTTGCCGTTGTATCCGTTGTATCCACCACCTCCCCCTCCGCCGCCACCACCGCCCATTCCATTACAGCCAGGTTGGCCTGCGCTTCCTGGATAACCTGCTGACATCGTGCAAAATTTACAGTTTGGTGGATGTCTATGGAGGTGAGTAATCTGTCGAGCCCAAGTATTGACCAGTTTTATGCAGTCTGCCAGAAACCAAGTACGGTGACGGCATTTCGTCGGCGCTAGCCGTTCGGGGCTTTTGTTGGAGGTGCTGTGCACAGTTGGTGATGCGGTGAAAGGTAAACAAGGAAAGAAGGAACCTAATTTACGGTGTCAGCACGAGGATGCACTGGCTAAGTAACTGCGCGTGGTGGGTGGACCGCCATTTCAAGTTCAAATTGGCCTTACCTTTCCCTGTCAGAAAGGTTCACAATACTAAATTTAAGTTTCTTGTGCCCATGCCGGGAGGCGGTGTCCTCGGAATGTCTCGTCGGCCTGTCGTTCAAGACAATAGCGGTGTAGACAGCTCGTAAGGCCAGGCTGGGGCCAGGCGTTTTGTGGAGCTAGTCTTGGTGTTCAGTTTATGAGAGGGTCATATGGTCACCGCCCACTGTGATGCAGGATGTTCTAACTACTCATAAAGGAATAAATCTTCTCAAGGTTAAGAATAGGTAGCCTCAAAACTCACTATCTGACATCCACTGGGCTTCTGATGGGTAAACGTTTAAACACGGTAATGCCCTCGTTTAGGAATAAGCGCTGGGCAGGCGCCGTAGCCATGCCATATTTTGCTACGAATACTGCCTGTCTCCTCCATGATTGGAGCCGAAGACCGTAGAAGCTTAAGGATACCTCGAGGTTGAGGGAATGAAAAAGCCAGGCCGCACTGCTTTTTCGACGAATTGAGAGCCTCGATTTGTTTCTGTGCGGAGACGCCATTTGACATACTGTACTTGGCTGTCAACGGCTAGTATCAGCCACAACCGCATTTCCTACAATGATATGACTCATGCGGGCCGCATCTGAAATTATGATGTTGTCCTGTGATAGTACACACCCAGGTATCGATCTCGCCTCTACCAAGTCGCACCATTAAAAGGCAGTTGTACCGTTGATTTGGTTTCAGTCCGTTGTTGAGTCGCGTATAACCGACATCACATTGTAAGAATTGAAGGGATTTGGGCACGAGGGTTAAATAGGCGCCGGTGCAGGTCGTTCCCCACAAAGTTGTACTGCCAGTGGCATCTGGTGGTAAATGATTAACGAGATGTTGCTGGACATTGGCATCATGGCACCTACGACCTCCTGCACTCACTTCGACGGGGATAACGCGGCTTGTTCACCTCAATAATTGTAGATAACATCCAGCTGTTCTCACATTGATGATGTGAACGAGCTCGCCAAAGTCCCCTGCTGGCAGCATCGCCATGAAATACCTCTGCCATGTTGATGTGGCTAAAACAGCTGGATGACGACCCTCGACCGCGCGATTAAAAGGAGTACATGAGTTGGTAAAACGAGAGAGAGGAACTCAAACGGTGTGTCCCGACTCATTTTGACTCTCGTCATGTAAATCTATCCCTTTTTGTTTGGCCCGGCTTCTAACTTGAGGCCGGAGCCGGCACATCACGAGTCCCGGGCCCGAGCACAGTCTGTACTATGACTGACCACATGCACTTTTATTCTCACGACACGCGCCATTTGATCCCGCGCGCCCCAAAGTCTGAAATCATTAGTTAGGTGCCAAATCCTTTCTGGTTTCACGGATATAATGTATTCAAAGGGTTTTAGTCGATATATAGGTCGACTCTGTAAAAAATTATGTCTAAAATGTTATTGCAATGCTTTAAGATGGTATTTTTCTGACATTCTATGAGTTATTTTCAAGCTGATTTGTACCCACAAGATACTATCTATGCTATTGGATGCAAAAAATATTTTACTTTGATTTCCGACGTTCATTCTGCTCTCAGAGTCACCTTCAGCCGCACACGAGACTGTCCTAAATTCTAATGTTCACCTAAGTATCACCGCCGAAATCATCCAGTGTCAGCCCCCTGGAAAGAAGTATTTATCATCAGTGGTCTTCATGTTCGTAAGACTGTATTGAAAGGTAGAAAGACATCAAATGAATTACAGAGGATCGACTAGGAAAACGCAATGCTTGCCATCAATTGGGGCCGGTCAGCCCGGACCGACAGGTCGTCCCTCGACGAAGTCTGGAGCGACTTGAAGCTTCAAGCTTCAAACTTCGAGTTTAAATGTCTAGAATACATTTTAAAAATGTAGGCTAAATCACGAAGCTTTTATCTATAAAACATCCCCTTTTTCATGTAAACCCTAGAGAGGACGGTGCACAATGATTAAGTAGGCAGCTCGGATCAAGGCTTAAATTGACGATTATCAGAGACTTACATCTTATAAGTACCTTAGATATGCGACTTGCATCCATGACTTTTGTATCTGTCAATTGGGAAAAGAAATACAACGAATTTGACGAGTCCAGGCTTTCGCGCGCGCGGGATCACTCAGCAAGGGTCGTGAGAATAAATATACAGGCATTTCGAGAACATTTTAGACGTAATTCTTTACGGATTCAACCCACATACCTATCAAAACCCTTCAAGTACATTATATCCGTGAAGCCAAAAAAGATTTGGCACCTAACTAATGATTTCAGACTTTGGGGCGCGCGGGATCAAATGGGGCGCGTCGTGAGAATAAAAGTGCATGCGGTCAGTCATACTGTACTGTGCTCGACAACTCACTTTACCCTTGCT